>OY776285.1:49396743-50596743 GCA_963675345.1 Trididemnum clinides | reverse complement strand
GTGAGATCCTAATAATTTTATGTTTCTTGTAAAGGAGCTCTCAAATTACTTCCTATGCTTGATGCATGGTGGGCTATTGGCTCTGTTCGTCCAATTGGCTACATAGGCTAAGAACTTCTCGCTGTTGTCCCTCCCCAGACAAATTTAAAAAGTATAGTTGCCTGGCTATGCTGAATCAACATTTCTCAAATTTGTGATACTCTCTTTTGTTTTTCGAAAAATTTTCTCATACTTTCACAACAGTTCTTAACAGTTATTTCATAACTCTTTGTCAGTAAGTAATAATTGTCTTGACATAACTGTAATGTCTTTAATGACGTAATAAAGTATCGACACAATAGTCCAAGTGGATATGTACTTCTTCAAGACTAAGTTTTGCGTTTCAAGTGGAGAAGAAATTTCTTGTGTCAAAGGCTATTCAGATACTATTATTATTTTTATTTATTTGAAATAGATTTATTGTCAAATTGACAAAAAACGGTTTCTTTCTAACTGTTTTTATGTTTTGGAAAGTATTTTAAAATACAAATTGGTATTTGAATTAAAAATTGAATATACCGTCCTAGCCCATGTGATAATTCAACTTTTATTATATTGAGCTTGATGCAGCAATATATAGTTTTTGATGAAATTCTAAATTGTGTTTTTTGCTTTGAACATCATTCTCAAAACGTTTTCGACGACTAACTCACATGTCGTCACCAGATGGCGTTAAAGCACCAACGTCATTAATGTGCATCACCCTCGCAAATTAATTGTGTGTCGAATCCTAATTTTGCTGATGGTTGCTTGCAGTTCAATTCGCAATCTGGCCAGTGATCAGGCCTAAAGCTCTCTGGTCATCAGTGCTTTGAATCTTTGTCTTTACAAGGGTTATTGGCTCCTGCTCTGAGCGAGGACAGACCATACATTGCATTCGTATTCCGACTTTTCACCACCTGGATTGACTGATTGTGGGGGTACGGACATAAGTCGCTCAGATGCTAGATCTCACAGCTAACAATGCCATTGATGAAGAAGTGAACCTTCCTTAATTTGTTATTTGTAATTTATTGATTATTACGTTGATTGTATTTTGCTGATCATTAAGTTGATAGCAACTGTATAACAGCATTGCCTGATAGAGGTACTAGCCCAACTCTTTTGAGAAACAGTGGCAATATTTTTGATGTTTAAAATACTTTTAAAAGCCTAGGCATTGGTTTACCCTCTACCAAAAAATTTTCAAATGAGTTTTTGCAAGTCGCCTCCTATTGAAAAAATGTTGATGAAATCAACAAAAATAATACTTGCAGAAAAGTTTTTCAAACTTAGTTTTTGGATTTAAGTAGGAAAGGGATCTATATAGCGTTCTTACACATTTTTGGAAAAAAGCGTCTTCTCAAATACAGTTATGCAGCCCTGAAAAGTGTCGCTGTAGCAGTAAACAAGTCTCATGTTTGAACTTCTTTATTCTATTTGTTTTCGTTGAAAGTGAACTTACGGCTACGTTTTGATTCAAGATTTATGACCACATCGCGACATCATTAAACTTTGGATGTTTAAACAACTTTAAACAGATAGTTGTTATTCTAATGCATGAACATCAAATAATTTATGTATTCATTCTAAGTTAACGAAATTAAGGCGTACAAAAATTGAGCTCACGCAAACAGAATGTCTCATAAATAACGGCCGATTGTCACCATATAATTTTACCAAAACGTAGATGGCAACAAGTGGCAAAGTAAAGGAAGGAAAGAAATAAATTAAACTATCCTTTGCATATTATGTTTCGCATGTACTTAAAGAGATGTACGCTAAAGAATTACTATTTTTGTAATTTAGCATCAACAACATTGCTGGAGGAAGTGCGTTGTTTCCCAAGAACGAGGCAAAAGTTGGTAACCAAAGAAAAGGCTTTCGTTTTATAAAAAGCCTGTAAAATTTGTGTTTTTAAAACTTTCACATTTATTTTTAAAGAGAAATTACTAAACCAACAATTTTTCTGGAATTTTTTTCATTTTTGAAACATTCCACCATTTTAAAAGTGAGATTTTCTACCGAGAGTTTCTACGTTACTTTACGCTTTATAAAGAAACGTTCCGCGACACTCATTTGTGTGGTTTTCCTAGAGCACAAACTTTATTTAAGAAAACTTTATTTAAGGTCGTTTTGGTTAATCTGACATAGTGAGTGGGTTTGGGATTGACGTGCAATTTGTGAACCTCTCTGAAAATAAAGAGCGAAAAATCCGCTTTTACGAAGTCGATATCCTGAAAAGTCTTCAAGGTGAGAACGGAGAGAAACAACTTTAACAAAGGATTTTTGTATTATTTGATTGTATCACCTTCAGCATCATTACGATTGTACGTCGTGGCCCATACCAAATAGATAGTTGCAAGTCTCTGTTGCAGGTTCTACCACAACCGACGAAAAGTTTAAAAAAGCATGTGATGGCAAAAAAAGCAAGCTTTCTCTAAATGTCAATGTTTCGTTTTTCGTTCCATGAAAAATTTTAGTTGTATTTAATCTTTTTCCTACCTTTTTTGGCCTGCTCTGTCAGCCTTATCAAACAACAAATAAAATGTCTGACTTTATGGTGCATTTGTTTTGTTTACAAGATGGCAAGCATCTTTCTGAGAAGATGTTTTGAAGGAAAACGTAAAATATTTAAATTTTAACGAGAAAAATATGCTTTTAATTAATATATTTTAAGTTTGGAGTAATTTGCTGCATATAACCCGTTGAGTTGAGTGCCAAAAATAAGAGTACTTAACACTGCAGGCTAAATCCAGGTCTTGCCAAGTTGTACTGGCAGTCAGAGTTTAATCAGTAAATTTTATGCAGTAATTAGCTTAATCAATAAAATTTCAAGTTTCTGATCTTGGCATTGAACTTTTTCTGCCTGATTAACCTATAAATGTCTGCTTGCATCCAACTTGCAAAACTTTCCCCCTTCCAAATCAATTTTTACAACATCTTAAGAACACTTAGAGCTAAATAATGCAAACAAAAGACAATCTTGCGATAACTTATCCATTAATAGCTAAATTAGGCAAGTCTAGTTTCAGACTTTACATCAAGCCATTGTCTTAATTGTTTCCTTATTTTGGTTTATTAGAAAATAATTGCTTTTGCTATCAATTTAAATAAGAAACCCAAGGGTTAATGACACCATAATGGCATTTGTTAATTACGTCATTGCATCACAATACATGTACAGTTTTGCTTTGTCAAGCCTTTAAAAAATGTTTTGAAACATATTGGGGCAATAATTGTAATTATGATTTAGCTTGCTCTTGCGTGAGATGATGGCGTGTATTCTTGTAGGTTTGTATTCGACTGACAAAAGCTTCATTTTTGTAGAGTTCGTAGAAAAATATTTCAGATCACAATTGCAACCCTTTTCTATTGGCACAATATGCTTACACCAATGCAGTGCCATGAACAATCCCAGCAAAAGATATGCAGAGAGCGGTGATCAACAACTTGTAATTCAATTTTCTTCAAGAGTAGGAGTAATTCATTGTATGGTGGTTCTGAAAATATTTAGAATAACGACTAGTCCTTTAAATGCAAAGAAGTTGGGCGGTAAAGATTTATAATGCGGGCTTTGCTCTATGTGGTAAAATAGCACCATTTACTTAATTGCCTTTATCATAGTCCTGCATTAGCAAGCAACCCTAGGCTTCAGATGTTGTGTTGGTTTCTAAGCTGATGCAACATCCACTACTATCAGTCGTTCATTAAAGTTTTATGACATTTTTTAATCGCTATAAAACAATCGTTTTCTAACAGCCAGCAAACAGTCGTTAAGTTTCTCAGGAAGAAGTTGTATTCTTTACGCAAACTTAACATAAATTATCGTTTTGTTTCGCCATAATATTAATTGTAAACGAACAGTTAAATTCATAAGCTGGCTTGTAGTGGCTGGTAGTACTTGTCTGCTGCATTGCCTGGCTGCTAGGTCGGCAAAGTGCCATGTCGCCATTATTCCTACAAATGCTACCGACAATATTGCGTACCCACCGAGAACAAGCAACTTAAAACATTTCATTGACTAACTCCGCAGTTCATCAACTGAAACATCAGCACTATAAATCTTGCCAAGTAACACATTCTTTGAAAAAATTTCGGTTAGAATACCGTGTTGGAGGTCCAGGAAAAGTATAAATGAATAAGCAGTAGTCATAATCAATAAGATGATCTCTTTGAGCATCTTTGCCTTCTGTCAATATTGATGACAAACGGAGGCGGGCACCCGCTAGCGACGAACTAACGACGCTATCAACTTTAGGGCGGCAACGCTGACGCTAGTTCAAAACACTAGCAAAGGCTAACCGCTAAAGCAATCGTTGTAAGTTTGAATCTAATTTAAAAGGCTGCTATGTAACTTGAAAACAGTAAATATTTTCTCAGGCCACTCGAGAAAATATTAGCATACCAATATATAACATCACCAAAAGCTGTAGCTGTCGCATAAACTGCTCAAAAAAAGTTTATTTATAAAAACAATGCTATTAAAAAAAAAGAGGAGTATCTCAAAATATTCTTCGCCCTGCCCGGATTGTTTTGGGTTCAGCACATCCTTCTTTGGTGAAAACAGGCTTTCTGCGATGGCGCTAAAAGGAATGACCGTGGTTTGCTCCACAAACAATTTTTTGAACCTCTCACTGGAAAGTAAAATAGAAATTGCTCTGCTTTGAGACTCGGTCCTCCTTGAGGAAGTCGTCTAACAGCTTCTCACTGCTGATGTCTTTTCGAGATTTCTCCTCAAAGCCATCGGCCAAATAATTCTTTGTTCGAGCCACTGAAAGAGCTAAACTGATTTGCAGTTGCAGTCTGAATTATTTGAATTGATAGTTTCAGTCACGAAATCATCAACAAGAGCTCTGCGGACGACACTGGCCGAACCATCCAGTTTGAGTAAATAAAAAAATTGATTTTGCTAACTAGAGTAAAGCATTTTCAGTTTCAATTCAAAGAGTGAGGAGAAGGGGCTTTTTAAAAATTTGTTTGTAATTTTCTGTCAAAGTAATTTGGGAGACAATAACCTCTAACAGCATCGGAAAGTAATAATTTTTTGATAAAATATCAAAAGTTCAAAACATTTTCCAATAAAACTTTGAAATCTTAAGTTGGCAACAGTGGCAGCAAGTAAATCGTCTATTTGCATTAGAATATGACGTCACAAACCGGTGATGACAGTTGATATGTAGTTTGTGAACTTGTGTTTACAAATAAGTTCTAAATCCAAGTTGCTTTCTAGGGTATATCAAACATGGTTTTGATAAATTTAAACTATAGGTTGATTCGCAAACCGGCATTTCGTGTCGCGTTGATTCACTAGTTATGTCTATTCTTTAAATAGCAGAATATAGTGCACTTGCCTTAGACATGAAGTGCTTACGACATTTTAAAGCTTTTATCTATCACAAAGCATCACACGGTCTGAACTTATTATATTTATACTCAAGATTTCGGGTTGGGTAATTTGGACTGAAAATGTGAAGTTTGCCTCCAAATAATCATGTTTGTTTTGCGTTTTCAGAATTTAAAATATACTGTATTTTAACGGAAACACACATTTTCAAATATTAGCATCGTCTTCCTCATTACAAATGAAATGATCGAGTTCAACAAGCCGTCTGTGTTGCCAATAAACTTTTTAAAAATTTGTTGACTTTTCGATCACAATTTTAGCCAAAAACTAAGTAGAGATAAGGTAAAAACAATCAATACTTGCTGCTGGGTCCAAAAATATAAATCATACTCTGTGCTTCTTTCTATCCTTTGGGATTGAAATTAAAAACTATCGTTACGTCAATTCGATGCGACTTCAGCATTGTAAGGCTTTCTGCGACGTCACTTGCTACAGCTTTGAAAGACAACGAGCCCCAAAAGAAGGGGGAGCCAGCATTGTTGATTTGAGAAGTAGCTCTTATTAAAGTCGTTACCCTTCTTCAAGGATAACGGCCGGATTGGTTTGAGCCTTTTCTGGCCAAATCTTTTTTCAGAAAGTAACAGGGACCAACTTTGGAAAAAGTAGAAAAATTTTCTCTGAGCCAAATACTTGCATTAATGGAATTGAAAAAGGCAATTCCGATATCGAAAATTTTCTCATGATTTGACCCTAAAGGCACAGAACAGATCAACGCCACCAAACAGATTAAACGTAATGACGCTGGAAGTAATTTGCGTCGGACACGGCGCGACGTTTTTGTTTGTTTATTTTGCATAGTTCCATAGATGAGTTTTGCAAAATTTTTTAGCTGCAATAAAGCTACGGCATTTTCAAACCATATTTTTGGTCATTAAAGCAACCAAGAAACTTCTAACAATAAAAATTTTAAGCATAAAAAGAAATTTTCACGCAAATTTGCCCTCGCTCAGACGCAATTAGATTTAATTACGTTTTGTGTTTAATATTGGCTTATTGAAATATTTATACTCCAATCATATTTTAGATTATTTAATAATAATCCAAAGTATTATCACGATGACAATGGCACAGTATTTCAAACAAATATTTTCAGAATTTCGTGAAAGGTTACAACCGCCGTTTAAGCCAGCATTGCGTGAAGTGTTCCATCAGACAACTTTCGATGACACTCAACCATTCTCCTGTTTTTTGACGCAATAAAAGTCATTAGTAACGACAAATATTAATATGCAAATATTTTTGCATATTACTTGATTGTTTTCATTGGTGCCAGAGCTACCAGCACTCGGGAATCAAAAATGAGGACAACCGGCAAATTTTTTTCAACTGTTTTTGGGGACTTGTAGAATTTTGCCCTGTATGAGGTTTATCGGTTGTGGGAACACAGTTAGGGAAAAATCTTTTGCACAGAGATTTCAAAATAGTTTGTCCAAGATTTCAGGTTAGCTTAATTATAATCGCTGGCTAAAATCTAATCTTAAATCTCAATTTTGGATGAGATAAACTTTGCATTAAATATTGTTGCACATTGCTGAAAATAATGCAACACGATGACGCCCCTGCGGATAGGAAAAACACTACATTCTATGATGTAATATCACAAAATAAAGATAAATATTAGAAATAAAAATGGTATGAAAGTTTTGATAACAGCTAACGGACAGAACAAAGAGACTCGTTTGCTTAAAATTTTCGGTTTTATTTAAAATACAATGCTAAAAATGATTAAACTCTGCCAGAACTTGGTATGCATCGAAACGCGACAAATCTTGCTGTTTTTCACATCTTCTCTGTAACTCCACAAATCAAATTTTTGAATTTTTTTGCATTAGAACTAGTTTTAACTAGTAGTGCAAGAGGCTAGCGATGCACTTAGCAAACTGCAAACAGTGACACTGTTTCGATTTATCGGGTCTTTCAGTGCAGTTGGTGACCGACAAGCAGCTAGAAGCATTTAATAAAGCATAGCTTAGACCGTGACACTTGTAGGACCTATACTAGGTCCACTGTTGTGGGTGGTCTGTCAGTACTCTGCGAAGCCGTATTGCTGCTAATGGATTTTCTTATGTGCAACGTCTATTTGATTTTTGACGCCTAGAAATTCTGTAATCATAACAGAGTAAATTCTGATTTAGATTTCATTTTCTAAATTGCACTGGCAATTGACCACCAAACATTAGACCTGTGAGACCCGACTACCTTTTTTAACCTTTTAATTGATATGAGTCGACAAAGGTATGAAACCTAGGTCTACAGATCCGGCAGCAGCACCTGTACAGCCTGAAGTTTTTACGTGTTTTGCCAGGCGTTGCCTTACATCAGCAACAAAAATTCGCGCTTTCTAGAAGGTATTAGCCGGACATTCATTTCCATGTCGAATATCTTCAATCACTTTAAAAACGAAATTGAGAAATATCCTGCTTGACTCATCGCCACAGAAGAAATGAAACGGGGAACTGAATTTACTCTGATAAGATATGTACCCTTGCTGAACAATCGTAGTAGTTAAAAAGCGTCAAAAACTCCATCATATTCTATGTTTTAGACGTCTTTAAGAAGAAGAAGCAAAGAAATGCCATTAATGCAAAGGCAGAAAGGTGTGATGGGAAAAAATCAGTCAAAAAAATTCGGTGCCAGTGAATTGGCTTAAAGATAATCAGGGAAACGTCTGTTTTGAAGCAAAAAATTCTGTATTATTCTGTTTCATTCATTCATTCATGCGTATGAGCTCATGCTCGGTTTGCAAGTCTTTCGTCATACTGGGCCACCATGACGGGTAGACTGCTTGGCCCCACCATCTGTCTGCCACATAAAAGTGGAGGCATCCCGTTAAGCGCCTTTCATGCTGAATTCTGGGCCATGATTAACTTACAACAATTTGATTTTGTTGATCGAAATTTACTTATTTTTATTTTTCATGCTTCGAAAATAATCAATTATCAAATATGCCTATTAGCACTAGAACCGAATATTTTACATTTCATGAGATAATGTTCCTGGAACAGAAGAGATTAAGCTTTGGTTCAAATCCAAGCGAACTTGCATTTGATGGTTTTAAAAGCAGAAATGTGAGGACGGGGTCCAAAGGTTTCTTTTTAAGATGCTGCTTAATTGTAGAAATGTCCATTTTTTTAATAAATCAATCAAAGATTTTGACCAGCCATCTCTTGGCAGCGACTCCCAGCAATGATCCTTTATCAAGCGCATTCTTCGTACAGAGCACTCCTTTTCCCATCCAAAACATATCCTCAATACCCTTAAATTTTTTGTAATGTTTTCAAAACGAAGCAGCTACTTGTTTGGTGCCAATGTACGACGTATACGACGCAGCAGACCAAGCCTGATTTGATCTGCTGCTTTCTATAGAAAAGGGATTTGTGGCGATGAAAGAGACGCTTTCTGATACTAATTTGCCTGTGTTTGTAAAAAATGATTCTAAAATAAATGCTCTTTTGAATTTGAGAGGTACTTGATTTTATGATTTCACTGCTAAGCGTTCCTCAGGTCTTTTCCTAGATTGGGTTGTCTGAACATCCTATGATGTCAACAAAGTTTTTAAAGCTAAAAAATAACTGAAATTTTTCGATCAAAACTTCTTGCTATTAATTAGAGGCTTCTTGGAAAGTGATTGATGCACGGTCTGACCTTATTTAGTCATTTTTGTATAAATAGCTTTTTAACTATATGTGAAGGCTATATTGGTACGTTTTTTGCGTAAAGTACGATACGTGCAAACGCAAAAGCGTCTGCGCTTATTTTACGTAAGAAAAACGTGATTGGATCCACAATATTTTCGGCATTTTGAAGAAATCTGAAATATGCCATAAAGGCAAACTCGATAACGTTTTCCATTTACAAATAGAACTACTTTTGAAATCACATTCAAATTATATTTTGAGATTTTATTTTTCAATTAAAATTTTTAATATACACAAAATTATTTTAAAAGGTTTTAGATACTTTATCATTTGTTTTTTCTAAAAATAAATATATTTACATTGGAAGTGGAAAAATCTGAGGGGTGATTTACAGATTACTGAAAACGAGATTACTGAAAATTTTCTCTTTTATTAAAGGTTTCTCTTCAATTTATTTAAAAACATTAATAACATTCAGAGAAGCATTCCTACATGACCGGCTGAAGTAAAAAAAGTTTTATTTTCATTTTTGTTTATTATCTTATGTGTTTAATCTACGTTTCTCAGAATTTTTTATTATGTTGTTTACATTTTTGAATATAATATCCTCCAAACTAAGTTATCCATGAAAGCCCAACTTATTTAAATGTCACTTTCTCCGAACATCAGTCCGGAAGGACTCCGAAAAAAAAAAACTGACAAAAACAAACTCATAACGGCTGCACCCAGTGGAAAAGCTCTTTACGCAGCGTTCCTCTGTTTGGTGGATTCTCACAAGCAACAAATTTGTTGTATTTAATGAAACAAAATTCAAGTTGAATATTGTAGCCTGATAACTCTGAATCAAGTAAGGGCAATTCTGTGGCTGTTCTGCGAATCTGGAGAATAAAAGATGCAATAATAAAAAGGAAGATATGAAAAGCTATTGGGATCAAGTGCATAAATTTCCCCAGGTGGGGAAATTTATGCACTTGATTCGATTTGTGGCTATTTTACACTCCCTTCCAGTGTACACTGCTCCGTACATTTACATACCAGGCCTGCCTCTTTAGTGTACACTGCCTTTCTTTTAAAGCCCTGCCAGCTGAGATTCGAACCCGCAACCATGGTATCTCAACTGTTCTAATGTTCTTAAGAATAAACTTGATAACTAACTGAGGAAAATTTTGCACTTGTTGTTGTCTTGGGGAAAATTTTGCACTTGTTCCAGCTATTGAAACTAACAGATGTGAAATTTTCAGATCTGTCATTAGGAACATCTCCATTCCAGTGAAAAATGCATTCTTCGCAGAGGAGCTTACTTTGCACTTGCATTTTGCCGCATAACACAGTCACAAACATTAAAATATTGAAACATCTGAGTGCTTTGACAAATGGTTGTAAAACTGTTGTTCAACAAGTTTAGGACATTGTAGCTATCAACACTTTGACGCTCCATCTTGAAATACTTATAAAATGCAAAAAAAAAATATAGAAACCTTTTCGCGAAACATCTCACTACGTCAATGTCAATAGGATGAAATTCTTTGCTTCGTAGCAATGAGCATTTGTTTTGGACTAGGTAGTTCGTTACTTGGTTAGTCGTAAGCAACCAGTTAACAGTAATAAGTTAGTTTGAGCCTAAACGTAATAAATAAAGCTTAGCTGTAGAAAACTTGAAACTTTGGCTTGTTTTGGATTACTTGACTTTCGCGGTTTTAGCAGAGTTATCAGAATAGCTTAAAGGTTTCATAAAAGTGCGTCGTGAACGATATTTGATGAGGCTAACAGTAATTGAAACCGACATTAAGACCAATTCGCACGCAAACATTTTGACGTTTCCACAACGAAACTAGTTGATTGAAGAAGTATGTGAAGAAGTTTCAAAAGATCAAAATAACACGAAGTTTATTTTTTTGTTAGGAAACTTCTTTCGCTCACTTGCTTTCAAGCGATTTCTTTTATGACGTCATTGGCCTCGACAGATTCTAGTTCTTTGCCACTTGTCACTATTGTCATTAAATTCCGTGTGGCAAGATCAATTTTTTTGAATAAGTGAGAAAATTACGCAAAATAAAGAGAAACTACCAACATATCAGGATAAGCTTTCGATTTGTTTTGACATTGTGTTGCATTTTCACCCCCCAGATTCGCAAGGAAAAGGCAGTAGCTAAGCATAAAACTATTGTTCAAATCTACTGGGAGCTTCAGAGTTTCAGCATTTCGCCTGATTTGCTTGGCTTTATTTACGAACATTCGTTTATTACAACGGTTCGCAAACTGTTGTAGCCAGGGGACTCTTTTGGCTTCCTTGAATAATGGCGGACGGCCATCAATTTTTAAAACAAGAAAAGTTAATAAAAGCTTGTTTAGAAATTTCAAATTCAATTTCAATGGATGGCTCTATTAGGGCTTCGTTTTGTTGTTCAAAAATAGTTTTGTTGTTTGTTTTGTTGTTGTTGTTCGTTTTGTTGTTCAAAATAGCCTCGATGACCACTCTTCTGTTGTTTTAAACCGACCTCATTCTGTTGGAAAAAGCTTGAACTCTTCCCAAATGTTGTGAATGCTTGGCATAAAGATGACGCTTTTACTGGACTTTTTTGCTTTCACACTTAGAACAGCATGACACAAACACATTAAAGTTTTGTCATGCCATGCCAATTAAAGTAAAACCTAACATAAGATAGTCTTCACAGTGTTTTTTTGCTTAGCCATAATCCTGCGGTAGAAAGAATTATTCAAAATTTTACATTGACATTGTATTCTTTTGTTTTACTGACTAAAAACAGCCAGGTAAAACGACTCACACTTAAATTGTTGCAGCTTGCGAAACGATAAAAATATTAGAAATAACGCAGACGGGTAAAAAAAAACGGCGACCATTTGGAAGACAAATCGGCAAATAGCAAAATAATTTATCACGTGATGAATTTGTAATAATCACGAAAAAACTTAGCCTACAGCTCAAAAACCAAAAAATGTTTCGTGGACCCCTTTAAACTTTATCACGAATCTTAGTTTGGAAACAATTGATTTATAATCATTATTTGCAATCATTCATTCATTGAATCTTCTTCTTTGTCTTTCGGTTATTCCCAATTAGCGGTCGCCACAGCAGATATCTACATTTTTATAACATGGCATTTCTTTTGCGGTCGGATGCCCTCCCTGCCACCAACCCTCTCCTCTGCAGGAAAACCGGGTCACCCGTCTTCCACATAAAGGTAGGGGCGTCCCGTTAAGTGCCTTGCTCAAGGACACAACAAGCGAACTTGCCCGCTTGTTTTCCACAACCTCTCCTAAATGCCGAGCGCCAAGCAGGGAATCTGTGAATACTATTTTTAAAGTCTTTTGGTATGATTCAACAAGGAGAATAAACACCAGGTCTACCTACTGCGAACCGGACGTTCTAACCACTACAGCATTGCGTCGTTTCAATTATTCATTCATTGAATCAATGAATGGAATTACGATACATTCACTGCTTGATGGAACCCACCAACCAGAGGGAATTATCATAAATTTTACCACGACTATAACAAAGTAGTGATATAAGATTTGAACGTATGACCTTTTGAATGAAGCCAAGTCTCATTGAATCATGTCTAATCCCCCAGCCAATCATAAAAAAGATTTTCCAAACATGTCAATTTTTATTTCAAGTTCTATACCAACTTGGTCAAAAATAATGAAACTAATTAAAATTAGCTCAATCCAAATTCCTGGCTTTTAATAAACTCTGCTCAGGTGCTTCGCGCCCGAATGCATGAAGGGCTGCATTCACTTATGAAGAAGCGTTTGATGCGTTTAACTAAGTTGTTGTTTGTGAATAACGAGAAAACTATTTTGATGTAATAATAAGCGATCTACTGCTTTCAAGAAAGATTAATTGTTTAAAAAGCCTCTTGCTACAAACACAAGAATGAACTCTCACGCTAACATAGTTATGTTTCTCCACGTCACAAGAGTTTCGAGATAAAGGCCATTTACTGACGACACCAAGTGCCAGTTAAGAAGCCGATTACGTAATTACTCCGGCAATATAAATAGAATACAGCACTTTACCTCTGCTTCCTATTTATGATGCTACATTTTGTGCAGTGCTTCCCATACATAGTGCCTTGAGACATAAGGAAACCACAAAAATGAAGTTAAATTATGATTAAAATTTGATTGCTTCCTAACAATTGATAAAAAATTGGGATGACTTGTGTAAAAATGAAGTTAAAAAACTTAACAAGTATGTTTGATTGCTTGGTTGGTTCAAACTGAACAAATTACTAAAAAAATTTTACACAGTTTGGTAACCCTTTCCCAAGGAGACACTAGTCTTAAATCGTAACCCTTTCCCAAGGAGACACTAGTCTTAAATCCCGAAATTAAAAACAATTGCTTCAGCAGGAAGATTACAAGTTCAAAACCAAGCTGGCTCCAACCAAACTTTTGTTCTACTTTGTGGTGTGCCAAGGGCTATGTAATCGCACAAACGTTGGCTGATTGTCATCAAAGTTTAGGGATTACCAAAGCTTCTGGGCTTTCCACTTTCGTAGTTCACTGTCACGCTTGTCTGCGCAAGAATTAAATATCGTGTCAAACCACTTGCGATTATTAATGCCAAGGGATAGGAATTTTTCAAGAAATGCCTTTGTTTAAGGCCGTTAATTTATCAGAGTTAATTCATCATCATAAATTGTCAATTCACCATGATATATAGCAACGCTTGATAGTTCTGAACTCCGGCTTTAATTGGTAGTAAAGCATTTTACGACAATTACTCAGTAACGTTGCTATTTTGTGACAAAAGGATTTGAAACTAGTTAAGAGAAACCCGCATTATCCGAAACATGACATCGCACAAATTGCAAGATATGACGAAATATTTTCAAACAATCGTTTCGATTTTAGTTGCTTCTTCACATTTAGTCTAATTGTAAAAATATGTCTTAACCAAATAAGGTAATTGGCACAAGATTGCAGAGATTCCATCTCATTAAATACAGAAACCCCAGCAACAGTGTCTGCTGTTGCCTGCTTCGATTTGAGGTTACGTTTGCAAACGTCATAATGATAGGTTTTGAACAATCAAAAAAAGAAGCGAGTAATCAGGACGCCAGGTAAATGGCAGGAAATTAGGAACCGACGACGACGCACTGCGACGCATTCTTGGCCGTTTGAAGACTCAGCCTCAGGCTTAGTTAAATCATATTTTTAGTTTTTTTGTTCTTAAAGGTACAATTTTTTTGCTGCGAATGCTTCAAATAGTAGTCCATGCAATACCGAATTTAGCTATATTGCCTGCTTTCAGAAAAGAGACCCCAATTTATCTATTTTATCTGCATCAATCTTCAGGACGGTGACGCAATGGTTTGAGCGCCAGCTATGTAGTGGGAAGACTTGGGTTCAACTACCTTGTCGAGTTATATCAAAGATTTAAAAAACGGCCATTTACAGCTTTCCTGTTTGGCTCTCAGCACAAAAAGAATAATGTGGAGGAAAAGTCGTCAAGTTTGCTTGTTATATCGTTTGGTGAGATACTTAACTACCTACCTTCATCTTTAGGCGGCAGACAGGTGATGAGATCGAAGAGGAGTCTACCAGTAGTTCTGATTACCTGGCAAGCGGAGCGTGAGCAAAAAGAGAAAAAATAACTAAAGCGAAGACTATATCAATAAAATTAATTGAGTGGAATTACCTCTAGATCTTACCACTCACCTTTGAACACATATTCATACTTACCAATTGAACAATGGTCTGTGGTCAGTTTAAACTGCAGTTTAAATTGCAGGCCTGACTGAGTATCACTTCAATTTTCCAGTTCAATGTTTAGCATTCCGATTTCTAGTATTCGAATAAAGCAAAAGACAACCCCTCATGATTTACAAAATCAATAGAAAGTTCCGAATATTATTCTCTTGACGCTATTCTGCTTGATCAGGATATATGCCGACCATTTTTATAAAGCTATACTAGGTATAACGCTAGATGGAATAATTAGTAACTACCACTTGTAACAAGGCTACAGAAAGTTATATTGTCAACTGAAATTAAATTATTACTGTGATCTTTACCATGATAGCGACAATTAGCATGAAGACGATATGTAAATGATAAGGTGGCAGTTTCCAACACTAGATTTCAAACACTAGAATTAGCAATAAACGGTCGAGATGAAGTGCCGAAGTTGGTTAAGGAGGGCTTCTGGTCAAGCCATGCTCTACTATGGTTATAACAATAATCGAAACCCACTCCCAACTGTGTGTTATAGCAAGTTGAGAGTTGTCAAATCTGGCGTAAAAATTAACAACAAACGACTTTTTAGGAATATTCTCCAAAGGTAGTAAACTTTTTCTTTTGTAGTAATTTTCGCAATTTTTTCAAGCATAAATTTATTTATTTATCGCGCTGTAGCGTGCCAGGACAGGCTTTGTCGTTCAATATTTAAAAAAATCTTCACTTTTGAACATGGAAAGAGTTAGACAAAGTGAGACCTTACGTACCGCTTTTTTATTGACAAGCTTGTTGAAAAAGAAAATGTAGACTCTTTCAAAAGTAAGCCCAAAAAGATTCAAAACCCTGGATTACCTTTAACCAAGTTTGTTTGCAAGTAGTTTAATATTTTGTTTTTTTATTTTTAATTTTTCTGACGCCACCTATTGTTTGGTGATAATTTAAAGTATTTGGTTGGAACCAGTATTGGTGAAACGAAAATTAAAACAAATTTAACTAAAGGCATAGAATGGGAATCAACGATGATGCATGAACTCCATTGAATCTAATGGTGTAATAGTTCAACGTAATTGGAAGTTGATGGAACAAGCGCTGAACAGAGCCGACCAAGTCGCGCATACTTCGCCAAAACTATTTCACAGACTTGATCATCTGCTGCGCTCAGCAATATAAACTACTGCCTGACAGTGATGACGTTTGATTCCTGCATTGTCATGTGCTTTGAAAAGATGCTCAATGGCACCGTTAGTGCAAGGAATGGTTTTTGGCACGTTAAGATTCTTTGTCTAGAAAACAAGATATAGTAGGCTCTGCAGAACAGATTAAAATATGTTCCTTTTGTCAGCTTTTTGATTGACCGATGTACTTGCACCAATGAAACAGAAACTCAGTTTGATTCCCAGTTTGTTTTTTAAAGAATGGCGTATTTCTGAACAAAGCCAATCATAAAGAATTTTTTGCAAGCATGTCAATTTTATTTCAAGTTACCTACCAACTTGATTGAAAATAATGCAACTAATTAAAATTAGCTTAATCCAAACCCCACGCTTTTAATAAACTCTACTCAAGTGCCTCATGTCCAAATGCGTAATGTATTTTAATGTATTTAACTCTCAAGAAGCGTTTCGCGCGCTAGACACTCTTGCTTTTAGTGCATAATGCAAGGACATAATTAATGCCATTGATTACGCATTGTCACGTAAAATTGTGTTAGTACTTGAAAAAAAAACACGTTGCTTTGAGGAGTTATGCTTGCACGCAAGGAGTTGTTTTGGGCGTAATTTACGTTACTTTCTCTGATTGTTGTTTTTGATATTCAGTGTTATTCAAGGTTTTGTCATTCAGATTCATTCCAAAATTAGTTGTCTTTTGTTTTGTCACATGAGATAGTTTGTAGGTACAAGATTTTTCAATGAATCAGTTAGCAATACCTTTAGCTACATCACGACCTGTAGCGACTTTGAGTCTCGGATATTTAGACTTAGCCCCAGCCACGAAAGAGATGGCATTTTTTGATTTTTATTTTGCCTGCCGTTCGAGAATAACATTACAGAAAGCCTGGCTGTGATAACTAGACACTATACTTCATGCATAACAATCTTCACAGAAACAACTTACGTCTAAGAAAGTCCATTGTTCTCTTAGCAAACGCGTTATATGGAGAAGATCACGCATACTATTTGCTTCACTTTATTATCCAACTCGGGTTTGAAAAAAAAAAGCCAAAGACGTTTTTAGATTTTAGGTTGGCGAATATAGACTCATTACGCAGTGCAGTTGGTTCTCTTTGCTTAACTTGTTCTAATCAGATTCAGGACAACTCACACTGCGTAATCAGTCAGATGTTTAGAGCAGTGACGCTTAAGTTGTTTAGAAACCATCATATTATTGTTCGGAAAGAATAGCGGGGTAAATTAACGTAAAGATGACAATAGCTACGCATGATTACCAAAACAAAGGAATTTGTGTCGAAACTATTATGAACTAGAGTTACGACTAAGACCTGGAGTCATCTCTGATCACACTCACAACTCCACAAATTCACAACATAGCAGCCCTTATTTACATTATCAGCTTCTATCTTCGCTTGTCGGCATCGATACCGAGTAGACTGGATCGAGGTTTTATGGCCCAAAAAGCATAGTAATGGTGGGTTAAAACTTCAGATTGACTGTGTAGTAGGTTCTTGGGCAACAGTTCATGTCAACTTTAAACTGGATTCTCCGATGCGGGTTTCAGCACAAATTGTTCAATGCGTTGTAACCCACCAATGGTTTTAACTTGGCCGGCAGATAGCCGGTGTTTAAGTGAACACTCTTTATCGGTTGACAGGGGTATTCGTCGGTCATAGTGGTCGGGAAACTGAGGTAAAAATATAACAGTCAGGGTAAAAGATATAAGGACACAAATTACAATTTCATAAAATTACTGACAAAAGGTCTTTCTCTGAAGAAATTGGTACAAATACATCAATTTTAACAGACAATCTCCAAAAACTTTGCTAAAAACAGCTGCGTCTCATAAATGAACAAAATTATTGCTTTCGAAATGGTGATCTTCAAAAAAAGGTCTTCGTTATACATTGAGAGTCTAGATTATGACTGGATAGACCTCCTTCGATGCGTAGTATGTATTAGGGCGCAGCGTGAGAACTAGTCATTATTTATTTCTTATCCAAACCTTTATGGAAGGAAGTTTCGGCGCAAGAGAGATTGAAAAGGTATAAAAACATCGAAGTGTTTCTAGAGAAGCTGGTACAAGACGCCATAACGGTGGTGCTTACAACCTTTTAGCAAGTGACCAAACTGTACAGGTTATTATAATTTCTATTTTGTGATTAAATCTAAAAAACTTTGTTAAAGCACTGTTAAACCTAACTGGTGTATTAATGAATAAACCAACAAACACGAGCTTTCACGGTTAAAATTACCTCTTTTTCAAGTGCTCTAAAATTACCAACAAAAAATACAAAGGAAAAAATTGGCCCCCAGTAAAAGAAATAAGAATGCATAAAGTCAAATGCTAACACGGCTAACCATTCTAATTTCCTAAATATTTGGTGACAAGTTAGTACCTCATATAAATGGAAGTTTCGATGTTTTTAAAAGACTTTTGAAAACCGTTTGCTCATCTTATTTCACAATCTAATATGTCTCTTAATGCAATTATCCCTGATGCGATAAATCCACGATCCTATGATGCAACGACGTACTCATGTCCCTTTGGTTTGATCAGTTTTACAAAGCAAAAGCTGATGTTAGTTAGAGTTAGCATGTTATGCGTCAATAATTTAAGTATTATTATGTCACAGTGAAACCGAACTCATATAAGCAGTGTTGAACTTTTTTTGCACAAATTACTGCTTAATGAAGATTGGAATCAGTCCTTATTTTTGATCTCGTGATCAAAACGGTAAATGAGTAGATAGTCGAGCGTGACATGAATACAGATATTGGCACATTGCACTAAAAAGCGGAAAGAAAATTTCCAATTTTGTTGTATTATAATTTCACGTTTGTGCAATTACAAAGTGACGTGGGCTATATTGTTGTATTCCCCAACGTGAAGTTATTCTACTTTGAAATTTTTTTGTAATTATGACAAGGCATTTTCATTTGTTCAGAAAACTACATTATTATATTGTAAGCACATATATTTTTATTCTGGCATTTTTGATGAAGCAATTGATGAATGACAAATAGCCACAACAATGACTTAGCGGTGAAAAAGACCGTCAGCGCTATGACGTAGTCGCTAGAGCACAAACCTAAGCTTCGCTGTCAGCAAACCTGGGTTCGATACCCTCATTTAGTTACGCCAAAATGCTTTCAAAACGATTTACAGGTTTCCCGCTGTTGAGGCCCAGCGCGAAAGGGATAATGCGCAGCAAAATTGACCCCAACGCGAAAGGGATAATGGGCAGCAAAACTGACTTCTTCGCTTGATGAGTTTTATTGGTAGATAAGACGCTTTACGGAAAACCTTTGTTTTTAGATGGTAGATAGATGGTACCTCGTATATGGTTGTGAGGAGACAACCACAACCGAAACAGGTGGTAAAAAGATAGAAACTCTAACCTAACTCTCAAACGGTGACTATTCGTTAACAGAGGATGCTCAGACCATTGAGGCTGCAGAAACAGTTTATTATGATCAAAAAAAAAATTTGAATTTATATTGAGCAACAGAGAAAGCTCGTTAATTGGTTTCTTTGACAAGACATTACTTTTATTCTTCCTTACCAAATATGAATGAATTCATATGAAACAAGGAATAGAATTATAAATGCATCATTTCGTACAAGGTTGCCTGGCAACAAAGACTGCTTGGACTAAATATTAGCGGCTACACCTACTAAAGTGGCGTCTTCTGCGAACCATAAGTTTAGGCGTTCATGTTTTGATGTTTTGAAATGCTCTTTGATCAGCGTGGAAATACATGAGTTGCTAGTTGCTTGCCAGCAATTTTCAAGGTGATCTCCTATCAAGAGGGATAAGTCTTAACAATGATCCTGCACCCCTATTAGGGCTTACCGATGTGACTTGTTGTCCATGTCATGTGTGTGTGTCCTTGAATGTACCCCCCATGATATAGGTATTGCTGTATCATATTGTTTTGTATTGCATTTTCCTTTTTTTGCACCCAATGGCAAATTTGTTTTTTTAGCATGTTTGTTATTGAGTGTTTTTTACACCCGCCTGATGAGACCCAATAAGGTCGAAATCGGTCGCGGGTTATTGACATGATGTAATAGATTGCTGTATGGTACCGTATGATGCTAGTGATCATTTTGAGCAAATCAGCGTGGAAAATAAGAAAAAAGGGGGTGCGACAAGGGAATAGCGAAAGGGGTGCTACCAGGCTACGTATCAATTTGTTCTCACTTAGAGCACGATTGTTATTATGACGCGATATTTATTATTTTAAGATTTTGCATGAAAGTTTTGTGTTTTCAGACATTTACTTATCGATTCGAAAAAGTAGATCCACCTTTATCACAGTTTTAAATGGGTCTGTGTTTTTTCAATACCATTATCTAAAGATCTAAAAATGCATAATCTGTTTCTAAAAATGTGCAAATATGATTTATTACATCATAGTTATAGTAAAGCAGAAAAACAAAAACAAAGTAAACAAAAAACAAAGTAAAAAGGTGAGATCAGCATCATTTTCGTGTATTTTTGGCTTTTTTCGGAAGTCTTTAAAGGGTTGATTATCCCTAAGCGATGTCAGCTGCTAATGGATAGGAAATTAGTAAAACGTCGCACTGATTGGTTGATTTTGACCGGTGATTGATATGATTACATGTTGATTTTTTGCGAACAAAGGTCATTGGTTCTCGCTAGAGCCATTTTAGATATTTGATTTGAATGAAAATTAGAAATATCTCATTGAAGAAAGAGGTCGAAAGCAACGCGACAACACCCTACAAAGATATCGATGCCATTATGAAAATTGTTCTGATAGTAGTAGCTTTTTACACTCAGCAACCTTGAATTGCAATTTGCATGTCATGGTTTGCAATTTGCATGTCTTTGTTTGCAATTTGGATGTCCTTGTTTACAATTTGTACGTTCTTGTTTGCGATGTGTACGTCCTTGTTTGCAATTTGTATGTCCTTGTTTTCAACTACATTGGCTCACTTTTGAAGATTGGGCTCGAAGATGTCGTCTTACTATTCTGTCAAAAGGAAGCATGATGTTCAACTTTACTCCACAAATTCCGGAAAGCAAGAAGAAACAACATGAAAGGCAGCGGCTATGGATGTTAAACCGGTTATGAATCCAACTGATAGTCTCACTCCCAATAAGACAAACTGGTGACTGGCCTGTAGTGGTCTATTACAGCATGCTTAGTAAACAACTTCATAAAACTTGGTGCAGCACTGGCAAATTAGATTCACCCACTCGACACTGTGAGCAGCCATTCCACTGATTGAAGAATTAGATGACATAGAGTTTGTAACTATTTTGCAAAATATCAAGCCATAAATAAGAAGTATGTCCTTTTATTCAACCGGATTCTCTCATCACTCAGTCAATATTTCATAATGATATACCTTAACTTTTCAAAATTTGGCAGGTGAAAAGGTCGGAGTGCAAAGTTACCGCATGAAAACTAAAACTGTTTTGGATTAAAAACCAAGATTGAAATTAAATTCATCTGTTTGAGGGTTATGCGCAGCTATTTTAAGAGTGTTTACTGGTGTAGAATAAAACAAATAAAACTGTGTTTTATTCTCTGAGTCTTGCTTGCGTATTAGAGCTGTAACTAAAAGCAAAATTTGATAACACCAATGTCTAATCGAAAATAACCACAATAGCATAAAAAGGTTGGCTAATATAGCTTAAAAAGTAGAGTTTAAACAATTAACGTGAACGGTGAATACGATTTTCCAAACATATTCTTGTCTTGTTTCATAAATTTACTGACTAATTTTGGTGACAACGCGAATACGTATAAACTCATGTAAACAGAAGTCACACAGATCAATATTTGTTTTAACTTTGTGTCTTCTTGATAAGCAAACAATGTAAAAAAAGTTGTTGGTGCTAATATGTAAAGCAAGCTTTGGAAATTTTATATTTTGGCTAAAATAGGACAACATTATTGGAATAACGCCATAGCAACGTCATCGTCGGACGCGACGGAGTGTAAAGGCATTGTGACGTATTTACCGCTTTTATTGTTTTCCGAATGCATCATCAAAATCGGAAAATCAAATATATAAGTTAAGTTTTTGCAAAACTCCCATAAACAACATAAATAGAATATTGAGTATTTTCTTATCATTGTTATTCTGCTTTAATGTAATATTCTACGTGTTACTTAAAAATAGTTCTACGTATCCAACCTTCTTTTCAAGAGTGCTTTCGTGCCGCAAGCAATTGTTTAGCTTTTTGACAAAAACGATTACGGTGAAACACACAAGAGGAGTTGTCGGTTAATCCTTCCAAACATTGCTTCAGTTTTTACAGCTAATTCAACCAGTAAGTTTTACAGGCGCGGAGTTGTAGCGGACAGAGCACCAGCTTAGCACTCGGTTAGGATGGCTTCAATTCCTTTATCGGATCTTACTTTGTTTTAGATGGTATTCGCAGCTTCCCTGCTTGGCGCTTACCGCGAAACTGCACGGGTGGAGAAACAACCAATATCTACGCGCGTAGTGCTTTTGAAAAAGGTACTTAACGGTTTTTTTCCAACTAATGTGGTGGACAATAGTGAGAGCGAGCAGTTCAATTGTCTTTGTGGCTGTAGGTCAGCCCAACAAAAAGTTGCAGACAGAGCACGAGCTCACGCGAGTGAGCGAACAAATTTGCATCTGATACAGATATTCCAAACTAGTCGGCGCCAATGCAGTAGTGCCGATGCAAATACCGAGAAAACAAAAAACCATTTCAATAGAAAACACCAAGAAATTTCTCGACTTTTTATTACTGCATTGATTTAGCTATTTTACCATGGAAGAGTTCGAGCAGTAGAAGACTCAGAGCAAACTATTTTATCCTGAGCCTTTGAAGCCACCATAGTTACATATTTTAAGAACTATCACAGCTACAGCACTTAACCCGCAGAAAATTGCTTTCACCATTTTGGGCTTATTTTTTTGCTTTATGTTTATTTTCAAGAACAACATCTTTGAAAATATTTATGCGTCTATTTGAAAGAAATGGGTTTATTTTGTTAGTTGTGTGCTTAGCTTGTCATAGAATCCTATTTCATCAATTCGGTTACTTTGGCTGAAGAGTGAAAAGTACCTCGGTTGCTTTCAAATTTGTGTTTGGTTGTGCAAGCATAAATGAATTACTTATTCACAAACATACGTAATTTTTCTTTTCAAAATCAAGTGACAAGAGGAAGCAACGACTCGACATCTACTCTACGCAACTGCAATTGCTAATTGGGTTCACCAATCACGCAATATCTTGCCTCCTTTTTATCTCTTACTTCTTTGATTTGTCATTTATAATAATTAAGTAGTCACGCACGAACAATTAAGTAGCACCAGACTGGTTTTGCCATTTTTGGGGCTCTTCAGTGGCGCCTATCTGACCAGCAGGGAACCGAACTACAGGTAAAACTGGTTTGGTGCTTTCTTATTGTTTGTGCGTGAATACTTAATTATTATTATATAAATCCTCCCTTTCTCTTTTTGACTCTTCATCATTTGCCGAACACACACAGCATTTTGCCAACAAATCCTGAATGAAAGATCAAAAAGTTATAAGCAAAGCATCTTAAATTGAAATGATAGAGCAATGCTGGTATGCATTGCATAAGCCTTCCGACAAGGCCAAACTGAAAGAATTTTTTTTACAAATAGGACAGGGGTTCTAAACCAGTGAAAATTTCCCATAAGTGGGGCAATAACAAAGGTTGCAGGTCAGGAATTAGAAATGATTTTAAGGCAGGCGTCGCAAGCTGACATCTATAATGCGTGGTTTTGGGAAATCAACATGTGGTGACTCAATGACTTTTTTGTAGAACAACTTGTATTGAGAGAATTTTGTTCCCCATTTTTAACTTGATGACCAAGTTTATAAAAAGGCCAAGCTGTTTGGGATTGTTGGAAATGGAGATTGATTCCTAGCTGAAAGCGGATAATGAGAAAATGGTTAAAAGCCTTTGGTTTGAACAAATTATGGCATCTCTGCTTTCGAATCATAATCTATTGATTTTGCGCTTACAATAAATGCTTATTCTACTCCTCGAACATAAGAAGAAGGAAGCATTGGAGAGACTGCAAAATATTATTTTGGCCTTCGAGTCAGCAGCCACCCGTACCTACAAGTTGTTGCGATCTTCGCAAATCATAGTTCAAAGTTCAATGTCACAGTTCAAAGTAAAAGCGTTTCTTTAAAAGCAAAAGCTTGGCATACCTCGTTGTTATCGTAACATGTTCAGCTTTGAACGCGCAGACTTTCATCTACAAAATCGCGGATTGCTTCATCGCGTTGTGCAGCTCACGAAAAGATAAAGCGCGGCGATACTCGGTGAAGCTGGGGGGGTAGAAAAATGACAACCGCTTGATGAAAAAAATTGCTGGTAAGTAGAAAAACTGTTCTGAGAATCAAAAGATTTTTCATTATTATCTTCAGAGCCGCAGGATAGCAGCAAACTTTCCGAGAGCTTAATAATAATTTTTTAGATTTGCTTCCGACTTTCCAAGTATCAATATTGCGATTAAATAGCTTAGTATTCTTTCAATAAATTTGCTGCTTATTACAATCTACTGGACAGAGGAAATCACCACGCAGCGTCTTTCCTGAGGCCAGAGCCGTGCAGACATTGTGAGATTTCAACGCATGACCATTTGATCATTGTTGTTTTAAAACAGCACTTTACCCACTTGATCACAATAAAGCAGAAACTGAACCCATGTGTAGATGTTTAACGTATAAAAAAAGAATTTTTTAATCTAAGGCTGCGTTCGGACGTAGCGGTTTTCGCAATTAGGAATGAAACTTCTTACCGTTATTTAAGCAGATTTTGAGAAGAGATTTCACTGCTTGATACTAAAGCCAAACAGAGTGATGCTCTCTTTGCACTCAGTGTCAAGCAGTGAAATCTCTTCTCAAAATCTGCCTAAATGTCAGTAAGAAGTTTTATTCCTAATTGCGAAAACCCCTACGTCCGAACGTAGCCTAAGATCCCAAATCACAGGTGCGTCCAACAAATAATTCAAAAGACATCCAACAAGTAACTAATGATTTTTAATAAAAAGAATTAAGTCTAAATGCAGATCAACAATTTATTAAAACGTTTCGCTTTTACACTAAAAGTATCATCAGTTAAATAAATAGTCACCTGAGGCTAGACTAAATCAGATACTGCCGGTATCTGCTTTCAGTGTAAAAACGAAACGTTTCAATAAAATGTTTACCATCAATTCGACTTTGTATTTTTACTAAGAATTGCACGTGAGTCTTATTTTTTACTCCAAGTGATGATTTATTGTATTAGTTTCCAAGAATTTAAAGCAGGAGTGAGCAACCTGTGGCCGGAGAGCTAAAATTGTATGGCCGCCGAAGGATTTTGTGGCACGAAGCGAATGCCAAATCTGTCAACTCGATTTTCAAAAAAATCGTTCGTCAAAACCAAAAATTATGTCTTCATGTTAAATTTGGATGAAAAACACGTAAAATTTCGCTTTATAAGCATAGATAAGCAAAAAAATGATAAACCTAATTAAATTAAAAGAAAAGGTTCTTCATGTTCTTTTAGGGTGAAAAAAGCAACCTATTAGTGCTTGAAGACTTATTTATGCACTCAAACAATTTCGATTACAAACTCCAACTGTCCAGCAAAATTTTCAACTATGGTTTACATTTGGTACGCCAGCAAAAAAGATTCCACAACCCTGGTCTTTTCCATGTTTTGCACCCTCCATTATTTTCAAAAAGCTGTACCTGACACTGTCACCGAAATCAAGAGGTTGTAAATTTAAATTGTCGTTAATCACCTGCGTAGTACGTTTATGACGTACACCGCTTGAACCCGCTGCGTAGTGCTCTCGTTACTGCGTTGCGTTTTCTATTACGTCACGACTTTAGAAAACTTTATAGTTAAATCACGATAATTTTTATATAGCCATAGACGTTGCTCTACTGTAAATTCGTCGACATATGCGCTATCAGCATTGTATTTTAAATAATTGATGTCGGTTTAACAACCAATTCAGGGATTTCCGCTTTTTCGAATGTTTGGGTAATAAGAATTTGAAGATATACTGCACATCAGCTAGTTTTTCTTAACTCCGGAAAAGCGTATTTGTGACGTCACAGACGTGCTTCCGGTTTTGAACAATTCTTAGACCAAGATCGTGAGATAACAGCCTTTGACGTCTCAATGGAATAAATAGAAACGCTACTGTACCTTGTGACGCGTTTGTTCATGTCTGGCAGTGAAATCGTGACACTACTTACCATATGACAGCTCTCAACAATCTTGATATAGATATTCCGATGAGTTTTTCTCGTAATTTTTTCCGTTTTGGGGTGGGAAATAATCACTCCGGAAAGCATGAGTTTCCTTTTTCATTAAAATCTATTTCAGACAGAAAAAAAGTTTTATTAAAACGTTGCAAATCAAAACTAAAATTTTTATTAAGTGGCTCACGAAAATAACTTTAAATTATTGCGGCTAATTATCTACAGTTGTAAAGCTAATTTTTGTTATTTTAAAACTTCAATCAAAAAGCGTTTTTATTATTGACTGAAAATTTTACTGAAACCTATTTAACCGTCTCGGTGCATTTAGCCTATATTGTTTTTTTAAATTTTGGAAAATCAAAGGAAAAAATAGGATTTAGCAGTGCTTTCCCAGTTTCAAGCTAATAGTGAATTTAATACCGATGCAAATTTTATCAGCAAAGTTGACATACATTAAGAATGTCTGCTGTACGAGTGAAGACCACACTTTATGCTCCGAATACCAGTGGCGAACATAGCACGTGCGTAAATAGCAACAACGTGTTTCTAAGAGCAACAAATATCAAGAGCACTTATTAGCTGTTAGAAATTTTAAGTTTAAAAACAATTCGCACAGTTTTTTGCTGCATCTATTGTTTTGTCAACTGCCCGGTAGCGATAATAATGTAAATTAAAGATTTCCAGACTTTCTTCGGGGTTTCCAAATGTTTTATCTCACATCTGATTGCTTGATATTACATGCGATGATGCCCCAAAGCAGAGAAAAATTTCTTCAAAGGTAGCACCACCGTTGTGGAGTTTGAACGCGCGACCATTCGTCATTGGTCAACACAACTACTCAGCACAGAGGCACTGAACCAGGTTGGCGGAGTTTGAAGAAAGAAAAACTCAGCCCTTTTTGTGAGTGGTTCATGAGCATGCTTTGGACAGTCCTTTCCTATAGTACTTTAAAGGATGATGGCATTGTGATGAGGCAAATTATCTGTGAAAAGAAATGCCTTTTTAGTTATAAAATTTGCCAGGGTATCAATCAGGTTGATGTAAGAGCACGAACGATGTTTACATAATCACCTTTTTTTTGAAAGTGCTAATGATCTTTAGCAAAAAAGTGTTCAAATTGCACTTTTTCAAGCAATTAGCAAGAGAATGTCGCACAGCTTCCTTCATGACGCAGTTTCTTCAGCCCTTGCCATAACGATTACAAGGAAGTTTGATCGTGATGTCGCGTAATCGAAACTGCATCAAGATTTAGTTTCGGTACATAATTTTGACGCAGTAAGTCTTGAAAACTTTTTTGTTATGTGGCCAACTTTGGCTTTTCACTTCCTCATTTCATTTTTGGTTAGCAGTCATTGTTGGAATAGGTAAGGTCATATTGTGGAGTACTTACTAGCAGAATTATAGCATTGAATCACCAGGCTGGCATCAGTCGAGCGTTAAGCACAAAACAGTTGGAATAATAGCGCGTTGGTTGCTGCAAGATTTAGCAAAAGAAGTGGCAAGTGACCCAAAAAGTACGGACAAGCTGGGTTTTAAAGTAATATATGAAGCCAGCGATGCACTTAGCAAACTGCAGGTCAAAACAGTGACACTGTCTGCAGTTTGCTCAGCTGGGTTTTGTTTCACTCTTGGTTTTGTCGGTCGCGGACAGGATCGACTGAGTGTGAGATTTATCATCAAAAGACTGCTAATCGAGTGCTTCGTGAGCTACATGCATGCGGCGTGTTCGAGCAAAACCGTCGTTTCAGGTTCACGTATCAGCTTCAAATCTCGGCTTGCGCTGACCACAACGAAAAAAATGGGTGACAGTTGCCTTTAAGACTTAAAATCATTCTGCGGTCTCCCAAATTCTACGTACTTCTGCGGAAAAATGCCGGTGATAGACTCCGGAAGGACGAAATGAAAAAGAGCAATGCTGGTAGATCACCGGATATTTTGTGAAGCAGCAAACGGCATAGTATGCCATCTGGGCGTTTTTACACGTCAATTTCAAAGTTTTTTAAGAGTAGTGTCGGTATTGCTTTCAGAAACCCAATCACATAATTACTTTTTTCTGATCTCTGGCCAGCGATTTATCGAGGTCGTGTTTAGACTCAACTTTTTGGCCTTGTGGCATTATTCTTGATCCCCTCCTCAAGTATTATTGTTTTGAAAATTAATTTTCTCAGCAATTTACTTTCTATTTCTGTATAGCACGCAGTACTTTTCTTGCGTTGGCTTTTGCGTAGTAATGTTATTTATGGACTTAACTTGTATTCTTAGCTGGCTTTAAACACGTTTGATATCACGCATGTTTAAAAATAAGAGACATATTTTTATGCTCGCATTATAAAAGCAGGCATGCGCTCGCGAAAGAACAGAACTGCAAAATGACTGAGCAATAACAAAACATAACAGTTTCTTTGTAGAGTTTTTTTACATAAAAACAATGTATTTACAAATGAAAGCGAAGAAAATATTTTACAGAAAGAAGAGAGAGATTTTGATAGTACATATTGACATTAATTAGCAGAGACAGGTAGAAGTAACAATGTTTTACGACCAGATATCAACTGATGGAAAGGATTGCCATTATTTGGTTAAACTAAACATCGTTCAATATGTTGTGATATAAAGAAGAAAATCGAGTAACGTGAAAAATGATTGTAAAAAATAGCATACAGTAAATATAAATCAGAGAGAGAAAAAAAAGAAAAATGAGACTTATTAGTGTTATTGGAATACTTCAACATCAAGCTGAAAATACTGCATTATTTCTGCTTGAAATGGACCATCTCGTTGCTGTAATTGTCTGTGTCCAGTATAAATGTAAACAATAATTGTAATTGCTTTAAATTAGGTTACTTGATTTGAAAAATTAACAATTTTTTTCAAATAGGATAGGAAGAAAAAAGACGTCATGGGTTAAAAATAAACACCTGCAGTATTACCCTTTGGATTATCAGCAACTTGAAACTTTGGTTTATGATAAAGGATTTAAAAATATGATTTTGCTCTGCTCTAATTTGTTCTTCGTACAAGCTGCTTTTCTCTCAAAGTGAAAAACTTGTATAAACTTAGAGCAATGCTCGCACCAATTTGCGATCGCAACTAAAAATATCTTTACTTAGTTTCAATTGTGCAATAGCAGAAGCACGGTATTTTTCGCAAAACTTTTACAAGTATTTACATCCGTTAAAAATGCGATAAGTTTACCACGTTCTTTATTGTTTCAGAGCTTTGATGTAGAAACGTACTAGATAGTGATTACACTATAATCAATTGAACAATGGATAACAATGAAAATGAAAACTTTGCACCAGAATATAGAGACAGGCTAAGGACGTGGCTCGTCAAAATGATTGACAGGTGAGGAGGCATAAATTAAATATTAGGAAATATGTTTGCTTCCCTTCAACTTTACTACCTTACAGACTCAGTCTTTGAGCATGTGACAGTGCTTACTCAGTTGATACATTGTTTCTACTCTAGGCTTATACTAGTTTGCTATGCTTATGAAATTATCTTTTTTAGTGGGACTGTGCCTGGACTTAGCTGGGAAAACGATGAAAAGACTGTATTTCGGATGCCGTGGAAACATGCTGGAAGACAGGATTACAACTTGGAAGAAGATTCGAAAATATTCATGGTAAGTCAGTACTAATGTTTCAAACCTCATTTTGTATTGACATGCGCAATAGCAGATGGCATTATGACGGATGAGTTTTGAATATATTAAATATGCATATCATATTTGTTTCAGGCTTGGGCTAAACATAGTGGAAGATATCGTGAAGGCATCGATAAACCCGAACCCATAGTCTGGAAAACGCGATTGAGATGCGCGTTGAACAAAATGCCTGATATCAAAGAACTACCGAGCAGAAGCAGGTTGGATATCAGTGAACCGTACAGAGTTTATCAATTGCTGCCACCTGTTCATAAAGGTAAGTTGCACGTTGATTGAAGTGTGATTGATTTAAAGTGGAAATTATAGTATTTCGCCTCAAAAATACTTTGCTCCTCTTCCAAATGTAATTAGCATTTTCGCTATTTATGAGAGAGAGAGAGGCAGTAGGAATAAAATAATTGACTGTTAAACATAAGATTTTAATAACTGAAATCTATTTTAGCTTCACAAATCAGAAAACGCTATTACAACAGAAGCCAAAGCCACGATACCAACTCAATTAAAAATGTTGAATACGCAAACAAAAATTCTCGTGACCACGGAATGTTTACTGAGGTGAGAGAGCGTTTAAAGCAACTTTGTCCGAAATATGATGAAATTATGATTTTCTAAGCAACTTTTGTTTGACAGAATGCAGCTTCCACTACCGGAACCTCTGTTGTACAGACGGGTGCTTCCGCTGCAGTGACGCCGGGATTTTGGTTCACAAATTCGGCCAAAGTACCGCTGACAGTCCCGATGTCATCAACCGGCAATCCGGCTCTCAATACTAGCAATTCTTTGCAAAGCTTGTCCCAACCAAGATATCCCCTGGTGACGTCCCTGCACCCTTCTTTAATGTCCTTTCCTTCATCTACTATTTCCCCATTTTTTTCAACTCCGCTTGGCAATCTAGAAACTTTGAAGCAACTTGGTCTCACCAATCAAGCGTCCATGACTGGTTACATCCACCAGCTCACTGCCAGGGCACTGGAAGATAACTACCAAGGACATAGAAAGGTAAGAAAAATAAAAGTTTAGTAAACATGGAAGAAACGCTTCTTACTTGGTTTTAAAACTTGGGTTCAATTCCGGAATAGCCGTACTGTCAAAAAAGGAGACAAAATGTAAGCGCTTCTGAAAGCTTGCGTTTAAAGATGTGATATCGTTTGCATCACTTCACGTTTGTGACGTTACAATGATGTAATGTATAGCTTACTGTGTCACGACAATAGCATTTATCAGATTTTATAGCTTATTATTTCTTGTTCAGAATTGTACTCAAAACACTGATGACAAAGTGATCTCAGAATCACATGACGTAACACAAGAATCATACAACCTCAACGAATACAAATATGCAAAAGTAAGTTGTTTACATAATGAAAAGGGTAAAAACGGGAATAATTTTCAAATTGTTTGTATGTAACAAGAATGAAGCCAAAATGCTTGAAAATAGTTTTAGTAAACAAACGAAACATTTTGATTATTATTATTACGCGTATGAGCTCATGCTCTGTTTGCATGTCTTTCGTCAGACTGGGCCACCACGACGGGTAGACTGCCCGGCCCCACCATCTGTCTGCCACATAAAGACGGAGGCGTCCCGTTAAGTGCCTTGCCCAAGGACACAACAAGCAAGCTTGCCGGCTTGTTCTCCACACTATCCCTTATGTGCTGAGCGCCAAGCAGGGAAGCTGTGAATACCATTTTTTAAAGTCTTTTGGTATGACTCGACAAGGGAAATGAACCCCAGGTCTACCGACGATTATTTAATGTTTATCTGCTGCTTGGCTTTCATCATTTTATCGAGCTTTTTTGTCTGAATTGTTTTTGTCGTTTTCTCAGTGATCAGTCTTTTTTATTGTTATCTTTTTCTGCAGATCGAAGGCGATTCAAAGAACGAAAAAGCGTTCAGCGATTCGATAATCGCTTCAAAAACTTTTGGTGACCACTACACAGCGCAGGTAAGCGTTTTTTAGGATAAAAAGAGTTGAGTTCAAATCTCACCTAGAATTTGCTGTGTTGTGTTTTTGATAAACTAATGTGCTACAGTTCCCTCTGCTTGGTGTGAGAAAGCGTAGATGTGAGGTTCGATTCTTGCACTGCACATAAGAGTGGCACGAACCTGAGAAGACTCTTCTTGTAAAGAATAAGAATTTAGCTGTTATTCATCTTCCTAACCATCATTATTTGATTACGGTTGCAGCTATTGTACGCTCGATTAAACGAATCTCAAAAACGAATTGAGAATCTGGAAAAAGATTTGAAAAAGTCACGTACTGCGCATGCGCGCGAGCGAGAAGCGCGTGAACAGTTGGAATTAGAGAAGTTAAAGTTGAAAGCGCGTCTGGAGAACATGAGTGAGGGACTCCGCACTTTGGCTACATATATTCCTGCGCAAGATGAGAAATATTTCATCAATACCATGTGCAATAACAAATGGGTAAGTGCAACGTAACAATAAATTTGCGATTTTTTGTGGCCAACTTGTCCCCGATTGACCTCATATGGTTTGATCTCATATAGATCTCATATGATTTCATATCTCTCATATCTCATATCATCAACTTGTCCCTAAAAGAAGACGCCACGCCTTTTCGAGTCGGCCTCCCCACATAAAGAAGTTCCGGTAAAGCTTCTTTGGAGATTTATCACAAATCTTAAAATAAAAGAAATAGCAACTCATGAGTCTGCAGTTGCATTGCCGACCAGGTTTGAGTCATGGTTGGCTAGAATTCGATTTTGATTAAATACTTTGAAACTAGGTAGAATTGTCAAATTTTTTGTTATATTAAGCTTTGCTTTTATCGCAGAGTATTTCCGAGAACGCCATCAACCAGTCGTCGATCTCTAGAAAAGACATGAGAGTCAGCAGTTTGTCCCCTGTTAAAAACGAATATTTTGTCGATGAAAACTTGTCTCTAGCGCCACCACAAAACCATCGCGCTCTAAGTTCCGTTGAAACAAATCGAAGATCCCCAGTTCAATTGCAAGACAAGCCTGTCAAGGAATTGAAAATCAGCGATGCAAGCCGAAAACGCTCGGCATCGCCTCTGGATTTAAGTGGTAAGCACTTGTTTGCGGACGAAACAATAAGTAATTTATCGGTAAAAATATGTGATTTATAGTTTATTTTGGGAAATGCTTGAAGCACACAAAAGCTGAATAAGCAATGTTTTTCCTTGTTTGGGAATCTTTTTTTGTTTATGTATATTGGACAGTTAATACTTAAAAGACTGTTTGGGGAGATAAAAACTTATCTCTTCTAAAATATGATACAAAACATGATACATGTAACAAATACCATGTGTGCACAACAACAGTTTATATTTTTGTAGATTTAAATTTCTTTTCATGACTAATATTACTTCATTGTTTTATCATAAGTTAAGTATCTCACTGGTAATGTTTTTGCAGTGAATTCACCAAAGAAACCAAGACCTAGTGACGAAAACACCAACCCTGAATTATCAATAAAGAATTCATTGTTGTCAAACAATGGAGTTTATTTAACGTCATCATCGACAAGGTCGTTATCAAGTGAAGATAGACGAATACAATCACCGTTCTCCTCCGTAAGCGGATCACCGGACATTGTCACACGGAGCAGATCATTGTCACCGCAAACCAATCGATGCAACATCCTCCAACAATATCAATCTCGACAGGGAACCATTCAAGTTTCATAATAACGTCATCAATCAGCATAGTTATTGAACAATATAAGCTATGATGCCTTAACCGATTGCGACCAAAATGAAAATTTTGTATTCTTTGCCTTTCTTGCAATGTACCATGACGTTTTTTTTCACAAAGCTTCATATTTTTTGTAGGTTCTTCAGATTATAGTGTTGTGTTTTAGTGTTGTTGCAACGCACTTCTGTATTGTGGTCTTTTTATGCATTTTTCTGTGCTCGTTAAATGCAAATAGAGAAATTTCTTCAAAAAATTGTCTTGAAACTTGAGTCTTGGTATAACCCATGCTCAATGGCATTCATAGCTATCCTTAGCAAATAGCTGCGTGTTCATGTCATCCGGAAAAATTAGCATCGCGGTGGCTTGGTCTTCTGTAGCTGCACTTTGCTTCTGACAGGAAACCAGCAAAATGTTGGTATATTTTTAATCAAATTCAGTTGCTGAGTTGAAACGTGGATTTGCTATATTTCAATGTTTGCTGTTGTAGATTTCGGTTTATTTCAGGTTTATCAATTCAAAGCATTCTTGCTCTTCGTGGCTTTTAGGAAAAGGCGAATCGAGTAGAAATATTTATTTTGATTGTCTAGTACAGTGGTTCTCAAACTGTGCGTCGTTTCAAATTTCCAAGGGCGTCGCGGAATATTTTGGTGTTGTGCCATTAAGTCTAGGTTTTATTTCGTCAAAAGAACTCTGATCGTAGATTCCTTTCTCACTTTCTTCTGACATTTTCACAATAGTGTTTTTAATACACTGTTGTTGTTGACTTGTTATTCAAGAATCAAATTGCAAGAGTTTAACTTAATTGGCGAAAAATATATAAAGAATAAAGCATTCAGTTGTATGTTGGACGAAAACAGGAAAGATAAGTACCGTATTTGCCGGTGTATAAGTCGACCTTTTTCGATCAAAAATCGACCTAAAAAAATCGACCTCGACTTATACACCGAGTCATGAAATTCAACTTTGTATTCATCGCTTCAAATGTGATGGTAATTACTACACTTCACAAAAAGTTATAAGCCAGTAAAAGCAGAATAATGTGGTTGCCCTTACAAGGGCGCGTAATATCACAGGGTTACAAAGTAAATAGTATTCAAAATAGCGTATAGATTTCGTCAATAAATTTCGCATATTTCTGGTTGAATTTTAAAGTTTAAGATAATGAAACAATTGAGCTCGACTTATACAAAGGATATATTATAAAATCGTAAATTTCCGTCGAATTTTAGGGGGTCGACTTATACAACGAGTCGACTTATACACCGGCAAATACGGTAACAAACTTAGAAGAGCGTAATTTTACGATTGAAGATGACAGACCAATCCAAAATCTCGGAAGCATAAGGGCAGTTATTTATGTAGATTATGGGTCACATTTATCTCGCAGTACGGCAAACTAAACCGTAGGATGCTGTCTGGTGCGTCGCAAAGTCTCACATACTTTTTTAAATGCGTCGCATCGAAAAAAGTTTGAAAATCACTGGTCTAGTACTATCTAGCGGACATAAGATACAATTTGGATATGGGAATGTTCTACAAATTATGTGATTCGTTTTTGTCCAATTTTTAATCCCTTTTTCACCGTGTGACACTTTATAACTTTTTTGTAGACCCCCCTTCTCTTATGTAACGTGTCGCGTGAAAAAAATATTCAAGCAAACTGTAATTAGTTGGATTTTTCATAAAAACCTGTTTAATCAAATAATTAAAAGCTTAAATATTTTAAACACAATATTAAGTTCGTTACACAACGATATCTCTTGTTTCCCTTCCTCCCCATATAGCATCAATATGACGGTTTTGGCTTTCCCAAACCCCTTCTGGAAGCGTAGTATGTATGATATTTGAACGGCCCCTATTAGGAATCGGAAAATAGTGATACGTAATGATTTTCATTCTGTGATCACCAGAAAACCGTTCGTCGGTTACATTAGAATATCTGCGCTCAGATTTGCTTTGGAGTTTCGAGTATTGCTGGTACGATGTATTTCTATCGCAAGTATTGCAACCTCTCGAGGAAACTGCTTTAAATCTTTTACCCAAACACTGCAATGTAGGTGTTGTATGGTAGTCACCATAGCAGTCTATGCTGTTATAGACTACGGTTTTAACCAATTGATTATGTGACCGACCAGGAAATTTCCCCAAAGATCAATCAGCGAAAAAAGGACCGGCGGTAAACTAATCATGTTTTTGTTTCACAAAATCTTTGTTTATCAAAAAGCATTGCGTTTGCCCCGAAAACGTAGCCACCTTGCTAACGTCACGGTAGAACATATATCCCATATGTGCCCTGACTCCCAGGTTTTCTTTCTTTACTGCGAAAATTGCAAAGCTAGGAGACAAACTTCGGAACGCAATGCTACGCTGGTATGGACAGGTGAAAAAGAGAGAAGAAGGCTACGTGGGAAAAACGATGATGGAGGTGGCGGTGCCAGGTAGAAGGAAAAGACGAAGGCTAAGGAGAAGGTAATTGGATTTGGCGAGAGAAGACATGGAAAGAGTTGGAGCTAAGGAAAGAGACGAAGTCGATTGGGAGAAATGGAAAATACTTTCGCGCTGTGACACTGAATAGGGAGAAGTCCCAAGAAGAAGAAGAAGAAGAAGTCTGTCTGTCTATGAGCTGTGCAAGAATGTATATCCCGGTTAGAAAATGGTAATACATACCCCAATAATTTTGAAGGGGACGTTTTTAACCAATGTTATTGTAGAAAATTTCAAAGCAGCAGAAGCAGTCATTTTGAAGCTGTGCTACACTTTTGTTTCCGCAATTTTTTTGGTGAACAACCTACAATGGAAAGTCCTTTCACGTTGAAAAACAGCCATGTTTTGGAGATTGACCAGCAACATTTCCCTAATAAAATCCCTTTTTCAGTCGATCAACTGCCTCGTGGCTCTTAAATGATAACCAGGGTCTTACATAGTAGTTAAGTCACCCTATTAGCGTTTATTCCCCTAATAATTATTATCGACCTGAGCCAAATGTAGAATGATAACGGACATAAACCTTGGTTACAAGTTGTTTCGTATTTGCTGTAAAATTATTGCTCAACAACTTTTTCATCAGTAGGACCGATTTGCACTTAATGCTTGATGCTGATATTCAATGCATCCACTCTTTTCCTTGCTCTTTTCTCAAACCTTTTAGTATTGCAAATTGTCTAACCTTCTTTCAAATTGTGAATATGCTCTTGCCCTTCCCTTCCGCTTACAAGCAAAACACCTCAACAGATATATTTAGGTTTTACAAAACAGAATGACTTAAAAAAACAAAACACATAAAATTTAATAAAACCTACAAAGATGTAGCAATTTTTTTGAAATTTGCACAACTTAAACCTCAGTCATTTTTCAATCACTTGGCAAATTATCAGAGTTTTATGCTGCTTCGCATGAACGTCATGCTTTTTCGAACTATGCTCCAAATGGCTTTAGCGGCGTTGAAGGCAAATTTATAACGTTGTGCAAGATTGTCGATTACTTGAACACATTTCTGTTAGTAAATTTCTCTATTTTTTACCGCGGTTGATGCCTTCAATTCATCAATTGTATGAAGGTTACTTTGATATATATTATTACTGAGATACCTGCTTAGACAAAAATCTAAGGTTTTCAAATCCGATAAATGTGGTGCTCATTAGTCTACGTCAAACCTCCTGCTGATCAATTGCCTCTCGAATCGTTTTCCAAAGCAAATTAACGGCTCATTTGACAACGTAGAGAAGCAAATCGTGAGGGACAGTGATTCTAGCAAGACTGGACCCCTCATACACAGCAAATGAATCTCTCATCTAGTTTAGGGAGTTATTTCCGAAAAGATTGATCAGCAGAAAGTCTGCTTTTGAGTGAAGACCGTTTTTATATGACTTGAATACCCCAGATTTTTATGTGTGGTTATCTCAAGGAAAATACACATCAAAACAACCCACAAACATTTGGTGATTTTAAGGCCCCAATCATATTGACAAACAGGAAATTTCCAAAGAAGAATGAGTTTGAGTAATTGATAATTCGGCGTGATGAATACGGTTTGTCTTCAACGCCTAGGAGATTTTTGGAGCAAATATAGGAAAGATGGTTTTTATGCAAAAGCGAAAAATAACTTTTGCCTTGCTCAATGATTGTACATATACTAAGATTTAACCTTAGAAAATTAAAAAAATTTTTTGCATCTCTGTAGGATATAAGAGATTTGGATTCTGTTCTTTCGGATCACTTTGTAAGTGACTCTTTAGCGCTCCCTAGCAGATCCTCACTAATATCCATGTAAAGAAAAATACCATGCATTGGCTCATGGTGGCGGTTCGGATTGTGATCGCTAATTTTTTCTCTTAGTTCAAGCAGCAGTGTTAAATTTAGATAATTTGAAATTCTATCAAACTATTCTTTTGAATTTGAACTGCCTTGAGGGGAGGCAATTGCAAAGTACATAGCTAGTAAAATTTTGCAATGATTAGGACATATCATGCTTCAACGAAAACATTATTTCAAGAAGATAGTTTGTGTTGCCACGAAACTATTATTACTTTTGTAAGATAAAATCAAAAACTGCTTAAAATAAATCACCAACATCATACTGTACAATACAACAATCTATTACATGTCAATTAACCTCGAACAATTTTGACCTAGTTGAGTTTCATCAGGCAAGTGTAAAATACACACAATAACAAAAATACTAAGTCTAAATCATAACAAAATTGCTATTGTATGCAAAACAATGATGTAATACATAGCAGTACTATACAGCAATATCTATAATCAAGGAGGTCTCATTAAAGAACACTCCCATGACATGGACAAAAAGTCACATCAGGAAGCCCTGATAGGGGTTTGGGATTATCATAAAGACTTCATCAATTTACATTTAATATAGATAGTGCTAGTAGCTAGCTGGTAAATTTTATCAATTTTGATTGATTTTCAGCAATTTTTCATTTTATCTTGGTGCGATGCTGAATAGAGATCGCTCTTAAATAGGAGATTGCTTGAAATTTACTAACAAGCACTTAGCACTATCTATATTAAATGTAAATTGATGAAGTCTTAATGATAATCCCAAACCCCTATCAGGGCTTCCTGATGTGACTTTTTGTCCATATCATGGATGTGTTCTTATATGAGACCTCCCTGATATAGGTATTGCTATATAGTACTGCTATGTATTGCATCATTGTTTTGCATACAATAGCAATTTTGTTATGATTTAGACTTAGCATTTTTGTTATTGTGTGTATTTTACATTTTCCTGATGAAACTCAATTAGGTCGATACCGTTCGCGGTTAATTGACGTGTAATAGATTGTTGTATTGTACAGTATTAAGGCTGGTTTCCATTAAGCGTAGATCGCAGGCGTAAAGTGAAACATTTTTTGTTTCTCTCTTTAGTTTTATGCGCGAAGCGAGAGCGTTCCGCGCATAAAACTAAAGAGAGAAACAAAGAATTTTCGCGCCACGCCTGCAATCTACGCCTAATGGAAACCAACCTTTATGTAGGTGATTTATTCTAAGCAGTTTTTCATTTTATCTTAGAGTGATGCTGAAGGCAGATTTTTCTTAAATAGACCGCCTGGAATTCGGTAGCTATCAACTAGCACCAAATATACTGAATGTACTTTTCTGGGACAAATCGCACTGTAGCGAAAACAAGGTGAAGTGCCGTTTGTTAAGCAGCACTACTTGAAAAACTTTTTTTGGAAAACTTAGTAGATATTCAGAAGCAGGGGTGTTGGTTTACTGTAAAATGTGGTGTTAGTTAGTATGTAGGCCTAGACTTTGCTTTGTATTTATCCGAATCTCGCCGCTTCTAAGTTACCTCGCACTTTTCTAAACATGTTTTGCAAATACTGGCCTACTATCAGATGCGGCTCGTGCCTATGGCTGCCGAGCTGCAGCCCCTTCACGCGTTTATATGATCTGTCTTTTTTCGAATTTTTTATGATGTCAATAGTTTTTATAATGTCATAGTTCGTACCTTATTTACCAATGCACCGGTTTATGTCGCTGAAAAGACGAATTTTCCTGTATTGCTAACACTAAACTAAGTAAACGTGCGACATTGGGCTTCTACGTGATAACATCATAATGGTGCGTAGGAAGGGCTGCAGCTGCAGCGCCCAAGACTGAAATTTTCTACTGCAATTTAGTTGCTTCATAAATGGTTTAAAGTTTTAGTTTCTGTGTGACATAGCAAAATTTTTTGCCCCTTCAAGTATTGTCAACATAACTAAGCCAAATTTTTTTGTATAACTGAATATTTATTTTTTTGTATAACTGAATATCTTCAACTTTTGAACATCGCTGGTTAACTTACAAAAGAAATCGCAGGAAGGATAGTAGCAGGAAGGGCAAAATCAGTAGCGCCCACACGCATGACGTTTATACGTTGCTTTCACGGTCACTTGATTCTTGTCACTTTTCTTGCGATGTAACAATTCCCTCCAAGCTTGCTGATGTTGTGGCTCTAAAACAGGGCCAATTGCCGTAGTTGGTTAGATTGTTTGTAGGTAAGCAAATTCAAATGTTGCTATTCAGTTCTATCATTTAATGAATTAGGCAAATAAATAGGAAGTAAGAAAACTTATCTAAAAGCGAGAAAGTTGTTTAACTTATTTTTCTCTTCTACCGGTCAAAAAATCGTCGTAAAATTTTCGCTTTGTCATTTAAATATCAGACTACCGCAACTGCGTTGGGGAATCTTGCTGCTGTACACGACTGACCAAGAGTGGCTGAAGTCTTACGACTCCCCCTAGATTGAATCCGCATGACCGGTAAAAACGGGGGATAGGGGGCGAGGCATCCGACCCTCGTTTTCGAGTGGGGCAAAGGCATTGGTTTTATCCAGCCCCTAAAATTTATTTGGGCGTATTTTACAAAACTTTCATTTGAACACCACACGCCCGACTGCCCGCTTTATGACAGTCCCGGTCTACATAGATTCTGACCAGAGACGTAGCAGCCGCCCTCCAAACCCCCCAATTGGGGGGGGCCAGGCCAACTTTTGGGGCCCAAGTTAGTCTGAAATTGCTTTTTGGCTACGTGACTATTTTCAGTTCAGCAGACTTGTTTACAACTGATTTAAACTGTAGGAAGAAATTGGCTTGTGCAGAGACGTAGCAGCCGCCCCCCAAACCCCCCAATTGGGGGGGCCCAGGCCAACTTTTGGGGCCCAAGTTAGTCTAAAATTGCTTTTGGGCTACGTGACTATTTTCAGTTCAGCAGACTTGTTTACAACCGATTTAAACTGTAGGAAGAAATTGGCTTGTGACATCATAAGTGAATGCAACGGAATCTTGAATATTCGATTGACGTAACAATGCCGTTGTTACGCAACAATCATAGAATGGTCTGGAATTCTGTTTGGCTATAAATACCGGGACAATATATATATACACTGCAGAGTGCAGATAAAGTATTTTATTGACATTGTATAGAATGAAACGTTCAAAAAGTGGTGCTCAAAAAAGAAAAGAAGCAGCCACTGCTCGAGATGCTGTAGCGAAATTGCCCAAGATGACAGATTTTTTCAAGATTACTGAGCAGAGTAGACCTGGCACTAGTACCGAGAGGGATGAAGAAAACTATAGTGTACAAGAAAAAGAAGACTATGACGATCAGCATCAAAGTGATTGTGAATTTCCAGAAAATGTAAGTTGTGATTTACCTGCCAATACGCAACCTTCAATATCAAAAATAACTGAATCTCAATTTACCCCTATCCCTGATGACCCATGTAAATGGCCTAAAAGTATTTCTGATGCTCAACGATGTGATATAGTAAAGCGTGGACCACATCAACTAATAATGAATTTTCCATATAATAACACAACTCCAAGGCGACGTTTTTCCTCCAACCATTATAAACGTGTGTTACCTAATGGTGAAAGTGTTTCACGGTCGTGGCTAGTTTATTCTGGGGAATCAGATCAAGTTTTTTGCTTTTGTTGTAAGCTATTTGGAAAAACACTAAGCCCCTTTTGTAGTGGTATAAATACATGGGAGGTTTTTCGTAAAAACTGAAAGACCATGAAAACGGCATTTCCCACCAAGAATGCTGCAGTCAATGGATGTTGCTAGCTGAAGGGATAAGAAATTCATCCACTATCGACAAACGCGAGATGAATATTTTTTTCAATGAAAGACGTTTTTGGAGAAATGTTTTAGAGAGACTTATCGACATTGCCTTGTTTCTATCGGAAAGGAATCTTGCTTTTAGAGGATCTGAAGAAGTCTTAGGATCTCCTGACAATGGAAATTTTCTGGGTATATTTGAGCTTTTGGCAAGAAGAGATCCGATCCTAAAAGTGCTTCAAGACAGAATCAAGAATAAAAACACTAAAGATCACTATTTGAGTCCTACCATACAAAATGAACTAATTGAATTGCTAGCGACAGAAGTAGGCTGGGGTAAATGAGAAAATTTTTTAGATCCCTGTGTTTTCTATGGCCATTTTGGATGCTGAGTTCGAATCCGTTGGAATTTTTGACCTAAGACCTCATCTGACCCCTTAAAATGCTAATTTATTCAAAATGGCGGCCAAAATCGAGATTTTTGGAGTTTTTTCAGCATAACTTAGAAATATATCGTGTAATATGTCTACATATATGTTTTTTGGGTCGTAGATTACGAAAATGACACTTTCGTGGGGCTCCGGTGCATGTGTGGCTTTCTATGTCGAATTCTTACTGATTTTTGCTTGTTATGTAGCCATATTTGTGATAATTGATGCTTATATTGCCTTACTCTGATCCTACTTATTTGAGATACATTACAACTAGGCACGTAAGTGGGCTAACTTGCTTTTAGACCTATTTGTTTTACAGGATTCGAGCTGAAAATTCGGTGTTGTGTTAGGTATTAATGTATCTAATGATTTGTGTGCTTTCAGATAGATAAATTTAGATATGGCTGAATCCAAAAAAGATACTCGAAGCAACATCACTACTGTAAAATTACAACTGAAAGAATACAAAGCGGTAGACACTTACGAAACTAAATCGAAACTACCATCTGGGCAGTACTTACTTGGACGTATGATATATTTATGCCAACCTGTTTCTAAAGGAGAAAAACAAATCAGTAAGAATGATGCTAGTAAGACTGTCGCATTTGAAATACGTAATGATTGGATATCAAAGAACGTCTACCCATTGACTGAGCGTGCGGTGGCGAAAAAGATTAGGGACGATTATGAAACGTTAATGGCGCTAGTAAGATACGAGCACACAAGTCACAAAAAGGATGACAAGTGGACTGAGAAAGCTAGAAACTTCAATGATGCTATGTGTGCTCATGCGTATGACATTAGAACTAAGAATATAGATTTTCAGAGGAGCCTGGAAGCAGAGACTGGAGTGAAAATGACAGATGAAGATGAGAATTTTTATCTTGACAACTGCTATGGTGATTACGTAGCAATATGCGCACCTACTGTCCCGAAAGCCTGGACTAGAAAAAAGAAAAGAGAAGAAACTAGGAATCTGTTAGCTGAAAGAAAGAGAATGAAGATAGATGAGCTGAGAGATGCTGAAAGTCATTCATATGAGCCTGATGTTCAAGATACTATTGATCATGACCAAGACGACCATGATGGACATGACGAACCTTTTATAGCCACCGAGGTAATACCGACCACACCAACTAGTTCTAGACAGACAAGAAGCAATCCAGTGACTCCGTCTTCAGCCTTTCATGATGATAAAGCTGAACTCAAATACTTTCCTGACGTTGAAATCAGAACAGGAAGAAGGACTCTGAACGAAGCTTTGGTTAGGTGTATAGAGCAATGTATGTCGGAATTTAAAGTTAGTCATGCAGATATTTCTGGCATTATAGTTTGCTCAGCAAATATGATATTTGGTCAGAACTGGCAGATATCATCTGATGCAAACGTTGATGAGGACGATGAGGCTAATCAAAGTGATGATGATTCTGGAGATGAAAACATCTCTACTTGTAGTGCTATCCTGATACGAAAGCGAAATAGCGTTGGTGATTTAACATATATCTTCCCCAGTAAGCAATGCATCCTTCTTAATATGAAACATGTTGCGTCCTACTTGACGAATAAAGGTGACAATGTCATAACAGTTGGGTTGGACGATACGACAAAAGCCGCCGGCCATAAAATGTACGACATAAAAGCTGATCATATAACAGTTCATGGACCAGAAGGTAGAAAATCTCTTACTACTGGTTTTATGGAAAACATATCGCATTCTGGAGAAGATAGTGCTGCAACATATGAAGAGAGACTTAAAATCTTGGCAATTTTGGGTGACTCTACACTTGATGAAATAAAAAACGAAGTTGACATTTGGATGAGTGACAGAGCGGGAGATAACGAAACGTTTAGAGAAAGTATGGCTATTCCAGAATCTAAAAATCTTAAATGCTGTGCTCATATAACACTTGGTGTTGATAACGCGTGTGATAAAATGTTCAGGGAGGCCGAACATAGAATAGGCGTTCATAATCTGATAAGTGTGAAAGTCGCAGAAAAAGCTTTCACTTCATCCGGTTCTTCTATCCACACCCTAGGTGAGATAACTATATCAAAGTTCTTGGATCCAAGTCATGCAGCCCACAGTGTTTCGTTGTACTCTGAATTTGTTCAATGGATGGAGCAAGAAGGTATTGAGAGACAAGGTTTCAAGGGCTTTACAGCGAACAGGTTCGGTCGTATAGCTCAGATAGCAAATCAATTTCTAAAAATGAAAGATCAGGTTCTAAAATTCCTTGACTCTGTGGTAGACATTAACTCGAATAAATTGGTCCTGGCTGTGTCCGTTTATATTCAAAGTGACTGGTTCAGTTGTGCTGCGAACTTTACAGGAAAATCGCTGATCTAGTAAATTTTCCCCTAATGGACCTGCTAGGAATTGATGAGAGAGGGAAAAATCTCAAGAATGTCAGAAATTGGTATGATGTGCGAGATTTCTTTAAGCTGAAACTATCCGAAATTGATGACCTATGTGAACAACTAAAATCTGGTAACGGTAAAGATCGTTTGTACTCTGCCATGCTTAAAGAAACGTCAGAAACTTTAAGGCGCCAGCTGTCAGCCATATCATTTTTCTACAACATTCTGGAACATGATGAAGGTTAAAACGACGAACTACCAGATCCGAATAAACTGACTTATGCTCCATTAACTAATCTAGGCTGCGAGAGCGAGTTTGCTTGGTTTGATAATCGCGTAAAAATTAGCGATGGGACAGAATCAGTCCAATCAATATCCAGGAAAAGGGTGATCTGTACCAATGCACTCCTTGTAGATTCATCATTCGACAACTTAAGTGATAAAGAAAGATTGGATAGTTGGAAGTGGGCGAGAACCTCCGAAGAAAGGTCAGAAGTAAGGAAGCTAGAGAGAGATTTCTTGGCCACTGTGAAGATGTCAAAAAAATTTGTTCTCGCTAAGAAAGAAGAACTAAAAAGAAAGAAAAATCTAAGGTTATTGCAAACTATGGTCATTTGTAAACAACATGGAGGACCTTTGACTGACAATTGGATTTGGTTGAATCGTTGTCTGAAAAACAACTCATCTCTGAAATTGTGTTCCTGCGGCTCACCGTAGCCCCAAATATTCGTCAACAGAGACGTGTCAAGGGCTCTAATACTGGAAAATTTCGTGTCGAAAAATTTACTGCTGAAGAACTTCGTACAAGCATCAGAAACGCAATAAAACCAGAAGATGAGGTTGATAAAAATGTTGACGGACTGCTCCTGAAAATTTTCACTTGAACGTTTGTTATTATATTGGTATTTTTTGGCTTAATCAATATAATCTCAGTGCTTTAACGATATATAAATATCCTATGTGTCAGATATTGATAAATTTAGTAGATATTTTAGAGGAAATTTTCATAAACATCTTCAATAGTGTATGTCAGCATCACGAAAGTGACATTTTTGTAATCTACGACCCAAAAAACATATATATAGACATATTACACAATATATTTCTAAGTTATGCTGAAAAAACTCCAAAAATCTCGATTTTGGCCGCCATTTTGAATAAATTAGCATTTTAAGGGGTCAGATGAGGTCTTAGGTCAAAAATTCCAACGGATTCGAACTCAGCATCCAAAATGGCCATAGAAAACGCTAAGCTTGTTCAAAAGTTTTGCAAAAGCCCGTCATTTACCCCACCCTAACAGAAGTTGAAAAAGAAAATTTACAGCAATTGAAATTGGCAAAATATTTTTCTATAATTTTGGACTGCACTCCAGATATGTCACATTATGAACAAATGTCTGTCATTCTCCGTTATGTACTATGTAATGAAGAAGCTGCTGTTGTTAAAGAAACAGTTTTTGGCTACTTGAGAATAAGTGACAGTAAGGAAAGGAAAGGAAAGGGTGATGTGACAGCAAAGGAAAGGGTGATGTGATGTGATGAGCTGCGGATCATACAGAGGAGTGAAACTGCTAGAACATGCCATGAAAATCGTTGAAAGAGTGCTAGAGAGGCGAATACGAACACTAGTCGATTTGAATGAAATGCAGTTTGGATTTATGCCAGGAAAAGGAACAGTGGATGCGATATTTATTGTGAGAAGAATGCAGGAGGAATATCAAAAGAAGGACAAGAAGTTGTATATGTGTTTTGTTGACATGGAAAAAGCTTTTGATAGAGTGCCAAGAAAAGTGATGGAATGGGCCATGAGAAAGAAGGGTCTATCAGAAGTAATAGTTCGGGCAGTTATGAGCCTGTATGATGGTGCAAAGACAAAAGTGAGGGTGGGATCTGCATATTCAGAGGAATTCGAAGTAAATGTTGGTGTACATCAAGGATCTGTGCTGTCGCCACTATTGTTTGCAATAGTGGTGGACGTTGTTACCGAAAATGCAAGAAGGGGTGTGGTTAACGAATTACTATATGCAGATGACCTTGTTATCATGAGTGAACACATGGAAGACTTGAAGGAAAGGTTTTGGAATTGGAAGAATGCACTGGAAAGTAAAGGTTTAAAGGTCAACACCAGAAAAACAAAATTGATGGTAAGCGGATCAGAAGGCGAACTATACAAAAGCAAGATAGATCCATGTGGAGTTTGTGGAAGGAGAGTCATGGCCAACTCAGTGTTGTGCACAAAATGTGAAAACTGGGTTCATGGCAAATGTGCAAAAATAAAGAGAGTTACCGCTAGGTTGGCAATGCATTTTGTTTGCTTGAAATGTAAAGGAATAATGGAAGGGACGATGGACTCAATCGAGAAGTTGTGCGATGAAGTGGAGACAGTGAATGGATTTTGTTATTTGGGAGACAGACTAAATGCTAGTGGTGGTTGTGAAGCGGCAGTTACAGCAAGAGTAAGAATCGGTTGGGTAAGATTCAGGAAATGTGGAGAGTTGTTGCTTGGAAATAGGTTTCCTCTGAAGATGAAAGGTAAAGTTTATTGTTGTTGCGTAAGATCAGCAATACTGTATGGAAGTGAGACATGGTGTCTGAAAGAAAATGAAAAAGCAATTTTGAGGAGAACGGAGAGAGCTATGGTGAGAGCCATGTGCGGTCAGAAAATTGTAGACAGAAAGACGACTGAAGAACAGATGGATATGTTAGGATTGAAAGAAACTATAGACCGGTTAGCAACAGCAAATGGAGTTAGATGGTATGGACATGTACTGAGGAGGGATGACGATGGTGTTTTGAGGGTTGCTCTGAATCTTGAAGTGACTGGCAAGAGAAAGCGAGGACGACCGAAGAAGACCTGGAAGAAGCAAGTGGAAGAGGAGACAGAGAAAGTTGGTTTGAAGAAGGAGGATGCCCTGAGACGAGACAAGTGGAGGGACGGAGTGCGAGAAATTGCAGAAGGAATGGGGTAAATCCGGCCATCTCTGCTAAAGGGAAAACACCGGATAAAAACTGAATAACTACTACAATAACTACTACTGGGAAAGGCTTGTTGGACGCTTTCTTAGAAAAAGCGACCGAACTGCAACTCGAATTGTCTGATTGTCGAGGTCAGTCATATGATAATGGTGCTAACATAAAAGGAAAACATTCTGGGGTCCAAGCAAGAATGCTAGACATCAGTCCCAAAGCTGTTTACGTGCCCTGTGCAAACCATACCCTTAACTTAGTTGTTGTTGACAGTGCTAATTGATCGACGGAAGCATTGACCTTTTTTGGAGTACTTACAAGGTTGTATGTGCTGTTTTCTTCCTCTGCTCAGCGTTGGGAAATTTTGAAGAAACATGTGGAGCTGTCCATAAAGTCACAATCTGATACTCGTTGGGAAAGCAGAATTAAATGCATCAAACCTCTTCGATACAATTTAAAAGAGCTGTTGCTGGCACTGAAAGACTTGGAAGCCATTTCCATAGAAAGAAAAGATGGAAGAACTGCCTCAGAAAGAAAATCGTTGATAGCTCATTTATCAAAATGGAGTTTTCTTTTGTCGGTGTTTATTTGGTATGATATCCTATTCCAAGTCAATAAAGCAAGCAAGATTCTTCAATCGTATAGAGTCTCCCTTCATACAATGGAAACGGAAATCCAGGCAACTGAAAAGTTTTTGCAAAACTATCGCACAACGGGTTATGACAGTGCCGCAACATCTGCTGTTGAAATAGCACAGGAATTGGATATTGATCCTTCTTTTCCTCCGTCAAGAAGTGGAAAGAAAAGAAGATTGTTTGATTACCAAGGTGAAGAGGAACAACGAGCTACTCCTGAACTGAAATTTAAAAGCAACTTTTTCTATCCATTAGTAGACCAGGCTATTATGTCAATAAAGGAGCGCTTTAATTTGTTACGTGAGGTTTCTTCCGCCTTTTCGTTTTTGTACACACGAGACAAACTTTTGCTTGTGCAACAAGAAAATGCTCTTCTTACTTGCTGTAAAGAGTTCCAAAAAAAGTTCGGTGACATTGATTCTGATGAAATAAGCGCTGAGCTACAGCGGTTTGTTTTAATTTTACAAAAAAAACGCAATCTCAATACGGCTCAAGACTTTCTGAACTATCTTCTAAAGACTCATTTATTTGAATTGTATCCGAATGTGTAGATCGCACTTCGAATCTTACTAACTTGCCCAGTGACTGTTGCCAGCGCTGAAAGAAGCTTCAGCAAATTGAAACTGATCAAAACTTTTAATAGAACGTCTATGACAGACAGTAGACTATCTTCATTAGCCATGTTGTCAATCGAAAATGACTGCGCCCGATCTCTTGATTATGACAATGTCATAACAGCATTTGCGAACAAAAAGGTTCGCTCCAGACTATTTATATGATACTGTGTTTTTATAACTTTTTCATGTTTTTCAGTGTCATTGCTTTCGTTTTGCAGTGTCTGCATAAATGTCCTACTGAACTCTGGCATCGGTGCCGAATTTTTTATGACTTGCACCTTCGGTATCGGCATGCTTTATTCTGACATTAGCCTGTTTACTTATGTACAAATTGTGGTGTATTTTCTTAATGCAGCTTTTCAATTTTACACCTCTAAAGTGATATGACCTGTGCGCAGGGGCTCTTGCGCTTACTTTGGGGGGGGCCCGAAGTTGGAGTGCTACGGGACTGATTCTGACGACTTGGTTTGGAGGCGTCGATGGTTTGATTCCACCAGCGCCGCGACTCGCACTTTTAACCTTGGTCAACGCGTTGTTATGGTTCGTGATACCTCATCGCTCAACCTCGAAACCGCAACTATTCATTGTTTAGTCACGCTTCGCGTCCATCTGCAATGCAGGGGCAACGTTAATCTTTAATTCTAGACGCACAACTCCCCCTCCGGGGTCGCTCCGTTGATTGGGACGAGTCCTTGTTGATGAGGCCAAAAGGCCGAAACCTGAGTCCAGGGATGGTCCCGCCTATTTCGCTATACTAACGTCGTTTGGGTCGTGACTCTTTGTAAAACTAATTTTTGCCCGGAGGTATGCTGCGACGTATCTGGTTCCTGTGGGCTTCAAACCTGGGTCTTTCGAGCTGCTCTTCCGTGCATGCCGGGACAGGCTATCAAGTAATCACCTACTGCCTACAAAGAGTGCAAAAAAAATTATGACTTGCAGCCCCCACCAGTAAATTCAACTACAAGCCGCACTGCCTACTATTATACAGGCAACGCTACGATACGAACGGCACTTTACCGTGTTTTCGCTGCACTGTAATGTGTCTTTGAAAAGAAATAGTGGTATCGTTGCTGTATGATTTGTCTTAGGAAAGTAATATTGTTTTCTTTCCAGTGGGCTATGTTTTTGGGAAGGAACAATTTTTTTGTTGCAGTCTGGTATGTTTTTGGAAAGAATAGGGTTGTCGTTGCAAAATATTATGCGCTAAACACTACAACATTTTACTTTACCACGCACTTCACTATTGGCTCCCCATACTGCCTAAAGCTTTTTCAAATGAGAAAGACAGATTGCATTCCTTGCATTGTCACATTTTTCTCTCCGAGTGTTGCTACACCCGTCAGCGGACAGTGCTGGCAAAGACCTGGGAAAGGACGCAATATAGCCTAGTTTACGCTTATTTGAGCTCGTGGTTGAAAAGGAACTCCTAAACACAGTGAGACAAGTTTTTGAGTCTGCAAAACACCTACAGAAACTTCAGAAAATATGAGTTCAAAAAGGTCAAACTCTCAGCAAAAGAGTTTTTTTTCAGAGATGCACTAAAGTTTGAAAAATATTAGGTCCCACGTCTTGAATTGAATTTTTTTTAGCTCAAAGCAGTGTTCTAGCCTCTACGAAACATGACCCGGCTCGGTGGAAAATAGTTTAACTAGCTGAAAAAGGAAGGCTGCTTACTTAGCAGTAAGAGGCCTCCATTCCATTATCAGAAATTCACCAATGTCAGTTTGCTTTGTTAATATACTTATATAGCGGTGAAGCTACCAACCTTACATACCGATACCGGTAGGTGATTTGGGGTGGTGATGAAGATGTTTCAACTTGCTTAATTGAGTTTGTCTAGGGAAACTGGATGTTTTACAATGCGTTTTTGCAGTTCAAGAACCAGTAGCTTCTTTTTCTTCACTTTGGGACCGCGTAAATGCAGTTTGCCATGCAAATACATTAGTGAAGTGAATCAGACTTTTGACAAAAAAATTGACTTTATTAGGCAATGCTTTCATGAAAAACGTACAAATTTTACGAAGACACAAAGTTCAGTTATAAACAAGCCAATCGTCACTCACTGCTGTTGCCAGCTGCCAAGAGAAACTCTTTTTTAATCCTAACTTTCGACCCATTTTCCTTTTAGCCGTGTAGGCCACAATGCCTCCAAACAAATAAATCGCCATCCCGTGGTAGAGAAGAGCCATAGCTATGTAAATTGTGTCCCGAACCAAGATCTCCGTTTGAAGAATCAAACTCAGGGTGACAAATCCGCCCAAGACGCGGACAAAAACGAAGGCCAAACGATGGACTTTTGACATGATTTCTTCTACGAAGTAAGATTGGGGTGCCGGGGGTTTCACCATCCCTCTTTCGCGCTTCCATGCAGCTGCTCCAATACTCGCCGCCGATTCAGAACCGGACTGGTATGGATTTCTCGCCATCTGACACAGGTTGGGCTGGTGTGGTGGTTTATAACTGGTGATTCTCATCAATTTAATGGTGTTGAAGAAGATGTTTGGAAATTCATGGATAACCATGTTGATGGTCAGCAACCACGCGATGTTGGAGGGCTTCGAGAGAAGATGATGCGACAAAGCCTTCTTCTTCACTCCTGCGGTGATGTCCATCATAAGCGGAATCGCGGAATGCTTCCACAGAGACATTTCGTTTTCCAACGCTTCGATACCAGCAGCGATCAGGAAGTCAGTGAGGAAATGTTGAATGAGATTAAGTAACTTGTTCTTTCCGAGGTAGGTTGGCACAAAGCGGTGATTGAAGAATGGAAATACCCGAGTCCCGTGCAATCCAAAGTCCTGCAGTGCCCAGTACGTTGAATAAAGACTGTAGCCAAGTGCGGTGATGTAGAGAAACGCGTGAGACTCGATGTCATTTCGGCCACATAACAGAAGATAGAAGCCCCACATCGATATGACGACCGCATAACAAAGATCTATGAGGCCTCTGACCGATTCGACAATCTTTTGCTTACAAGCACAATGATTTCCTTTTCCACTTTTGATGCAACATGCTCCTGGTCCAGTTAAAGTAATTCGAACCAAGCTGACTGATAGGAAGTAATGAAGAATTGTCCATGACATAAACGAGAGGAGAGTTTGCATAACATTTTGTTCCCACAAGCAAAGAAACAAAATCATTTTCAAGTTACTACTTATTGCCGCCTTGCTTTATACATTTATGTTTTCCTACTTTTAACTTGACTTTCTTCACTTAGAGTTGATACATTGGTGTGATTGTTCTGTCACAATTATGCTTTTATGAGCAACAGTAAGGAATATACTTTAATTCAAGTCCAATTTCGCTCGCAAGTTGCAGACACAAATCCATTCGACTAGTGATTTCATAACTACAGAGAGTTGTTGATCGTGGATAAAGCGCAAAATTAAATGCAGGTTTAATTTATGGTAGAGTAGAAGTAACTCTGAGAACGTTTATTCTGTCGCTGAAAGTAACCTTTCGTTTTTGTAGAATGTGACGCAATTTGTTGCGTCACAGAGGCGCATGATATTAGCTATATTTAGCTCAGTCACATGTTGCTCGCCAGCCATAACTGGACTTCCGCAAACGCTGCAGCATTGCTTGTCGGCAAATATTGTTTTTTAGCCATTGTTATGTCATTTAATCAGTTTTGCAGCGAAGTTCAGGAGCAGCAACTGAAAAGATAGTGCGCAGGCGCAGGTGCCGTAGTAAAGCATTGTTTGCATAATGTTGATGGAATTCATAAAGCTTACCAAAGTGATTTCGCGAGTTAGATCCAAACCCGTTTTTTACAATCACTGAAACAGGACCTAGATTGATGCAGCTAAGATAACAGAACGTTTTGGAATTAGGCAGACCAGTACAAGCAGTACCACGCTTAGGCTCTGTCAGCCTTTTCCTAACTGCTCCGATGGCTGATCTTGCGGTTCTGTTTCTTGTAAGCAGGGCATAACAGCGGTGTGTTACAGGGGTAATTTTAATCAATTCATGAATCATGTACCTGCAGTGAGTTAGATTTGCAGTGTTTCGGTTATCCAGTCGATGGTAAAGTAGCTTCCCACATGGAAGCCAGGAAGGAATCTCTGTTCAAGGTGAGTGTGGGAACACTTTGGTTGGGGTGAGTAAGTGGAAAGCATGTTTGTAGAATTGAATTGAGGGGAAGCGTACTTCCCAGTAAAAAAAATGGTAAATTTTGTCGTTTTTTGTTAAAAGTGTTAATTTTGACTGCAGTTATAGGACGCATAGAAAAGAGGTTCGGGGGTTTGATTACCTCTTTTGTCAACACGACTTTTCTAAACGTCTAAACGATCTTGTTCATCAACTGACAGGCCAACAGTTTTTATTGTTTATATTTATATCACTATATTTTATTGTTTGCATATATTTTTATTGTTTATGTATCAGGTTCTCGTGGTTGGCGATAGCGCTGTTGGGAAGACGAGTTTAATAAAATGCTACGTTCACCAAGTCTTTTCACAGCATTACAAAACCACGATTGGTGTTGATTTCTCTCTCAAAGTTGTAAGGATAAATGATTCGTCGCTTGTCAGGATGCAATTGTGGGATATTTCAGGTGAGACTCCACATTTTATTCGGACTCATAACGAGAGAAAATCTGTCACAGCTGTTCATTCACTTAAAAATTTCAACATTTTTCTAGCGTCGCAACGGTTGTTTGAACTTGCGTCGAGAGTATAGGAAATGATCAAGCAGGCTGCAACTGCCTTTGGTACGCGTACGCACTCTTTATAGTTAGCAATTTTATCAAATGGCAGTAAAACTTTACCACTACCTTAAGGTTTTTATGGGAAACTTTCAATAAAATGTAGGGACAATTTTTGAAATGTTTTTAACAGTTTTAATCCCGTTGTGTGGTAGAAGTACTCGATCTTTGTTTGTTTGCTGTTGGCAATCAAACATCTATAACCTTTTTACATGAAATTTGAATGCTGGATTTGTTTGTTCTTGTTGAGCTATAAATATCTAACTTTCGAAGGTTCTTATTCATCAAGTTGAGTTGACTTTTTTGACTTGATTAGAAAGTCTCTATTCATTGCGTGATGTATAAGTAGGCTACAATACAAATTGCTAGGTTGCTTTGCTTCGTTCAACCAAATTAATTTTCATATTTTTACTGATTTACAACTTTTTCGGCCTGCTTCCTTGTGGCATTTCGACCTTACCACCTGCCTAAATATGTTCCAAATTTTCGAGCACGCCCAGGCGTATTGTTTTTATTTTTGTTTGGGACGGTCTTGGCTTTAAAAAAATAAAATTTAGACCGGGTTTTCATTTATATTACTTAGCAAAATCGTGCAAAAGTTAATGTGGGAAAGGCAATTTTAGGTTTGAATGCAGGGTAGTAGTAATAGAAACGCAGTATATCAACGGCACTGAGAGCTACGAAAGGGTTCTGAAACGAAATTTTATATATGATTGTAAAGGCATCTTTGTAAATTGTAAAGGTATCTTGGCACTAGTGCAAGGGTATTCAATAAGGGTAAATTTAACTTACCGTGGGAAAGTTAATAAAGCAGAACTTTACCAGAAATTTGTGCAAGTCATAAGATCAACAAAATTTCAGATTTATCTGTTATTTCACAAATAAAGATCTCATATTTTGTCCTGTCTCAAGTTGAAGACCTTTATAAAGATCATTTTTCTCGAAGCGATGGATCAGCAGTGAACCAAGTTAATGTTGGCGTATTTCTCCCAACAATTTTTTTTAGTGACCATCTTTTAAAAGCTACTTCTAAACAGTGCTAATTAAAAAAAGGATGAAAATTTTATTTTGAAAACATCAAGGGTTAACGAAAGTAAATAGGGTGAAAACCGATGGACTAGAAGATGCACCATGATTATTGTGCGTTGTAGATAGGTAAAAGTAAAGCGATATGGTCCAACACGCAGTACTGGTGATAAAGTTTTGCTTTGAAAGATCAAGAGATAAGTGCAAACTTTTTTCGTTTTTTTGTATAATAACAGAAAGGAACTTAAACTGCTTTCTTTGCTTAAAATGTTCTGACTACTCCCAACTGAAACATGATCATGTTGGAGGTTTGAAATATCCTAATACCAGATCATTGAAAGCCATTCTTAACTGTAGGAATCTTGACGTTCTTGCATGCCACTGCAACCATCCTTACAAATCAAAAAATCTTACGACACCAAAGGCAAAAAATAAGTGACCCTATCCTTGATTCGGATGGATGAGAGGTTTCCTTAAAGCCCTAATCTTGATCCAATAGACTGCATATCATGGGGTTATTTGTAGGAAAAGATTTACAAAAACCGTGTGGGAAAATACACAGAAAATAAACACAAATTGACGTGAAACGGTATGGAACAGATATTGATGAATGTAATAAAGTCATATAGAATCGTTTAATAAGAGACTACAGACTCTTTATGAATAGGACGGAGGTAGAGGCTTATATCCATTATCTTTGGAAATTATAGCGTTAAGAAAATATTCCCGTGTAACATTTCATGTGTTGCCATATACCGATTGTTTGACAGATACGCCTAAATTCTTTACAACAGAGCCGAATCAATCCTGTTTTTAAGTTTCACCATATTTCATGTACTTTTTCCAAACATTATAGAAGTTATTTAAAGATAAATCGTGTTCCAGTCAGTGGCGGCTCGTGCTTATAGGCTACAGGGCTGCAGCCCCTTCACGCGTTTTTATGATTTGTCTTTTTTCGAATTTTTTATAATGTCAATATTTTTTATAAGATCGTAGTTCTTACCTTATTTACCAATGCACCAGTTTATGTCGCTGAAAAGACGACTTTTCCTGAATTGCTAACACTAAACTAAGTAAACGTGCGGCATAGGGCTTCTATGTGAAAACATCATAATGGTGCGTAGGAAGGGCTGCAGCGCTCAAGACTGTAATTTTATAAAGCGATTTAGTTGCTTGGCTGATGAGCTGGCCAGACCGGGTTCGCTACTTGCGCCCTCCGCAATCCCTTGTAGTCTCTCTTCTCTTACCTCTCGTATCAACTCTCGTCTTATCTCGGACTGGAGGCGTACTGTCTCATCAAAGTTCTTTGACACACAGGTCCCCTCGATTTTCACCGAGGAACTTGTGCTCCCTCGTCATGCTCGCTGTGTCCTCTCTCGTCTTCGCTGCAACGGACACAGCCTCCTTTTAGGTTCTTATCTCTCTAGGATTGGCAGAATTGAGAATCCTTCCTGCAGCGCCGGTGGACACTCGTCCCAGGACACATCTCATTTTGCACTGTCCAGCTACGGACTCTTTGCGCCGCTCACTCTTTGGCGACTCTCTGTCTCTTTACGACCTCTGGTTCAGACCCTGGGGAGTTGCCCGGATACTGGGGCTCCATGGTCTTCCGCCATGCCCCCATCCCTCGGAGAGGGTTGGGTAAACAACAACAACATTTAGTTGCTTCATAAATGGTTTAAAGTTTTAATTTCTGTGTGACATAGCAAAACTTTTTGCCCCTTCAAGTATTGTCAACATAACTAGCCAAATTTTTTTGTACAACAATATCCTCAACTTTTGAACATCGCTGGTTAACTTACAAAAGAAATCGCAGGAAGGATAGTAGCAGGAAGGGCAAAATCAGTAGCGCCCACACGCATGACGTTTATGCCTTGCTTTCACGGTCACTGGATTCTTGTCACTTTTCTTGCGACGTAACAATTCCCTCTAAGCTTGCTGATGTTGTGGCTCTAAAACAGGGCCAATTGCCGTAGTTGGTTAGATTGTTTGTAGGTAAGCAAATTCAAATGTTGCTATTCAGTTCTATCATTTAATGAATTAGGCAAACAAATTGGAAGTAAGAAAACTTATCTAAAGGCGAGAAAGTTGTTTAACTTATTTTTCTCTTCTACCGGTCAAAAAAGTCGTCGTAAAATTTTCGCTTTGTCATTTAAATATCAGACTACCGCAACTGCGTTGGGGAATCTTGCTGCTGCACGCGACTGACCAAGAGTGGCTGAACTCTTACGACTCCCCCTAGATTGAATCCGCATAACCGGTAAAAACGGGGGATAGGGGCCGAGGCATCCGACCCTTGTTTTCGAGTGGGGCAAAGGCATTGGTTTCATCCAGCCCCTAAAATTTATTTGGGCGTATTTTACAAAGCTTTCATTTGAACACCACACGCCCGACTGCCCGCTTTATGACAGTCCCGGTCTACATAGATTCTGACGACTTGGTTTGGAGGCGTCGATGGTTTGATTCCACCAGCGCCGCGACTCGCACTTTTAACCTTGGTCAATGCGTTGTTATGGTTCGTGATACCTCATCGCTCAACCTCGAAACCGCAACTATTCATTGTTTAGTCACGCTTCGCGTCCATCTGCAATGCAGGGGCAACGTTAATCTCTAATTCTAGACGCACAACTCCCCCTCCGGGGGCGCTGCGTTGGGTGGGACGAGTCCTTGTTGATGAGGCCAAAAGGCCGAAACCTGAGTCCAGGGATGGTCCCGCCTATTTCGCTATACTAACGTCGTTTGGGTCGTGACTCTTTGTAAAACTAATTTTTGCCCGGAGGTATGCTGCGACGTATCTGGTTCCTGTGGGCTTCAAACCCGGATCTTTCGAGCTGCTCTTCCGTGCATGCCGGGACAGGCTATCACGTAATCACCTACTATCATGAATGCCAAAAAAAACCACATTTAGTATATAATCATTGGAAGGTTTTTCTATGCCTAATTAGCTTTTGTGTGATCAATTTCATTTAAGGATACCAGTTTTAGTTCATACTTGCACGGTTAGCAGTAACGTCCGAGGGAATCCTGCTCGGAAGTAGACGGTACGTAAGTCTTGTGCTTTATGTTGGATTGTTTGGGTTTGTTGCGTATGCAGTCCAATGTTGGATATCGGGCTAGCCAGGAGCCACGTAAAGTATCTTACACTTGGCAAGAACCCTAGTGACGATAATGCATCTTCATTGCCCGTATTTGAGGGATGGTTCCACCTATTTTGTTATAGCAACGTTGTTTGGATCGTGACTCTTTGTAAAAACTAAAAAAATATATATAGCAGTTTTAATGTATGCTTGAGCGGTTAGCAGATACGTAAAAACAAACCTCGCTCAAAAGTAAATGGCACGTAAGTCTTGTGCTTTGTGTTAGATTGTTTTAAAAAAGCCAACGATAATGCTATTGGGGGGATCTCTTGGCTCTTGGCAAGCCTTGCTGATGAGTCCCAAAAGACCAAACGCGTCCAGAGATGGCTTTGTAAATTTGTAAATATCTCTCAATAGTAAATATCGCCTTCCGCACTCGCTTTGTTGTTTCGCTTCTTGCTTATAAGGCGCTCTCTATCGATGGTAACCACTTGGAGCTAGCAACATATATATTGCTGATGTCCAAAGATGCTGAAAGAAGTTTTGCAAGTTATCGAATTAACCGGTTATAAGTTCAAATGCGATAAAGATCTTAAACTATTTTCACAAATTAGAATTACTACACTGCACACTAAATTAGCCTACCGCAATCTGTAATATTCAGCCAAAGCAATGCCTAATTGATTATACAACTAATACAGCGCAGAATTTGGGAAAATTTGCACATTTATAACTAAACAACGGCAAATAAACTGCCTACAAAGAGGCAAAAAAATTTAAAAATGACTTGCAGCCCCACCAGCAAATTCAACCACAAGCCTTCACTGGTCCCAGTTATTCTGGGGCCTGCTCTATAACTGAATTTAAGGTTATGGAGCTGGATTAAATATTTGGCAAGCTGAGTATATATTTTCGGTCCTTACGTATTATCGGGAGGACCTTAATTTTTGAGTCGTTTTTTTAAAGGTCGGGTTCGAATCTCAGCTGGCTAGGGCTTTAAAAGAAAGGCAGTGTACACTGAAGGGGTAGGCCCGGTATGTAAATGTACGGGGCAGTGTACACTGCAAATTTTTGAGTCGTTTTTTTAAAGGTCCTCCCGATAATACGTAAGTACCATATTTTCTTTCAGGGAGCGAAAGATACGGCAACATGACAAAGGTTTATTACAGAGACGCGGTTGGCGCGATTATTGTGTTTGATGTTACAAGAGCTTCAACTTTTGAAGCGGTAGAGATGTGGAAGAAGGATCTTGACAGGAAGGTGGGATTGTCTGTCGTGAATTTAGTAATTTTATTTGAGGAAAGAGTAATTCCAAATTTTAGAATTGTTATCAATAGCAAACGCAAAGTTTCGTAAACATGCTTTTGTACGCAGCCGAATCATGTTCTTGTCAGCAGCGTAAAGCGATCGGCTAAATAAGTGGTTGCTACTATAGCGTGAGGTCTACCAACATAAGTCACCTAACGAAATGCTGGGTGAGGTCTACCGCTTGACTCGCACCTACCGAGGTGCAAACCGCGTGAGGTATGGGTTAGGGTTAGGGTTAGAACCACTGCCCTAACCCTAACCCTAACCAATGATTTATTTGTGTCATTCTTTGAAGATGTACGAAGTGTTTATCGTTAGAATAAATTTACCTTTGTGTGTGGAATGTATGTGTTGTGTTTGGAATTATTATAGCTATCGTAGTAAGTGTGTAGCTATAATGTAGCTATAAAGGGGTGAGGGATAAATAATTCAGTGGTAGACCTCACGCTATAGTAGCACCAATAAGTGTTAAGTTGTTACCACAAGACAGCGAATTGAGCGCTAAGGCTACAGCGCTACATGACTAAGCTTTGCATCGCTTCACGCACAAAATTAAATAGAGAAGCCAAGAATTTTTCACGCCACGCCCACAATCTACGCCTAATGGAAACCAGCCTTAAGTCTTGCGTCAGTTTTCACGACATGCATGAACGATTGCTGACGTGCTGATTGTTAGATAATAATGCAGCTTCCCAACATTCTTGTGTTTGATTAGCCTCAGAAATAGTAACATTATTGCCAATGAACGGCCTCTGAAGTGACTTGCTCGAAGTGGTACAAATTAACAGTCGCATAAAATAAAATTATAAAACTGAAGGAGAGCACACGCACAGTGAGCTGTTGAGAGAAATAGTGATTTTGCTTATGAAACTGCATTTTCATTTTTTCACTTAAAGAGATTGCTTTACACCAAAGATATGGAAAATATTTGAAGAAATCGATTTTACTCATGATAAATTATCTGAGCTGGTTTCGTGTTTTGTAATTATATTTTTTGTATTCGATAAGCTATTACAAAATACGGACATTGCAAGCACATAGATTTTTCTAATAAGTCAAACGCAAGGTGTTTGATGTTTGAATTACAAATTACAAAGCGTTTGCTAACCAACTTGTTTTTCTCCCTCCTTAAATCACGATGTTTGTGATCCGTGTGAAGCATGATTTCACGGAAAAAACGAATTATCATCTTTTTTCCACTTACTATTCTGCAAGCTCATGATAAATTGTAACCACTATTTGGTTCTCTCACGTACTGGTGTTGGATTCGCGATAAAAATGTGAAAAATTCACATTCTTTCTGATTTGTTGTGCAATAAGAGAATGGAGTTAGCAATGTAATTTACTTTTTTTTGAGAGAGAAATCACAACCATTTTACCTCATAACTAACGTTTATATCTGGTAATCTCTCCCTATCCCTTTAAAAACTTGGCTGTGGGGCCGGTTATGTTCATGTAATTATTTCACTAGACAGCAATAATGCCTTTCGGTGTGATGCAGGGTTTACGTCAAATTCAAAATTCTTAAATTCGTTTTATCCTTTTTACAAAAACGTTACAAAATGCTGTTTTCGAATTTATTTTTCCCTTTAATAAGGTCGAAGTGGCAATTTTAAGAGTTCTCAATAGACCTGACGATCCTTTATTACATCTTCTAAGTTAACTGCAATAATTCCAAGTCTTCAAACCGCGCTGCTTTGAACTCCAGATGATTTTGTTGCCGGAGACTTGTTGAATGTTTCGTTTTGCAGGCTTTTCTACCGGACGGATCAAAAATTCCGGTTGTGTTAATAGGAAACAAAAGCGATCAAGTAAAAGGGGGGCTGAGTGGAAACGTAGCGGATATGGATAAGTTTTGCTCGGAACATGGATTCATCGGATGGTTTCAAACATCCGCAAAAGTAAATTTTATTATTGGCCGCTCCTCTAAAATTTTAACTTTATTTAGATTGATAGAGCATCAACGACATATTTATGGTAATACATGTTTACAGAGGCTGTATTTAAAAAGAGAAGGGCCTATCTTCGGAAATTAAAAAATTATATTTTTTAGAAACATGCTTTTTCGCACTGAACTAAATAAAAGACTCAATGGTCAAATCCAAATTGACCTTACATGGTTCATATCAAAACCAATTTGTTGCCGAATGCATTCCATAAAATTACCTGCCAGTTGGATCCATAGCAACCATATAGGCCGATTTAATGCACACATGAATTACCTTCCACCTCACTGTAGATGACAACTTAACATTCCGACGTAAATTTGTCTCACGTTAGGAATCTGTAATACTGTATAAATAATATCTGTTTTCATGACCTTCCTCCGACAGATTTCTCAAAAAAATTTCTTCGATATTTTTCTTCGTCTTTGTTGTTTTTCACTAGTTCATAAAAGTAATATACAATATCTTTTAAAGGAAAACACGAACGTGGACCGCGCCATGACGTGCTTGATAACGCGCATGCTCGACAATGATGTCAACAACTCAACGGTGACGTCAGAAAATGACAACAGCATTAGGCTAGAAGCACAGAATAAAGTTATGAATAAAGATAAATGTTGTACGTAACGACTTCTCCCGGAGAGCTTCTGAGGAAAACACGCTATCTCGCGTTTGGATGAGGCCAACATAAAATCTATAAGACTTGTAAATAAGAGTTTTACCAGAGGTATCCTCATAAAGCTTTGTATTTACATATGGTTATTAATTGGGTTGCTATAGACCAGCGCGAAAGGTTGAAAACAATTCCGGTGGGATTCGAAGCCATAGCCTCCTGATTACCTGTAATTAAGAGTTTATGTGTTCGCGTGCGGTAAGCAGGAAGCCGTGAGTTCAAATCCCATTAGATTCGTTTTCAGCCTTTCGCATTGCTCTATTGTGACTCCAAGAATTAACTGTAACACAAATTACACTGTAATCTATTTCACTATGTTAGGGGTGGGCAAACTACGGCCCGCGGCCCGCATGCGGCCCTCGAGAGCATTCTGTGCGGCCCGCGAACACTTTTTGAAACTTTGCCATTTTGTAATAAATACGACAAGGGGATTGACAAGGCGCAAAAGCGACGGTGTCCTTAAAAAAAAGGTAATCGCCTCTTCCTTAGACGGAAAATGCGTCGGAGCCTACAATTGCCCTCAATCACGCATTTACCGTCTACGAAGAAAAGGTGATGACCTTTTTTTTTTTTAGAGACACCACCGTTTTTGCGCGCTGAGATACCACATTGCCAGAACATTTCGCAAAATTGTGAGCTAATGCAATTTCTTCTATAGCATGCAGCTGTACGAGACAAGCCCTGGCCCTCGACCACCCTCGAAATGGTCAATGCGGCCCTCCGGCTAAAAAGTTTGCCCACCCCTACACTATGTTAATGGCAGCTAAGCTGGCCCATGTGTTGTTGCCTGATAGAAATTCATTGAAATAATCTTTATTTTTATAAAGCCCTTTAAAATCAAACTGCATTATTGAATGTCTAAGCGAGATATTTTAGGGGTCTGCATTTGACAACTTGCCGTTCTATGTTTTTTCACTTTTTATATTTTAGTGTTTTTCATATCCTCCCCACTCGCTGCTGAGGGGCGACAGTGGCGCTAGTAGAGAAATTTACGAGTTTCCAGCTTTTTCTTTCATTAAGCTTACAGTTTGAAGAATCTGCCCTGCATAAAAAATTGTCGTAGAGTCTTTATACTAAAAGCAAAACAACCAAGCCTTGATGTTTGGTCGCATTTTTTTAATTTCTTCATATATTTTATACAATCAATGAACAATTGTACATGCAACCAGGCGGAGTGGAAGGGATTGAAGTTTCCATTTCTCTTAGGTATCGACCGCCAAACAAGTGCCCTTAGCTTTACAAAGGGGCAAAATGTATCACCTCCCTTCCAACACAAGATCCGACCGAGATAAAAAAATAGTAAATGGATCTCGGGCTTAAACAGGGAATAGAAAACATTTCATTATTCCATATACACTCGACCATCGTTTTTTCGGCTAGATGGTGCAGGAACTTGTGTGGATAATGAAAAAGTTCGGAATACCCAAATATATTTATTTATGTAATTGCCAACAAAATGAAATAACCACCCTAAACAATTTGTACAATCCGTTCACACTATTACAGGATTAAGAAAAATTGTTATTCTTGAACCATGGCCACACTATCTTGATATTAATTTTTATATGACATAAGTGACAAAATAAATTAAATTTTCGACTATGTTGTTACTGTTTCCTCATAAAATGATATAATTTTCCGCTCACTCGTGTTGTGTTTTTGTACGGAACGGCAAAATTGTTCACCAATATCCGACAAAACACAGTGTTTACGAGCGTCGGTAGCCACTTATCTGACGTTTCTGGCAGTACGCTGAAGCGCGCGTTGTTGGAATTCATTTGTCGGCCATCCGGGCGGATTAATGAGATCCGCAAAAACGAGGGCCGAGTGTACTTCCTTTTCTACTCTAGTTTAATTCTTGATGCAAGTTTCAATACTCTCTATTTATCTTGTGTTGAATTAAATAAAGTGATCAGCAGAGTATTGTTTCCTTGGCAAAAACATTAGCTTCGAAACAAATCAACTGACATGAGACAATCCTTATTGAACCAGTGACATATTTTGTCAATTTATTTATTTTTTGTTATGATTATTACCTGTTAATGTCGCGAAACAAAAAGCAGCTTACTAGAAAAGTTCTTAAACAACACTGGCCTTTCAACATATCTTACAGCAGCCAATCGTTTGCAATCAGGGCGAACGTGAGCAGTGGCTGGTCAGGCTCTGTTTTAATTAGTTTCTTTGTTCATTTATCTCCTGGCAGCTTATTCTGTCATGCTATGCTTTCTAAGATTTGATTGTTGGCTAATTTTATGCAAACAGTGGCGTATTTATAGGGTGATAATGGGCGATCCCCTCCTAACGGTATGACTGCAGCAAAAATATAAAACCCAATAAGTTTTCGATACTGTTTGGAAACAAAAATGAGCAAAATTCTAGCTTTGAAAACAATTTCTAAAAACTGCACTTTTCAGGTCTGTTTGGAGACCAAATTTGGTAAAATTTTCGGTTTCATAAGTTGTTATCTAAAACACAGGTTTTCGTCTTTTCAAATTCTACCTCTTCTTCCAAAAAATTTGTTTCTAATTATGGCGCTTTACGCAGGTGATGACGCTTACATGTTTAATTAAATTGCGAATGCTACTAATACTGGTTTGAGGGTGATACCTTTACAAAACCCAAAATTTATTGCTTTTTGTCGCTTGTAAAACTAGCTTTTTTCTATACGCATTGCTTCTTGTAAACACCACAAGGCAATAAAACGTTTTTCTGGGGATTTTGAGGCAATAATGCAGTATATAACAGAGATTCTTTAACGTTTCGGCTTGAATAACCTGTTATATTTTTTTGAAATAAGTGTATTCGTTTATCAGAATTGTGCGGCCCAACAAAATGATTATGTATCTTCTATCTACTCGAAGATGTTTTCATATCCGCTTTGTGAACAACTATTTAAAGCAGCAAAACGTCGGAAATTTAGTGTCGTCGGCAATCTGGTCGAGTGGTTTAGACCACCGTATATGGCGTCAATGATCCTGTATTTGAACCCCTTGATAGCTGTACTCTTTTACACTTGGGAAAAGAACGACAATTCTCATGCTTGGCTGCAGTGCTTGAAAAAGAAACACATTGTGCCGGCAATACTGGTAACTCCTAAACAGGTACCGGTACACTTAAGTAATTGTGCAAATCACGGCCAAATTGCTATCCACACATTCTCTCCCATGGTAACATATATGATAACAATCCATTTACGTATGCTTTGAAATGCAGCTTTTAATGTTGGAGTTATATTGCAAAAATATTAGTGTTGACAAAGTTTTTAAAAAAATTAAGTATCATTTCAGTGTATTGATATTACCACCAATATTGCTGTAACAATTTTAATAAAAAAATAGCAAAGTTGTTCAACGCATTCAACAAAGATAGGGTAAGGAAGGGAATTATTATCATTTGAAACTCCATGTGACTATTTTGAATTGTATACAAACTTCCTTTCAATCAGTGTTTGTCAATCGTTTCTGAAGCAACATATCGCAACAAAGCCTAAAGCGCGCAATCGTACGTAACATCCGTTTATTAAAACAGCTCTTGCGCAACGGCAAACCTCAGTTGTAGTCCGAGTTAAAATGAGTGCACTCCATGTGGCGACTAGTCACTTCTATCATGATAGCTAGTGAACGTAGATGGCGATCCATATATAAAGCCAAGTGTTGTTGGCGACTTTCTACTTCTGGTTTGTAGTTGAAGTTGCTACACAATTCCCCTCCTCAAGCACGCGCGGCTAGCGGAGACGTGCGAAGGCGCAGAGGAAGTTGCTGAGGTCGCAACACGCCTTCCCCGCTAACGTTGAGAGAGTGAGGCTTGCCGGCCGAAGTAAGGGAGATTCCCGCCAAGACTTCAAGATTTCTTGACGTTAGGGCTCGACGATGGCTTGTGCTGCTTGACTGAAGACGCCATCTACGTAGATGTAGCTTCTTCGCGGAGTCACCATTGTGCATAAAGGCAGGCATCTATCAGGCCGGGGTCACCATTTGTCACGAATAAGGAAATTTGCCTTGTAAGCGTGGTTTTCATATATGTGTAAAGTGCTGTGTCATTTGTTCGCTGGGCTACTGATTGAAAAAAAGACCTTTTTTCCTCGCAATTGGATTTGCTGTAGTACGCCTTTATTACGTCACAATCGCTATTACGACATAATAAGATTCCAGATTGATCTAGTGATTCTAGCTTCTTCGAAGAATTTCGATAACCGATTACGTAACTTAATGCTTTTTTTTCACGTGATTTCGTTCTAGCGTTTTCTGGAATGTTTTTTCGATTTATATATAAGGCGACGGATTTTAGAGTAGAGAGAAATAGAAAAGCGTGTAGCGGAGAGAGGGAGATTGATTGACAGAGCAGAGAAGGGAGATTGTTTTTTTGTGATAATTTATTGTGGATTCTGTGGACGTGGCCAGTATTAAGCAGTTATTGGTGAAATTAGTTTTTGCGCTTTTCTGATTGTGTAGTACAGTGATTAATTCTGAGATCGTTGAGCGAAGAAGTTTGAAGTCATGAAGTATTATTTCTGCGAATACATTATTCTGTTATTAAAGTGGTTTAAGGTGTTTTTAGTGGAAGCCAATCTTTTCCAAGTTTTATTAAGTTGCAGTCAAACCTAATCATTCGAGCGATTATTATACGTCGCCTCAATTTTAAAGGAAATCTAAGATTGAGATAGAACCGAAAAGTTCTATATTATATTATCAAAACGCGACACCATTGTTGCGCAACGGCAAACATCAGTCGTGGTCCGAGTTAAAATGAGTGCGCTCCATGTGGCGACTAGTCACTTCTGTCATGATAGCTAGTGAACGTAGATGGCAATTCATATATAAAGCCAAGTGTTGTTGGCGACTTTCTACTTCTGGTTTGTAGTTGAAGTTGCTGCACACCAAAGGCGCAGCGATGATCTACATTTATCTAAGCGCGCCTTGACGTAATGCATGAGATCTGCATCATCCCGGTATTTTTCTAAGAGTATGAGTATCTCTGCAGACTCTGGGTCTTGAGTCTGAGTTCATTAAAACTTACAAGTTCTGCATGCTAACAGTCCGTGACCCACTTTTTAAACACGAGTCTAAGAAGTCAAGAACACACCAATGCCGGCATTCGTTCCTGAGAACAACTACATCGATGTCTGATTGGATACCAATCGCTTGTTAATAGCTAAGCTCAACAAATAGCTGATGGACTACACCAGAGACGACTGACTTGCCTTCACTTGCGATCGACTAATAGTTTTGAAACAACTCGCGATCGACTAATCGGAAACGAAGTCACAGCTTGAACCGCCACTTGGCCTAGTGATTCGAGCGTCAGCGTTAAAAGGGTTCAATTCTTTAGTCGAGTCATACCGAAGACTTTAAAATCGGTATTCGCAGCTTCCCCGCTTGATGTTTAGCATTAAAGAGACAGTGTGCAGAAAAAACCGGCAAGTTCGCTTGTTGTGCCCTTGGAAAAGGTGCTGACTTTTTCATTCATCTGTAGGCGGTATACTGATGGTAAAGGTGAAAAGTGTGAAAAGTGTGTGCTGTTGCCCCAACCTGTTGAAACCAAGCATTGCCCATATTGTGGAGCATATTCAATTTTGGTCTGAGAAATGTCTTTAGCATCTCACAATATCGATCAGAGTTCACAGTCACTGTAACGTCTTCTTCGAAGAAGTATAGACCCCATATACCGAATTCTGCCACTGCACGCCATACAGTCACCAGAGGACAATGTAAAGGGCGTTCATGCAACTCACAAGGGCTGTTCTCTAATCTGAAGTTTTGCTTATTCACTGTGCCACACAGGTGAAAATGTGCCTCGTCACTGAACAACACAGCTGTTGCATGGGGGACATGTTGTTGAATTTCCAAACACAATGCTCTGCGAGTTTCAATATCTCTTTTGCAGAGTTCTTTTGACAACATCATTTTGTATGGATGCATTTTCAGATCCTTGTGAAGAATTCTTCACAAACTTCTTTTGGAAAGCCTAAAAGCCTGGGCGCATTTAAATGCTGAACGATTATATGAAACAAAATGGCATTATATGTACTTTTCAAAACTTTAAAACACTTTTTTGTTTCTTAAAATTATTTGGATTTTATTAAACCTACAAATATGTCAGATCATTTTGCCGGACCCTGTATAAGAGTAGAAAATCCCCCAAAAATATCTTGAGTCTGTGAGACCCAACGCGCGCATCCGTGTAATTTTATTAGCGCGCGCTCCGCAGGGTTAATAGCACTTTTAATTTCGCTTTTATTACGAAAATCCTGAAAAAGGCTATTCGAAATTTCTAGAAAGAATTATCTCATTAATTCTTCATCTGAAAAAGATTTTCCTTTTTTTGCTAGGTAATAACTTGCTGTAAACGACGTTATGGTGATTGTTTTTGACGAAGTACAAAACTTTTTAAAAATGTATTGTTGTCCACGTAAATTTGATTTCAGATCTTTCACTTTCACTTGTTTTGCTTCACTTCCAAGGGGATAAATCTTTACTATATTTTGCATGGCATGTGAGAAAATGCCTTTGAAGATCTCCTTTTTTTGGAAAGCAAGCGTGGAATTGCAGATTAGATATGTACAGGTCTCGTTTATCGTATAAAAAAGGCTTGCTCGGACCATTCTTTGTTGTGGTAATATTGTTGCCACTAAAGTTTTTCTTCATTGTAGTAATATACCTCTAAATTATATCAAAACAATGCTTAAAACATACAAAACTATTTAAACATTTTTTATTTTATTAAATACCACATACATGAAATCAAACTACAATAACAATTACGAAATTAAAAATTTAATAAGTAGTTGTTTCCTGAAAGTAACAGTTTTGAACATCTCTACAATGCTGGCCCTGCCTGTTCGTTTGTTAGCATACTTCGTTTCTTCTTCGTCGTCGTCGTCGTGTGAGCTATTTGTCGTGAGTGTTGTGCAGGAAGATGTACAGTATATGTAGGTTACACTGCGTTAGCGCTCACGCTCGGTTTGCAAGTCTTCAGTTAAACTGGGGCCACCACGACGAGTAGACTGCTTGGTCCCACCAACTGTCTGCCACATAAAAATGGAGACATCCCGTTAAGTGCCTTGCCCAAGGACACAACAAGCAAGCTTGCCGACTTGTTCTCCACACCATTCCTATTTGCTGAGCGCCAAGCAGAGTTTAAAGTATTTTGGTTTGACTCGACTTGGGAAATGAATTCCAAGTCTCCATGATAATTTGGGCGACAATTAACAGTTTATTTCGTGACTGTAATAACAACCACCAATTTAGCATCCATCCCAATTTTGACTTCGTGCTCTCCTCTTCATTCCCAGCAGGCCTATTTATCGGAAGAAAGAAAACAATGAAAAAATAGGTTGCATGTGAGGAAAACTGTCATGTTCGCAGTTCAAATGCTACATAAAATTGGTTGTAATTTTAGCACAGGGGCTATGCCCTCTATTTTCACTATTTTTCTTTACTTCTCCTTCAAAAGTACTTTGGGTGGAAAGATAATTGAACCAATATCTTTCCACCCTACGTAACTAGCGGATAGCTCCGCCGAATGACATTCGTACAAAAAGCTAGTTATATTCATAAAGTACTTTAAATTTCAAATAGTCTTGTAGAACATCTGAAAGTAAGATATGGGTTTTCCATCGACAAACTCTTGTTCTCAATGTCTCTGTGTTGTTCGTATTTTATTGTTCTTACAGCGTTCTTCAGACTCTCTGCAGGACAGAGCCAGAGGCAAATATGTTCTATCAATTGATTTTTGTTGTGTTGATGTTATCTTGCTGTTTTTGTTGCTTTGCGCTTAAAGATTGAATTTCATTAACTTTCCTTTAATCATCAAAAAATTATATTAAAAAGGAATCGGCTGCAATCTGGCTCAAATTGCTCACCACTGTAAGTGAGCAAAAAATTTGTCTCTAAAATTGACTTGCTTCGTCTTTTGACCTAATCCTTTTAAGAATTTATCTTTATAAACTAAGCTATTTCTCAATTAATTCTTAGTTTCTTTGTTCCATCTCATAGCTTCCCACAGCTAATTACACTTCCACCAAACTTTTGGCGAAAAGAAAAACAAACTAGCCGAAAAATTAAATCTTGCCTCCCAAAACGCCATTTTCGCAAAATTCTAGCCAACAATACTCCACACTTGTGATCGAATCGTTTTTAAAACTATAGCTCATTCAAGCGGAAACAACATTCTTAATGAGTTTTAAGAGGCCGCTCAAATTATACACTGGACTAAATTAGATAGCTTTCATCTACGCGCGGCAGAAGAAAAGCACTGCGCGGAGGCTCTGCCAGCTGCGTGGCCGCGAAACTTAGAAGGAACGTAGGCCCAAACTATTTACAGAACTCATTTTTAAACTACAAAACCCGTATGCTCGACTTCCTAGCCAGCTGCAGTTAGTAAAAGAGTAGAATTATTGTTGTTAGTACCGGTATAGTGTTAAAAAAGAGCTTTAAACTGTCGAGATCAGGGCTTTGGAAAACCTAGCTTAGGAGCCCAAAATTTTAATTTATTAAACAATATTACAGCAATCGATCACAATTATTAAAACAATCATAGGAAACTAAACTTTGATAGTAAAGTTTTGACAAGTCCAGAGCAAGTCCAGTCTTGATTTGACTTGAGTCGTTTGGACAACATGACTCGACTCTACTTGAGACTCGACATCAATGACTTGTGTCTTGATTGGAGACTCAAACTTAAACCACTCGTTTCCAACACTGGTGGTAATTTAGAATTAAGTTGATACACGCTCCAGAGAATTGAAAATAGCCGATCAAAGCAAAATAGTTTCCTAAAAATAAATACCAGAAATCAACAAACCAATTACAAAACAAAACATAATGCAATTGCATTAACTTCACTAACTGAAGTCCCAATCTAGTCAAATGACAAGAACGGCAATTTTGTTTGTGTAAAAAGAACACTATGTAGTGAACAAGGCTTTATATCAGTGTTCCCCAAACTGTGTGTCGTGGAAGTTTTACAGGTTTGCCGCGGGTTTTTTATAACACTTAATATTTATACAAGTTTTCCACCAAAATTGCGTAAATGTTGCCATGAAGTGACAGTTGGAAACGTCGGAGATTGTGCTATGTTTCTCGAAAAAGCGGTTAACTCCAAAAAGGTCATCCCCTTTCTGGCTGTCAAATGTAATGCAATTAGCAATTAATATTAATAGATTCATGAGGATGTTGCGCCGCGATATTTATTTAGCATTTTGCTGTGCCAACAGACAAAAAAGTTTGGGAAACACTGCTTTATATGATTGATAAAGTGCACAAAAAAAGGCAAACTTATACAAGCTCTGTCAGGCAAATCTTGAACTTGGAAATTTAGAAAATTGAAAAATCGTGCCTTGCAATACTATTACTCGTTAGCGGCAGTCCTCATTTAGCGCGCAGTGTGCTTTGTTTTTGCAGTTACATGGCAGCATATGTTTTTCTGTAGATGACAATCTTTTGTGGTGCGACTTGATTATTGTTCCAATGTTTGGCATGCAATTTGGCATGCAATACACTTTATTTTCCAGTCGTCAGATCTGGGTAGATTAAAACAACTACCACAACCTTTGATGCTGGACCTGCATATCAGGCAAAAAAGTGAGGTTACTTTTAGGCTGCTATGTGAAATCTTGAAGCACTGGATATGCATAAAAGCTTTGCGGATCATAAAAGTGTGTGTCAGTAAAAGAAATGTTAATTTTGATTGCAAGTAAGTATATCAGTGGCTATATGTCCAATCTCAAAGATGCGAAAAAATTGAAGAGTTAGTTTGTAGGAGTCGGACCAGGATCAGGATTCAGTTTTTTGTGTCCAATAGGATCTGGATCAGTATTCAGGAGCTGTGCATTCGGAACAGGATTGGATCCGGATTACTGTTCTGCATGGCTCCTTTTGACAGAGCGAAGAAAGCTCAGTTAGCATGGAGTACCGTACGTAGTTGATTTGGTGATTGGTACACCAAAGTCTATCAGGCGCAGCTTCGAAGAGGCAACATGTTTTGATAAGTTCAAGTTTTTATATTTTATCGATGATTTACTTCACAATAGTAAAAACGGCCGGTAAAACTGTTTTTTTAGTGAATTACTTAATAAGAAGACAGTGAAAAGACTAAGAAATCATAAAGTCAGTTATCACGGTATGAACCAGATTAACTGCTTAAGCCTAGATGAATTACAAAATACACGCGCACAAAACTGCCGAACTAATAACCAAAAAATCATAGCTATATTGATTGATAGGAAAACAGTAAGCTTTCCAACAGCCTAAACTGCTAAAACATACCGTAATTTAGGATTTTTTGTAGGCAGTGGCTATTTTGCCGTCGACGGCAATTTACCCTCAGAGACTATTTTGCCGTGAGTTATTTGTGATTGGTCAATCTTAATGACGTACTAAACATGTAACTCTTCCTCGTTTCTGATTGGTCAATTTTAAAAACCAATTAAAAAAATTTTGCACCCCCAGGTCTCTATCCCCCACCCTGTACACTCCCTTCCAGTGTACACTGCCCCGTACATTTACATACCGGGCCTGCCCCTTCAGTGTACACTGCCTTTCTTTTAAAGCCCTGCCAGCTGAGATTCAAACCTGCAACCATGGTAACTCAAGACCAGTGCATTATCCACTACACCACAGTGTCACTGGTGTAATAATAGCAAATTTGACTATATAAACACACGTGAATAATTACGGCAAAATAGATTCCAAGGGAAAATTGCTGTCGACGACAAAGTAGCCACTGCCTTTTTTGTATTATTTGGTTCAGTACAGTACTCTGCAATGATTGATTTTTTCAAATTGTTTCAGTTTAAGGGCATGTGTAGTTGTCTTTGGTTCCTAATTTTGTTACATGTTGCCGTGTTAAGGTTTGCTCAATTGAATTTTTTTGGTTCCAATTTGGAAAATCTAAACAGTATCGTTAGCTCAAAATAATAAATATTTGAGTTAAATCTTTTGAAATGGGGTAATTCGGGACAAATTACAATACTATTGTTTCAACTTTTACCTACCGCTTTAGTACTTGCAACTGAGATCTAACCACTTTTTTTGAACATTTACTTATTTACTTCCACTTGACAACACTGCATGTTTCAGTAAACTAGCCTAATTTTTGAATCTGAAATTATGGATTTTTAAATTAAGCAGATCTGCTGTCACAAATTACCTCATAGATGGGGTAATTGGGGACAAGGTTAAAAAAGTTTAAAAATGTTAAAGGTAATTGAGGAAAACGTGATAGTTGAAGGTATTGGTTTGATAACGTTTTGGCTTGATTTGCCAATTGATTAAATCTAAATTCAATTATAATCCTTTGCCTTATCAGTAACATTTCAATTGTGGTGATGTCATTATGGTGCATCTATGTAAGCCAAACTCACTTCATGTGTGGTAAGCAAACTAGCTTAGTTTGGCGTGCAAAAACTTGTTTAGAATTAATCACAGTCAAAGTCAACATGTTTCTTTAAATTATGTGAACCATGGCTAGATTTGTATTAAGTTTTCCCGAATTACCCTACTTTACCCTATAAAATCTAGCACAAGTATTTGGTAACTGGTGTCACCAAACCAACAACCATAGTCAACTGCCAATTGATGGTAAAATTAAAGTTTACGTACGTAATTTATTTAAGCTGAAAAACGATGAAAAAAAAGAATATCTAGCGGGTTTGAATCTCAGCTGGCTGGGCTTTAAAAGAAAGGCAGTGTACACTGAAGGGGCAGGCCCAGTATGTAAATGTATGGAGCAGTGTACACTGTAAGATAATAAACATAGATATTCTTTTTTTCCATCATTTTTCAGCTTAAATAATTTACGTATGTAAACTTTAATTTTACCCAATTGATTAATGTTATAAAATGAGCTGAAGATGCTTTGCTTCAATAGATTTGTATAATTTAATAGGCAGTAGCTATTTTGCCGTCGACGGAAATTTGCCCTTGGAATCTATTTTGCCGTAATCATTCACGTGTGTTTATATAGCCGTATTTGCTAAAATTATGCCAGTGACGCTGTGGTGTAGTGGCTAGTGCGCTGGTCTTGAGTTACCATGGTTGCGGGTTCAAATCTCAGCTGGCAGGGCTTTAAAAGAAAGGCAGTGTACACTGAAGGGGCAGGCCCGGTATGTAAATGTACGGGGCAGTGTACACTGGAAGGGAGTGTACAGGGTGGGGGATAGAGACCTGGGGGTGCAAAATTTTTTTAATTGGTTTTTAAAATTGACCAATCAAAAATGACCAAAAGTCACATGTTTAGTACATCATTAAGATTGACCAATCACAAATAACTCATGGCAAAATAGTCTCTGAGGGTAAATTGCCATCGACGGCAAAATAGCCACTGCCAATTTAATACAAAACAGGAAGTGGCAATTTTGCCATCTCAAATCATGTGCGATTAAATAGCTATAATTGCTCCAATTCTGGCAGTGACACTGTGATGCATGGATAGCACAGCTACCTTGAAAGGCAATGGTTACAGGTTAGAATCTTTCCTGCTAGGGCACTTAGACAAAGGCAGTGTACACTGGAAGGGGGCCCAGTATGTGAATGAACAAATTAGTGCACACTGGAAGTAACAATTTTTTTAAATTTGTTTTTGAAATTGATCGATCAGAAATCACCAAAGGTCAGATGTTTAATATGTCATTAAAATTAACCAACCACAAATGTCGTAAGGCAAAATAGCCTCCTAGAGTGAAATACCATTGATGGTAAAATAGCCACTGTCTATACAATAATTTTTGTTTTGATTCATTGGAACTTTACTGGCTGTCATTCAGACTCTAGGCCTGTAGCTACTGACTTAATACTGCTTTTACTGTGCATTTCTGCATCAATAACGGGTAGCAGTAAAATACAGAAATTTTTGAGGAAATAGAGAAAAATACCAGCCAAATGACAGAAATTCTGAAACTAGGAAAAGCCTAGTTTTAATCTTGTAATTATCTAAGTTTACCTAATTGGGCAGTTCAATTTTTAGTTTTTATTGATTTATGTAAATTTCTATATTTCAATAATTTCTGTACTGCTTCAGTGGGCAATGTTTTGATAATTTAGCAATGCCTTTTTTAGAACAAACTTTCGGATTTCCATAATTCTATGTTTTAGTATGAATTTTTGTATTTCTGTGTTTGATGAATTCACCTTTTGAAAAGAGTTTTAACAAATCTGTATTTCCATCTTTTAGTGTTGTCCTTAAACATTAATTGCATAGTGAAACTGCTGTAAAATGCATAATCCATGAGCACATCAATAATACTCAACAATGTGAACATTAAATTAAAAGACTTATTTTACTCTGCTATGTGGTCAAATGGTATGGACCATCATTTATGGTAGTCGTGGTCATGTATTCAAACCTTTCAATGGTTACTTTGTCGTGTACTCTGGAAAATTACTTTGTGGTATTTTTTCCAACTTTTAGAAACCCACTATACTAGCAACATTGACAAACCCAAAGCCAATCTGAACACAAAGTCAATCTAGCATACCTGTGACTACCAACCAATTATTTCTGTAATTGAAAGATAAAATTATTGGACAAAAAAACTGACTCTCTGCTCAATTGTTGCTGAATCTTGTAAGCATTAAATAGTTAATTTTTTCCACTAGATTAACATGCATGAGTGTTGCAATATTAGAATTATAACTGTTATACTGCACAGTAAGTTTGGATGCTTTTAAATATGCAAAGTAGATTAGAAGTTACTAGAAAGTTTGGTTCATTCCATTCTTCCAACATTGAAGAACAACTTCGTGCTGCAGAAAGCTTAAGTTATGAAGCTCCTAAGTTCCCAGTTCCTATATTTGAGTTCAAAGAATACAAAGAACGCAAAAATATTATGTTTGGAAAATCTTTCAAGAAAAAACACTTTTTTCTAAACCCTAGTTTTACTTTTTTAAACCATGGCGCATTTGGAAGTGTTTTAAAAGAAGCAATGCAAGTATTACATGATTTGCAAATTTATGTGGAGCAGCAACCAGTTAGTTTTATTGACAGAGAACTATTTCCTTTGATTGTCTATTCACAAAAACAACTGTCACAGTTTATTAGTTGCAAACCTACTGACATTGCTTTTGTTCAAAATACTACAATGGGAACAAATGTTGTTTTGAATAGCATAAAATTTAAGCCTTGTGATGTCATATATTATCTCAATACTGCTTATGGAGCTGTTAAAAAGTCGTTACAACAAATTCATTGCAAAAGTGGTGTGCAACTACATCAAGAAAAAGTCAATTTTCCAATTATAGATGAAAATGAGATCATCGAGTTAGTTCGAAACACCTTGAAACCAGGAACAAAACTTGCTGTATTTGATCATGTGCCTAGCAATACTGCTGTTGTAATGCCAATTAAAGAGCTGGTTAATTTATGTCGTGAGATGAATGTCCTAGTGATGGTAGATGGTGCTCATGCCCTAGGAGCTCTTCCTTTAAATATGCATGATATTAATGCTGATTATTACGTTTCAAATGCTCACAAATGGTTTTGTGCTCCTAAAGGATGTGCTTTTCTGTACGTGAAACCTTCTTTACAGCAAGAAATAACTGCACTTACTGTTTCACATGGTTATGGTTACGGATTCCAATCTGAATTAACATACACAGGCTTGAAAGATTACAGCCCATATATAGCTCTGATTTGCTGTTTGAATTTTTGGAATTCGATTGGAGCTGGAGTGATAAGGTCTTCCATTAACAAGTTATTGTTGGCAGCTGTTCAATTGTTACAGAAAAAGTGGAAAGGGAGTTTGTTAGCTCCTGTAGAAATGCATTCTACCATGTGCTGTGTATCCTTACCTTATGCGATGTACGAAAATAAAAATGTAAAATTTGATCATGCTGAAATGATTCAAAACAAATTGTTTCATGAACATAAAATTGAAGTTCCTATTAAATGTATTGATGAAATGCTTTACGCTCGAATATCTTGTCATTTATACAATGAAATTTCAGAATATGAAGAGCTTGCCAATGCTGTATTGAATATGATTCATATTTTTGACTGAGGTTTTAAAAAAAAAAATTCAGCTTATAAAATAACTGTAAGTCAACAAATATGCTGTGCCGTTGCTGAACATCAAAACCTGTCGATGTAACGTTTATACTAATATTTTGCTTTTAGACTATGAATTTGGCTTTTGCTTTTTGAACTATAAATTTACTTGCTGCAAAGCAAGTTATGTATTAAATGATTATAATTTTAAGACAAAGACTTCAATTTACTAATTAATTAGTTCGTCACTAAGAATCATAGAAAGGCCTTTTTAATCTTTTTGCATTCATTATAACCTAACATAGTTATCTTGCGCTTTGTATTGACTTTTGTGTGTGGCCACTAATATATCTATGCAATTTTCTATTAATTAAATGATGCAGTGTGGTATCTGCTAGTGCGGCTTCTTGTTTTTCTTTACAATAACTGCTTAAGTTCAAGTATTTATTGGTTTGTTGGTTGTTTTACCCCCCGGCTTTCTTGGGATGGAGGTACGGCGCAGACGGCAATCCAGGTTCATGCCGTCAACCTAAATAAATTAGGCTAAAGAAAAGCGACAGTCTATTTCGAACCTGTCGTGAATTCAAATTATTGACTGGTAGCCTCACCACCAACAAGGCAGAATGCCATTGGTGGGTATCCAAGAATCACCTTTTACGACATGCTGGGTGAGTGAACCACGGGTAAGATTCAAGCATCGCTTTAAATCACGTCTAACAATACTGTATTGCTCGGAAGTTGAAGTTATTTATAACAAATGTGTGCTGCAAATAATATTACGAGGTCATTATTTCGCTATAACATTAAACAATCGAATAATAAAAGTCTACTGTAGCGTAGCAATAGTTTAACATGGCTCCTCCTGTTCTCTTGTCCGCATGTAGATATCATAATGATTCAGCTTGCGACATACAGTTTGGCTACTACCAGAATATTCATCACAACTGGTCTGGCGACCACCAGGCCATTGTTCGATTCTTGCTTTCGCATCCAAAAGATGCTTCAATGTTCTGTAAAAATAAAAATTTTTAGTTAATACGCCTTGTACTTTTTGAGACCGTGCTTCCTGAAGAAGATGCACTTCAAATTAGGGTTTGGCTACTTGCCTGATCTATCGCAAAACAGTTCAAAGGTACAACTTACTGTGGCGTGTATTGCAACTAGCAATTGTTGAACCAGTCCTTCTAGCGATATGTGGAGATCAGTGGCTCTCAAATTGCGTTTCTACGCCCTGTTGTATCGTTTTAGATTTTTAAAGGGGTTTCCGGGTCTACTGATGTGCCCCCCCCCCCACTGAAAAAAAGGCACAAAACTAAATTTTGTGAAGTTGACCATCAAAATAAAGAAGTCTAAACTTTTATGATGGTTAGAAAGAGTACCGATTTCACCAAATAACGAAAAGGTTTGGTTATAGAAGGGCTGCGCCACCAAACGGATTTTTACAATAGGTGTTAGTCCTACTGTATATCTACGAACAAGCAAAGGGCTTCTATTCATGTTAAAGTGTTAAAACTAAATGTCAATGCATGATAGCCAAAAATTTTGCTTAGAAAGAAAGTGCACCGCAACAATCGACAATAAAAAGTTACCTACAACAAAAAGATGGGCGTTTTGCAAAATGGCAAGCAAAAACTTCGATGTGCTGTTTAGTGAATCAAGCACAGAAAGTTTGTTCTAATATGTCATATCAACAAATGTGAAAAAATTACTAATGTAGATGTATGGACGCACTCACGGTTTCCTGAAAAGGCTAGGAATAAGATCTGAATCGCACTCTAGACCTGTAAACCAATGATTCTTAAGCTTTTTTCGATGCGACGCACTGAAAAAAATTCGCTCGACTTGCAACGCAGTAAGACAACCAGCTAATAGCGCTTGCTTGAGGTTGTGCAAGATAAAAGTGTGATACAAAATCTCAACAACTGTAGTTGTACTTGAACAATTTTGTTTTTTTCCGGTCACTTTACCGCAAATTGTTGCTTATTCTTACCGAAATGCAACACCAGCTTCCTACTTTTACATATTTTACTGTCTGCCCCAGTCTTCATTTGTATGGCGCCCACGTAATTTATAATTGGGCCACGTGTTTCTTGGGCGAGAAGTCAATTAGCCTACTGTATCACAACATTGCAGTCACCATAGTTATTTGACCATGCAACAAAACATAGGCTTCATGTTGAAGCAAAATAAATGATAACTCCACGTTTAGAATAACAAAAATTACGGCAAAAACTAAATTACTGTGCGACGCCCATGAAAAATTAAATGGAAGCTTCATCACGTGCGACAAACTGTTTGAAAACTACGGCTATGAACCAACTTTCATTGTTTGACTAGACCTGGAGTAGGCAAATGCAATTTTCCACAATCTTTGCAAATACAAATTTTCGTACAAGTGAGACAAATATTAAGTATTTTACTGTTCGTTTAGTAGTGAGTACTTTTTTGAGATCAATTTTCTGAGCGCAAAATTTTGTTTTTCACCAAAACTAATGTTAATTGAAAATTTTCTCTTCGCGCAAAGGTGAGGGCTTTATTGTCTGTGTACAAAATGAGGTCTTACTCTATCCGTACAAAGGTAATGACCTTTTTATTGAAATCAATTCTAAGAAATATGTGAACGACCGCACAAACTATATCATCGACGTTCGCAGGTTGTGTACTCCTGAAATAAGTGATAAAGGCTTTGTATGAGACAGGTTCGAATCCTTTTTCTATGACGGAAAGTACCAATTTGTATTAGGAAAGTTTCCGGTTTAGTGCTGTGTTTCAAATAATTTTGTAAATCAGCCCAACGGGAAAATTTTGTGAAGAGACCTCAGATTTTTATCAGCGAAACAAAATCTCTGATCTAGAACAATGGTAGAAGAGGATGTTTTTAGCCATCCTGATAAATATGCTATTGCTTAATTGACATCACTACAGTTGCGGTCTTTGTGGTGGGGAAACCGTGCAGTACTTCACCAAAATATTAAACTACTTTTTCTTGTTCAAGAATTCGCCACAATAGAAACTGGAAAGGTGCATTTTAAGCAAGTGCGGCGGGCGGGTGCTGCAGGTAGTAGCCTACTGGATGTGGCGGAAGATTATAGCATCGGAGTGATGTAAAGGTGTCACAGGATGAAACGCATCTGCCTCGCATACCAACGCTGGTTATTTTTGAATCATGTTAATTCCTTTTTGTGCTATCGTGATTTATGGATATTTTAGTTTGATTAACATACACTAATTGGTCGATCATCTCTTTTTTAACTAAAAAATTGTTTATAGCATTATCAAATCCATATCTCTGTAGGGGGCTGCATATTATTTCTAGCTTAGGGCCCGAAAAACCGTAAGTGTACCACTGATCACAACATACCGACAATGCGAAATATTCATAACATTACAGCACTTGCAAATTCTATTTACGCACTCTGCGAGTTTTTGTTTTGTTACAACAGGAAATATTTCAGTTTAGCTTTAAGAGCACGCAAGGGTAAAGCAGTCTTAACTCGCTGTCTTATACCCAGAACTTACCCATTTTCTGTTTGAATGACAGATTTTCCCAGGATGAGATAATGATGTTGAGGCTGGATTTTTCCAACCTTACAAGGAGCTTTCACCCAGAAAGTGTGATTGTAATTCAACAGCATCTCACATCCCCAGCTCCCACTTGACTTATATACTCGTCCGATGCGACCGGTGTATACCGTCCAACCAGATCCAACATGTCTCTGCTCATACAAGTGCACGCGATACGCTAAAATCAGCAAGGTATGATTTTAGATGCATGTCTTTGCTTGCTAATCACAGGAAAATCTTTTCATGGATATATACTTCGAAGTTACACGTCTTTAGGTCACAAGAAAAAATTTGTGTATGACATTATAAAACACATTTAATTCAGACTTGCTTCCTATTTCATATCAGTATAAGCAGCTCAGCTTGTTTCCATTTCAAGAATAATGAAATGCTCTAAAGTGTCTTTTTCGACAACACAACTCACAATTATCGTCAGGGCCACCATCTAACTGGACCAAAAACAAGTTTGTTGTAAAAAATGTTTTTGCCGTAAATTTAAAATTTTATCCCAAATTTGAGATGAAGACCTTTATTTTGGAGGCCCACATTTTCATACCTCGTAACCGACGCGATGGCGTAGTGGTTAGAGCGTCCGCTTTGCAGTCGGTAGACCTGGGCTTCATTTCCCTTGTCGAGTCATACCAAAAGACTTTAAAAAATGGCATTCACAGCTTCCCTGCTTGGCGCTCGGCATTTAGGGGAGGTTGTGGAGAACAAGCCGGCAAGTTCGCTTGTTGTGTCCTTGGGTAAGACACTTAACGGGACGCCCCGCCATTATGTGGAAGACAGGTGGCCCATAAACCTCGAAAAAGGCAACTACCAAGCGAGTGCGGACATCCCGTCCAAAGTATAGCGATAGAATTCGCTTTCTCGTGAATGGAGGATAAATATGGCAAATAATTGACCAAAAAAATTCTACGACAAAAACAATTTCTAGGGCCACCTAGGTACATACCTAACTCAAAAAAGAGCATTTTTCCCAAAAATAAACGCATTTTATTTTCTAAGATTGTGTTTTGAAAATAAGCACAAATCTTAGAAACAAACACAAAACGGTAGACCTGATTATCGTGAAGTTTGAGAGCTGAGCCAAGCAATTACTGCTGCCACCAACCTCTAATATATCCAAATATGTAGCCTACAAAGTGTTTCACCAAATTCTACTACCGGCATAGCAGCCTACATTCCTACTAAAAGGCGGCAAGCTACCGAGGTATCCGATGAAATAAGTAGGTCAACTAACATTGAGACAATATTACTATCAGGAATTTCTAATGACATACCGGTAGCCAGAAAAATTATATAAGAAGAAATTTTTGATTTCTAAAAGAAAGTTTGTCCAAAATTAAATTAATTAAATTGCATTATTATAATTTCTTTATTCAATTTCATATCGTAGTTTGCATAAATTAATTGCCTAAATTTTAATTGCATAAATTAATAGAGTTTATTCGATTTTATTCAAATAAGTTGACGCAAAGTCATTAAACGGTAGTTTAAAAGAAAAGTGCCAGCGATGACTGATGTAGACTACTTTTATCCTTCGAGTTATGGAAAAAACGTTTTTAGTTATACAGGAAAACAACAACTTTTTGTTAAGCTCTGCTTTCCATTTAGCCAACCACTACTGAAGCAAACTACGTTTCTACCACAGGCTGTGCAACCAAGTACGAAAAATTACCTTCTTGAAGGGAGCGCAAGTTAGTCATTGCCAGAAAATAAGTATGCTACCTCAGTCAACACTGCGAAATATTTTTGCTGTGCAATCCCATCGGTTCAAAGAAATTAAGAGGGGCACAATGACTCCTGTGTCCTGTTTAGGTTACGTCTGTGACCCAAACCAAATAGCACCATGAGACGTTCTACAGGCAGCCAGATCAGCTACAATCCAAACAGGAATTACTGCGAAGTGACTTTTCTATGGCAAAGTCTAAACTTTTTGTGGCAACGCTGTCAATGCAATGAGAGAAAACATATGAAGTCGAATTGAAATATCTGAATAATTACAATCTATTTTTGAATGTATCCTGAAAAATAAACACACTTGTATTTACCATATTTTGTAGAAGTTTTATCTGTGGTCCTTACTCTATCAGCAGTTGTCGTTCTGATCGACTTGGATTGGCCAAATACTCGAGGACAAGAATGTAAGACAACACAGAGACACATTTGGTCACGGATTCGGGTTGTATCTCCATCATTCGAACATAAAGTTGAGAGGTGGTTGATTGCACCCGGAGTGGAATAGAACTTGCGACATTGCCTTTCTAAAATAGTAATAACCTACCTTAATGCTTAAGAAAATCACATAGCTCTGCATTCAATGATTATTCTGTGGTCGCAAGACAACCGTAACAGCTATGGGTTGAAATTTAATCTGTTGAGTTTACGGATGCAAAGAAGATAAGGCTTACAGGAAACTCCTATGGTTTTTGCTCCTATAACTCTTCAAAAAAAGCAGCCTAAGAGATGTATGAATGACTATGAATGTATGCATACACATTGAGCAACATGTATTTAGACCAGAAATGTACATAGACTACTAGAGTATTCAAAATATGTTGCATTGGCACGGTATAAAAAATCTACTCAAATTGCGCAATGCATGCTAACTGGCACCACGTGTGAGAAAAAGAGCAATAATTCCTACGTCCAATCGCGGGTGAAGAGTTTTGTTTCACAGAGGAATCTAATGCCTGTCATGAACGGAAACATGTAATTACAAAACTACTTGTGCGGAAAAGCAAAAAAATATTTTTCAGCGCTTCTGTAAAAATTACTTTGAATTTATGGTCACTGGGCAAAACATTTTTGTTTCGAATCCAAATAATCTGTAAGAATTTGCGTTTTCGTGTTCGATATTCTAGTATGTTATTCCTAAGCCAGATCTTCTTCAAAGTTTGAAGAACTGCTGGCTCAGCATATTTCAACAACAACCACTGCAACCGAAAAAATTTGCAAAATACTTTTGGTCCGCGGTGTTACAACTATATGTCAAAAAAGTCTCAGATTGTCCTTGCACAAGGATGTAGCCGAAAAATAAATTAGAGAGTTTTGCTAGTCTTAAAGTACTAATATTTTTGTGCTATCACAAGCTTAAAAGTTGGGTCGCAAAAAAAGAGCGAGAATGCCATTTTCGGTCTTGTCCCTTTGGCTTTGTCGCAGAACCTGAATCGCACGCGTACCTGGAAACTCGGTTTGGTACACTAACACCGGGATAGGTCGATCTTTCTCATTGTTAAGTTTTTCATTCATGCGAAACGAGATCTCTCGCTCTCCGCTCATGAAAAGCATCAAAGATCTTTCACTGATCTGATAATGATCCACGATTTTCTCCACAGGATTCGAAAGCTACACAGAATAAAACATGAGGGCAACCATGTTTCGACCTATCATCTCTATTATAGTTATTTTTTCAGTCTACTATTTTAGAAGATCTCTTGCATTGCATCTTTCTGTGCATAGCAAGTTAGGTCAAAAGGTTAAGTTGCTAATAGGTTAAAGAATAAAGTTTTTTCAGCAATTTTATGTGAAATAGAAGATGAAGATTACAAAGTCATTTGGTGATAGAACATTGAAATTAGCTTGAAATACTTTGAACATGGCTTTTGATCCTAACATGTAACCAAAAACAAACCAAGTCTTAGTTTTCAACCGCATAACTTTATTTTCGTGTCATGTTATAGGCATCCTAACTAACCTGCTTCAGATCAGCAACGTGAAGTTCATAATTGGATCGAAGACCAAAGTCAACGACATAAGATGGTTTATCGTCAGGGGTGTACCAGTCTTTGTATCGGATAGAGAGCGTGACTTGTAGTAACCTGTTACTTACTTGAGCAAAAGTGCTCCGAAGAGCAAGGGGACCTGGAACTGATAATAATCAATTAATCAACCTTTATCAGGTGGCCACAAAAAGCTCTCACATAAAACGGGTATACGCTTTCAGCATACTGTATGTGTTTAACGCTGCTTCGAATTTTTTTGAATTTAGTGCTGTATATGGCGAAAATTTACAAACAGCGTCTTCACCGAGGGTCGATCATCCTACGACCATCAAAATTTTTGATAAATCAGTCTAACACAACGGTTATGACATAACATTTTAAACTGCTATACCTGGCACTGGTGCATTAGTTACGGACACTGACACATTAAACGGACATAAGGACGGATCATTAAGAGGGATGGGATCCGAAGCTGGAAGGTTGTAAGAAACATCGAGCTGAAATATCAATTTAAGAAATGTAACTGCAATCAACAACTTCTTTAGACAGGGAAGAACAGGGATATTTGGAACTATGCATCCCTTGGAAAAAGGCAAAGTGCCATGATCCCCTTTGGGTCTTGATATATTCTTACAAAAGAACAAAGAGCTTCTGCCTCAAGTTTATTTCCAAAAAAAGTGATTGTGGCCGAAATAAACTGGACATCCGGCGCCACTCCTTTTCCCCTATTACAAAAACCCTTGGCACATCAGTGTCCACATATGCGGTACTGAAATCGCAGCACAAAACAAGATGTTTACCAACATGAAAAGAAACACTCCTCATAAAAAATTGGTACGTTAAAATTATACTACATTGGAAAATATAACGTTTAAGCTCTTGCTATATTTGTTTTAAAAAAGTTTTTCCAGCACATAGAATTGATGGCGGCAAAAATTTGTGATTTTTAAGTCTAGATTACCAAGACATACTTGACAAAAATCATAAATGTAATCTGTTTGAAGGTACTGGAGGCGCACTTTACCTGATGTGACTTTTATCTGCGACATAGCCTGCCATAGCGTTAGAGTTACATGGCAACTAGTCCACTTTAGTAATTGCTAGACAGGTGGCGGGTTCCTGGCAACACAGTGCTAAACATAGAACTTCTGACAATTTCTTTATAGCCTGCTGAATCAGATGAGCTAAGAGTAAAGACTTTTAGAAGCATTTTTATCAGTTTTTAACTGATCTTACCTCCATCCACATTGTTCCTCTTCCTGTCATGCTCATATTTACAACGTTGCTGCCAAGCGGAAGTTGTGTCACACTGGCAGAAGTGACGATGGTTGGCCCACCAAATGTAGACACTATAGGCTCACTTGGTGACACAATCTGATAGATCAACATTAAATCGCATGACAAAGCATGAAAAAATCACCGATAGGTAACGAATATGCATAGAAATCAAAGTACAAAAGCATTGAAGCTGCTCTCCCAGCATGAAAGAAAGCTGCTACTGACTAAACTCTAATACCAGTCCACTTTGTTGGTGGTAGAGATATCAGTCGATATTTATGACTCGTTAAATAGCCACCGGTACATTCTACACCTCCCCATCAACTTGCTTAGGGTAGTTTGCAATACAGAGTTGGATTTCTCGCAACGTGTTTTCACCACATGCGAGCATAATTGCAAACACCTTTATTTTTAAAAAAGTTCAGAAAAAGTAAATGGACCACAAGTTGCCCACTCCAGGCGCAAAGTTCCAGTATTGCCACCAACATAACTTCTGCAATGTAATTATCTCATTGATTCAGCATACCGATATCTGCACGCTATTACGCCTCAGTTGCGATCCAGCTTGTGCCAGTAAACTGGTCATTGCTTCTAGCGAAGCTAATGTGCTCGTTAGCGACATCCAACAGTTATTATCTTGTCGCTGTTTCACCAACCAGTTGGCGTAGTTTGTAGATTGTTGTCCTGGTAGAATAGAAGTTGGAATCAATACAACCTTGTAAGTCGGTAATGTTTTTCATGTTAAATAAAGGGGTGCCTTTCTGCTGTTTTAAATATGAAGACAACTTGCTCAACTTATCAAGCATTTAATGAACAAAAAGTTTAGAAAACTGCGAAATAACCTTTTGAGAAAACAGTCGTCTGCACACATCGTTGAGGTAGCTGTAAGCAATGGCTTAAGTGAACAAGTGAATTTGAAAGCAAGCTATTGTGCCTTATGGACTCTGAGCATCGCTGTTACAGACATTCACATACAGATAACGCTGATCGACCCATCGCAACTTGTTGACAGACGTGCAAAAATTAAACATTACATCAGAACGCAAAATGGAATGTAGGTTTTATGATTTGTTATGCACATTATACGAAACTAAAACACAAGTACGCATCCTCAAGCACGTAAAACAACAATAGAAAACAAACGGCTTATAAACAAGGTCGCCTTCAGCATCACGAACACCATGCAGTTGATAAACTGATACCAAACATTGTTACTCAAACAATGTGGAATTAGAATTCGCATATTGACACAGATCTGCTACGTTTCTAAAAGCAAATCAAACAAAGGACGTTGACGGAAATATGACGTTTGGTGGAGAGCCGCAAGTAGTAAAACCAGAAAGTTCTGAGGAACAGGAAAGCTTTAAATATTTTGAAGGTAACATTTTCCCGTACCTTTGTTAAGCGCTAAACGCTTAAGAATTTACCTCTGAGCACTGAAAGCTGGAGAGTGTACGCTGTTGCTTCTATGTCTGCAGATTGAAGTTGGATTCTCTCCGTTGATTTCGGTTCTTTTCTGGGAATGTTCTGAATAATTTTTACTTTGTTTTTTGTTGATACAATTATTAGGTTAAAAAAAATTTTGTAAATTAAGGGGCAGAGATCTTATGACTATGGTGTCATAACATATTTGGTAAACTTTTTGCATGCCTTTGTTACACTAAGGATGATCATCGTAAAAGTTGAGCTGATAAGATCAGCAACATATGTAACAAAATCCTTTAATTTAAATCTCAAGCACCAAATAATTAAGGTGTGAAAGACTAACAAGTCTTTGATTTCACCCTAGTTGGAGTTAAACTAAAAACCTACCAACTTCCAAGTGGACACATAAACCATTGCGCCGGTTAATTTTTCCTCAATGAAATTGTTTGGGTGTGAATTCCATGCAACATGATGCAGAAGAACAAGCCAATATTTACATTGGTATGGAGTGTTTTATAAACTTTTCATTAGAAAAGAAAGCCTTCAGATTCTTGTGACTCTAGTCGATAATATCCGGGAATGGCCAAAACCTACACTTCAATATATAGGACATCACACCGTTCTTCATGATTCAAGTGGCAAATTTGAGTTAATGGGAAACTTCACTAAAGCTCTAACTTTTGAACTACCTCAATCCACCATAGACCATCGTCTTCTTTTCTAAAAGAGTTTAGTTTTTCTTCCAACTTGCTGTAGATTGAACCAGACATGAGATACAAAGCGCGACTAGCAGCTGCTATCGTGAGAGAGCTTGCAGAGCGACGAATCTAAAATAAAGTAATGAGCTCATATTAGCAAAATATTGAAGACGTTTGCTAAAAATAATCGATCACAGTTCGGCCCCAAGCCAGCAATAAAAGCAGACCTCACATAATCTGTAGCAATGATAACAAATGGATGAAAGCATCGTTGCATGGTCGTAATCGAAGGATCATACGTTCAAACCTCACAGTGGGCGCAATGTTGCAACCTTGCGAACAACACTTTCGATAATTTCTCGAGCGGTGAATTTTGACACAGAGACAATTTATCAGAGTAATGACAAGCGATTCAAGAGAAATTTTTGCTCTGTGCCACTCCAGAACAAAATTAAAATCGAAATAACTGTTTTTTGTTCAAAGTTATAAGATTTGAAGAAAAACCCGATTATTAACGCCCTTATTGCAGTGATTTGTTATATTGTGATCGTTTCTACGTGACACGGTACGTCAATACACACGCTGATGCAGTAACTGCTTGTTGTGCAGGAAATAGCACATTGCACCGTAAATACCTTCATTACATTCATTCGTAAGTAGCGCCTTGATTTCCGAAGTGATTCTCTCAGATCAAAAGTATTCACTGAACTGAATGATCTTGAACAAACAATAAACATTAAATGATCGGGAAAGTAAAACTTTTTGTCGGCTATATAAAAACAATTTTATCTTTAAATCTGCTTTGTAGTAACCAGTACTGCTCGCACAGGACATCTTTGTCACAAGCATTGCAAGTAACTGAGAAAAAATGCCGTGAGGAGTTTTCTTAGGCACAGCATCGTAGTCCTAGTAAGGTTCGAGCGCATGACCATATCGCTGCAAAACAGCGATCGAAACGACTTGCACATTACCAACCGCGTTAATGATACGAGATCAAAGACTTCAAGCGTGTACGATAAACCATGCTAAACCCGGGTAGGAAAACCAAACTTTATTATTCAGCTTGTCAAAATGGGTCGCTATTTCGAGCAGGGGAGTGCGATTTTTTTATTAGGCAGGCCAATTTCTGACTTTTTGAGTATTTAGCGGACCTGTCAACATTTGTGTTTAACCAAAGTTTTGGCGAAAATTTTATTTTTGGAGATCAGCGCTTTCAAGCAACATAACAACACTTTTGAACCGGTCTCCATAACAAATTGGTCTTTTCGCCTACAATTAAAAAAAGAGGTTTTCAATCATTTTGGATGAACCCAAGTTCTTCACCTCCACATCTTCAAATATTTTTGCGCGGCACAAAAATTTCACGTTGCGGCTGCAGTTTAGGCATCTCTGCTACAATCCAAGAAGGATATTAGTAATCATATTTCAAAATTATATAACAATTAGAATTAAAATAGACCAGGGTTTCTGGTGTTACCCGGTCTCTTTCTCGGCATAGACAAATTTTGGGAAACCATTGATCCCCAAAACCCTGGCAGCTCCCAATAATATGGATCAGAAGTCGAAATAATAGAAAGGATCGCCAAGCAGCGAACGGCTTGGAGTCTATAGCGAGATAGAACAGAATAGAGTGAGCAGTTTCCTGCGTTCGATGAGAACAAACGTGACACGAAAGGTTCTCAACTCTGCCAAATCTGCAGAGGCAGACGTTCGATAGAAGGCGGTATCCATTACAACCGGCTTCGATACTTGTATTTACACTACACTAACCAGGGGGTGCATAGCATATATCAAAATGACCAGAACGATCTTGTTCACGTTAATGGCGAAGAGCGTTTTGTATGTTTCTTACCAAGGTTTTGTGACTTTTTCAGCAATTTAGTGAGTACGATATGGCATGAAAATATTTCTAACATTTTTGCTGCTTTTTAAAAATTTTGAGTTTTCATAAGATGCGTTATGAATGCGCAACACGGGTCGTTTCGACCCAAAACAATTTTTGGTATTAAATGTAAGGTTGTCAAATGCTACTGCAAGCGTACGATGAAGGGCCTTAGTGGTAGTTACGTACTTGCCAGACACAATCAATCCAGATGCCACGGTGGTTATATTTTTTGTGATGTGCTCCGAGCAAAACTACCTGTTTTGCGGAATCTGTGTTTGGTTGTGTAAAACTAAAAGTAAGAGTAAAAGGCCAACATTAAGTTCTTCATTTAGCAGGTTAATAATGTTTGTTTTGAGCAGTGCTGAGAGCCTTATCATGTCACATATGATGAATAGGCAGAAAATTCCTCAACTACACAAAACCAGAAAGAAAGTTGTAATGAGATGAAGCCTAGACCTAAAGTACGTCCTTACCAACAGAAATCAATTTCCAGAAAGGAAACAGTACTTTTTATGTCCAACATTCGAAGATAAAAATGCGAAAAGTTGTTCAAAATGCTGCAAACTCGCGCGCCCTGAACACAGCTGCCACAGCGTCATATTTAATAAATGCAATAAACAAATGAGGGATCCATCTGCGTTGATGTAAGCATCGCAAAATTTCTTCACCTTCGTCGGCCACAGACTTCTTTTATTCGATTCGTCTTTTCATTATGATGTTTTTCTTTATTCAATTGCCAACGAAATAAATCAGATCCAGTAGTAATGTCTCGACAATGCTATAATCATTGTTACGAAAACAAAAGGTACAAAATCTTCAGAAAAACTGTTGTCAGTAAGAAAATTTGATTTCAAAAGAATTTCGATCAAAATAATCCATGTTATGCATTGTCGCAGCATTTTTTTCGTGTATGTATTTAAGAGCTAATGCATTCTTGCAAGGCCGTAAAATAAAAGTTGAAAAACAATTTCCAAAGCATGCTGTGAAGAAAGAGCTTAAGGTCAAAAATATCGAAATCGTCGTACCTTGCATATCTTCCTGATGTACTGGGTCTAAAATAAGGATCTATGCTTCGTAATATTGAGTTCAAAAACGACGCAATAACAGCTGTACGATAGACCTGAACAATATATAAAAAAGACTGAACAGAAACACAAGTGATGCAGTTCCGTACTAGAATACGTGACATTGGGGCGGACTAAAAATTATCGCTCAAAATTAAACAGTAATATTTTTTTCAAGCATCCATTCAAAATGACTTTTTTTCGGAGACGAGCTTCCAGAGTTTTTATTGGGAGCGTTTCCTGTTTTGAAGCCACTAAACTGAAGTTGCCTGACCTTTTTTTTTGCCATAAAAGAAAAAAATGATTTGTCAATGTTGGAATCATATTAAAAACAATATTGATGACCTGACACAATTTTTTAATGGACAAATCATGTTGTGAGACGCAGTCTTAAGAACCAAACCTGACCATCAAATGGAATATACTGTAATCATGTTGAAGAAAAGCGACAATTTATTTCGAATTAGTTGTGAAAATAGCGGCCTGTAGCAACATGCGGTGTGAGCAGCTATTGATTCCAACTCCCAAACTTTGAAGGAGAGCAACTGCTTTAGAACCTACAGCATTTTAAAGGATTAAAAAGAGAAATCGGAGGGTCTGAATGAAACAAAATTCTGTGAATTATTTATTTTGTAAAAAAGGAGATTTCCACTAGTTTACGGTCTTCATCAAAAATACAGCTTATGAACGAAATCATCTTCAATTTACCTTTTTTTCCAGGGTGCTCCGAAATAGCAACGAGCTCTGAAACAAATTGTAATTCTGTCGTTTTTGTCTCCGTTGAGAACTACTTCTCAAGCTGCAACAAAATGAATTATTCAACAGACATTGTGAAGCAATCCTTGCAAATTACAGAAAAACCAAGGATAGCAATTCTAAAAATTCCTAAATTTTAGAATGACTTAGCAAAGATGGCGTTACATCTGAAACCACTGAGATAAAATAGGAACAAAAACAGCAAAACTTATGATTATATATTTATCAAAACTCCCTGTTACCTTCCCGCAAGCTTTAATTTCCAGATAAATGATGCTAACTAGATTTAAATAAAACAAAAATACGGAAAGTTGTATACGAACAAGAATGGAGACTGGATTGACAAAAACTTCATTTTTAAAAAAAGTCGATATAAAATTTTCAAACCTTTTTTCTTAGATGTGATTAAAAATGACCAGGTGAATGTAAGATGAAAATAGAGCCGTCTTTAACTGACGTGACTTTCAGGTCACGAACTCTAAAGGTTTCCATGTCAAAGTTACATTTGTAACCATGCCACGTAGTGTCAGCATTATATATTGTTTATTGTAAGCCTTGCACCTAATTGACAAAGCAGCATACGGGCGTAAGGGGCATTAACAATTTATTAAAATGAATATGCCAGGAAACAATAATGAGTATACCACCCAACCAATTTAGACGGGACCATCCCTTTTAGAGATATTCATTTTAATAAATTGTAAATGCCCCTTACGCCCGTATGCTGCTTTGTCAATTAGGTGCAAAGCTTACAATTTCCATATCTTTGCCTATAATTTTCAAATATATATTGTTTACTTTAGTTTTCTTTTGTTTTTAGGCGTGACGGGCATACTACAAAACTTATTCTTTGCTGTCTTCACTTTTTTCCTTGTTTTGATTCGTTTTTTTGTTTCAAGCTTTTTGGGGTGAAGAAAAAATTCTCACTACAAAAGCAGAAAATATTACCTCAGAGCAAGCAGTCTGCGATATCTGTAAATTGTTCTTGAGGAGGATTGGATTTTATCCGAAAAGTATCCGTTAAATTGTCCTCTTGAAGGATTTTGTTGATGGCGATATATCCAATTAAGTGATCCAACCATAACATTCTGAAAAGTATACTATCTTCTTAATCGGGTTTTCTTTTCAAGTAGGTCACCACAGCAACAGTCTCAGGAAGTCCTCATGCATTTCACACATTTCCAGCTATATCCATTACCTCAATTAATTCCATTCCAAGCCCTAACCAAACTTAATCTATGATGTAAATTATCTACTTAGGTCTTGGGTGGCCAAGCGGTCTTTTTTCAGTTGATTTGGCGAAAATAATTTGACAAAGTGATCCCTTCCTTATGACATACCTAAAGAATGCTTTTGAGTGACTTAAAACAACAAGTCTCCACGACTTGACAAAACAGTTCCCCCCGAAGTAATAAAAAATGTAAGAAATACGATAATAGCATCATTATATCAGATTTTTACAACCACCTGGAAAAATTGTTGTTAATATGCAATACCTCAAAGATGCTAACAATGTTACTCTTTACAAAGACAAACGAAGCAGGAAAACAGCAACTTGCTGAGTATAGCCGTCAAAGCTTTCTCCGCTCTTCTACCCATGGTGCAAATTATTGCAGACAGGACTCTTCCAGAGAGACAGCGTGGTTTTCACTCAGCAACTTCCACTGTAATGCTCTCTCACATCGACAACCACACAAGAAAAGTGTGGAATAATCTATACTATTATATGTTGTTTTTGTTGATCTCACAAAGCCTCTCCATCTTGTTGGTTGCTCTGGCTTTTTTTGCGTGCTGCAACGCTTTCCAGTTTTACTAAGAACATTTTGTGTTGTGGTGTTTATCTGGTATTCAGACTCCCGTCGGAGTTGCCAGTAATGGTCACAATGCATTACCACTACTTCTACCAAGCAAAGAAAAATTTCATGAAATGGTGGTCACAATCACTGAAATTCAGTTAGACATCGTAAAAAAATTCAGGCAGATATTGAACTCTAACCTCTTGCTTAGAAGAAAAATGCCTCAAAAATCTACTTAACTCTGAAGGCAGCTCCTAGTCAAAACCACGATACTTACCTCATCCGGATTGATTTCAACTAACTGAGCGATCTGGCAGATCGTTTGAAGTGCAGCGGCGGTAAGCCACAGGTCGGGTTTTGAGTTAGGAGCGGGGGAATAGGAAAAACCAGAGAGTGGTGAGGAATCTGATGAAAATTGCACATTGTTATGCTCATGCAAAATATTACTCGTAAAAAATTGATATTGTGGCTGTAATTGTTTCTTGATCCTTTTCTCTCGATGAGGGAGGCACGGCGGATATAATGAATACGTAGAAGTGAGGCTATCCCCATTGGTCTGAAGTACAAAGATCATTACATGCCTATTCTTGAAAAAGTTCACTTAGGTATTCGTGTTTTATTAGGTAGAGGAGGTTTGTTCGGCATTCGCAAAGGCCTAGCGCAATCACAAATATTAAGAAGACGTATTCCATAGGTTATTTGAGTAAACGATCTTATTCGCATTGCACTATTCAAACAAAGTGAAATTCTAAAAATCGCACATTTGATTATAACACAGGCTAACAAAAAAAATTTTTGTGAAAAGGCAAAGGATGTTGAATCGTTTTGGCATTAAATCTGGGGCGCTGAGTCTGAAAATGCACTTACTTTTGCAGAATTGGCTCTAGTTTTGGAGATATTTTTAGTTTTGTTTTTTCATAATTTTGTTTAAGAACATGAATTCTCAAGCATGCGAAGCTTCTTTAATTGCTGGTTTCCAATTCAAAGTTTAGTGTCCGTTTACTCCATACAACCCATATGTACATCGCTTCGTACAAAAACAAGTCAAAATCTTGATGATTCATGAAAGTTTGATGCGGTTTAGAGCATTACTATCAGCAAATAGCCATAAAATTTACTTCTATCAAAAGTTTCTCTTTATTACGTTTATATTCCTTCTTAGAGAAGAGTTATTAGTTTTAGTTTATTGGTCCTCTCCTGTGCGTTAAAACAACCATTATAAGCCCTAAAGGCAGCAGAGTGTGGAAAGCATGTATCATTCAACTAACCACATTGCTAAATTTTGTTGATTTAAGGACATAATGAACGATAAATTGCTGCTTTTTGGCGAACATTTTAATGGTTACTATATATTTATTTGCAGAAAAATTTAGTTGCATTGTCTTGAATAAAGCTGGGTATGAGAAAGTAGTAGAAATGAGCACTAAGCGAAGGCAATGCCGAGACAATTCAGAGGTATTTTGCTGCATTTGTGGTGAGTATATGATGGCAAAGTACTGATTCAATGTGAGAGATTTTACCAAGAGAGCTTATGAAGCCTACTTCGGCATAAAAATAGGGGACCAAGACAAATCTTGGGCACCCAACAAGGTGTGCAAGCATTGTACAGAAACGTTGCGCTTTTGGACTCAAGGCAAAGTCAATTCGATGCGGTTTAGGGTTCCTATGGTATGGCGTGAGCCAAAAAATCACCATGATGACTGTTGTTTTTGCATGGTGGATATGTTTAGATGGAATCAGCGAAAGAAGAAAGATTGGTATTATCCCGATATTGAGTTAGCTCGACGACCCATACCACATTGCGCTGAAGTTCCAGTTCCAGTTTTTACTTCCTTACCTGACCTTACTGCATATGAAATGTTACTGGAAGCGATGGATAATACTGATAGCAGCGACAGTAGTATTAGTAGCTCTTCCAGCATAGCTGCTGCAGCATCTTCGCTTAGTGTAAAACCAAAATTCTTTAGTCAAGGCCAACTAAATGACCTAGTTCATGATCTCGGCCTATCCAAGAAATCATCTGAGATTTTGGCATCTCCTCTTGGTGAACATGGTATACTGGATTCGGGAACTAAAATTACATTCTACCGTGATAGGGATAATTTGTTAATTTGTTTTTTCACTATGTGAGATGACATGTCTGCAGTTTGCCAAGATTAATTAGTTTATTTCAACAACATCCGAGGCCTCCTTTCAGAAATGGGTCTGCCAGATTACAACCCAGATGAATGGAGATTGTTTATAGACAGCTCCAAACGGAGTTTAAAATGTGTGTTACTTCGTAATGGCAACAAGTTTGCATCTCCAAGCTGAGATTCCGTGATTGTTGAAGAACACTATCTGAATGTGAAGATGGTTTTGTAGAAACTGCGCTACAGTGAGCACAACTGAGCCATATGCGTAGACTTTAAAATGGTCAATTTTTTGTTAGAACAGCAAGGGGGTACACCAAACATCCTTGCTTTCTCTGTTACTGGGACAGTCGCACTAACGATCAGCACTGGGTAAAAAGAAATTGGCCGGCACGAGAAGATCTTGCAGTAGGCGATAAAAATATCATAAATGAGCCACTAGTTAATTGGGATTGCATTATTCTGCCTCCGCTTAACATAAAGTTGGGTCTGATAAAACAATTAGTGAGGGCTCTTGATAAAGATGGTGATTGTTTCAATTATATCGCCAAAACCTTTCCTGGTCTCAGCATGGAAAAACTTAAAGCAGATATTTTAGATGGACCCCAAATTCGCAAACTGGAGCAAGATCAAACCTTCACTTTCACCTTCGGATGACAGTGGCTGAGAGGGCTGCCTGGTGCTCATATGTCTCAGTGATACGAGAGTTTCTAGGTAACACAAAAGCTAGCAACTACGGGAACCTTGTGGATGAGATGCTTTAAAACTTTCAAGCTCTTGGTGCAAGGATGAGCATCAAACTTCACTATCTATTTAGCCATCTAGACTATTTTCCAGAGAACCTTGATGTTAGCGAGGAACAAGGGCAGAGGTTCCATCAAGACATTAGGGCGATGGAAGAAAGATACCATAGTCGTTAGGACTCTCACATGATGGCAGATTATTGCTGAACATTGATCCGTGATTGTACTGAACAAAGCCATAGCCAGAAATCATATAAGCGAACTTTTCTTCAGATGAACAGTTAAAATCCAATGTGACATGTTAGTTAATGTTTCTTTTAAGTCTATGAATATCCCCATGTAACTGTTTGTTACAGAGGCTGTGTTTTGCAAATGATGGATCGATGCAATTTTTTGTAGTTTTTTATGATGTTGAACATTGTGCGTTTACTATATAGCATACTTTATTTATTCCGTGAATTAAGAGCTTTGTCTGTTTGGGCTCAGTAATCATTCATGTCAGACCAATATGAATCAGTTACATTGAAAACACATTTTATTCATTGACCAGCACTATATACTGTAAATATCCATTTAAAAGTAGCCCTAATTACAGTAAAAAGTAAATAAAAAAATTCAAAATATCTCAAAAACTAGAGCCAATCTGCTAAAAATAACGTCATTTTCGAACTCAGCTCCCCCAATTTACTCTTAAACCGCTTTCACCTCATATGCCAAAATTTTTTTGTTTGCCTGTGTAATACGATAAAGACACTATAATCAAACAGCGGATATACGTTCTGTAAATGCTGTTGGAATTTTTCTTTACAATTTTCTGAGAAACTGTACGTGTCATCGTTGATTTTTATTGCTTACAGCAGAAGTAAACCAGCGTTAACCAGCCCCTGCTCCTAACAACTAGAACTCGCAAGTGCAACAAATAGCTCACGCTTTATTACTAGAATTGTTTCTACAAATTATGTTTAATAAGAGTTTTCGCAAATATTGATGGAAACAACACGATAATTTTTGGTTGTGTTTGAGAAGAACTACCGTAGAATGCTAAATTATTTGCAAGATCAAAATCGCACGAAGATTTATTTCTTACGAAAAGCAAAGAATGACCCCTATGTAGTTCGCATACAGCGACAGCGTTGCCAAAAGGCGTATTATGTCAAGGATTCGCAGAAGAAAAAAATGAATTTCTTAGAGTTAGTTGGTTAGAATCGCTGCACAAAAGATTCTCAGTTCGGATGCATAAGCTCAAAGCAGTTTTTGTTACAATTCCAGAAGTTAAAAGTTTAACCGAAGGCAAAATATTTTGCTTCTAAATTCTTCCAGGATACCTTGAGACCTGTGGAACACCTGCTTAACTAATTAGATTGAGAAGATGCATAATAAAGTTTTAAAATCTAATTTCGTAAATACTATGTTGGAAAAAAGACGGTACGAAAAGCCAATATTGTATATGAATGCCTCCAACAAAGTGGAGAAACACATAATAAATAGAAAATACTTTTTAGTGCTGCAGAACGTCATCTAAAACTTAGCATTTTCTTCAAAAAAAGTAAAGGTTTAAGTGTTTTGAGAGAAAGTTAATAATTGGTGTCACTTGCACTATTGTAACGATTTCGAATTCAACCAGAATTGCTATTTGCCTTCCGCGCTGCTCCATAGTAAATGTAAGTGACTGTAGTGGTTAGAGCGTCCGCTTCGCAGTCAGTAGACCTAGGGTTCATTTCCCTTGTCAAGTCATACCAAAAGACTTTAAAAAATGGTATTCACAGCTTCCCTGCTTGGCGCTCAGCACATAAGGGATAGTGTGGAGAACAAGCCGGCAAGCTTGCTTGTTGTGTCCTTGGGCAAGGCACTTAACGGGACGCCTCCGTCTTTATGTGGCAGACAGATGGTGGGGCCAAGCAGTCTACCCGTCGTGGTGGTCCAGTCTGACGAAAGACATGCAAACAGAGCATGAGCTCATACGCGTAAATAAATAAGTGACTCCAATTAGTAACCAAGCATGAATGCAAATCTTTAGAAGAAGGTTAACTCTAGTAACTCAGATTTGAGAAAAGATTTTAGCCTGAATTACTGGCCATTCTTGATTCTTGAGAAAGTCTGTGGAATTTATTGTAAATCACAAGGGTTTTGCTCGGTCTAGTGGGAGCTGTTCATGAATTTTGAGTTAACGTACTTTCTTTTCTATCTGGCACAACCCGGACGAAACGCAGCAATCCGTTGTAAGCGGTGCTGGCTTGATCGGTGAAATCATCAAACTGTGCAGAGGTGATCTCGTTTCCTGGTATTTTTAATCTAAAAAAATCAGTATTTTTAAGGAAATAATGCAGTGAATATACAGAAAATTTTGCTAGGGAAACTCAAGCTTCCTAAAACAAGGTAAAAATTGCGGTTTTTCATACAGATCTATTTCATTCTCTACCCATTTTTAATTGCTAGAAGTAAAGCAAGATATCAGTGAATGTTTATTTAATTTTAACATACCATTGAAAAAAGTTACGCGATCTATAGCAAATTGCTGTTTTGAGTGATTTTTGACCATTTTCATCAGTATAATTTGACAAAGAAATCAAACCTAAGTTTGTCATGAATAAGTAAATTTGCGTTGAAAAAGTAGTTTTTACATATGTATAGTTATTGTATTCTGTTGTTTTATTTAGCAGTGATCGTTTTATTTGTAAATCTGAATTGCCTGAAACCCTACTTGCTAAACCGTTTTCAAAAAAGGCCTTTTTTTCTTTCGCATCCTAGTAATAGATTTGTTACTCACACGTCTTTTCTGGCGTCGCAATGGTTGACCACGTGACTAAGTTCCAGAGTATCCTAGTGAATCTTGTTTCTTTTCGAAGATTTATGTTGATTGCTAATTACGTAATTTATTGACGGTGTTTTTTTCTATGTCACGTGATATTGTTCTGGCAATATCTAGATTATTTTCCAGTCGTATAAACAAGGCGGCGAGATTTTTCACTCATTGAGAGATATTGTAGTTCAGTAGAGAAAACAAAGTGTAGTTAAAAGGCGTTGCTCTGTGATGATTGTTGTGACAGGAATCAAGCAATTACTGGGGTGGTTTCAGTTTTGGTTAGTCTGATATTTATATATTTAAGTGCTTTAGTTTCTGTATTTGACAAGCGAAGGAATTTGAAGTTTTAAAGCGGTTTGTGAATATATTTGTTCTGTTCTTGATCGAGAAGTGCTTGAGTAAAAATATCTTAGTGGAAGCCCAATCTTTTCCTAGCTATTAAGTTCGAACCAGACGTAATTATTCGAGCGATACTACAAGTCGCCTCAATTTTAAGAAGTAAATTAAAGATTGAGATAGAACGAAAATTCTATTGAAACGCGACAAAGTCTATAAAACAAAAAGCATAGGTTTGAACCACTCCACCTTTATGCGTTACGTATAAATGCATTCCACACAGGGGCAAATATACATCTTTTTCAAACGAACACAATTTATTATTGAATAAGTTGTTCCTGCCTACGTGTCTGCTTTTGGTCTTGTTTAATATCTTTTTCCAAGTTTTTTTAACAACACTTTTTAGAAAATGCGACTACAATATTGGCGTTGCTTGCAGCAAATTTTTTTTGAGGGGAAGGTGTAAAAATAAAATATTGGGTCTTTGTGTTCCTCTTTATATATTTTTTGATGACTTTTTTGAATATCGACGTTTGGTATCCGTCACACTTGAAAACGCAGTATTTGATAAAGTCTAAGAAATTTTGGTAAGGTAAGAAGGCTCCCGTCACCCCACTAGCTAGGCCTAAGCAACATAAAGTAATATGGCTATGCTTACTTTGCGATAATGTATTGCAACTTATACAAGTATTGTGCAATCGTATTTTCCGATGTTGATGTAACGATCGGTTCACGAAGATAAGCTGACGCCAGAGAATAGACCTTAACTACAGCCTATAAAACAATAAAAAGTTGTTGAGTAGGTCTGGAAAAAGATGTTCTGAGGTAAAAACGGAATGGTCGAACCTTCAAAGCTCACAACAACGGAATTGTTGTGTTTTTGAAAAAAGCAGGTCATCGTGATTTTCACTGCTCGGTCGATTGTAGTAAGTAGTTGTTTATCAAAAGTAATTTCAAGCAGAAAACATAGAGATGGATACTTATACAAGGCGGTAGAAGAATCAAGGATCTATGAAACTTCTGCAATTTAAACAAACTGCCGACAGTGACACTGTTCTTTAGCAAAAGATCTCTTCAGTGCAGTTGGTGACCGATAAGAAGCTAGAGGGTCTTTATTAAGCATAGCTTAAACCGTCACACTTTTATGACCTATACTAGTTTCACTGCAGTGGGTGGTTTGGCTGTACAATTTGAAAGACCAACTTATATGTCCATAGCGCTGAACCTTAGTGGCAAACATCTGGTGTTATTCAAATGTCAAACGGAATATTAGCTTTAAATCCTCATTTCTTTAGCGTAACTTTTCAAGCCGTTGATGAATGCTTAAGCTCTGCATTTTCCGCCAACTGCCACCACTTGCCGCTAACGTCATGTTCGTGCCTTCTTCTTTAAAGGAAATTTTACCTTTTCCGAACCAGGTATTGCGTTGTTCGGTAGTGAGAGAGTCAGTGGCTTCAAGAACAATTTTGGGGAGCGAGTTCTACTATGGGGCGCTAATTCCACCAAGATCCACTCCACTTTCCGCTGGCTGATGCCCTCAGGAACAACTTGCAGTATTTTTATCACTTCATCAACATAACGTCTGGATGTGCCGGGGATAAACGCTTCGAGTTTAACCTGAAACAAAATTTATACCATTCATGTTTGATCCTTGGTACGATCAATCAAATGCATGTTAAGAGTATAGAGGCGAACACTTTCCATTATTGTCATGAAGAAACGACAAAAGTAAAAATTAAAAGCAATAATTGCTTAGCACATTGAAAGTTCAGTCTCTAAAAACTAATGCTACAAGCAGCCCTCTCATGCAAAAGTTCTAAAAGGGTTGGCGCAAACAAAACAAATCTTACTGTACTAGTATTGAGTGGCAGAATTTTTGCGCGATACCTACCTTTCTCCGCAAAAATTAATATAGCAGTAGTCGCTCAGTTCAGCGTGATGTTGCCAGAACCTAACATTCTTTACCACCTGTACACTCTATTACCGATAGCCCTGTATAATTGTACAAAAGGCAATGCAGAAAATACAAAAATAAAAATTGTTTTAATGTGAACCTTTGCTTTTTTGTCGTAATATTAAACAGAAATCCTGGTAAAAATTAAATGGAGCATCAAGATCATTCGAAATTGTGCTTTTCAGCCGTTTTGGCTTCTAGGAACCCTATACGTAGTTTTGCAAGTGTTGTGGAATCCCATTTGATAGAGACTAATAAAACAAGTAAAACGGAAAAGAAAACATCTACAAAGTGATTCAAAAAGAATGTCCCAACTTTAACTTTCTGTATTTTTATAACTACAAATCGCCCACGAATGATACATAAATCAAATGAAAGGAAAGAAAACAAAATTTTTGAAAATTGTTATCATCATTGTGACCTCGTAGACAAGCAAACCTCTGTGATGTCATAATTACGCAAACTCGCATCTTCCAGTACCTGTTTTAGTTTTAGTTTATTCCGCTCATAATAATAAGCGCGAAACAAATATCTTTCTGTATGTTGCAGTTCAGCAAAACTGAATCTGTCATTTCAGTGCATCGTGCGTTCCAACGGAGTTTTGGTATTGCTGGGCCAAGTGCCGAAAACATTCGTCGTTGGTACAAACAATTTGAGGAAACTTGGCCAAGAACTTGGCATCCTCAATCAATTCAATGGCGTGAGTTAAGACGACGTTCAGTCATGCGAACATGCAATCAAGTTGCATATGACACAAGGCCTTCGTGCTGGCGACTCAGTAAAGCTTGTCGAATTTAGTAATGCCATTTTACGGAATATGAAAAATTACAACTTCTACTACTTACGATTTTTCGTGATAACGCAACATCTTCTGTTAGGGGAAAAGTTAACCGTTACAACATCGGAATATGGTAGTCGAAAAAATCCACAAGAGATTTTAGAATATTATGGCAGCAGTGAATTCATCGGAGGAAGGCATTCTAAAGAGTGCTTGGGAGGAGTTCAATTATCGTCTTGATGTTGTTTGTGCAGCTAGTGGAGGGCACATAGGACACATATAAAGTGGTTAACAGCTTACCCTTTATAACTTGCTACAACATTTGCTGTTTTTTAAAATTTTTCCCCCTTCTTTTCCATTGCAAAACTGCTTTGAATAAAAATGGATGCCAATTGTCGTAAAAATTTTCTGTTCGTTAATGAGGAAAATCGTAACTATAATATTACAGAGATATGCTGGCTTATGACATTATAGTCATATGAATTTTTGAAAAGACTATTTCCTCCATTTTCATTTGATATATGCTTTATTCACGCGCAGTTTGTCGTTGGAGAGTTAAATTTGGGGCATTCTTTTTGAAAACCCTTTATTTTGCAATCACATAAACTCAGTTTTTGTACATATGCTTCACTTCACGGTTTAACCACAAATGCGAAAGCATCATTTTTTAAATATTTGAATCAAAAATCAAGAAGCCTCTTTCGAGCCCTTAAAGCTTACGGTATTCCTAGGAATGTTTCGCTAAACCTCATTTGAAGAGCTCTGATCTAGAAGAACAGAATTTGTTTTACGGCATGAAAATTAGTAATAGCTCATAGCGTTAAAAATCAGTAAATGCGAAAGAATTCACAAAATTGACTGGAAAATCTTCAAAACAAAATAAAATCTCTTTATTTTGATCTCAAAACAAAATATTTACGATCAGTACGAAAAATATGCAATTAGATTTTAAATGTTTTCCGTTTCTGGCTTGATCAAAGGCATAAATAAAATGCATATGAACGCAGCAAATGATCGAGCCAATCAATTTATTTTCTAACTGATTTCAGATGAAATGTTTACTTTGAATTTAAATATTAAAAGTAAGAATGCAAACGCAGTGCATACCCATTACCAACCCATAGAAAGTGATCCCATTTCCATATTTTAGTCAGAGTTACTTCTCCTCCGAACTCTACCCGAAGCAATCTTTTCCTTTTAGGCAAACCTTGCTGATTAATAATTTAAGGTGTATCCGCTTTACCTTGATATTGATTTTTCCTGATTTCAGAGGAATAACGTTGAAGCGGAAAATATCAACAATAGCAACGCCGTTCCGGGATGGAGGGTATACTTTAACATCATAAACTGTATCTGAACCGGTACAAAGGTTATCGTTGTTCTCCAGAGATATGTTTGCCTGTAATGATTTGATTTAAGCTTACCATTCAATTTATATTCTTAAACTCTCAGAAAACTGCGTAAGCGCAGCTACGGGGGCAGGGAGCTTGGCTCCACAAAATTTTTTGAATCCGATCAAGGAATGAAACCATTTTGGAGCCAAAGTAGGAAAATACTACGCTTAAAAGTTGAGCTTCATAAAAAAATCACCAAAAGCCTTTGCTCTAGGCTGAAAATAGTTACCTTCTTAAAGCTGATCTCAAAAAAAGTCCATCCAACAAGTTTCATAAGTTTGGTCTCTCCACCCCCCGCCCCAAAGTTGCTTCTGGCTTAGCCAGTGCATTTATGTTCCTTTTACTAATGCATAGTTTTATCGCTTGATTTTCGGGGAAAACAATTAGATCTGACTTCAAACTGCCCGCCATTGAACCAAAAGCAGGAAAGCGGTTAAGCAAGTTGTTGTGAAACCAGCTTTGAAGTTGGCAGCACTGCTGGTATGGCGCATTTTTACCAATAATGCAAAATTTTCAGTGGTGTGGCTTTCTCCAGAACACAACAACGGAATGCTCATGCGGGTATAAAACTTGATTCCTTTCGCTTGCAAGGGAGTGCCTTGCTATCCTATACTAACTGAGCCAACGTGTTTTATGTCTTACCATCACTTTGTGTGGTTCGTAGCTGCGTAGAGTTGCTTCAACTGAGAATAATTCGCCGCGAACAACGCTGGGTGGTAGTTTCACAGAAAGAAACAGCGAGTGTTCCACTGTGAATGTTAGAGGGTTGACAACGCACATCCCTGTGTTCTGTAACGTGAAGCAAAATCAGAAATTGATTTCGGAGATCAGGGGTAACTCAACGAAGATAAACGTTTTCCAAAAAAATACCTTAAATGACGATCATCCTTCGAAAGCAAGCTTTTTAATCTGTAGTACTCTGGACTTCTTTACAGCAACAAGGTTTTTGTACGATTGATGGGCGTAACTAAACTTGATTTTGTGCGCATCTCTATGCAAGGAGTAACGAAATGGTGATGAGATTCCCGTGGTCTGACACTAATCTAGAATTGATGCTCAAGCAGACAGCTATTTGTGAAAAGTCTTCATGCAAGATTGGTGGTTTGTAAATACGATACTAATATTTAATTGCAGGCGGATACTTTTAGAGTGCTCTCCAGTTATCTCCACTTCTGTTCATTATTATAAGCATGGCAGAGTACCGCTTTTCGGTAAAAAGTGCTTAGAAAACTAGCTACTAGATATTCTTGACAAAAACTACGGAGCTAATAATTCAGCAATTGTTTCCAATTTTCGGAGCATTTCTATTGCATCGTTGGAAACAAACAAGTTGCTTTATGTAACTGAAAATCAAATCAAATGAAACATCTTGTTTTTATTTTACTGACACGAAAAATCATTCCGAAAAGTCCAATAAAAACCATGAGTACTATCGGCATCAAGACGGCTTCATTTTTGATTTAGTTTAACAAACTTATTGAAATAAATCATAAGTTCCACAGGGTGAAACCATGACTATATGTTCATTGTAATTAAACTACAGTTAAAAGTGCAACACTTAGATTTTTATAAACAGGGTGGGCCAAAAGTAGGTATGCAGTTATTAAAGCATTTTTTATATGCTTTGAAGTTACATGCAGTGTACTTTATGTTACTTGTTGAGTAGCACAAACATTGTTTATTTTTTAGATAATAATTCTAACTTGAATTTACATTAGTTTTCTAGCTGGTTGGAAGGTAGTACAGTTTTGTAAATCTTGATTATTTTAGGTTTAATGGCAAATAACTTAAATGAAGAGCAAAGAAAATAGGTGTCAGAGTGTTTTGGACAGGTGTGAAGAATGTTGCAATGTTGGCGGAGGAGATTTTGAGCACTTAAGAGATTAAATAGTTTTGTCTAAGATATAACTAGCATTCTTGAAGTTTAAAAGTGCCTAAATGAGAACTGCAAACTTACTTTTTAAACCTAAACCCTAGTTGTAATAACTGTATACCAACTTTTGGCCCACCCTGTATAACGCAAATTGAGCTTTGAAATTCTTGAGGTCTCAAAATTAACTCGCATGATTTATATGGGCCGTACCGCAGAAAATCTCAGATTAAAAGCCCTGTTTAACTAAATGGTTCCATATTTTAGAAACATTGACTTATTTTATTCCATATTCCATGTTATAGAACCTCGACCACTTATGAAACATTTGATTTACCGCAACAGCTTTCGCTTACCTCTGATAAAGAAAAGCCTTGAACTGACCAAGAAGTGATGCTGTCAGGTAGATTAGGTAAGCTGGGAGTACTATTTCTGTCCAAATGTTTATAACCTAAACCCCTAAAATTGATGTAATGTTTTACTTTGAAAAGTAGTTTATTGACAACGATTAGATAATAACGAGTGATGTGTGATCAAAAGATTGTAGGATTTGCTTTTAATTTACGCTAAGCATTATTGTTGTTTTCTGCCGCTCTCGAGAACAACTTTAAGGTTATGCATAGAACAACTTGAGTTCAGCTGCAAAGTTGACAGTGTCACCGGCTTATCCCATTTGCAATTCATAACCAATACACCCAAATGCAAGTTGTTATAAGCAACCACCCGCTGGTAACAATGTTAAGAATAGCGCTATACTACGAGGTAAACCACCAGATTCCACCAATCCGTTCAGTCTCATATTCGCACTCGCCTCAACAACAATCCGGTGCTGAACCAACTCCAATCGAAGTTCCTTCTAGTAAATGTCTCCATGAAGAATGGAGATCCAGTGCGCGGTGTGACATCATTATTATCACTCGTAGTGTGATAGTCAGAATTGAGTAACTGATATCCCGATTCTTCTCTGAAATTATAATTTTGATTGCATTAAACCTGCATCAATGGCTTTAGGCGAAATTTGAAAATGGTAAATAAAGTATTTGTGGGTCGGTCTGCTAGGGGCGCCAAGCCTAGTTCTTTACTTCGGCAAAGGGATAATTCATCTCCTCAACTTCCCACGCTTGCTTAATCAGAACCCATGAGTTAAAATCAGCGATAAATCAATTTTGTTCTAAAGGAGTAAATAGATCCAACTGAACAAACAAACAAACTGTTTGTAGTTATTGCCGATTGCAAGCTAGGCAAGGGTTAATTGTCAAAAGAGCCATCGTTTAAATAACTTAAAACCATCAAACAGCAGCTAAAGACGGTAAAATCAACGAAATATTTCTAGTTATTTTCCAAGTTAGGTTTTGCTCTTATAAATGGCCATTTTATCACACTCTTTTACAAATAGTGCAAACTCCAACGTTTTCGTCGAGTTTGTACTATTTGCAAAAGCTTTCTTCAAGAGTTCCTGCTAGAATGGCAGCCTGACAATGTGGCAAAGAATTCGTACTGTACAAGACAGTTTTTGATTAAATGATATTAGGTGCGTTCTGATTGGTAGATCGAATCAGAACGTTTCGAAAAATCCGAATTATAAATGAGCTAATTTCTAAATTTACACTTTTATAATTGCTTTTATTATTTTTACTTTTACTATTACTTTTATTCTTTTACTATTACTTTTACTTTCACGAGTTTGCGCTACAGTAGGTGCCGCTTATTATGACCACGGATAATATGACCAGCCGCTTATCATAACCAATTTGGTACTGTCCGGAATTTCTCCATTTAAAATTCTCCGGTTTATATGACCAAATTCCGGATAATATGACCAACAGACTATCCGAAATTTGGTCTACTAATTATCCGTCAATGGAAGAGTTTGATCTTTCGCTGGAAAAATTCGTGGTTTTTTGCGAAAAGATCTTGTTCAGCTGGACATTACCGAGCTTTTCGCATCTAAAACTAACTAAGGCCACGTGCGTAACATTTTGAATTTGTTTTGCGGTGCTTTGATATGTCACTTTGATTAAACGTTACCTGAACTGTTATTTACTTTGCTATACTGTACCACCGCTTGTACATATTGCTACATACTGTACTTAGTTTTTACCATAACTTGTACTGTTACAGTACTGCATTTTGTTTTACTGCCAACGTCACACTGTTACTTCGGTTAAACGATGAATTTGACGGTATTTGGACTTTGTGGCTTACCTCGTCGATTCAGGTGCAGTTATGGCGGCTTTAGCTATTATGACCATTCGGTTATTATGACCAAAATAGTCTGGTCACAAGGTGGTCATATTAAGCGGCGTCTACTGTATTTGTAAAAGAGCATAATGAAATGGTCGTTTATAAAAGTATTACTGAAGTTTTGAACCACTCATTAATTGTTTAAGATAGGTTTTGCTAAGGCGTTCGAATAGATATTTTTTAGTTTTGTACAACGAGTCGAATACTTCTGCTCGCCTCGGGAAAACCTCTCGTCGGTTGTTTCGAACATCTTTGTGTTGAGACTTAGTCGAAATGCATGAGCTGGTTCAGCACTAGTTGATGTAGCATGAGCAAGTGTACAACACAAAGTCAGAAACTTCGGACAATTAGAGTTGGTAGGAAAACAGCTTAAAAAGTTGACATAGGGTCGCTGTAAACAGTATGCGTTTTTGTCCAGTTTTCTTGTTTTTTGTCCGGTTTTTCTATGTTTTTGTTGTCAGGCATTTTTGTTAGGATATTTTCTTCCGCTTGGATATTAATAAGGTGTTACACAATATACCTTGTTATGTGAAGATCCGCTTTTGTCAACAAAAATCTTTTTGTCCATTTTTGTTCGCAAAAACCCATAGGCTTTCGGGACGTAATTTGCGAACGAAATCACATGCTTGAACAACAACGCATATTGAGAAGGATAATACCGGTATAAACATCTTAGCAGAAGAAAAAAGTTTAGCGCAACAATGCATGAGAGCAAAAAACGTGTACTGAGTACGGCGACCAATACCCACTGAGACAGTTTCATATGACGATACTGTCATAATCTTTCTTTGCTTGCCTGTCATTTGACTTTTTTTCCTTTAAACGGTATGCGTCGTTGTAGCTAGAGAAAAACACTTTGCGATGATGTCCTGTATTTCTTGAGGGTCTGGAGAATAAAAATCAAATAATACAAATGGTATGGAGCAAACTTGTAGAACATTTGAGGCTGCTTTCTTTAAATACTAACAAAAACGACGCGAAAAGCTAAACAACTATATTAAATAAACACCTCTGTATCGTTGGTAGTGTTTTTCTCGGGACGATTACCATTTCAGCCTTTTCCGAGCAGCATTCTAAAAATTTCCGCTTACATTCCTCTCCCAAAGTCACCCTCTCCGCTCTTTGCTCACAACTACTCCCACCTGAGGTCACGTGTGTGACGTCACTCGCGCCGACTGCGCAACATTCATAGGCCACGCCGAAAAAATGATCAACTGCCAAAATGCAAACTGTTAGTATTTCCATGCTGCAGTGCTGGTGACGTCACCAGCACTGCTAGAAACAACATCCAAAAAGTTCCCTCTTTTCCGCAGCAACTTGGTGATCTGGTTTAGTAAAAACGGTGGCTTATTTTTAAGTCAACACTGGCAACTTTAACAACGACAAAGGCTTGTTATACGACTCTATTTAAACACTCTTGTTGCTGGGGAGTAAGTCATTGCTTTAGTCTTTCATATTTGTCGTCACTCAAATATGCTAGCTCAAGTGGGCAACCAGGATTTTGTTAAGGGGGAAAACGATAGGTACAAATGTCGTACCAATTCCTAGCAATCGACATCTTCTATTTTTGAAGCCAATTTTATGCATCTTTCAAGATGGTATCTATACGTATGAGGTGAGCTTTCACTCCTCCTGCCTCCCGCTCTGGCTTCACTCCTACGTTTGACTACTCTTCAAGGATATTATAGTACTTAGAATTTTTTGATACCAAATAAAGAAACAATATTAAGGCGGATGTACAGTTTGTACACGGCATACACTTTGGTACGTTTTTCATCCTGTTTTGTAGGTTTTTTTCCTCATTTTTGTACAGAATTTTTATCCGTTTAAATATTTATATGATGTTACACAGCACAATTATTATTTGAACATTTGGTTTTGGCCGTAAAGCACGTACCAAAAGTGCTCAGTACATTTTAATCTGCAGAAGCACATTTACTTTGCATACAAAACCGCATGTTTAGACAACAACGTACACTGTAAAGCACCATATCAAAATTCATTTGAATGAAAATTTCCGCACAAAAATGTGTGAAAAAAATACCGCCAAAAATTGTGCAACAGCTTGTACTTAATTCATCCACCTTTGGAGCTTTGCATAAACAAGAAAGCTCCACTTTGTGTTGGTGGATAGAAAAGGTAGCAAAATTCGAAATAAAAATCGATTTTGTGAAAATTTGACCAAACTGACCGTAACTGTAGAGATTCAACCCTGACCAATCGCTTGCTACAATACTTCTTCTTCTTCTTTCAGTTTGTTCTTCAGAACAAAAATCAGGTCTGGCGTCGATCTCATTACCTATGCTAGAAAGCAAGGTGCGACCTAAATGTGAAACCAAAAGTCGCTTAAATACTATTTGTGTTTCCGCTGGCAAGGCTCTGACAGCGAAAACAAAGAAAAACTAGTGAACCACAAATCCGTCAAAAATGATGCCGAGAATACTGTTTCAATCTACAGGGTCTCATCAGAGCATCCACGTAACTGCAGCATTTATCAAACGTTAAACGACTAGAGCTGTTTGAAAGCTTTTGTTTATAAAGACAAGAGTTTTCATTCGATCAGCCGTTAGCAATAACTGTACCTACCTCAAAGTTCATACGAAGATAGTTTTTTCTTATTTAGTAAGCTTGGAAGAGAGTGTTGAACGAGAGTGTTTGCTTAAAGAACAAAATTACCAAAATATATGGGAAAAGCTATAAACTTTACCAGTAGGCTTGTATATCACTTTCCTATACTTTTGGGATTATTCTCAAAATCCTTACATTGACTAATGGATGCTTATATCCCAGGAAGTATTGATCGATTTTATATCGATTTTGTATAAAATTGTTTGTTTCTGTTTATGCGGCGAAATAATTACTGAGCGGTTTTGCAGAAATCTTTTTGATGTGACAGTTACTTTACCGCCTGGTGTTTCACATGCATTGCTGTTTCTTCTTAGAAGATCAAACATGTTTTTTCTCGTGATTGCCGACGTCAATGAAGCATTATTCGCATTTTCATGCTGCAATGAAACAGTTGCAGCATCCAAGCCACAAAGTCCAACGTAAGCATAAGGCTCTCCACTTATTTCTATTTGCATCTACACAAAAAATGGTTGAAAAATTATAAAGGGCAGCACTAAAAAATAAATCGCTGATCTGCACAGTAGCTTTACTGAGGATACACTAAGAGTATTATTTCTGAGTGTCAGTGTTTAAAAGAGTGGCATTTTTGAGGGAAGACCTTATTTATTTTTTGAAAATTTATACTGACACTTTTCAAGCATCCGTTACCCAATTGTCAGATGGTCTTTAAAAACATGATTCCTACCCTTTCAACATCCAATCTTTTAAAAATCGGGGAGCCTCTTTCGCCTCTTTTCTAGCTACTTGTACAGCCTGCGCTCCAAAAAGAGTTTGTTTAGAGCAATGTACAAATTGAATCACCCTCACAAGGAGACTTCCAGTAAAATTAAAAATTTTTCTCACAAAAACAAACTCGCCTCATTTCCTGGAAGAGGATCTGGCCTGCCGGAAGCAGACACATTTACTTTAAGTTCCCTTCCGTAGCAAACTTCTTCAACAGTCAGCAAAGCGGAATCGGATATGACAAACGAATTTCCTGTACGAAAGAGTTACTCTTGAATCTACATCCAACAATTTAAAAAACTACAAAATCCATAATCCCATATCTATCAAATGTAGTACAGTTGGCTCCGCTTAACTGGCTCACGGATAACTGGATTATTTGGTTATCTGGATCATTTTTCTGAGTCCCAAATTACATAAGCATTTTTACGTAAAAGTACGCCGCTTTTCTGGATCACTGGATCAATTTTTTTGTTTAACTGGATCACTTTTGCATGAAAACTCACAGTAAAATTCTACATTTCGCACGGCACGTGTTCCACGTTTCACACGACACGTGCTCAAACACTAATCATGCTCTCAAAGCACGCCACGCGCTATTCAGTAAATTTTAACAGTGAACTAAACATCATGCCGAAACGCTGTGCAAAGTTGGAAAAAGCATCAAGTCAAGTACTTACAGCTGACTTAAAACAGACGACTACATTACGTATTTTTCAGCAGAACTAAAAATACTGTACATTGTTTTGATGAATAAATACAGTTGTATTATTGATCCTCATTCCATTATTTGTTTTAAGTTGGGTTTCTTTGTTGACTAAAAAACTTGACCTTTTTTTAAATACAGTTCTGTGTCTTTTCAGCTAACTGGATCATTCGGCTAACTGGATCAAAAGCCCTTGGCCCAAAGTGATCCAGTTAAGCGGAGCCAACTGTACCATATCAAACATTGTATAACCCATTATTAAATAATTTCAATTTCAACAATCCGTGATCTCACAACCAATTAAGGGTAACATGAGACAAGTAGTAACAAGCTAGTAACATGAGACAAGTAGTTAATTAGTAGTTAATAGCTAGTAACATGAGACAAGTAGTGGCTATGCAATTGGAAAGGTGGGTTTGATTCATTGTCAGGTCTTACCACAGATTTTAATATCAAATTTTAAGCTTTTTTTGACCACTGGTGAAACGTTTTACCAGCCTGAAACCTGAACTCGAAGGTGCTAACAAAATTTTGCCAAATCTGCAGTATTATGTTAATTATTAATCATATTTATTGGTAAAATTATGGAAGAGGGGCCATTGCTTTCCCACAAAGTTTAATTTTAAAGAATGTTTATACGCAAAAACCTTATTATGACAACCAAACAATCATTTTACTTCCATCTGTTTTCTAGCAACATGCACATCAGGTTGTGCTTCTAGCAATACACATAACCACGCCACAGGAAACCAAACTCATTGCTATTCACTACCTGCATCCGTATGAGTTATGTAATAAGCAGTGATATGTGACGTAGGGGACATGTGGGAAGAAACAGGAAAAGACAGTAGGACATTTTGGTCTGATGCGTTTGCTTGTTCTTGGCCTTGAAAGAAATATCCTCTTTCATTCCTGATGATGTAAACAATCTAAAACGATTAAGAATATCTTTACCACCAGGTCTACCACGGTCTTCTGATTAATAAAAAACGTTCACAGTTATGCAAAGAAAAGTAGCTATTTGGGACGCCAACGTCCATGACTCCAGAAGCAAACTGAATATCCCATGTCATTTTCAAAAAATAGCTTTCAGAAAACAGTAATTAAAGGACTACCATTAACATCATGTCGCTAGAGTGCTATTTATAACATAGCTTTAATTATGGCTGACCCAAGTGAGACTACCGGGACAAACCAGCGTCGGAGTTAATATTAGGCATACTGTCGACGGGGGTCTTTCTAGGAGAATCGCTACAACCAAGCAAAGAACTGCTGTAATTTAACATCTGCAACATGGCTGCAGTTTACTTTCGGTGGTGTCTTACTGAAATGCTGTAGCTTTCTGCAACAACATAGCCAGTCAGAATGAATCAGCGGAGAGTGAAATATGGCTGTGTTTCTGAAGCGTCTGACTTTGAAGCAACGAATCATCAGAAACAGTTTTTTACGACTACACTTTACTCCCTTCAAAGAGCCCCACCACAAAAAAGCCTTGTAGCCACCTGACATGTTTTTATGTGTGGCATTTTTATTACCCAGACTCACGGGTACCGAAAACGTAGCCAAACATAAAATGATTGTCATGATTACTTCGGAGTTTTCGAGTTTCATCATTTCGCTGCAGAACAAAGGGAAGTGTAAATATGTTTCATATACTGTGTAAATGTAGTAACATAAGAAATAGAGATCAGATGTGGTATTAAAAAGATCTTTAAGTTTCGCTGTTTCAGAACTCACCAAAAATAATCTTGACTGTTGAAGTTGAATAACTTATTCGAGAAAAGAGCGGAAGTTAGAACCACCTAGAAACTACATCAAATACTGTTTTTCATCAGATCAATTTCTTTTTTGCTCACGTATGGTTTTCATAATTTTGATCTCACTAGTTAATATTCCACACAAAGATTCATACCGTTTTGGAAGTAGAAGTTGGGGTAAAATGAACTTCGGCAGCTCCAATGACACCAACAGAAAATTGGTACCTCGGCAAAACGATTTGCATAAATTGTTTAGAAGCTGATCTCTAAAAAATAAATACGTTGCGTATGCATTTTTATCTGCGTACGCCGGAAATTTTTTGTTGGTTTCGCTAGAACAACGTTGCGTTCAGACCTACTTCAGGGTTACCAGTAATACGGGTACCTCTACCTTTCAATCATAAACCTGCAAACAAAAGTCGCAACATCATTACCATCAGGAGGGTTGAACGCAAAATTACTGACACCGTGGACACCACAGCACAAAGTCGGCAGTGTTGGTCATCGCCATTAAGTATTCAATAGTTGCTGGTAATCATAAGGTTCTAAGCCCGCCTGTGTTTTGCGTTGTTCGGTTCTTAGAAAAAACACTTTACAGAAGTTTCCAAAGCTTGGTTGCACGCTCATGATAGAACTGCACTGGGCCAGCAGTACCGGCACCCCGAAGCAAGTCTGAAAACAACGATGTTCTACGCATAACCCAAAAAGATTCCCATGTGATTGGAGGATAAAAAATATCGTAAATTAGCTACAATAAACAAATTGACGTCAAGCAGTCGACAAGCAAAGTCCAGCAAGGTGGCTAACCCGGACCGGTTTGGCCTTCATCAAACATACTCTTTTGGGTTCACAAAAATCCGAAAACCAGCGATGAGCCCTCAAACGAAAGAAAAAGACAAAAAGCACCATTTGCTCTTTACAGAGCTCAGTTGGAAAGCAATTTAGGTTTTCTTAAGGCTTTGTAAAATGGTCCACTTCTTGTATTGCAATTACTGCAAGATTTTAAATATACTTTGTGAACGGGATTCAACGTTGCTAACCCAGAATGTCGTAAAAGGCGACTCTTGGGCACCCGCCAGTGGCAGTCCGCCTTGTTGGTGGTGGGGCCACCACTCACTCATGACGGGTTTGAAGTGGGCTGCCATCTTTCCCCTAGCCTAATTTCAATTAGGTTGACTGCATGAACCTGAATTGCCGTTCGTGCCGTACCTCCATCCCGAGGAAGAGGAGGGGTAATCACAACAACAACAACAACGGGATTGAAAATAAAAGAATCTCAGAAAGCAAACACCAATTCTACTCGTTAATGATAAATGCAAAGTAACGCTCTAAACCTTAGAGTTTCAATTTTTGTCGTTGTTGTTGTTGTTGTTGTTTATCTGTTTTTTAAAGGGTCGGAGGGACGAAATAAAACAAACATTTAAGTTTATCTGGCAATCTCCATCAATATCAAGTCAGAGCAAGGTAAAGCTGCAGTATATTTGAAACCAAAAGGTGCTTTGCAGACCTGTAGCCCACCACTAAACAAGGTGGACCAGTACTGATGGTGCCGGAAAGTAGCCTCTTTCGGCATGCTGGGTAAGCAGTTTGCCCATCCTAACCCAGTGAACTACAGGTAAACTTTCAATTATGATTTTGATTACCAATCGAACTCACGACACGAACCTGTCTTTGTATGATTTTTCTTGCTTCGCTGATGTAGGTTCGTTGATTCGGAGAAACATATTGGGCTCTTACAACGAGAGACAGACTGGTGTAAGATAAAGGCGGGGTAACGTTTGTAATTAAAACACCTTCCTCACAAGTCTAAAAATGAACAAATGTTTCATTCATTGATTTAGATAAAAGTGTAGTTTAAATCAGAATTTTCTGTAACTGATGATACAACTAGCAGTTGTTGAATCAGTCATTCAACAACATTGATACAGTTAAAGTTAGAAACGCTAACTTTTTAAAAAAAACATACATAAAAATCAAACCAAACAACTTAATTTTCACTGCAAAAATCAGAGCCAGTGCTCTGCGCCACATAAATTACTTTTATTTTAGAAGTTTTCAGGAAGCTGTTAGCACCGTTTAATTTACAGTGCAACCAGCTATTCGCTGCAATTTTTATTGGCAATTCTAAAAAGATCCCATTCACTGCCTCTTAAAAAATAAAAATCTGGAAGTGGTCAAGCTGTATTATCTACTAGCCGGAAACGCCGGCTTTACGGTCACATTATTCGTGAAAGCACAAATCAAAATTTGTTGTAAAGGAACAAAGGAACCTTTGACCCTTCTCCCATATTAGTGGTTATCTTACGCTTTAATCCAGACCCGTTTAACTAAAAACAACCTATCATTTTACAAGCGTTTACTTGTTTTTTTGCTGGTCAAATTGGGGAGGAGGCGCCCAAGTGGTGGCTGATGCGCCAAAATGGAATTTCATGTTTAAACGATTACAGAACTATAGTAACCTATTTAATGGTGGACCCATTTCACGAGGTAGGGCATCCGATGTCATTATTAGGTTTTATTTGTAGCATCAAGTTCCTTGGCTGAGCCTATTTTCCATGATTTCGGCAGAGTAAAATAAAAGGTTTTGCTTTCCCAAAAAAGGTCTTGCACCCAATCCCAAAAGGTTTACTACGCTATTTTCAAATAAAAATGTTTCTTCTGGGAGCAACTTCACACATCGATAGATAAATCGTTATGTTTTGATTTTCCTCTAACTTGAGATTTCATTACATGTCACTAATCCCGATCTTCCTACTTTTCAATAAAAACTGGTCTTTTTGCGAAGAGTTTATCATTTTGCAAATGTTTATTCAGATAAATTCTTTTTTTAAGTACGGGAAGGGGCAACTAATTTAAAGTTTGAATGGGCGTAGCTGCGAAATTTGAAGCAAATTTGGGGGAGCAAACAAATGAAATTTATGTGGCAAACTTTTCAAATGAGAAAAAAATTTTAAAAGTGACTATTTTTCTGTCTCTGACGTAAACGAAGGTAAAATTTTTTTCTTTTTTTAGAAAATAATGTTTTGAACGTAACTATTTGCTTATTTTTGGCAAAAATGTTTTCATTCCTTGATTGAATTCAAAAATTTGGTGGAATGGCATGAAACCTGTGCCTCCCCCAAGCTATGCCTACGAGTGGGCGCCAAACTTCCCCTAATCCCAAACTCCCCAGTCTTAAATCAAAGACGGTCTTATACAGAAAAATTGTATGTTTTACAGATTTTTATTTTTCCCATCCTCTATATACGAGGGGAAGGGGAGCGGGATTGCAAATCAAAAGTCGAAATGGCGCTAAAATGATTGATACGATTGATAAAGCTATTATCTGGTTGGCCTGCTTACAACTTTTTTGTATCTGATAATTCATTTGTGACTTCAGTTCCCCGGATGTGCTTATAGTTTCTTGTCCTGGCTTAGGCAAAAATAGGGAAGACAAAAAAGCCATGCCTACCCATTAATTGGTAAGTTTAGAGTCCCCACAATGAGTAAAATCAGGAAAAATAACCCGGAGTGCAGCACCTACAGTTCAGTTATCTTTATAGGTTATGAATAAAGATGATGTAACCTTCCGGTCTAGTGGCAAAACGTGGGTTTTGACCGTTCTGTGCGGAAACAAAAAATACCGCCCCATTTTAGATCAAGCTTATCATAAAGATTGACGTTAAAATTATGTGTTTGGACACAACTTAACTTTTTTCAGCTCTTAGTCAAAAATCGTCCCCCTCTTAAGAAGCCACTTTGTGCGGACTGCACAACGCTTCGCTATGTTACTACACCAGCTAAATTTTTGTGGTAAGGTGACCAATATTCCTTTCTGAAAGCTCAGTAGCTCAAAACAAAACTTGCCACCTTGTTCCACTTTCCTTAAAGCGATCATTAAGTCTCAAAAGATTGAGATTAGTCAGGCGTGCGACACGACTATGTAAAAGAAGCTTTGGAAACTATAATTGCTGAACTGTACCAAGAGTTGCCATTGCAATATTGAAAAACCAGCTTTATAAGTTACTAGCCGGCTCTGCCGGCGCCGCCCGCAAGGCCTTGGTCAGCAATGTCGATGTTAAGAATATCGTTTCAGCCGGCTGCGCCGGCTTCACCCAATGATTAATTTTTTTTGAAGTTGAGAATCGTTACTTCAAAATCAAAAGTATTAATTTTGAAAAAGGAATCAATTGCAGCAACATTATGAGGAGTTGTGCAAAGCTGCTACATTTCCCAAAGTTTCTGGTGTGCCTAAAAACTTCTTGTTTGTCCTGTCATGAGCATAGCCCAAGCAAACTTTGGAACTGGACTTACAACTGAAAGATAACGAAGTCATAAAAATTTATCAGTTTATTTCACGAAGCGAATATATAGAAGCATAAATTAAGTTTCGGAAGGACGTCAAAGTAATTAATATGTATTTTAAGAAAAAAGCTGTCAAAAATGAGGCCCAGCATTTACAGCGTTTTCGTAACTGTAGGCCTACCTGTATGCCCTGAAGCATGTGACTGCGTGTATATCGCTTAGTCTTGGCATAAGCGCGTCAGGGGAAGAGCAAATTGACCCAAAGTCAAGCACTTACAGTTAAGTTGTTACAATAGCAAGGACCCCATCATTAATGTCGAGGATAATAATATCGGCTCAGTCGGCTTCACCCACTGGGAAGCTGTGAGAATAGTAACAAAGAGTTAATTTTTTTCCAATTCTTTTTCCGAAATCAAAAGTATACTTTTTTACTGAGAATTGAGTAGATAACATTGTGGGAGGGGTGCGCACAGCCGATATATTTTTCAAGGATTTGGTAGTACCTAGCGACGTCTTGTATGCTCTGTGTCCAGCATAGGCGTACTTACGGACTGGATTTGCTTTTAACTAAAACAAATACTAATTTAACCCACTCTTATCGCTAAGTGTCCGCTTAAATTTTTTCTGAGGTGGCTTAAGTCCAATTTTTATTCTATAGTGCGAAATTTTAATCAATATTTAGTTCAATTGAGTTACAATTAAAATTCCAGTTGGAGAAAGTACTCCGTTTACTCTCTCTTTCCAGCGGACGCCCATGCTTACATCCGTTTCCTTCACCAATTACATGAAAGCATAAATTGGAAGTAGTGAGAGGGAGCCATAGTGCTTGCTGTGTATTTTCCGGAGTAAGCCATAAAACATCAGGCATACTAATTATGACTTTTTTCGTAAGTTTATGCCAATTTGTATCATCTCTGGTTGCACGTATGTTGCTTGGTCCCGGCGTAAGTGCAGCCATGGGAAGAGCAAACTAACCTAAAGTCAAGCAATTACAAAGGAATAATTTCAATAGGATAGTTTATGCTTTAAGAGTGTAATCTATCGATCTGGTTTTTCAGCAGCAAATGCGGATAATTTTTGTAATTTCTGCATAATTACACTAGAAAAATCTTTGCTGCATTTGATTAATATATTTGAGGATAAGGCAGATCAGGCCTGTGACATCATTGTACAAAAGTATTGAATATGCCACTGAGTTACTAAAAAACTTTTCGACCTACCAGGATGTTAATACTGGCAGCATGTCAGTTAATTGCTGTTGAAATGACAGTGTATACCAGGGGTGCACAGCCTGTGGCCCTGGGTGGTAAGTTGTGCGGCCTTACTCGTATATTTAAAGGTAATCCTCCTCAAAAAAAGATCTTTAGCTTAACATAAATAGAAAAACTTACTTTGAACAAAGTTTTGCTCAAGATCAGAAACTGTTACAATTAAAATGTTGATGTTCAAGTGGAGAAAAGGTCTTCACTTTCACATGAACTAAAAAACTTCTTAATTTGATTTACTGGCGACGACACATTAAAATAAAGCCTGAAAAGATTGTGCACTCCCGGTGTATAGCAACTTTAAACGAAGCTGCTGCTTGCTGCTCCGTTTTTACTTTAATGATACCTTGCAGCAATATGACATAATGGAGCTAGTTCGAAAAGGTCAAAAAAAAAGAAAAAATCTTTCTTAGAATAACAAGAATGCTTAAAAAAGAATCTGTTGTATAATTTTATTAACAAAATCATCTTGTTGTTATCTACCGAAAATGCTTTCGACGACGTTTCTGCGGCTAGTACTATTTGAGAAAATACAGAAAACAAATTTTACATTTATTCTTCAGTTATGACCCCATCTGGCTTTCTCAACAAAGTTTCGTGAAGTTGGTAAGTGAGATTCTGGCTTTTGTTGAAAAAAAACTACGTTTTCCTCCGTCAAACAACGTGATTTGTGAAGTCAAAAACACACTCACACCGATCGAAACCCGCTTTATAATAGAGATATCTTCACTCCGCTTTACCCGGCAACATAGGCCAATATGTAGGTCATCGGTATAAAACGTAGACATTTGCGTTTACTTTCAAAACTACAAATTTATAGCAACTGCAAGTAAAGCTTTTTGGCAAAATGGTATCAAATAGCATTACGACGTCAAATACCATTCTGTCAAAACAGTGCCATTTAAAGAGTCCAAGAAAAACAGATAAAATCAAGCTTTGTTGAAATGCTAAAAAAAGCGTTTGCTGCGTTTTCAATAAAACTCAAATCGTTGTAAAATTTATTTTATCAAAAGTAGCTTGCCAATATCTTTACAAACGATTTCAACCGCGTTTGTATTATTTTTTGAGAAAATAAAAAAACAATTTTTGCTATGAATTGTTGATTATGATGTCATCTTACGCCCTAAAATTTTTTCCAGTTGGTAAACCCGAGGCTAGTTTTTGTTTAAGCAAAACCCGCTTTTATTTGTCAAGAATGGCAGATTTACTCTAATCATCTTCGATTGTGTCGTGATCGGGATTTGTAAGGGAGAGTGGATCACCCCTAAATTTCCCAAAATCTACTCAACAAACCGCTTGATACTTACAGTTTGCACTCGATTTATCAGCTCTCGATTCCTTCCATCATTTTCCTGTACATCAACCTTGAGTTGCACAGGTAGGTTTTGGACACCACTGCCATTGATGTAGGTAATAGCAACCTGGTGTAATAAACATATTTTTTAAAGCGTAACTCCTAGCATTGCACACCATTTCCACCTACCAGGTCTTATCAGTGTAGTTGGTAAACGATTTTATTAGTCAAAGCTTTGCGGCCTGTGTGCAGTTACGTGCTACAGTAAATCGCTGGACTCTTGTATGCATCATATTTGTCTCCGCAAGATACCGCTAATTATTTTGTTCTGCCCATAACGCCTGCTTTACATAATGGAACTAAAGCAGCCTTGGGATCAACACAAATTTTCTAGAATCACATTTGCGTGACTTTGAGCCAACTATGCTAAATGCTTTTGGGCATTTTGGAGGAGCTTAGCTCTTCAAATTATTTTCTTGTTCAAGATTATAATTTCTCCTAGTTTATTTCAAACGTTAATCTTCTCGCTTATCTTTTATCAGCCGAAAGTTAAATGCAAGAAAACGACAATTAATATACGAGTATAAACTTGAATTCCAATCTTTTGCCAATACCTTCTCTAAGTTTGCACGAGGCCTCCAGGGTTGGGACCACACAACTCATAAAATACAAGTATCGATACCCCGCATTATGTTCGGACAAAAATATCTCAACAAACCAGGAAAAAACTGTTGCTACCACTGGGCCAAATAATGGAACACAACAACTTACGTGGATTACAAATGGCAATCCTGGTTTGAAATAAAGCTCAGTCTTCTGCAAATTGATTTGCAACGGTTTAGACGTAAACACGACGTCAATGTAGCGTAGCGATTGCGTGTGACCGCCCGCAGAGTCGGTGACAAAAGCTTCGATGAAAAGACGGCAATTGTCGTCAATTAGATCTTGAAAGGAATATCTGGACGTCTGAGAAAAAAATGTTTCTAAGCAAACTAGATTGAATCCGAGCTTCATTGCACTGTGAAAGGTTCTCGAGGACAACATCCCTAGTTCTTGGTTTGCTTACAATGACGGTGATGTAACGATTAACCTGCTCTTCCTTGGGATGGAGACAAGATGTAACAGGAAGCAACCAGTACACTTCACAAACAAACCATTTAGCTTTTTGAAACATGCTGTGGACAACTTCGAGGAATGCTTTATTGTTTTTTGTCCAATGCATGTAGGAGAAACTTATTTGCGGCTACATTCGCTCATTCAGTTGGTTGGTTTCGAAGCCTTGCTCAAGCCAAATCGCTGATGTAATTGTATATTCAATTGTGCGCCATCAGTGATGTCACTAAAGCCATGAGACCCGAGGCGGTCTTGAAAAGTAACCCCCAATATTTCCTAAATTTCAAAACTACAACTTAAAAGAAGCGCTACAAAAAATACTTTCTTAAGAGGTGCATCTGCTGGAGTTTACCTCCAAAACACTCAAGTCAGAGGTGCATCCCTCCCTTCAGTGACGTCACTGGATATAATCTTTGCAAGTATTTTTCCAGTTGGTACACCAAAAAAACAATGCAGCTTGCACAGTTAATCTAACGTAGCTAGAATCCCCAAGAAACAATATTCGTTGCTTCACGAAGCGTTTTATCGATTAATTGAGTCAAAGCAGATGATTGGTTTCTGGAAAAACTAAAAATGTTTCTGCGAAAAGCAATTCTTAAAAACAAGAAATGTTTGTGCATGCTGCTAAACATTTAATCAGTTAGTCAGTCAACATTTAAAGAGGGATGAATCTTCATCTCAACTCATAAGCTCACCAAATCAGCTACAGAAACGGGGATCCGAAGTTTTCCTCGGGCTAAAATTTGATTTGATTCCACCTGGGTTATGACAATGGGATTTTCACTTTTACTGGAATTAAATATCCCCAACTTGACGCTTGCAGAACCTTCTAATACCTCGCCATATACAAAGCTGAAAAAAAAAATTTTAAATAACCAATTAATCATTGCTGGTGCTGAAAGAAGATTTAAACATTGAGGCTCCCCGCCAAACACTATTGGCTACTCCCAAGATAGTTCAACCTTGTTGATGAGGCTACAAGTGTCAGTTTATGATTATTTCGAAACGAACGTCCTCAACCTGACCGGTATGTTGCTACTTGTAACTTAATTGGGTTTACAGCGTGGAGGTAAATGAACCACATCGCTCCAGCACTCAACACCACATGATAAAATAATATCTTTATCTCTACAGCTGTTAGACTTAGAGCAGTTGTGCAAAACCTGAGGCCGTACGGGGGCATGCGGCCTGAGGCGATAAGTCATGCGGCCGTGTTCATATATTCAAAGTTGATTCCCCTCAAAAATATAATTCCACCTTTACATGAGCAGAAAAAAAATCAATTTAAATAGAACTTTGATTACAATTAGAAATTTTAACTCTCAAAATTTTAATCTCCGAGAAAAGGTCTCCACTTTTACATGAACTAAAAATATTCTTCATTTGATTTACAAGTGGCCGAAAATTGAAATAAAATCTGTAACGAGGCCCCCAATAATGAAAAGTTGTGCACCCCTAACTTAGAGTTTATTTAAACTGGAACACACGTTTAGTGATTGTGGAACATCTTTTGTTTTTTATCAATAAAATGCAGCGAATACTTTTCTTGGTAATATTATTCAAAATTCAGTAAGAAAACTGGAATGTCTATGGTACTAAGCTCATTATCAAGAGATTTTACTGTCACTAGTCCATGTTCAGCAACCTAGCCAACATTACATATCGATGGTTTCACAAATAAATGGTGGAAACTTAATGTCGAGACTACTCTGTTTTGCTCTGCTCTTGAGAGAGAAACTTCACGGAAATTTATCCTGCTTGGTAGCAATATTTGTATTAGATAGCATTGTGTCAGCAGTTAGCCTACTGGTGAATTTAAAGAACGACTAAACACTAGTTAATATGTAACTGTTCTGTAGAGGTTTTCTTGTAATCGGAGCTAGGATAAAGATAAGTTACTGATAACAATAACAACTTACTGTGCAATTACTTCAAACGAGAACTCATCATCATCTGGCAGAATAAACTCGTTTTGTGGTAGAATTTCTACGCTGAACGTCGGAGGGGACACTTCTTCGACGTAAAATGAAGAGGTAAACTGGGTGTTTGGGAGGTCCGCACTGAAACAAAGTTTATGCATAGAGTATTGAATTTAAAAACTAAAAATTCTTTTGTCTACCAGCCTATCTACACCAGTTTTTGATGCCAACTTGTTTTTGGTAAATTGAACAAACTCTCATCATTTTATTTATTCAATCACCTTCGAAAACCGGCAGTAACAGTCCACTTTCCAATCGGTGGTGTACTTGGCAGTTTGAAAGTACGTACAAACACTTTATTGGATACTTCCTTATTTCTGTGCCACGATACAAGTGGGGAGCCTCCAGGTTGGGGATTAGGAGCCTGAAACAATTGTTTAAAATCCTATAAATCTTGAGCTTGGAGAAATAGAAATGGCTGACACGGTAATATGGTATCTCCATCTTCCAGTTTTGGTAGTGTATTTACCACAAAACATTAGCCAACCGGGGTTCAAACCTACTTGGGATTTGAAAGTGCTACAATGCATCGAAATCGCAAGTGCACATTGCATTCCTTCCACAATTGGCTGAATGAAGGTTCAATGTGCAGTGGCACTTTCGATGCATTGTCGGACTTTCCAATCCGAAGTAGATCTGACCCCAGATAGTTTAATGTTTTTCAGTAAATACGCTACCAAGACCGAAAGATGAAAAACAGCTTCAATATTTTGTCAGCAATTTTTTTTGAATATTTGTAAAAGAAAAACTGTTTTTTCCTAAAACACGTAGACGCAGATTATTAAGCTGACGTAAAGGAGCACAAGCGCTGCTGGCAGTAAAGCTTCACACTTCTTTGTATATAAAAAGCGCAGAGGGAAATTGGAACGCGAAATATTGAAGTCTTGTTAATCAGTACGCAAAGTTGGTTTCGGGATTGATAAGGATAATCCTTAGTTCCGGAGTCATCAACCCGGTGCCTACGGGAGCCAGGTAGCCCGTGAGACGATATGAGCGGCCCGTCGGCCTGTTTTAAAAACGCCTCAGTGATTTTCAAATGCCCAATAAGGTCATACTTATTTTAAGCTCAAAACTATTCATCGATGATGGTTTTCAAAAAAAAAGTGTACAGTTTCGATTTTACCCATAGATTGGAAAGTTTCACTGGCGGATAGAAATAAGCTATTTTGAGTCGCAAAACTTCTTTGAAATGAAAAGTCAGTCGTGGACCTCGAAAAATATAGGTCTGAACTATCGATTTGGTAGAAATCCTAATGGTAAGCTGGTCGTAACCAGTGCCCAGGAAGTAGCTCGCGGTTTCAAAGGTTGGTGGCCCCTGGCTTAGATCATCAGGTGTCAAAAAAGCGCAAATCTTTAGAAGAAGTGAGTTTTTCTCGTTTCTGAAAGTGTTCAGTTACTTTTAAATATCACCTTGGTAGATAGTTTCGACAGGAAGTTAAACACATTTTGTTCGATTTATATCATTTTAGAACGAGGTTGGTTCATAATAGACCGACCTATTGTGTCGTCATGACCGCAAAAGTCACCTCAAATTTTATGCACGAAATGATATGTAGTCATGCCAATCGGGTTATCGATGTATGGATGGATCCGTGCTTTACAGGTTTAGATGGACAAGCTGCTCACCGAGCATATACCAAAAGGGTACTTTTGAGCACTTTCCAAAGGAGGTATGCTTCGTTGGAGTGAGTTGCTAGTCTGCCGTTGGTGTTCAGTATCGGTTGGGAATGGAATGCCGCTTTTCCCAAACCTGATCACGATTATCTTTTGCTGTGTGAACCGGAAAATAACCGTTTCATACTGTGTCGCCTTCCCAAGAAAGATGATGGGTAAACACAGCACAGCAAGCGTGAATGACATTTTAGGATAGAAACCTGGGCGTTGGCAGAGGGGGAGGAAAGACTTCACCTTACGTGAAAACATAATTTTGTTTTTGGGTTGATAAAAGTTTTTCTTCCAGGGAGAGGCTTGCTGTGCCGAATGTTGAGTTGAACAGGACAATAACCCGCGTTTTGTGGGAGATCAATACAACAAAAGGAGAAAGCTTCAGCATCCTTGCATCATTCTGAATAAATTAGAAAACATGGTCGATGACGTAGTCAAAGCGTCGTATATGGTTGCTATGGTTGTGCGTTCAAACCTCAAGTAGACTTCGCTGTTGGTTCCTTAAACAAAACAACTATTTAGTTTCGTTAAACTGCTTTTGACCGAAACGTGAAGTGTCAGCAGCACTGGTAACTCCGAAACAAATCGAAACGTAAAGATGTTTTAGTGTAAAAAAGTTTTTCTTACAACCGAAAAATAAATAGATTTCGAAAAGGGAAAATTGAGAACCACCTTTCCACTGCTCATATTTCCTCTACTTCGGCAATCAAATCCCATCAAGATTAGTGCAAGGCCTGCAGAGAGGCAATGCCAGCAGACCGAAACTTAGCATTTTCAAGAGAAGCGGCATTTAACACTGAAATTGAGGTAATGCAAGCGTTGCTAATCACGCGCCCTGGCCATTTCTAAAATGTAAAACTTTGTTACTCACGTAGAGCTAAGTCATTTCTGCATGTTTCCCATTGAGAGGTGCAGTGTTAAAGCAGTACAATCTATCAGACTCATCTAGTGGATGATTTGAACCAAATTAAAATATTTTTAAAACATTTGCCTTCAAGTTACCTAAAGCTTTGGTGTTATTTTTTGTTACAGCTGTTAAATTAGTTATGTGCAATCACCATTTAATTTAATTGCTCTTTGGTTCATTCAAATCTTGAGGAATAATACTGTACAACTGATTTTGATATCAGTAATTTATTTATCAAAAACGTATTATTGACCGATACATTGCAACAAGATAAATCAACTAATGAACCAAAGCTGATGTTCATTGCTCAGCGTTTTTTGTTAATTTCTAAACCATTTTGTTAAGTTGAGGAAAAGGTTGCGTGACTAGAATAACCGTCTGCCGACGCTTACTGATACAAAACTGACTGCGATACCAAAAATTTGATAAATTGCAAAAAATAGTTGATCCCCATCAAAACAATCAAGTTTGCCATATTAGCACTGGCGAATGAATGAATCAAAATAGGTGAATCTTAAAATGACGTAATATCCGCTTTTGGAACGTTGCAGAATATTGAAGTTGATTCCAAAGTTCGATAGGGCATCATGCTGGCTAATTAAGTGCAATTAGTGTGATTTGTCTGCGACGTGGTCGAGTTGACTGGAGTCGCGTTTATTATGGCGATGATCTTGTGTTCGAATCTCAAAGAGGCTTCGTTGCTGTACACTTGCAAAAAGCGCATAACGGCACATTTCCGGGATGATTGCCCTGCTGTAAAATAAATTCACTCTGCCGGCAATATTGGTTACTTCAAAGCAGCGCTTAGATGTTACTCGCATAACTGGCAAAACATTTTCCAGTTATCGGACGACAAAAATACAAGATACTAAATTGTTGGCGGATTTTTGGGAGATTTGACGTTCCGTCAATGAATGAATACATCCCAACAGTTTTATTTTCTTTAAAAGGAAAACCGAAGATTGACTTACAATACAGATGTCCAATTTGTTACGGTCCGGAATTTCTCCATTTAAAATTCTCCGTTTAATATGACCGAATTTCGGATATTATGACCAACATTTTCTCCATCTTTCTCGTTACAGTACAGTATTTTTTCCCGCCACGCACTTTTAACTTCGCCTTTTCAACATATTGTTACGCACTGTACTAAATTTTACCGTCACTTGTAGTGTTACTGTGCTGTACTTTGTTTTACTGCCAATGTCACACTGTTACTTGGGGTAAACGATGAATTTGACGGTATTTGGACTTCTTGTGGCTTACGGCGTCGATTTAGGAGCTGTTATGGCGGCTTCGGTTTTTATAACCATTCGGATATTATGGATGGTCCCAAGATGGTCATACTAAGCGACGTCTACTGTATTATTTTTGCCTTAGAGCAAACTTTACTAAAGAGACATATTTACATGAGGATAATATGGGATGGAATTCTCCCCGCGTGTTTAAAAAACCGTAAATTCTCAAACATTGACCACTTCCTAGCACTCATGACTGTTTTGAGAAGATTTCTTCCCATCAATAAAACTCCTGATGCCGTTTCAAAACATTTTGAAAAGTTTCTATCCACCTGTTAAATCATCGTTATCTCCCGAAACCTTTTCAAACTAACTATCTTCAGCACTTACATATCATGATCCGACATCTAGGGTAGCGCGTGGGGTTAATGGGAGCATTAAGGAAACAAACAAAATTTCAACCCAATGCTGAGGGGATCTGAAACCTCAACATCAAAATGAAACAGCTATTGATTGGTGCAGACAATACGCTAAATAATCATGACTTCAATGATGAATGGTATTGAAGCTCATCATCAGTGATGCATTTTTTGGGGAGAGGGGTGCATAAATAACTCTATCCATTACCCAAAACACAAATTGATACTTGGAACACAAATACATAGTAATTATGCTGCTTACCATAACTGTCATTGAAATAGATGTCGATAGAGGGCGCAAAGCTTCGTCTACTGGGATAAACCAGATCCAAACTAAACACAAAATTTTAAAGAGCTAATTTTATGCAAATAGTAAAAAGATGAGGAAAAAAACTTTAGTTTCGTGCTCTTGGGAAAGATGTTTTACGGTAATGTTTCCTGATTGGAAAGCAACCAAGAAAACTTGGGAGCTCCAAAGCAAGTCTACACGACTTATTTCAATGCATTGGCTGAAAGACTAGTTTTAATGAATTGGTTGAATGACTAGTTCTAATACATTGACCGAATGATTAGTTGTAATGCATTGATGTCCTGAAATTTAGAGAACAAAAAATCACAAAATGCCACAGGCATTTGTTGCCAGTAAACGATCAGGTCAACAAAAGATAGCATCAGGAGGCAAACAAAAAGGAATTCACACTATTGAAAATGAACCTGCTGAAAGGTTATAATGCAAAGCAAAAAGTCAACAGAAAACAAACCCTGCTGCTGGTGAGGTATCTACTTAAACTGGCGTCATTCTTTATCAAAATGGGTTTGGCCTCAACAACATATTAACGAGAAACTCAAAATCAATTTCAAATCGCACGCCTGTGACGTTTTAGTTAGTTTTATTTAAAGTTGCGAGTTTTTCTTTAGCCCGTAACTTAAATCAGATTTGTTTAAGGAGAAAGATCCTTTACTTCCGTTGCTGTCATTCACAATAACCCGCAGTGAGTAACGGTCAATGTTGATGGCAAAATTATTATTGATTGGTACGGCAGAAGCTGACAAAAATACCTGGTAATGGTTAAAATACAATATAATGGGGAGAACACTTCAATTTATCGAACGAAAAATTGAAGCGTTCGCAAGACAGTGAAGTGACCTCAAGACCTTCGAGTCAGCTGTCGCCCATTAACATCATGATTAACGCCGTCTCAAAAGAGTGAGATGAAAATAGCCTTTCGCCTACAAGAACACCGATTACTCGTTAAAGCATTTACTGTAGTCTCCAGGACTATAGGCAGGTCTGTCACTTTGAATGAAAATATGAGCTCTTCTTTTCACGACCGCCACTCGCTTCTCACGCATCCAATCATATCTATCGGATGATGTCACCGAAGCTTCGAGTATGACGTCATACAAGACGTCACTGTCGGAATTGAAGGTGAGAGCATCACGAGACAAGTTTGTCCGAATTAGCAGCTGATGAGTCGCCACCACATCAAAAGAATGAAAGGTGATCTACAAAAGATTCAACTTGTGGCATTGGCTTATTGTAGATGCTGCATTGCGGTTTGAACGGCTACGAACACTAATTCAATTCATCGAAGGAAAGAGAAATGGAAAGCTTAGGAGACTTTGACATGACCTTTGCAAGGTCTTCGAGTCAGCAGTCAGTCTTTATGCCTGACATTTTTTTAGGGTCGACGCAAGCAGCAGTCCTAAAATGAGTCTTTAGCTATCAATACTAACGTCGGTTTTGCAAACAAAACCCACTAAGCAACTTACTTCGAATCTTTGGTTGTTTTGGATGCTTTGATTTTCATGTTTAAGAGTGATCGCGATTGATACGCGCTGCCCCAAACGAGCCCCAAAAATAGTGGCTGTAACATTTTGGTCTTGGTTGTACGCTAACGTGGTGGGCAGGTCAAATACTGCTTCGAGACTAGAAAAGAGAAACAAATGTTTACAATGGATTTAAACCAAACTTCGGTGAAGGAGACCACAATTAAAAAAAGAAGTTATCCATCACTGCAGTGTTTTTATCCCCTAGTTAAAGCTTAAGACCTTATTATATAGTTGATGACCAACGGTTTTTTTTAAGAACAATTCAATGCATTCCATTCATTACATTATTGAAGTTGTCATGTTGAGTTTGATAAGAAATATGCAACCCATTCAACTCCGATATATTTAAAGGATTGGGTAGCTGTTTGTAAGAAATTAGTAAGACAGATTGACATAAATTTTATTTCAATTGTTCGTTATTGAAACTGGAAAACATCTTTAAAGAATCTATGCCAAAAGAATGCTTCAGCATCTATCATCTTCCCTTTTCAACATTAATCAACATCAGCATTACTTGAGATCAGCTGAAATTCAGACGCAGAATCTAAATCAGCTATCATTGGCTGTCAACTAACCTTTATCATACAACACATACCCTTACCTTTATCATGCAACACATACCCTTACCTTAAAGACCGATGAAAAGTAAAAGCAAAACAGCATAGCATCAAGTAATTTCCAAGTTTCATAGTTCAGTGATATGACATCAACTTTGCCAAGAAATTAATTTCATTAATAAGCTTCTAAAAGAATAAAAAATATCAATTTTATGAAGTCTATTGTGTAGCGTTCCTCAAATCACGGATCGCGGTTCAATTGTGGATCATGGAGACTCGAAGACTGGGTCACGAGTACATTTTGAGTATAGGGTTACCAACTTTCTGTTTTGCCATCCGGGACACCTTTATTCTAAGAATTCTAAGATTGATGCAACAGAAACTTACGAAACACGATAGATATAAAAAGCAGCAGCGCGTACTGCGCGTTGTAGTGATTGATTTTGCAGCATTATCCCAACAACCTCTAAGGTCCCAATTAATTATATCATAATAGAAGAAACTTGTGAAACGATGAATCTTTAAGGCATAAATGCAAAAAACTACAAAAATAGGGAAAATGAATAATTTGTACTAAGTAGATTTATTTCTCCAACAAAATCACTACAAATTTTCAAAGATATATCAATCTTAATTTACGGAAATATAATAATCAATGAACTCACGCTAAGACAAAGAGCTGTCAGTAACTTCCGGGACAAAGGTGACCCAGCCCTGGACACGGGACGCCAGACGTCAATTCCGGTACGGTCCCGGCCATTCCGGAACGGTTGGCAACCTTATTTGAATATGATTATTACGTACATTTATGTATTGCATGGGTTGCAACCTTGACTAAAAATTGTGCTTTCATGTGATTTTGGGTCGCAGAAGAAAAAGCCTGAGTAATGCTGCTATAAAATAATTGAACTCTCACTTTATCGGATCTTACTGAAAGTAACTCCTCCTTCATACATCAGTATCCTGGAGTAATGGTTCGATCGTCCTTCGCGCACTCAATAGTCATCAGTTTAAATGCCATCGTCATGTTATGACGAAATTTTTAAAGTTGTGTCGCTGTTTGGATTTCAGCAATACGAGTAACGCAAAGAATAGAAAAAGAAACTCAATTTACTTAGCCCATGATTTTTCTTCCTCTTATGAGCTTATGCTCTATGTGTCCCTTTTTGTCCTACTGGGCCACGGCGACTTGTAGACTGTGTGGCCCCACCACCTGTTTGCCACCTAAAGATGGACGTAACCCGTCAAGCCCCTTACCCTAAAAAAACACAAAAGCAAACTTTCCGGCTTTTCCTCCACATTATTACAAAATGTCCTGATGCTAAAATATTCATAATGACGTATTTACTGCTCCTCCTCCGCCGGATGAAGGCGCGATGGAAGGCATCCACGTTTACACCTTAAACCCAACAAGCGATAGAAGCATGACGAACACTGAATTTTTGAGTGACTTTTGTTTGCATGCATTGCTTTTTTCTCTTGCTTTTTCAATGTCAGAAGCTTGAAACTTTTAGGAAGTATTGACCAGAAAACTTTTTTGGTTTATCCAATGTTCTTTATTTAACTTTTTGATTAATTTTTTTGCTTTTACTGTTCTCTTTATTCACTTTATCATGATGTTTGATTTTTTGCTTTGCATAGGCGAACAAAACACTTCCTATTCACTACATTTTTTTATTACTGACGCAGCCAGTTCTAAGTACGTTTTTGCTACCTCTATCAAGAACTACACTATTTCTACAATGCCGCCTATGATATTGGCTTAAAGTTATAAAATAATTAAGCATTAAACATCATGGAAATTATTTATAGAGCTTTTCACTGGAAAGACTTTTCAGGGATAGAACAGAGGAAATTGGGATTCATATTTCATTCCGCGGATTATTTTTATTGCTGAGCGCCAAGCAAGAAATCTGTGAACACTACAAAAAATCTTCGGAAGTCCATGACCCGACAAAGGAATTAAATCCACTACTGCTGACTTCAAGCGGACAACCGAACCGCCAAACCGCGATGCTAGCAATTACTGATTTGCCCGATAGAACTGCACTGGCCCGATACAGTCTTTCTACTGCCAGTGACTGAAATGAAGGCGCGTTTGAGTAGTCGCGTCGGCTGGTTTCTTCGAAAGTTGCGAAAACGTGCGATCAGCAAGTTGCCTGATATATGAAGCAGCTTTATGTTAAAGAAAAAATTGAAAATTTTATGACATCATAAAACAATATGACGGACTCTTTCGCCCTCTCTCTTCATCTACAGAGGTCGAATAGTTCTGTGTGGAAACCTCACTTAGCTGCGTTGTGGTGCCCGTTAGAAAGACACTTTATGACGAGATCCTGTGTTTCGTTACATTGTTTATATTATAAGCTACTACTATCTGACTGGATATCTAGTTCGAACAAGATCGGTATTAAATCAGCAGCAACGACAGGAAAGGCATGGAGTCAGCAGTAATGGAATCTGAAAAGAGGATCTGAACTTAAATTGTTTTATAAAGTTTAAAGATTTTACGCAGAGGGAGAAAAAATATTGAGCTCAACTAAACCCAACTTCCCCTTCACAAATATTCCATGCTTCCACTTTCAAATGCAATTTGATCTGAAATGTTTCCAAACGTTAGAATTACTGAGTCTAGATTACACCTTACTAGCAGTGACGGAAGGACCCTCACTTTTGCTATACGTGCAGCTGGGGGATCGACTTTTAGGGCCCTGATAAAGAAAGCAGAAATTGTGACCATCACATATTACTTCGAGCCCCATTTATTGCGCTTCAAATCATAGGTATTTACTGTCAGACCGTAGGTTAATGATATGCGTTCTGAGTGATTGTTACATCCGGTTCTATGAATCGTATATGATGATACAGGCATCGGTCAAATATCTATACTGTTTTGTACAAACCTGTTTATCACGAGGATATGAAAGCATCTGTTTAACCTAATAAGTTGGTTAAGAAGTGCAACTAATTGCAAAAATTGCGTAAGGGATTGTAACAATAGATTTTAAAGGTAGTGACCCGAGGGAATTTAAACCCTTTAATTGAGAAAAGCTTTACTTTTGTTGATAAATCTTCAACTTCTTAGCTTCTGATGACATTTTCGGAAATATTTTTTCCTTTGGGACACCTAGATTCAGAAAATCAATACCTTTAAATGATCTTTTTTAAATAGTAAAACATAACAGTAACATCACTGAGGGGGTTAAATGACACAGTTATAGGGGGTGACATTTTTGCGAGCTTCTATTGACAATTTTAATGTCGCTACTACCTTTTCCAACACAGTTGATTGTCGATAACGTCTAAAAACATAATCATTATCTTGGGGAAAGAAACAATTGAAGCAAAACCTTCGCCGATGCTCAAACAATACAGACTCTGCTCCTTTTTTTTGAGGTGTGAACCGATGTGTACTTTTTACATAAACTATCTTAAAGAAAGCTTTTTCCCGGACATCAAACAACTCAAAACAGCAATTTTCTAACTGTCCTATCTATCTTGTCATAGCTTAAATTTACCCATCTCAAGATTTCATTAGTTCTAAACATCTTACACAGCAAAAACCCTCCCAAAAGGCTTAAATTTCGCAAACCATTTCACCCATTTCTGGAATCACTATCACTTCCTAGCAAGAACCAATACCACATAAACTGCAACTACACTTCCAAGTCTGGTCAAACAAACCCCTAGGACATGGCCTCTCTCGGAAAGCCTAAATCCAACTAAATAGATTGCGAACTGGATAAGGAAAATTTTAAATATGGGAAACTTTTCTTCCAAGTTTTGAGAATTCAAACAAAAATCCAAAATAATACTTTATTGAACATAATTAAATTGACCTAAGAATGAATAAAGTTAACAATAAATTTAATATGATATCCAGATACTAGTCGCTAATGATTCAATTAGTAACGTTTTATCACTGTACCTCTCAATGAAACACGTGCGGAAGCGACTTCGCTCCTTGTGAATAACCGAGTTTTATGTTTAGGGGTGGCTTAAGGCGTTTGATTAGCAGCGCTTTCATTAGGTCGGTTTCAGTGTTGAAACGGCACTCTTTCAATAATGCAAAGTGCCGTTTTGCAGAGAAACAATGTCAGCAGAGATAAACTTTACATTTTTGAAAAAGTGATGTTTTAATTCTGAAACCCAGCTAATGGAAGCACTGCTAATCAAACGCCTTAAGCCACCCTAAACATAAACCTTGGTCAATCACAAGGAGCGAAGTCGCTTCTGCACGTGTTTCGTTGAGGGGTGCAGTGATAAAACGTTACTAATTGAATCATTAGTGTCTAGTATCTGGATATCATATTAAATTTAATGTTAACTTTATTTGTTTAGCCCTGATAAAGTCCCCGAGAGGGAACAAAAAGGTTTGGAGAATTTTGTTATGTTAATTATTCTTATGTTAATTTAATTATGTTCAATAAAGTATTGTTTTGAATTTTTGTTTGAATCCTCAAAACTTGGAAAAAGAAAAGTTGGTGACTCGATGGTGAAATGGAAATTTGGTGATGACAATCTACACCAAAGTGGAAAACCCCAAACTGCATACCACATTGTCAATCACTGCAAATCAACAGGACCTCCTTGCAACCTAACAGATGTTGACAACCCTATGCTCAAACGATATCTGATGAACTGCAACTTCTGATGAGATTGTCATACAAATGAAGGAGTTCTAAACTTAATTTTGATTGCACTCCATCAGTGCTTGGATGCAAATCTCTTTTTAATTTTCCCAAGCTATTCATTTTTATTTCAACATTCAAAAAGTCCATCGGAAGTAATTGAAAATTATGTCATCATAGATCACAGTCAATTGGGTCATAAAAATATCTCTTGACAAGCACAAGCACCTGGCTTATTCCATTTAAGCATGAAAGACGAAACTAATGCAAGAAACTCATTGTGAACAGCAATTTATCCCAAGCTTTCATTACAGTATTTAAAGGGATCGAGGAAGTCTGATCCGAATATCCATAATTAGAAATTTGTGTTGAGTCTTGCTTTGCATAGGCGAACATTTGCATAGGCTCTTGAATAGCGGTTGAAATTTGAGAACATATTTCTTTCAAGAAAACTTTTGAGATTTTAGAACTTACATGTGCATAGTAGAAAACATTTGGGGCACACAACATTTTTTATGGAGAGGGATGAGCGGCATGGGCTTTGGATCATAAAACTATATTTACGAACGTTACAGTTTTACCTGGGAGTGCTTGCTCTCACTAAAAGAATACCCTACAAATCTAAAACCTCTGATGACACGGATAACATCAAAGCAACGTTTCATTAGGGCAAGTGGGTGGCGATAAACTGCTATGGGTATTTAAGAAATAAGAAAGTGCTTTTTCACACAAACCCCTCATTGGTAGTTCTTCTCTTTAGATGAAATCCCTGCAGTTGTTTTCAAGCCTCACCCAAACCTCAACAAACTCCATACACGAGCAAAGATCAAAATTAGATGTAGACATCGGCTAGAAGCAATGATTTTAAACTCGTGGGCTATAAAAGAAAATCTGAATTTGGCGCGAGAGATCCTCCTCCAAAGCAAAGTTTTTACATATCTACGGGGGTCCCCCACAAGATTTGGCATCGCACCAAAACCAGCATGATACACATCTTGTTGAACATAAAAGTGTTTTAAGTATAAGACAAAAAGCTTAATAGAGGAAGGTATGAATTGAGCAAAATTTGAAAGAATATTTTCTAATATAGTTACGTTTTGTTTAAAGCAAAATACAAGCCATGAATTAGTGTGGACTCTGACTTATGAGCTTGCCTACCAACATGAATGGCGATGAATTGTGTAGTAATGTAGTATCGCCATCCGTCTTAATGTTATTGTCAGTTTGGTTAACAAGGTAATTAACAATGAAACATGATTCAGTGATATATATTTTTAATTTCTCCTCCTGGGTTTATTCTGCGGATAAATTGGTGTAAAATAAAATTGGTTCCCAAAAACACTGATCTACAAATAGTGTCAGTGACCTGAAAATTTGGTAAAATCTATCTAGAGCACATTACAATGTACAGAGAGAGGGTGTCCATTGAAGAAGATGTGCAAATGTGATCCCTCAATATTTTGGTAGTTCAGTCTTATTTTTAATGATCTGCTGGTTGACTCCACACCTTCTCCACACGACGTTACTTATATTGTCAAACACTAGAACAATAGGAACTAATTCAGTTGATAAAGTTAACCAGTTTTAGTGAGTTACCATTTAATATAGCACAAAACGCGTATAAAATTTAATAAAACAAAATTTTTCTACACAAAATGAAATATAATTTGAATTCTATGCCAAAAATGCTGAGAATAACTAGATGACTGAAAATAATTTTCTCTTTACAATTCTTCTTTCGCTTCAGATGTAGCTGTAACGTCACAACTGCACACTCGCAGAGACCACGACGTATCTCTGTAATGAAAATATGCTCGGTTTAAAAATAAAAAGCTTTCTGGAATACTTTTCCGGTTAAAAAGTTTCATCGGTATAGTATTCCGGTGAGTTTTAACGCCATTGAGGGTTGGTTTGAAACCATTGCCAAACAATACAAAAAGTACCATCCTAGGATGTGTCTCATTAAACAAAAACATAGTTTAACCAGCCATAAACTTAATTGCCAAAAAAGATACTCCTAGAAACAATGGACGGTTAAACAATTTCCTTTACCACAAGCAACAGGACTCGCAGAAGAACAGTATGCACGCTAAGCATAAGATGATTGTCCAAATCTACTTTGGAGTTTACCAAGTTTCAACATTCTGCTTGAATCGCTTGATATTTCTTCTGATAAATTTACTTCTCGATAGAATCTGCCAAGCAGAGGAAACGAAGACAATGTGCCTTTTCCTTGGACTCAACAACACAGGCATCATAAGATTTGAACGCAGAGCCACTCGATCATCATCGGTCCAAATGGGTGCGTTAACCGGAAACGCCTAAGCAGGTCTTGCTTCAAATGATTCGGTGTGTTTTTATCAGTCAGTACTGCTCCAGGTCAAAGGATTTGACATGAAATTAATGGCGCAAGCCTTCCTCGTATCTTTGTATAATTGAATCATGTGTTACGCTTATAGTAGTTCGTGATCAGACCTACTTCGGAGTTACCAATACTGTAAGTACAGTGCATTTCTATAGTCGTAACGTGTTTTTTTCAGAAGAATATAACCGAGCATTGAACACCTGTTCTCTTGCTAGGTTCTTAGTGAAAATTCAATGATAATGATTGTCTGACAAGAGTGACGTCTTATGCGGAAACAATGACGTAAAACAATTGCTTTGCATTAGTTAGGAATGCGCACTAAACCATGACTCACTTCTTCGCACCAACATAACGGCCACGCACACCTTGGACAAACGCGTCATCTAGCGGCAGAACAAATTTTCCTTGAGGCTCGTTAAAGGGAGACCACTGGCAATTCCATTTCGGACATTGTGCCTCGCAGCATCGATGCCTTTAAAATAATATTTGGTCGAATTCAAGTTAGAATTTCCCACGACTTCACAAATCTGATTCAAGATAAATTTTAAAAAGTGCATTTTGATGTTTTTTTTTTATTCACGTAAAACTTGTAGGGCGTGTTTGGGAGATAACAATAAGCCTACGTCAAGAACTCATATGAGGCAAGGTAGCCTTTACTCGGTTATTCAAGAGGTGGGGGTATCACAATAAAAGCCTGTGCATTATTTTACAAAAATAAGACTATGTTTTTTCAGGTATGTGTAATCAAAGGCGCAATCAGTAGGGCTAAGGGGCTGAAGACCTCCTTGGCCGCCTCACTTCCACTTCAAAAACATAAATGATTCTATAACCGAAACTTGAATTTACAGTTTATGTCTCCAAGCAAATGAGATTAAAACCTAAGTCCCTTTATCCCCTTCTAATACCGTGATACATTAATAAAGTTGGTGCAATGTGTAGGTTAAATAATAATTGGTATTTAGACATGGCATTGACTTGAAATAAATATGTACATCGGGTATATTGCGTAGGATGCAATGCGTGATTAACAAAAGTAAATCAAAGGAGTAAAAAAATTTCAGCTCAGCTTCAAACCACGACGCGGTCTGCCTTGCAATACTTGACCGAGAAAAAAATCATGAAGTCTATCTCCTAGTTTTCTCTAATTCTGATCATGACACTAGAAACAGGCAAGCGCTAATGTTAATAAACATTCTGATTTCATTCTTTAACTCAACAGCAGCAAACAGATCTTTTTGAGAATTTGATGTATTAAGTGTATTGTTGAAGACTACCCTCCAGTATCGCACTGCCAAATTACACAACTTTCTGTTTTCGGCAGGTACGTCAGCGCCAAATTTATATTTCTAAAATCAATGCAATTTACAAAGTTACGAAATAACTGAATATATGACCTATATCATTACAAAATTTGTTGCTCCAATCAAATCATAGCTGAATGGGGGAAAACCAATCCAAGCCAGTTAAAGTTTAGCATTAATACAAACTTAGCGGTTTGCTAAGCGTTTGCATAAAAATAGGCCCAATAGCCTACATTAATTTTTCATTTTTTATTTCAAGAGTGCTGCAGGATCGCGCGGAAGAATAAAGAAGACATCAAAAAAAATAACTATGATGTCACATAAAGTCCATGGTTTTTGATAGACAACCGCAATGGGAGGGAGGTTTAGTGTTTCATTGTCAAAGCGCACGTGGTTTCAGTGCCATAGTTGAGGTTATTCAGCAAAGTTTTTAGTAGCTTGCTTTTATGTTCAGCATAGCCCTAGTCAAGGACTAATGCCATGTTTTTGAATTAATTGTCGGCAGCGTGACCGCGTGAGTTGGAGAGTCGTTTCAACGACGAACGTGCACTTTCGATTCCATTCCCACCCAGTATAACCGCTTTAGTGACTTCATAAAAAATTTGTTTCAGAACAATCATTTATTCCAGGAAAGAAGTTGCTGCAAAACGAAAGAGTGTTAAGTTTATAGTACATTTTTAGCTTTCGTAATACATAATTTTTTCCAAAAAAATCTTTAATTTATGGCTGAACGTTTCGCAGCCCACCTGAAGGACCTTCGCGGTCCATCAGTGGGCCGCGACCCATCGGTTGAGAAGCGCTGCTGTAGAGTATAGACACAAATACCTTAACTGGCAGCATATAAGCATAAAAAAATCTTTACTTCATAGTATATACGACGGCGTCACTCGAAGGGCCCCATCAGTAACGTCGGGATTAAGAGTGTCGGTTCAGCCGGCGCAGCCGGCTTCACTTATCGGGCTCTTGTGTAAAGAGTTACCAAAAGTTTGTGTGTTTTCTGCAGATAAGATGTTGACGATTTTTTGTGCTCCTTTCAAGATCCTGGTTATGCCTTAGGCCTATGTGCTCGGTTCATTCCTGACACGAACCCAAGGGAGCCTTGCGTTTCCATAGTTCGGAAGTAGAAAACACATTTGTGATATTGAGCTATTTGAAATCAAAATAGCAAAAACGTCTTTCGAATGGTGCGATTTCACGCAGTGACACTGTTTTCTTTTGATTTTCCCTTAAATTTTCTCAAGCTCTCGCTAGCCACGCAATATGTAGCATGTTCTTTTCACCTGCTTGATGTGCTCTAGGAAGTGAAAAGAGTCCTTGCTTTCCCCAAATGTTTGATATGATCCCGGTAGCCCTATAAAGCTATTATAGAGCAAAATACCAATAATATCTTCCATGTGGTGCGATTTGACACAAGGACGTTCTTAATTTTGATTTCCCCACAAACTTTCTCAAGTCCCTGCTGGCTACACGTTATAATTCATATTTGTTTTTTCTTGCTTTGGTATGCTCATAGAAGTTAAATGCGTCCTTGCTCTTCCCAAGTTTTCAGGTTTGATTCCAGTAGCTCTTATAAAGCTATTATGAACCAAAATAGCAAAAAGGTTTTTCCTAAGTATGATGCAATTTTACCCCGGCAGGGTGTACCACCAACCGTGCCTATTTAAACGTATCAATTAATGCAGCTGCGGCGGCTTCACCGTATTTGTCAGAACAACAACAACAAAATGTTTTAGTAAATATAAGCCATAGCTCCTGTACGTGCAATGGCGATCATGCAATTTTATTTATCGAGACTGGAAGTATTCAAAAAGAAAGAACGATGTCACAAACAAACATTTGTAATATTTAAAAGTGTAAGGAGGGTGAAGCATAGTCAAAATTGATGGCGTCGCCCAAATGATGGCGTTTTGACAATTACAGAAATGAACTATTTAGTGGTAGGCCTATTTGGCCATTTGACCATCTTTTTTCAAACAAAAGCATTTTCTCTTAATCCAGTGTCACAAATTGATGATATCATTGTTTAATTTTGATCTTTTCTTAAACTTATGATTTTATTGCATAATAGATAAAATCAAGGTACATAATTAACTCACCAAATTTTATGCTTTTGTTTTTGTCGCGTACAATAGAATTTTAGTTCTATCTCAAGTTTAATTTTTTTTCTTAAAATTGAGGCGACTTAAAATATCGCTCGAATAATACGGCTAGGTGAAGATTGGTTTTTGCTAAGATTTTATTACATTTAACTTTGCCCCTAATCCATAACTCTCTACTGTTAAATGAAAATTAGTGTTTGAAACCGATATCTTTGCAATTACAAATATCAGTAATGGGTTTTACCATTTATGTTCGCTATCAAAATGATAGTGGATAATATTGCTGCCTACTGCTGTTTTCACTACATAGTGGCATGCATTGAGATGTCATTTAGCATTATGACCTCATAATGCGTTTTAAGCCGTTATTATTAGAATCGCTACTTACCACTTTTTCGTTGCTGAAGGAAAATGAATATGAGCTAACGTCTCTAAACTAACGTGCATGTTCCTTGTGCCTGGCATAAACGCCGCAATGCAAAGAGCAAACTAACTCGAAATAAGGCATTCACAATTAAGCTTGAGCAATAGCGGGGGCCCCCGTTATTAATGTTGAGGTTAGGAATATCAAATCAGCTGGCTGCGCCAGCCTCGCTCAATTGCAAAGGCAATTGCTTTAACATTTAGATCATAGGTAGCTCGACACTTACATTTTGTTGCAAAAGATAAGAAAAGACCATCTTTCCCCCAAGTTTTTCTTGGGTGATCACCAAGTGTTTTGCTTGGAGGAGTCTGCATATCAAAGTTTGTAGACTTCATTTTTCGATGAATCTTTTTGAATATGTTGATGGATAATGCCAAAGACCCATCTTACCAAGAAAGATTAGACAAAATGTACCAAAGGACTTAGTTTTTCTAGAAATTGCTATTTTGTAAAATGCAAGCACCAAAATTTTGTGTAATTTTAACCGGTAAACTACATTTCGTAAACATTTTCAGATTTTAGTTTTTCATGGATCTTTTCGAAAACGTCGACAGATAGTGCAAAAGAACCATGCTTGTGAAGAAAAGTGGTCAAAATGTACCAAAGAACTAACTTTGGTTTAACAATTGCGAGTTCGCTCGGTCAAGTACGATAACTGTTTACTAAAATGAAACATGATGTACGGTAACCAATTACTTATCAGCCATTGCAAACTAATCCTTTACCCTTAGTAATTGGAGTCACATATTGCTGGAAAGGAAATTTCCTAAGCTTTCAAAAGACAGTAATTGTTAGTACTTTACTACAACGTTTTTGTATTAAAGTTAACTGATTTTACTGTGCTTACCACTTTTGGGGAGGAGTAAAAAGTTACACCACAGGTTTTAAAGTTCAGTTTTTTTAGTATAAAAACTAATATTAATTGTACATATTATACACTATCGGAATCAACTTAAAATAACCTTTAATTTGTTGAAGAAAGTTTAAAAATTGGTTGAGAAATGAGATCACAAATCAGATTTATATTAAACTGATTTTGCAAAAAGAATGCAATTATTGAAAATATCTTGATATTATGATCTGCAGTAGCGAAAAATTTGTGTTAATCATACGAGACATATAACGATATTATAGAGCCAATTCTAAACGTGCAAGCAAAAAAGAGAAGAAATATGCAAAGAGGGCTTAAAGTGCCTAAGTAAAGAATTGCTCACAGCATTGTTAAATAAGCTTGAATTGTTTAAAGTTGTTTTTATCGAAAGCACCTTATTTATATCTCCTGAAAGAACGTTTAATCGCGTTTCTGCGATCAGTACTTTTTGAGAAAGAACAAAAAACAGATTGTGTAATGAATCATTGATTGTGACGTCATTTTAGACCCCAAACAAATAAAAGTTCTTGTAATGTGGTAAGTCGGAAGCTGGTTTTCGTTTGAGCAAAAAGCAGTTGTCCTCTGTCAAGTAATGCAACTACTAAAAAAAATAACTTTTGTTATGACGTCATCATGGCGTCACGAAGACTCTTATGACACTCAGCACGGGGTGGTGATCAATCTTGGCAAGTTTGATGCTTGTACCTCAAGCAGTTTTAGAGGAGTTAAAGCACACGAACAGACAGACAGAATTATGCTTTATAGTATAGATGCAGAAAGTTATTTCCGTTAATCCATCTATGTACTACTACCATATACAGAGCATTTGTTGGTGCGAATGTCTGATAGGATTGAAGACCAAGCGATGAAATGCCAAAATTTTTCAAATCTGATACCCAAGTACACTGTGACACTAACATCTTCCTCGGAACAAACAATTTGTTGGAATTATATGAGCAAGATGTTGATAGCAAAATTGTTACTGTTCCAGAAATTATGTGCTGGAAAGAAAAGTGGTGGAAATAGGATGTCGCCACTTTTCCAACAAAGGCAATTGATGCTTTGGAAGATTGCAATGCAGACCTCTTCCCAAATGTTCGGAAGTTGCTTGCTATTTTGGCAACACCTTCTGTAAAACTGCTACAAGGGAAAGTAACTATAGCACCATGCGACGTCTAAAAACGTAGCCTATCTAAAGTCCACAATGGGAGAACAACTGTTTACCGATCTTGCGTTGCTTTGAATAGACCGGAAACTATCAATCATCAAAGGCAGTGTTTTGAATAAATATGTCAAAAGTTCAATTGGAAGATCTAATTATATTCCGCAGTTTAACGATACTTTTTGTTGCAACCAAAAAGCCTTGCGAGAAACTTTGGTTTGGCTACTTTTCTGTTGTAAACTACGATGAATGCCTATAATCGTGTATTTATGTATAATTATCACTCAACAGTGATTTTAATCACCATAGCTAATATATAGTACAGCAAGACGCTTACTATCAAAGTTAGGATTTAGTTGAGAACATGACGTTGAGTTTTTTGTAGCTTTTTCATGTTTGTTTGTTTATCTTAAGCCTAGGTCGAACTATTAAAAGCTGATATCGTTTGAGCGAAAAATATGAGCAGTAGCGTAACTACTGTATATAATTTATAAGCCCATTACTCATTGAATTAGACTTTGTCAACTCGTGAGCTAATCAGATTTTATATCGGAAAAATTGCTTATTAATGTTTATAATAATACCAATTTAGTCAGCCCCCTTAGGAAAATTCTGATTGCGCACTGTCTGGGACAGCTTTTTAAAAACTTTTCAGCAGGAAATTGGAGGAGAGGAGGGTTGATATAGAGACACCGGAACAAGTGCTCTATTAATTGGTTTATCTTGAACTAGCCACTGAATAAATGAGCAATTTCTGCTGATTTCCTTGCTTAATTCATAAGCAACTTCGCCTCTGCTGTAAGTTGGTCTAGCATACTGATATCCAATGACAGAAACTCACCACAGTCGTACTCCGCTGCTACCTTCTGTTTGCGTAAAAGCTCCCCAAGTTTGGAAAAATCCGTTATTGGGGCACAGAAATTCGTATTCCTCTTTAAACTAAAAATAAAGAAGCCAAATCAAGGAGGTTGACTGTATTTCGTCAAAATAAGCCTTAATATAAATGATACCTATCAAATGTAAGTTAAGTGTACTGCCAAGGTCACATGTCGATAAAAAATCAACTAATCTGAAGTTGTGACCCTTACGGCAATTAGATACTAATATACCACAGCACAAATGTAATTAGTATGAACTTTCTACGGCAAGGGGGCGCAACGTGCAGTCATGAGTGATCAGTTGCGCGGCCGCGCACATAGGCTTTTGCAACAAATTTGATTTGAAGTGGATCTTCGAAAAAGGTTTCTACCGAAATATGAACAGAAAAAACTTGTGCAGGTACGAACAGGAGTACACTTACCTCCGATTGCAAAAAAGCTGTGTACCCCTGTTCCATAGCTTACAGTTTATCAGCAACTACGGTATACTACGCCATATTTCTGATGTTAATGACGACGACTCCGTGGCGCAACGGTAGCGCGTCTGACTCCAGATCAGAAGGCTGCGTGTTCAAATCACGTCGGGGTCAATAGCGCTAAGCTTTTTGTTTATATGCTTTAACTTTGCTGAAGAAGTATCAAATTTTTAGTAGGCAACATTTTAACAATGACAGAGAAAGAGAAACATTAATTCTTAACTGGTTTTGCTGAGGTTGTAATATCTTTCACTTCGTGATCACTGATTTTTAATCTTACTTCTATAAATCAAAAACCCAGAGACATGATATCAATCAAAGATAGCCTATTAGAAAATCACACGTCTGAAGTTTTACTTGAAATACAAACACGACCGAGAACAAGCCCTAGGCTCGTTAAATTATGTCAATCGCATGAATTCGTAATCAAAATTATCGCTGCAGTAATCAGAAGGATGTATTTGTTTGCTTTTATTACATGATGTAGTGCTGATAGTTTACACAAATAATGTCATAAAAGAAGTAAAAAAAACAATATCACCAAAGGCGCTTTCAGGTAAGAGAGATTGATTCTTTTCATAAAAGAGCATATCAGTTTAGGATCACAAGTTATTTTCGTCTTTTAAGGTCACTCTGCATCAAATTAATTATTATTAATTGAGTTCATTAAATTTTACGCGAACAATGCAGCTGGGAATATCATACCGGTGCTACTAATTCACAGTAACTTCTTTTTTATCATAGCTATGTGTTTGATTTAGTCCTAGGTGTAGGACTAAAAACTACAACCGGCGACAGGTTTTATGTGCTTTGAGACGTAAAGGAGCTGTCTCTTAGCTGTCGTTGCTCCCAGGTCACCCTTGTGCAAGGCGTAACACCTGATAGCCTCCCCTGTTAGGGTTACAACATGACAGTATTTTTATTTTTATTGTATCTAGCGACACTTTGTAGATACTGTATACGATTTTTTTAGAGTGTGTTTTTATTTATCTGCTATCTTACAGGTGCGATGGCCATGCCACTATCTTCACATTTGATCTAAATTCTTTTCATATGCATGTATTATTGTATATCGTTTTGCCATCGTCTCTTTTTTTTTGTCCACTGCTGTCAAATTTATTTCTTATGTATGCTGATTTGGGCAAAAATAAAATAAAATTGATTGATTGATTGAAAGAGCACCCAAAATTTTAATTCAAGAAAGAGAGATTGATAAGTTTTTCAAATAAAAAAGCTTTGGGGAGAGATGGCAATCCTCCCCAGCACCATTTTTCCCATTTTTCTACATTTGCTATATCCATATAGTAGGCCTACTGCAACTACCAGTCGCACAGCCACTACACATTTGGTGAGCAGATTGCACGTTTAAACAATGCTGGAAATATTGAAATAACCTACCTCAGGGTTTGACGGAAGAACAACGCAGGTGTCCTCGTGGTAAGGCAACTTCAAAGGTTCACAGGTCTGGGTGAAGAACCGAGTTTCGTCTGCAGCGTTCCATTCACTTATCGCCTGGAAAGTATAATTGACTAAAAAACTGTATGAATCGCATTCCGAGCGAAGCCTATTAAAAGTATAAGCAATTATTTCTTTCGGTTTTTGCTGATGCAATCAGAGATACGTTCCACAAAACCTCGCAAAAAGTGGTGGCTATCTTTTCGCAGTATTTGAAGTTTGGTGCCTGAAAATGTTACTATAGCCCCACTGTATTGCAACTTCAATGCTTTAAGAGTTCTGAGTTATTTCTCTGCCACTGTAAGAGGAACTTAGCACAATTTCCGTCCCAGTACCACGCAGTAAGTAATTAACGACTAACAACACAATCATGTAATATTTACTACCGAAAAAACACGAGAGGCTTCACGAAAAAGCGTGAACACCGATAGTTTAATTCATTGTGACATCTTAAGAACAAAGCTGCCAAAATAATCAGCCTACGCTATGGAAATACGTAACAAAGCATAGGCTACAACAAAGACAGTTGGGGCGCAAATTTTAAGCATAGGACGTTGGTAAGAACATCATTAAAAACACTCCCAAGATTTTGGTAGCAAGGGTATTTTTTAGCGAATTTTAAGGTATTTGATGAGCCGTATTAAAGATGAAGGCGGCAATTATCTTCTTTTTACCCTATTTACGCCTTTGCTTTCAGCAAATCAACTTGTTCCAATCAAAAATCTATTTTTTATTGATTGTATTTTGTAATTAATATTTTCGATTTTGTTTTAATTAAACAACAATGCATTATGACCCATTAGCATGTAATTCATTGTATCCAATATAACTTGTGTTTCTTGTACACGACTTAAAGGAAAAGCGTCACCAAGTTGCATGTAGACCTGTGATAATAATAGCAAACGGATAATTTGACAGTTCACAACGTAGACGCCACAAAAACGGAATATCTTTTGTTATAAACTAATTATTCATTCTTCTGTAGTTCATGAAGGACTGCATCAAATTACTCTTAGTGCCAACCAGTTTAATTGCCACGCATGCCAGTGAAAGAACTGCGTCTAGTAACAGATTAAAAGTTCACTCTTGCTATGACTAAAAAGCTGGTTTAAGAGGTGTGAAGGGTGCATCTGCATTAGAGCTGTGGTAAAGATGGGTTCGCGACAAGATGGTAATCTTTTTCTTTAATTTGCAATTATTTGTGCTTCTACCATAAGCAATGCACTTATAATAGCCCTATAATTCTACAAGTGTATACAAGTAAGCGCATCAGTCACCGCCTGGGCCTTCCCTATTCGTGTTTGGTTATAAAATCTAGATTTTCCGCCTGGAGGATATTTCACAGTAATGCCTACCAAATAGCAGCCTAATTCTTCTAAGCAAATGCAAACCCAAAGAATTGTTTAGATCACTATTATAAGTAATAACTCTGTCTTCATCCTAAGATTTTTAATGCTCCCTTACCCCTATAACGTAAGAGCCTCGAGCTGGCCTGATAACAGAGCAGCTTAAAAATGAAATTTTGGCGAATCATAGATAACTTTGTGGATATAACTTCCAGTATTAACGGTCAAAACCAAGTCACGCTTCAATAAAGCTGGGTTCATGATCAACCGACTATCGATCTGACAAGCCTTTTATTTTCAATGACCGTGCTATTTGCTGATGAAGCGTGTAAACAAGCATAAAGATGAAATATGGGTATGTTTTATTGTTAGGCGTCCGTTGTGATCTCACAGTCTTATCGTAGTGAAGTTTGCGAAAGTAAGCCATGGTTAGGAATATATGACTCCTAAAAGGTTTGCAATTTTTTTTTGAATACTTCTTGTGTATGTTTGTTGGTGATCTTGTCTGGCAATACAAATCATACTCTCTATTGTTCACCAAAACAAAGTAACAAAGGCCACAGGGTCGGGATCAATAGCAGGCTGCGGTGAATTTAAACAGTTAAGTACATTAACAATATCTTAAACCAAAATGTTGGAAAGCACATTAAAATAACTTTTGGGGGGACAAATACTTCAAAGATTACTGTCGATACAAACCTCCACAAAAACTTTGAAACTGCTGATATTTTGCTCTAGAAATCAAATGACCTTTTTCAAAGCAAAATTGACGCGGCTAAAGATAATAGTGGAAGTTCCAGGCTCTTATTTCTCCTGGATAACTTCCTGAACATATTATAAACAGTATTTAGTAGATATATCTCACCAGTTTTGGTTTCTCATGGAAGAGGCATCCGCAAGTGTAATGTCCATCAACAGTCGTACACACTCCCTCGTTTTTATGGCGTTTGCATTCACGATCGTCATCCGGGAAAGCGGATTTCTTATGCGCATGCGCAGAAAGAGCAACAGCAAGCAACACAAATACAAATCGAAACATCATGAAATTATATCCTGTTGAATTAAGTTATTCTGGTTATAATAAAATGAATGACAAGTACAAACATGATATAATCCAGGCAATTGATAAGGATTGCCTCGAGCTTGAAGACTAATCGGTCAATCAAATCCACATCTCATAAGGAGAATTACTTGTTTCAAACCCATTTTAAGTTCTATACCCAGTATTGAATTTTTGATTTAAATAAATACCTTTCCTATCACGCCACATACATGACTATATTATTACAGAGCTGTTTACAATGTTACTTACAGTATTATTGGAGGTGAAATTAATTTCATTTACTTGGTAAGCATTTGACCGAAGTTAAATACCCAACACGCCGTAAAATCTAACAAATATTGCGTTGATGTTGAAGTCATACTTTTACTATGTCATGAAAGAAATATGAAGAAACAATCGCAAAAAAAAAGCAAGCTAAATTTCTAATTGCTGTTTGGGAAAGAAGAGTCGGCTTAAGAGCAGGGTCGGCAACCTGGGACTACGGAGAAGCACGCGGCCCTTTCACCCTTCAACTGCTCCACTTCGCTGTTTGGGAAAATATAAACTGAAATCGTGCTGCTGAAAAAGATGAACTCCGAAAAAAATGATTCTCTACTCAGTTTTTTAACGAAAACAGCCGTTTTGAAAGCAAAGATCTTTTACTTAGATTGAGACGAAAAGAAGTTGATTCGCCCAAATAAAATTTTTGCTGCTCTTGTGGTTCTCTTGTTTGCGGAAATCGGAACAAAACAACTCTGTGGCGGTGCAAGATTGACAGAGCCAAATGCATTCAGAAAGCACCAGTTTTTTTTAGTGTCAATACAAAGGTGGTTTCCATGGCATTTTGTTGTTGAACAAATAGCCTTGTGTGATGTACTTTTATAGAGCACTTTTTTACACTACCGGTACTTACTTCCTAAACTACTTAGACTTACTTCTATGCAGTAACGGCAACTCAGAGCGTTACGGTCACCTCACCACTGTTCAAAACTGAATGGCCTAAGCTTGGTGCAATGCATTTTATATACTGCGCTTTTCCGTTGCGTCCATTCTTTTATCACAAAGCAACGAGAAAAAGTTGCGCCTACGCTGGAAGCGAAATCCTTTACGTAATGCTTGTTGAAATGCAAGAAGTATTGGTAGGTTTCGGTGTCGTTAACATGGAATAATATTGTTTGAATAAATGAAAAGATCAATCCAAGAAAACTTTCTAAAACCGAATATAGAATTTCATCTAATACAGTATATAAAGCGCAACACTGTCTTTCTGTCTGTCTTTACTCCTTCGAAACTGCCTGGCTTACAAACATCAAACTTGGCACGATTGATTACTTCTTTGGGGTGTGTGTCCCAAGTAAGTTTGTGACGTCACGATGACGTCACAATCAATGATAATTTGTTTATTTCGCATTTCGCAGCGTTTGGCCTAAACAAAAGCCAGTACCCGACTTACCAATTTCAACAATTTTCACTTCTTTAGCGTCTCACATGATGTCATGATGAACAATTAATTGCAAAATATATTTTCTTAATTTACTTAAAACGTACTCTTTGCAAAAACGCGATTAAACGGTTTTTTGAGAGATATTAAGAAGGTGCTTTTGATAAAAAAGCACTTTACCACAATTGGCAGTGCAACAATAGATTCTCTATTTAACCATTTTAAGTCTACTTAGCGTGCTTATTCGCTTTTTTTAAACTTGCTCTGTGATGTCATAATACGTGTGGTACTATCAGCATAGTTTATCACTATCACAGATCACAATGTAATATTTAGTCTTTTAAAAATTGCAACATTTTTGCAAAGTTAGTTTAATTAAAGCCTAATTTGTAATCTCATTTCTCAATCAATTTTTAGAATTTTTAACAAATTAAAGGGTATTTTAAGGCAATTCCGATAATATATAATTTGTACATTTACTATTAGTTTTTATATTAAAACAACCAAACTTTAACACCTGTAGTGTAACTTTTTATCCCTTTTCATAAGCTAGTAACCTGAGTAAAATCAGATAAATTTGATATGTAAAGATTGTGGTAATATACAAACCATTAATGCCAGTTGGCGTAGTAGGTTAGAGCGTCCGCTTTGCAGTCGGTAGACCTGGGGTTCATTCCCCTTGTCGAGTCATACCAAAAGACTTTAAAAAATGGTATCTACAGTTTCCCTGCTTGGCGCTTGGCATTTATTGGAGGTTGTGGAGAACAAGCCGGCAAGTTCGCTTGTTGTGTCCTTGAGCAAGGCACTTAACGAGACGCCCCACCTTTTTGTGGAAGACAGGTGACCCGGAAATGGCAACTACCAAGCGAGTGCGGACTTCCCGTCCAAAACATAGCGGTACAATTCGCTTTCTCGTGAATGGAGGATAAACATGGTAAATAAAAAAAAATAAAAAATTTGAAAGCTGAAGAAATTTGCTTCCATCAATATATGACTCTAATTAGTGGGGGGATAACGGTTAGTTTATAACCGCTAATCAGAAATTGGTTGCGATGCATCATTTTTTATTTTTAGTTACAGCATTTTCCTGCTTTAACTAAGTAACTAGCGATTTTTAGAAAAAGTTAGTTCTTTGGTATTTCCATTGAAAGCATGCTTCTTCGCCATTGTTTATCTAAAGTTTCAAAAAGATTTATCATAAAATGAAGTCTCTAATAACTTTAAAATGTAGCCTGCCGTTCAAAAAACTTAGCCTCTAATTAGTTTTTACTTGCACAATAACTAATGCACTGTCATAAGCACACAGTTTAACTAACTCAGCTATCTCAACAAAACTTGACCTTAAAAAGCTAACCACAGCCTATTTCCATTTGAGCGGGCTCGGCCAAAAGCCAAATCATACTTTCACTTCTGATTGAGTTTGAGCAATGTCGTACTTGGCTAGGGTTGTAGAACTTCTAGACCGCAAACTTGCCAACTGTTGCGTCATAGATAGCATTGAGACGCAACTAATCTGTCACACAGCTCTCAGTTACGCAAATCAACTAGAATAGAACAATACCAAAATTGTTTTGTAGAATGTTTTTTGAATCACACTTTTACATTTTGCCCAGCACTTGACTAAGGTTGCAGAAAGTTGCACCATTAAACTCCTGGAAACAGCTTAAAACATCGTACTAAATCGATTCTAAGCAACTAGGAAAACCGACGACGATTAAACCGACGCGATGGCGTGGTGGTTAGAGCGTCCGCTTCGCAGTCCGTAGACCAGGGATTCATTCCCCTTGTCGAGTCATACCAAAAGACTAAAAAATGGCATCTGCAGCTTCCCTGCTTGGCGTTCGGCATTTAGGGGAGGTTGTGGAGAACAAGCCGGCAAGTTCGCTTGTTGTGTCCTTGGGCAAGGCACTTAATGGGACGCCCCACTTTTATGTGGAAGACAGGTGGTCCATAAACCTCGAAAAAGGCAAATCCCAAGCGAGTGCGGACATCCCGTCCAAAGTATAGCGATACAATTCGCTTTCTCGTGAATGGAGGATAGATATGGCAAATAAAACAAAAAAAACAAAAGGAAGCTGTCGGAAACTGTAAAAAAGAGTAGCAAAAACTTGCCCTAGTCATAACTTAACCGCGAGTGTTTGATTTTAGGTCAGTTTGCTCTTTGCATGGCTGCGTTTGTGCCAGGACCAAGTAACATGCGCCCAGCCAGAAGTGTTAGCTCATACCAGGGCTGCGAACTCGGTCGATTTTTGTATCGAGTTCAAGTTCAAATTCGAGTTCGAGTCCTGTCAAAATTTATCAAGTTCTTTCGAGTTCAGAAAATAAAGTGATTGACTCAGCCTAAGCACGTTTACAGTAAAATTGCGCGTTCAAACTTATCTTCAAATATCTGTTTTAATAAGCAAATGTTGTTGCCATAACCAGGTAAATATGAGTATGGTCAATTTGCATTGAAAGCGAAAATTGAAAAATAACACTGGTCAACAAAAAAAAGTTTTTCTTTTAAACAACGAGAACAAGAAAACTCATTTCTGGGTAACATTGAGGCGCTGATTCTGAATCTGGCATTAGTTTTCCTTTAGCACATCAGGATTTTGAGATATGAGGGGCATGGTGTGTAAGATTGCGTGCATTTTATACCCCATAAACGACAATATCTCTGCCATTATCATTGCTGTTGTTCAGGTATGGACATAGGCTACTAACTAAATTAGCATGCTGTTATACCCAATTAAACAAATCTGAAGAAAAAGATCGAACAAAAAAGATTAAACAAGTTTAATGTACTGGTGTGGTTGTTTACCATTAGACTGTAGATTGGGCAATGAGCAAACTATTTTTTAATTGTAGTTTTGAAAAGAACTGTTTATTGGCAGCCTTTAAACAGCTTGTACTTGGGTGATTTTGAAAAAATCTGGATATTTTTCACTCCAGATGCATAGGAATTCCTTGTCGGCCATTCTTTTGTTTCATAGTGATGTGCAGTGGCGCGACTGTCCCACAAACATACAAAACAGTAGTGTTTTGTAAAACCCCCTTGCAATTCCATCAGAATTCCAATTACCTTAAGGTTCCCACATAAGCTCCACTGGTAGTCAGAATAGTGAATCGCATTCAACAAAATTTCAATGCTGTCATAACATTCTTCAACTGGGCAGAGTGTGCAATAGGGATGAAGGGTTTCTTATTTCCAATATGTAGAAGAACTGCCTTTAAGCTTCTCTGTGAGGCATCAATAAAAAGTCTCCATTCGTTCACAATGTGAATTAGACCCAGATTTGAAATAGCTCTTCAATATCATGGCAGTAACAAAGAGGCCCCTCAACTTTGAAGGCCGAAGATAAGCTCCTATTGCGCTTCCTGTAGCAACTTACTTTGACATTTTTTTCAACTATATTTCGTTCTTTTAACCTTGATGCAAGGAGCTCCGCCTTTTTTTAGAAAGACATAAATCTCTAATTAAGTCATTTAGATGTTTTTTGAAAATAAGATTTGATCTTCTGTGGTATCAGAATCTGTGTAGTCAGAAGAACTCAATCCGTCGGAGTTATCTTCATCAGCACTGTTATCAGTTGCATCAAGTCCATGTTGAGGAGGTACTGGTGGTGGCATTGAATCATCATGAGGAACTGGGGTCCTAGCTGAATCCAAATTGGAATATGTTATTTTGTCTCTCTGTTTAAAGGAAAAGCCTTTTGTTTTGGTGAGACAAAAATAGCGATCCTGACAGTGATTTTTAGGTTCACGCCAAATCAATGGGACGGAAAACGGCATAGAAGGAGACCGTTTATTTAGCCAGTTGTGCAAGCCTAAACAGCATATCTTGCATATTTTATGGGGTGCCCAGGTCTTATCTTGGTCGCCTAATGGGCAACCGAAATATGCAGCATACATCTTCTTGATATCATGAGTGATATTTCTTTGTTGTTTTTTGCTAGTAAACTTTCCACAGACAAAGCAAAATCGATCTGGATGATTTAAGCATTTTCTAAGCATTATGAATATATTCAAAAATTACTTTTAGAAATACTGTTAATGTATGTACCTATTTTACACTTGTAGAAATAAATAATTTATTTAGTAAAACATGTTGTCATATACTGCTAATATTATTCCTCAGTTCCGCCTGCGTATGTTCCTACATTTTTCACTCTCTACACTTACTGTAGACTACTTAAATAACTTGCAAAACCGCCTGCTTCCATCCTTTCTTTGTCACTCAGAGCTTGCACTTACATTATTTCACCACTTAAGAATGTTATTCTGTGACGTTATGATGCAATGTTCTATTGTATTTAGACTGTAAAATGCTTAACAACAAAAGTTGATTTAAAATTATAAAAACCGAAATATCTCAAAAACCTGATGTGCTAGAGAAAAAGTAAAATCATTTTTAGAATCCGCATCAAAAATACATCAAGACTCGCTCACCAAAATCTTCGCTTAAAATTTACTGTTGACCAGAGTAACGTACAATTGAATCATTGTAGGTTCCCTAATTATGTGCTTTCGCTCAAAACAAAGGCTATGTCTGCGACTCATTGTTTACAAAGAAAAAGTTGACTGTCAATTAGGCCATTCATTCTTTACTGTGATTGTTTGCATTGCAAAACTGTAAAATCTAATTATAGCGTTCTTTTCAGTGACCATAATGTTTTCATAAAGCATTTAGGGTTTTATGCAGAAAGCAGACTTAGTTTAGGTCGAGCTTTAGCCTAAGCCGAGCTCGGCCAAGTCGGGCTTACAAAGGGAGGCTTGGTGGTATGCAGGCCCAGTTGGCAGGCGCTTTCTCGCAGCCTGGGCTCTTAGTACGTCTTTCAGAAATGTCAGACAGAAACCGAACCTGCCAGCCTGGAAGGGTAACCCCTCACCCCGATGTTCAGCCAGAGCCTACTACTCGGCAAACGCCCTTTTCAGGGCGGGGCGATGTGCCCCTGTCAGGGCACACCGTCAACAAGTTCCGAAGGCCAGCAGTCTTGCAGCTAAACATCGAAGGCCTGACTGCAAGCAAGATAAATGTACTTCATCATCTTGCCGTGTAGTATCAGGCACTCATCATTCTACTTCAAAAGTCCCACTACACTCGTGCAGATAAGCTAACAACACCAGGCTTTACACTAGCTGGGTCTTCTTTAAACAAGAAGCATTGCCTTGCCATGTTTGTCCATGACCGGCTAAAATGGACCCTTGTTGGTCAGTCTCCAGCTACATTGGAATCTGAGTGATTGTGCATGGTCGTTGATGGTTATAAAATTGTAAATATCTGCCAACCTCCACCTACGGGACTGCAAGCGTCTGATCTCCCAGTGTTCCCTTACTCCGTTCTTTATGCTGGCGATTTTAATTGTCCACATGTCAACTGGGGTTATAAAACCAGCAGTGCTGATGGAGAGTGCCTTGTTGCTTGGTCAAGCCTTAACGGCATTGTCCCTTTCCACGACCCAAAGGTCGTGGCCACCTTTCATTCTGGCCGCTGGAACACTGGCACCAACCACGATCTGGCATTTGTCAGTGTTGGTCCAGATAGCCGTGAACCTAACAGATGCATCTTAGAGACGTTCCCTAGATCACAACATCGACCCTCGCTTATTGTTCCACCAAGACTTGCTCTGCCTGTTCCGAGCAAGCCTGTTGAGCGATGAAACTTCCGCAAGGCCATCTGGAACCACTACAATGCATTGACCAACAAACTTGCTAAGAGTTTGTTGCCACCAGATTCACCGGATGTGGATCTGGCCAACCAGGACTTCTGCAATGTCATCAGAACAGCAACCAAAAATTCTATCCCACACGGTCGTCGAAATAACTACATACCGTGTTGGGATGCTGAGTGCGAGAACCTGTACTGTGCATTTCAGCAATCGCCTGAAGGAAGTGACTCTAACGGGGCTGCCACTGCCCTGCTCCTCGGGCTCGACAAGAAAAGCAGAGATCGGTGGTGCGAGACCGTTCAGACTATCGACTTTTCTCACTTTAGTCGAAAAGCATGGAGTATTTGGTGCTATTGCGTCCCAGTTGATTAGAAACGGCAGATACGAGGGTATTGACCGTGAGTGTCACGAATAAGTAAATTTGCGCTAAATAGAATATTTTTTATTGCTAGCTCCAAGTGGTTACCATCGATAGAGAACGTCTTATAAGCGAGAAACAAAACAATAAAGCGAATCCTAAAGGCGCGAGGCTTCCGAAGGAAGCAATGCTATTGAGAGATCGTATATTTAAATTTACAAAGCCATCCCTGGACGCGTTTCGTCCTTTTGTATTTATCAGCAGGGCTTGCCAAGGCCCAAGAGGTCCCCTCAATAGCATTAACGTTGACTTTTATAAAACAAACTAACACAAAGCACAAGACTTACGTGCCGTTTATTTTTGAACGAGGTTCGTTTTGACGTACTTTTAACCGCTCGACTATGGACTAAGACTGATATCCTTACGTAAAGTTGATTACACCAGCAGTGATTAAACGTAAAATGGTCTTCCAAAGGTTACAAACTGTATGTACAGTTATTGTAATCTATTGTTTTATTTTGCAGTGATCATTTTTTTATTGTAAATCTGAATTATTTGTAGCCCTGACTTGCTAAACTGTTTTCAAAAAAAGACCTTTTTTTTCTTTCGGATTTATAAATAAATTTGTAACTCATATGCCTTTCTGACGTCACAATCACTGTCTACGTGACTTAATTTTTTAGCCTATTCTGGTGATTCTTGTTTCTTCTCGAAGATTTCTTTTTTATTGTTATTATTAGCGATTACGTAATTTATTCACGGTGTTTTTCCTGTGTCACGTGATGTTCTAGCAATTTTTAGAATATTTTCAGTCCTACATATAAGGCGGCAAAGTTTTATTCATTCACAGAGAGAGAGAGAGAGTATAATTGAGTAGTAGATGAGAGTGGAAATTAGAAGTTGTAAAAAGGCGTTGTTGTGTGGTGATTGTTGTGACAGGAATCAAGTGATTATATTGGTGGTTTTAGTTAGTCTCTGATATTTAATTATTGAAGTGCTTTAGTTCTGTGTTTTGGCAAGCGAAGGAATTGGAAGTTATAAAGTGGTTTGTGAATATATTTGTTCTGTTCTCGATCGAGAAGTGCGCGGGTTAAAGTATCTTAGTTGAAGCCAATCTTTTCGTAGCTATTAAGTTGCAACCAAACTTAATTATTCGATCGATACTGCAAGTCGCTTCAATTTAAGAAGTAAATTGAAATTGAAATAGAATCAAAAACTCTATTGAAACGTGACAGTGATTCATCTCGATGCATCTCGCAAGCTGTGCCAGATCTTTGAAGGGTTACTCCAACAAGTCCAGTGAACGTCTCTGAAAGTTTTACTTCTTAGAAATTCGCTGCTGCCCTCAAACACCTGAAACTAGGAAAAGCGCCAGGCCAAGATTCTATTTTCCCGGAGCTAATAACCTATGCTGGAGCTGCACTGAAGTCCTGGTTGAGTGGCTTCCTTTCTTCCTGCCTGCGCCACCACAAAAGTCCAAAAGTCTGGAGAAGAGCACTGGTAGTCGCGATCCCTAAACCCAAGAAGCCTGTTAAGGACCCGAAAAGCTATCGTCCGATCTCCTTGGTTTGCGTTTTCTAGAAGATCCTCGAGAGGCTTATACACGCTCGTGTTAAATCGATTGTTGACTTACTTCTCCCTAGGGAGCAGGCTGGGTTCTGACGGGGAAAGTCAACCGTGGATCAGACTGTTTTGCTAACTCAAAACATCGAGAATTCGTTTGAGGCCAAGAAGAAGGCTGGTGCCGTGTTTGTCGATCTGACAGCTGCTTATGACACGGTCTGGCACCGTGGTCTCACCTGCAAGTTGCTTAGGCTTCTACCGGATAAGCACATGGTCCAGATGCTCTCGGAACTTTCCAGAATAGAAGTTTCACTACTGGTGTCAGCAAGTAAAGCAGGTTAAGACGTTTGCGAAACGATCTCCGACAGGGCTCGGTCTTGGCCCTCCTCCTTTTCAACATCTGCACATACAATCTGCCTTCCAGGTAAGCGGCATAGACAGAAGCCGATTCCCTGGGAGAAGAACAGTTAGGAAAGTTAGGAGAGGAGGAAGACGAGGAAGGAGAGCCAGCGATAGAACGAAGAAGAGAGTGCACAGATTTAGGGTTAGACCTAGGTGAAAGAAAAGAGCAAGTCGTCTGCCATGCCTCAGCCTTGGCCTTGGCAATGACTGACGAAGCGCATCGAGAAGCGGAGATATAGGCCTGGCGATGTTCATCACTTCTGTGAGCGGCAGCAAAAGCCTTGCGTCTTTCACCAACCGCTTCTTCCACCTCAGCAGACCACCAGGCTTTAGGAGGGCGTTTGATGCGGCCAAAAGGAATGGAAGATTTTGCCGCATTCAGTGCCAGAGAGGTAAAGAGAGCAGCTGCAGAGGAAAGAGAAAGAGACGAGTATTCCTCTGCTGACGGACAGTGAGAGTCAAAGTAGGAGGCAAAGCCATCCCAGCGAGCTTTCTGAAAATTGAAGGAAGGGGGGCGCTCGTTGGGGCGATAGACCGGAGAGAGAGGGACGGATAGAAGAATTGGTAGATGGTCAGAACCCAGGTTCTCAAGAGCACCTCCCAAGAGCAAGAAAAGGCAAGAGTAGAAGAAGCAAAGGAGATGTCGGGAGGGGAGTGACTGCCAGAGGAGCAATGGAGAAGAGTGGGTGTGTCAGGGTCATTGAGGGGAAGGAGGTCAGAGGAGATGACCCAGTCGAATACTTCTTCCCCGCGGGGGTCGGAAATACTTCTTGAGTCCCAGAGAGGGTGATGACAATTGAAGTCCCCCAGAATGAAGAGATTTCTGGAGGAGGGAAGAATTGAGGAAAAAAGGAATCGGTTCTGCCATCCATTGGGGAGGAGCCAAAAGGGGGGCGTACACATTAAGAAATGACACTGAGGAGGAGTTGTTAAGAGAGATGTTGATCCCTACATAATCAGAGTAGGGATCGAGCGAAGAAAGAGAAGAGGTGGAAAGTTCAGAAAAGGATAGGCCCTGCCTGACGAAAATGACAACGCCGACGTTGGCGTGCGTGGCATCAGGAGAGAGAATGCCAGACCGGGAGTGGGTGCAATCAGAACGCAGAGCAAAGAATCCAGGAATCCGAAAAGAGGAAGAAGAGTTAAGATTGGATTCCTGGATGCAGATAAGGTCGACTGGATGGGATGAGAGAAAGTGAAGTAGTTCAGTGCTCCTGGCACAGAGACCTCCAGCATTCCATTGAAGAACCCTGAGAGAGTCAGGAGGAGGAGAGAAGGCAAGAGGCGTAGAAGGATGGCCAGGAGCAAGGGACGGTGGTGAAGGAGCATAGGAAAGGGATATAGAATGGGCAGATGTGGGATAGGAGGTTCGGAGACGAGGGTAACGCCTGAGTGCAGCATCAGTAGAGGGGGGACCAGATTGTACAATGGAGGTATACATGATGGAGGAGTCCGAGGAGGGAGTCACAGTGTTACAGCAGGGGAAGCAGCTCCAAGAGTGAGAACTGCCAAGAGCTCTGAATTTGGACAGGGAAAGTTGTGAGCACCTTAGATGAACCCATTTGGAGCAGGTGCAGCATTGCACTGACTTGCCCCGCCAGGCCACATTTCCAGCGCACACAGAGCAAGGAAAGATGGGGCCAGGGTTAGGATGAACGTTACCGCTCATGAGGAGAAGGAGGAGAATGAGGAGACGAAGAAGGGCAAGAGTAGGGCAGGAGAGAAGAAAAAGTGAAAACAGGCGACCGATTTTGAAGATGCTGTGTGCTGCCCTTCTGCGATCGTTCAGGGGGCAGCATAGCGAAAAAATGAAGGGGAGTGCCCGGGGTAACTGGGACCCTCGGGAAGGCCAACAGCCATTTCGACCCAACCCAAACGGGGTTGTGGACCGCACCACCACGTTGAGGCGGCTGTTGATTGGTGCAGGTTGTTGATTGGTGTTGTTGATTGGTCCTGAGGTCACACTTTTTCGTTTCTCAGCTAAAGGCTCTGCGTAGCAGAGCCAGAGGCTGCCTCACTAAGCTCCGCCGAGCCACGTGCCCTGTGGAGTCTCACTCTTCCTTTTGCTCTCCTTTCTCTCCCGCTGAATTTCTTGCAGCTGCCTCCAACCTTTCCTCCTCCACTGTCCCTGGCCGAGACAAATTTGCCTATCCCATGCTAAAGCACCTTCCTCGCTTTGGCATGGATTTTCTTCTTCACATCTTCAACCTTTCCTGGTCTTTACATTCCTTTCCTTCCATCTGGAAGACATCTTCTATTATTCCCATACACAAGATGGGAAAGCCTCTCGACTCTCCTGCTTCCTTCCGGCCTATCTCTCTCACCTCCTGCGTATCAAAGCTGTTTGAACGCATCATTCTATCCCGTCTTCTCTTCTTTCTGGAATTTAATTCCATTTTCTCTCCCCGCCAGGCCGATTTCCGCCCTGATCGGTCTACACTCGATCAAATTCTGTACCTTTCTCAGTCCATTTTGGATGGGTTTAACAAACCCAGGCCGGACGCTCGGACAATCCTCTCTACTATCGATATCTCGAAAGCTTTTGACTCTGTCTGGCATCCCACTCTTTTCGACAAACTGATTTCGGCTGGCCTCCCTCCTTGCTTTGCTCGTTGGACTCAATCTTTCCTTTCTGATAGGTGCGCTTCTGTGGTTTTTCAAAATCACAAAAGTCGTTCCTTTCGAGTTCGTCGAGGTGTTTCTCAAGGATCCGTTCTTGGCCCTGTACTTTTCTCTCTTTTCATTAATGATCTTCCGGCTTCTCTGCCTTCTTCCGTCAGCTGCTCTCTTTACGCTGACGATCTGGCCATTTGGTCCTTTTTCCCCTCGGTTCCCACTGCGGTGGAGGCCACACAAGGAGCTCTGTTTCGATTGGAGCGCTGGTCTGAGTACTGGTGTCTTCCTCTCAATCTGAGCAAATGTGAGGCCTCGTTCTTCTCAGCGGATCCCCACAAAGCTAACCTCCAGCCCAACCTCCTCCTACTTGGCTCCCGCCTTCGTTTTAATCGCACTCCAACTTTTCTTGGGGTCACCTTGAACTGCACTCTTTTCTTTTCTAAGCATGTATCTTCGCTGAAGGCCAAGCTCTTCCCCACGTCTCAAGGCCTTACGCTGTATCTCTGCTTCCTCATGGGGCCCCTCTAAGGAGTCCCTCTCTCTTTTGTATAAATCTTTTCTTCGGTCTCTTCTCACTTACGCTTCACCCGGATGGTTTCCTTTCCTAAGCGCTACCAATTTCACCAAATTGGAACGCCTTCACCGAGCGGCCAGTCGCGCCATCACCGGCAGCTTCTCGTCCTCCCCTATCAGTTTACTACTCACCGAGGCTTCTTTACTTTCCCTACGAGTCACTCTGACTCACTTCACTCCTTTTTCCTGTTAGCGGGCTCTTCGTCTCCCAACCTCCTTTTCCTATTTCAGGTTTGGCCAGACTTTGAGTGAAACCAAGACTCTGCAGATCGTCCTGGAGAGCTTTTGCGTCCACTCACCCGCTCATGCTTCCTTCTACTTGTTCTAGGGAGGCTCTTCTTGCTTGCCCTCTCTTTCCTCCTTGGAATCTGCCCTCGTTCACCGTGGAGTCCACCCTTTCCACTCCATGCTCTCGCTGTGATCCCCTCTATCTCGCCAAGGTGCGGCTCTCGCCCATCTTGACTCTCTCCCCCCTCATGATCTGATACTCTGGACAGACGGCTCTGTTCCTTTTCTTTTGACAAGGACGGTTCCGGCGTTCTTGTTAACTGCTGCTCTCTCTGTGGCACTGAGGCCACTCTTTCCTTTTCGGCAGGCCCAGTATGTTCCAGTTTTTCCGCTGAAGCCTGCGCCATTCTGCACGCTCTTTGCTGGTCTCGGCAACACCATAAAGTCTGCCATTTCTCTTCTCTTCTCCTCCTGTCTGACTATTGCTCTGTCCTCGCCACCATGTCCTCTCCTCCATTTTTTTTTCTTATCCCAAACTCTGTGGCAGATCTGGCAGGAACTGTCTTCTCCCTCCTCCTGTTCTATCAGGCTACAATGGGTCCCTGGACACTCGTTTCTCCCGGGAAACAACGCGGCTGACGAGCTTGCCAGACGGGGAGCGCTACTTGCGCCTTCCGCAATCTCTTGTAGTCTCTCTCCTCTTATCTTTTGTATCCACTCTTCTCCTATCTCGGACTGGAGGCGTACTGTCTCCTCGAAGTATTTTGACACACAAGTTCCCTCAATTTCAAATGAGGAACTTGTGCTCCCTCGTCATGCTCGCTGTGTCCTCTCTCGTCTTCGCTGCAATGGACACAGCCTTTATTTAGGTTCTTATCTCTCTAGGATTGGCAGAATCGAGAATTTTTCCTGCAACGCCTGCGGACACTCGTCCCAGGACACCACTCATCTCATTCTGCACTGTCCAGCTACGGACTCTTTGCACCGCTCACTCTTTGGCGACTCTCTGTCTCTCTACAACCTCTGGTCCAGACCCTGGGGAGCTTCCCGGCTTCTGGGGCTCCATGGTCTTCCGCCATGCCCCCATCCCTCGGAAGGGGTTGGGTAAACACCAACAACAACAACATCTGCCTTCCATGACTTCTTAGAAGTATGCATATGCTGATGGCTTAGCATTGCTGTATCCTTCTCGAGATTGGAAGGCTGTGGAGAACACTCTTCGCCAAGGCATGACTACACTTCAGCTTATCTCCAGACTTGGAGGCTAAAGCTCAGCAATACGAAAACGGTGACGGCGGCCTTTCATCTTAACAACAGAGAGGCCAAATGTGAGCTTAATGTTTACAACAATGGCAACCTATTGCCACTCTGTCCAGTCCCAACGTATCTTGGGAAAGAGCTGGATAGGTCGCTCACTTTCCGTCACCACTTGGAGGCTTTACGCAAGAAACTCTCCACCCGATTCGCGCTGTTGAGGCGACTTGCGGGATCCGGATGGGGTGCAGGTGCCAAGATTATGCGCATCTCTGCTCTATCCTTGGTTTACTTCACCGCTGAGTACTGCGCACCAGTTTAGTGTCGTAGTACGCATACTTGCCTCATTGACAGCATTGTTAATGATGCTTTGCGCATTGTCACTGGATGCTTACGTCCCACACCAACAGAGGACTTGCCTGCTCTCGCCGGCATTTAGCCAGCTGAGCTCCGCAAATTAGGAGCGACACCCTCCTTTGCGAATCGTGCTATCCATGCTTCCGACTGTGTACTGCACGGACAGTTGGTTGGGCAGCAGAATGCGCACCTGGGGAGACTTAGAACAACACACCCATTTGTACCTGCTGCGTGGAAACTATTAGGTAGTCTGTCTAAATTGGACATCCGCGTGAAGCAAGTGGACGAAACATAAATGAAACGCGGACTACTTGGAGAGTACTTCAAGGGTGCGTGCTTTCATTCCCAGGGTCAGTTCAAGGCCATTTGAAATGAGTCTGCACAGAACATCTTGGGTAAGGCTCAATCGCCTGTGGACTGGTGTAGGGCGTTTTCACTCGTCCATGTACAAATGGGGTCTCGCTCCATCACCAAATTGCGAATGTGGTGTAACTAAGCGAACTGCATATCACGTTATATCTCCGTGTCTCATACATCATGTACGAAGAGGAACACGAGATCTGCAGGTTTTGCATGATGCAACTCGATATTGGCTTGACACCACTGCTGCCAGCATCTAGTCTGGGCAGCGCAGCAGCCCTGGGTGGTAAAAGAATAGACCCTCGGCTCTGGCCTTGCTTTGTGCTGGCCTGGATTGAGTTTGGGTGCCTGACCAAACGACGACGAGGACCACAACGGTGGTAAGCAGAAACTAAACTCAAACGACACGTTTGAAACCCCGGGTTAATGTATTATGATGTCACCGTTATTGAAAGCTCAGTTTGTGAAGGGATTATGAGGTTGCCGTTAAATACAATATATTTTGTCGTGTCATGTTGGCAGGTAACATGCTGTACGTTATTGTGGTGCGATACAAATGGATGTTGTTGTTTGCAAAAAGATTTACTGTTACTGATTTACCCCTTCGAACTCTGGTTTCTCTTTTGAACCCTTTGAATGCTGGTGATAAACAAAATTATTCTTTTACTAGATTAAATAAACCAAAAGTGCTAGTGATGTGAGCCCAACTTAAATAATTTGCTGGCCGGTACACCGGCTCACAGGGTAATGACAGTAGACCCAAAGGCCGGTTAATTGACCTTTCAGGTCTATAGGGCTTCTCAGTAAAGCCGGTTTTTGAGCCTGCAGAGTTCAAAGGGTTGAGCTACTGGAAGCCCATTGCCCAAATTTAGCAACAGCAATACACTAACGAGGGTTTTGCCTCATCGCATACATTAGTCGCGATTTAAGCCATCTACAATAGTGACTTATAACAAGCTGACTTAACCAAATAGTAAGCCATGCTTAACGCTAAAACTTCTTTCTGCTTACGAAATCGATGACTTCAGTTGGGCTTAGACAATTTTAGAAAAATTCTGGCTTAAACCTACTTTCTGCATAAGATCCTTAATTTCCAATAATTTGATTCTTTTTTAATTTAGTTGTAATGATATTGTACAAATGAAAATGAACTCAAACTCGCCTTTAAATATTTTCGAGTTCGAGTCCCACAAAATTTTGAGTTTCGAGTTCAAGGTCGAGTTCGAGTTCGGCAAAAAAATCGAGTTCGCAGCCCTGGCTCATACAAATACCCCTGCAGTTATCACAAAGTTGTAAGTAGTGGGCATAATATTCAATAGCTTAATCCCAAAAATAAATATCAATTAAAGTAATACAAGAGGCCAGAGATACCCTTTTAAGCAAACTGCTGAGAGTGACAACCTCTAGCTTCTTGTCAGTCACCAACTGCACTGAAGAGACTTGTTAGGTCGAAACATTGTCACTGTCTGCAGTTTGCTCAAATATCAACTATTTTGGCGCCCTTCCGTAACTTGGATATGATTTCAATTTAAGCACTTGCTCAATTTAATGGACAAATTTTGTTAAGTTTGAGGACGCCTATCGTGAAAACAGAGCAAATAAGATGTTGCCAGGGACTAGAGTTTGGAGATATGAAGTGGCTAAGAGCAGCTCCCAGCAAATGCTTTTTTTTTTATCAATTACGTTTCAAAAAACGATAGATTTGTTTTGAAACGAGATTTGGCTATGTAAAAAAGTAAATCTTTTATCACTATGTTAGCAACGATCCATTGAGTAAAGCCGGCTAGTAGGTCTACAAATTTTTCTCAAACTTAACTTTCGGCAACGTGGTTGAATGAGTTGAAACGCCGCTTGCAGCAAACATCACCGTGAATTTGAACCTTACAATCATCACCTTGTTATGCTTTTGAGAAAAAGACTTTGAGGAAACTTCCCGTGGTTGGTTGCAGGTTTGAGGTAAAAATACACTGTACCAGCCGTACCGGTAACTCCTACGCGGTTCTGAACTCAAAATGTTCTATGCATCACCGCAAAGGTTTTTAGTGACCGCCGGATATACATGGGCTTTAATTTTGCAATTGCCTGCCCAGAGCCGGATTCACCCGGGTAGAGACCCTAGTTAACCTCTTTTGAAGAAGACCCAAATCGTAAATGCGCCCTTTGATATCCCCAAATTAGGAAGTATTCTTTTAACAAAAAAACTTTAATTTCGATCTCAAGATCCCAATTTTCTTTCCACGGGTTCAGGCGCACACCCCCTTGAGACCTCTCTTTTTAATTCAGCATCTACTTTGCTTAATTTTTTGCAATCGACAAAAAATTTCGCCTTACCCTCATCTTAGTGTCCACCAAACAATGTTAACTGACATAGGCTTTCACTATTCTGCAAGGAATGATCGTGGACTCTCACTTATGAGCTTGCCTGTCAACATGGATTGTAATGAACCATGCTGCAACGCAGTATCGCCATCCGTCTTAATGCTATTGTCAGTTTTGTTGACTAGCTAATTAACAATGAAACATGATTCAGTGTTATTTATTTTTGATTTCTGCTTCTGCGCTAATTCTGTGGATAAATTGGTGTAAAATAAAATTGGTTCCCGAAAAAACTGATTTACAAATGGTGTCAGTCACCCGAAAGTTTGGTAAAATCTATCCAGAGCACATTACGATGTACAGAGAGAGGGTGTCCATTGAAGAAGATGTGCAAATGTGATCCCTCAATATTTTGGTGGTTCAGTCTTATTTTTAATGATCTGCTGGCCGACTCCCCACCCTCTCCACACGACGTTACTTATATTGTCAAACACTAGAACAATAGGAACTAATTCAGTTGGTGAAGTTTACCAGTTTCATGAGTTACCATTTGGTATGTCACAAAACGAAATTGAATGTATAAAACAAAATTTTTCTACACAAAATAAAATATAATTTGAATTCTATGCCAAAAATGCTGAGAATAACTAGATGACTGAAAATAATTTTCTCTTTATAATCCTTCTTTCGCTTCAGATGTATCTGTGACGTCACAACGGCACACTCGCAGAGACCACGACGTATCTCTGTAACAAAAATATGCTCGGTTAAAAATAAAAAGCTTTCCGGAATACTTTTCCGGTTGAAAAGTGTCATCGGTATAGTATTCCGGTGAGTTTTAACGTCATTGAGGGTTGGTTAGAAAGCATTGCCAAACAAACAAAAAGCACCATCCTAGGGTGTGTCTCATTACCAAAAACATAGTTCAACCAGCCATAAATTTAATTGCCAAAAGGGATGTCTCTAAACAATATGGAATGTTGAACAATTTCCTTTTTCACAAGCAGCAGAACTCGCAAAACTCCTTTTAGCAGTAGGATTCCCAGAATAACAACAGTGGAGCTAAGCATAAGATGATTGTCCAAATCTACTTCGGAGTTTACCAAGTTTCAACATTCTGCTTAAATCGCTTGATATTTCTTCTGATAAATTTACTTCTCGATAGAATCTGCCAAGCAGAGGAAACGAAGACAATGTGCCTTTTCCTTGGACTCAACAACACAGGTATCGTAAGATTAGAACGCACAACTACCCGACTATCATCGGTCCAAATGGGTGCGTTAACCGGGAACGCCTAAGCTGGTCTTGCTTCATATGATTCGGTGTGTTTTTATCAGTCAGTACTGCTCCAGGTCAAAGGATTTGACATGAAATTAATGGCGCAAGCCTTCCTCGTATCTTTGTATAATTGAATCATGTGTTACGCTTATAGCAGTTTGTGATCAGACCTACTTCAGAGTTACCACTACTGTAGGTACAGTGCATTTCTATAGTCGTAAAGTGTTTTTTTCAGAAGAATTTAACCGAGCATTGAACACCTGTTCTCTTGCTAGGTTCTTAGTGAAAGTTTAATGATAATGATTGTCTGACAAGAGTGACGTCTTATGCGGAAGCAATGACGTAAAACTATTGCTTTCCATTGGTTAGGAATGCGCGCTAAACCATGACTCACTTCTTCGCACGAACATAATGGCCACGCACACCTTGGACAAACGCGTCATCTAGCGGCAGAACAAATTTTCCTTGAGGCTCGTTAAAGGGAGACCACTGGCAATTCCATTTCGGACATTGTGCCTCGCAGCATCGATGCCTTTAAAATAATATTTGATCGAATTCAAGTTAGAATTTCCCACGACATCACAAGTTTGATTCAAAATAAATTTTGAAAATTGCGTTTTTCATTTTAGTAAATCTTGTAGGACGTGTTTGGGAGATAACAACAAGCCTACGTCAAGAACTCATATGAGGCAAGGTAGCCTTTACTCGGTTATTCAGGAGATGGCGGTATTACAATAAAGGCCTGTGCATTATTTTACAAAAATCTTTGATCAAGTTCTAAAAGGCTATGTTTTTTGAGGCATGTGTGGTAGTTTTTTAGAAAAGTTCTCATCAGGAAATCGGAGGAGAGGAGGGTTGAGGAAGAGACTCCGGAACAAGTGCTCTATTAATTGGTTATCCTGAATTACGCACTGGATAAATGAGCGATTTCTGCTGATTTCCTTGCTTAATTTATATGCAACTTCGTCTCTGCTGTAAGTTGGTCTAGCATAGTGATAGGCAATGACAGAAACTCACCACAGTCGTACTCCGCTGGTACCTTCTGTTTGCGTAAAAGCTCCCCAAGTTTGGAAAAATCCGTTATTGGGGCACAGAAATTCGTATTCCTCTTTAAACTAAACATAAAGAAGTCAAATCAAGTAACAGTATTTCGTCAAAATAGCCGGAATATAACTGAGACTTAGTAAATTAGGTATATTGTCATGATGACACGAAGATAAAGAATCAACAAATTTGAAATTGTGATAACTGCTATGACAATTAGATACTAACACATAGGGGCGTATGGAGGGCTACTATGCGCCCTCTCGAAAAAACTTAAATGTCATTTTCAGTCACTACGCTTGTACAGGTAATATACATATCATCTGATATAGCTCCAAAATGTTGCTCTCCAAAAAAAAGTCTTTACCGCGACTTCACATGAACACCAAAAACATTAAGGGTTACGCACTTCAGCTTTCTCGTCCCCCCTCCCCACCCCGCGCCCTATAAATTTCTGCATACATTCTAACAAATACAGTGTATATCACAACACAAATGTAATTCATATTAACTTTTTACGGTGGGGTAGCGCAACGTGTGGTCATGAGTTGCGCGACCGAGCACATAGTTCCATATTTTAGCTTAAATTTGATTTGAAGTTGATCTTCAACAAAGGTTTTCACCTGAACATAAACAGAAAAATCTTGTTCAGGTAAGAACAGGAGTGCATTGGTCTTTGATTGTGTACCCCTATTTTATGACATGAACATATATTTACAGCTTAAGCTATCCTATGTCACATCTTCGCCTCTGCTTGTTCACGACGACTCCGCATAATCGCCGGTTTTTTAATCTTACTTCTTCAAATCAAAAATCCTGGGACATGCAGAGATAGCCTATAAGAAAATGACACGTCAGAAGATTTACTTGAAATGCAACTTGTGTGACCACCATGAGTGGATGGTTTGATTTACGACTAAGAACCAACTCTAAGCTCATAATGTTAATTGCCTGAATTTGCTATCGGATGGTGTGCTTGTTTTCTTTTATATCACAATGCAGGGGGAAAGTGGGGAGCTAAAAGTTACTTTTTGCACCGTAGACAATTTGTGTGTTGAGTTATGGAAGCACTATCAATTTTAAAACACACTATAACATGTTGTTTCTGTTTTGGTAATTTTTAAGAATGGGTGATTACTCTAAACTAGTTTAATATCATCTTAAAAGTGTTTTCTCAAGTGGCTCAAGATACTCCTATCTCGTGATGCTTTGAGTCGGGCTTGGGGTACCATGAGCAAGCACATTTAACATACGAATTTTAACAAAATTTTAGTTAATTTTTTTATTGGTTTGGTGAAGGGCACAGTAACTTCTCAGAAAACTTAAAAAGATACTGGTATTATTGAATTGAAATGCTGACTGATCATCTAATACTGTGGTTCTCAACCTTTGTAATCGCTTGCACCCCTAAAAAATCTTATTATGTTCTTTCACCCCCATAATATTTTACATGTGGCAAATGCATGCGGCCCGCGGGCCAAAATGTGACCCGGGACATAATTTTCTGATAGGTGTGTAAGGATCAGGTACCACTGCCCGACCTTGGTTTACGATACATTGAAGTCACAACTGGAATTGCGTGTGTTGACCTTTTTTTTCAAAGATCAGCTTCATCTCAGGCTGAATTGAAAGCCATGCACTAGACATGCTGTCAATAGACACAGAATGTGCAGAACAACAGGCACAGGAAGAACTGATCATGACAGTACAGTAATGCACCACAAAAATTCGAAAAACCATCTCACACCCCATAAGATGCTGCCTCGCACATCTGGTTGGGAACCTTTGGTCTAATATATTCACGACAAACCACAACGCTCAACTCCAACAACAACAACAACAACAGACCAACACCTAAATTTTGTGTGGGTAAGTGGTTTTCTCCAAAGTGTATTTGTTATGATTTCTATTCACATGAGAATTTACAATGATCGGGGGGAAGCCTGAGAACCAATTAGATCCGTTTTTTGCTACCTCTGATAATGGAAGAGGAAGACAGAAAACAATATCTTCCCTCTGCACTATACTGGTTTCCTCCTCAGTTGGTTTCACAAACTTGACAGAAACTTTGGACGATTATATGAAGAACTGCTCTTCATAATCCTCATCTTCATCTTTTTTCAACAACATTATCTTCAGGACTGGACAGCAGATGATTTCCGGTAGCCCGATCCGTGAGTACGTCTGTCCTCCAAACTCATATGACAGACCGAAACCAAATCTGCCCAAACGGTAAGGCATTTACTGTTACCGATGTTCTGGCAAGGCCTTGTAAGTGGCAAACGCTTTTTTCAGGGTGGGCGACGCATCAAAACGCATCGTCAACAAGTTCCGCAGGCCTGTCATCCTTCAGTTGAACATTGAAAGGCTCACTGCAAGCAAAATGAGCGTTTTTTACCATCTTGCTGCACGGCGTGAGGCACTCGTCATCCTACTCCAGTAGACCCACTGCACGTCTGCACAAAGGTTAGTTCTACCGGACTACTAACTAGCTGGGTTCTCCATAAGCAGGAAGCATAGTCTTGCTATTTTTGTCCATGAACGACTGAAGTGGACCCTTTTCGACTAAACTCCACCTACATCGGAGACTGAGTGGTTGTGTGTTGACGTTGGTGGATACAAGATAGTCAACGTTTACAAACCTCCACCCATTCGTATATGTATCCAATCTCCCAGTATGTAAGTATTGGAATCAGTTTAGTATCTGCAAGTATTCAACCATGTATCCGATTTCCCATTATTCCCACATCCCTGTCTCTGTGATGGCGACTTTAATTGTCAGCATGTTGACTGGGGCTATGATGCCAACAGTGCAGATGGGAAATGCCTAATTGGCTGGGCAAATACCCGCAATCTTGCCCTACTCCATAACCCAAATGATGCTGCCAGCTTCCACTCTGGCCGCTGGAATACAAGTACCGTACCAACCCGGATCTTGCATTTATCAGTATCGATTCGGAGAGTCGTTTACCAAACAGACAAATCTTAGAAAAGTTTCCAAGGTCTCAACATCGACCCTCGCTTATTACTCCACCCAACTTTGCTCGTCCTGTACCAAGCAAGCTTGCAAAGCGATGGAACTTCCTCAAGGCCAAGTGGAGCCAATACATTACTCTCACAAACAAACTTGCCAGGACTTTGCCGCTACCTATATAGATCAGGCATATCAGTGTTTCTGTAACGCCATCAGCACTGCGGCGAAAAAGTATCCCACGTGGCCGACAAAATAGTCTTATATCATGTTGGGATGCCGAGCGCGAAAACCTCTACCAAACATTCTTGCAATACTTTGAAGGGTACAAATCGAGCAGAGTTGCTACAGCTTTGCTTGCCAGGCTTGACAGGAAACAGAGAAATCGATGGTCTGATGCTGTCCAGAACATCGACTTTTTACGCTCTAGCCGGGTAGCATGGAGTACATTAAACGATCTTACTGGTAGGTTACGAAATCCCCTCGTCAATGTCCGGTTTCAGCAAATGCTATTGCTAGCCAGCTGGTAAAAACGAAAAATACGAGGGTGCAAATCGAGAGATTTCTCGCTCTGTTACGCAGATATTGTCTGATTTTTGGAGGGCTACATCTCCTGATGTAGTAAATATCTCCAGAGATTTTTCTCCACAAGAATTTGCTGCTGCCCTCCATCACTTAAATTAGGTAAAGCTCCGGGCTCTGACTCTATTTGTACAGAGCTTTTGTACTATTTATTGGGATCAGTTTTACATTTATGTAGTCACCAACTGCTGGTTTTTTGTTCGGATTTTGCAGTCCAGCGTCCTCTTTAAACTCATTCTAATAGCTGTCAGAAGCCGAATCCAGTTTAGGAAATTAAAAGATTCGAATCAAGCACAGCATCATCTCTAATCGGTTGCTTTTATTCTCGTCCCTATCGTTCCTTTGGTTGTCTTGCTATTCTTCTTTTGAAAACTTTCAAATAATTTTCTATGGCGAACTTGGAAGAACTTTTGCAAAACCACGTTTCCTATTTCTATTTTTCACTTTATTTTGTTTCCTCCAATGAAGTGGTCTTTTTTTGTAAGGGCAGAGAAGCTTTTGTCAACGTCTCCGACGGCGGACGTACTTGCTTGGCTTCTTGCACTATCTCCGCAGGGGTGAAAGCTAATGGTTCAGTGGTTGGTACATTGGTTTGTGTTATTTTTGGTTCTTGTTGAAAGACAGTAACTAAAAAGAAATCTGGTTCCGCAAATGAATCTGAGTTTAATGGAAATATGCCGCTTTTTCGGAAACCAAGCGTAATATTTTCATTGGTGCAAGTCTTGTTGAATGCTTTTGCAAAACATGCAAGGATATAATAAATGGAAATTCTCTTTTCTGGATTACTCAATATCTACTCGCCAACAAGACTTTTGCAGTAGGATTTTAGCAGGCCATAAAAGAAAACATCAAGAGGCTGCAAACGATGTGAATAGTGAGGTGGAAAGGTGACGATGGATAATCCGTTGTCTAAGGCCATTTCCACAACTTCCAGACTTAAATGAATTTGGAGATTGTCTATTAGTAAGACATCTGGCTTTTCTTTTGTACAATCTACGTACTTGATGAAGTTTTTCAAAAATAGTTTTGTTGTCATCCAACCACTTTGGTCGGCCAGGCCCAGCGTCCCTGTCGAGGCTTTTTGTATAAAATAGTTCTTGCAGTTACACACGGAAACATTAATGAATGATAAAGCAAACGATCAGAAGCACTTAAGCGAAATTCAGCTGCTATAAGTATTTCACGTTCTGTTGCAACTGTCTGTCCAACTTACTTTATGCCCTTTGGAGCAAAAACATTTGGCACATTCTGAATAGTGGTTCAATCTGTCTCATATTGTTGTTGTTGTTGTTAATTACCAACCCCTTCCGAGGGATGGGGGCATGGCGGAAGACCATGGAGCCCCAGCATCTGTCTCATCGTAATTAAACATGGAACAAGCCTCAAGCTTCTTTTCATGAAGGGTGTTTCTCCAAATGTCATAAAATTAGACACGGCCTTCCTTTGAAGCTACATGCTTTAGCAACGCTTTTGACCTCTGGACTCCTCAAACTGATGTTTTGGTGGCTTTGCATAAACGCATACATTCTATCTCTTTTTGGCATTTTGCATTTCTTCCGGGACTGAGGAAATTAGATACCCTCATTTTTCAGCAAATTCAAAAGTAAGTTTCTGAATTCGGTGGTAACTCACACGATAGTATATCTTCGAACACAGCAGAACATATTCTTCCAGGGATTTTTCTTCATTTTTTGCAAAAATCTCTTAATAAAAAATTATCACGTTTACCAATAATGATCGAGGATGACACCTTTAATTTTCTGCACAGCTTTATCAGTCATATCAGTGGTACATTGATTTTGGGACTCATTTGCTAAGAGCTGACATGTTTGGCTACAAAGGTGGACATACAATTTTTCCATCCTATATTCAGGCAAAGAGTTTGATTAGGCAAAATTGGGATTAGAATTAGAATGAGAGTCAAACTTAGTTTCCATTTTTCCTCTCTTTTAGTCACTATTTTTCCATCACAAATAGCATGAACAAAAAGAGTAGCTTAAAACAATATTAGCTAATAGCCTACTATGTACTCTTGTTTGAAAAATTAGGACAGGAAATATGCTAATCTGTCTTGCGTTAGGTTTTGGAACCAGGATGTCCTGCTCGTTTGATTTGATTATCTCTGACTTTTTTTACATATTATTTGAGGGTTATTCTATCCACTTGCACATCACAAGTAACAGTTTGAATCTTGCCACCATTCTCAACCACTTCATGGAAATCTCTCTGCATTGTGCCACGGCAGAGAACACCTTTATTACACGTACACTAATAATTTCGTGCCATTATGCCTTGGAAGAAAAAATGAAGTCTGGCTATATTGCAAGGATTTATAGACCACATAGATCTTATTTCGGCTATAATTTTCTCTCAGTTCTGACTCCAATAGGTTTTAGTATAGTACACCCATGCTACGAACTTTGCAAAATAAGTAGCCTAACCTATTGTACTGTTTCTGGTAAATTTTGCTTCCACCAAACAATGGAAAAGTCTACTCATTTTCAATTTCTAAGATCTTACACAAAACAGATCGCTTGCAAAAAACTATTTAATTCAAAATTCGCTACTTAAAACAGCATAACAAGGGTGTAACACCACCCCTCAGTCAATGAATGTGGGTTACTATGAGCCAGGGTCAAGCTTTCCCTCAACAGCTGGCTCAAGGTACCCCCGTCCACATTATTACTTCTCGCCAATGTAACCTGAAAACGGTTGGCCTGTTGATATTCCTTGGCCAGTTGATTATTCACCAATTCTGCAGTGCACTCAAGCCTTTTTACTTCTTAGTGTAGCGGGAGCCTGCTGCCAGTTATCAACGTACAAGTATAAAAAGAAACTTATGCAATAAAATTACTTTAATGTGTAAAAATTAGAGTGTCTTCTGAAACTTGAACTAAGTGAATAGACAATGGAGGGAAAATTGTAGGTTATTTCTTCGCCAATAAAGAAACGCCTGTACTGGTATGCTTTGAACAAAAGTTAAATCACCATGCTTAAAAAGGTCCTGGCTCAATTGCTCCTGGGCTCATGGTGCCTTACTATTCCTTAGTTGATTGTTTACACAAATAATGCCATAAAAGAAGCAAACAAAACAATATCATCAAAGGCGCTTTCAAGTAAGAGACTAATTGTAATGCCAGAGGCTAGCGATGCGCTTAGCAAATTGCAAATAGTCACAGTGTTTCGACTTATCAGGTTTCTTCAGTACAGTTGGTGACCAACAAGAAGCTAGAAGCTTGTAATAAAGCATAGCTTAGACCGCCATACTAGTGAAACCTATACTGGGTCCCGATGCGCTTAGCAAATTGCAAATAGTCACAGTGTTTCGACTTATCAGGTTTCTTCAGTACAGTTGGTGACCTACAAGAAGCTAGAAGCTTGTAATAAAGCATAGCTTAGACCGCCATACTAGTGAAACCTATACTGGGTCCCTTGTGATGGAAGGTCTGTCAGTGCTCTGCAAAGCTGTATCATCACTCGTGAATGAGTGGCGGTTGTCGCAAGTGCACTAAGTATAACAACTGTTAGAACAATAGTGCTGTCCAGAGACGTAGCAGCCGCCCCCCAAATCCCCCAATTGGGGGGGGCCCAGGCCAACTTTGGGGGCCCAAGCTAGTCTGAAATTGCTTTTTGGCTACGTGACTATTTTCAGTTCAGCAGACTTGTAACAACCGATTTTAGAGAGACTTATCGACATTGCCTTGTTTCTATCGGATAGGAATCTTGCTTTTAGAGGATCTGAAGAAGTCTTAGGATCTCCTCACAATGGAAATTTTCTGGGTATATTTGAGCTTTTGGCAAGAAGAGATCCGATCCTAAAAGAGCTTCAAGACAGAATCAAGAATAAAAACACTAAAGATCACTATTTGAGTCCTACCATACAAAATGAACTAATTAAATTGCTAGCGACAGAAGTTGAAAAAGAAAATTTACAGCAATTGAAATTGGCAAAATATTTTTCTATAATTTTGGACTGCACTCCAGATATGTCACATCATGAACAAATGTCTGTCATTCTCCGTTATGTACTATGTAATGAAGAAGCTGCTGTTGTTAAAGAAACATTTTTTGGCTACTTGAGAATAAGTGACAGTACTGGGAAAGGCTTGTTGGACGCTTTCTTAGAAAAAGCGACCGAACTGCAACTCGAATTGTCTGATTGTCGAGGTCAGTCATATGATAATGGTGCTAACATGAAAGGAAAACATTCTGGGGTCCAAGCAAGAATGCTAGACATCAATCCCAAAGCTGTTTACGTGCCCTGTGCAAACCATACCCTTAACTTAGTTGTTGTTGACAGTGCTAATTGATCGACGGAAGCATTGAGATTTTTTGGAGTACTTACAAGGTTGTATGTGCTGTTTTCTTCCTCTGCTCAGCGTTGGGAAATTTTGAAGAAACATGTGGAGCTGTCCATAAAGTCACAATCTGATACTCGTTGGGAAAGCAGAATTAAATGCATCAAACCTCTTCGATACAATTTAAAAGAGGTGTTGCTGGCACTGAAAGACTTGGAAGCCATTTCCATAGAAAGAAAAGATGGAAGAGCTGCCTCAGAAACAAAATCGTTGATAGCTCATTTATCGAAATGGAGTTTTCTTTTGTCGGTGTTTATTTGGTATGATATCCTATTCCAAGTCAATAAAGCAAGCAAGATTCTTCAATCGTATGGAGTCTCCCTTCATACAATGGAAACGGAAATCCAGGCAACTGAAAAGTTTTTGCAAAACTATCGCACAACGGGTTATGACAGTGCCGCAACATCTGCTGTTGAAATAGCACAGGAATTGGATATTGATCCTTCTTTTCCTCCGTCAAGAAGTGGAAAGAAAAGAAGATTGTTTGATTACCAAGGTGAAGAGGAACAACGAGCTACTCCTGAACTGAAATTTAAAAGCAACTTTTTCTATCCATTAGTAGACCAGGCTATTATGTCAATAAAGGAGCGCTTTAATTTGTTACGTGAGGTTTCTTCCGCCATTTCGTTTTTGTACACACGAGACAAACTTTTGCTTGTGCAACAAGAAAATGCTCTTCTTACTTGCTGTAAAGAGTGCCAAAAAAAGTTCGGTGACATTGATTCTGATGAAATGAGCGCTGAGCTACAGCGGTTTGTTTTAATTTTACAAAAAAAAACGCAATCTCAATACGGCTCAAGACTTTCTGAACTATCTTCTAAAGACTCATTTATTTGAATTGTATCCGAATGTGTACATCGCACTTTGAATCTTACTAACTTGCCCCGTGACTGTTGCCAGCGCTGAAAGAAGCTTCAGCAAATTGAAACTGATCAAAACTTTTAATAAAACGTCTATGACAGACAGTAGACTATCTTCATTAGCCATGTTGCCAATCGAAAATGACTGCGCCCGATCTCTTGATTATGACAATGTCATAACAGCATTTGCGAACAAAAAGGTTCGCTCCAGACTATTTAAATGATAGTGTGTTTTTATAAGTTTTTCATGTTTTTCAGTGTCATTGCTTTCGTTTCGCAGTGTCTGCATAAATGTCCTACTGAACTCTGGCATCGGTGCCGAATTTTTTATGACTTGCACCTTCGGTATCGGCATGCTTTATTCTGACATTAGCCTGTTTACTTATGTACAAATTGTGGTGTATTTTCTTAATGCAGCTTTTCAATTTTACACCTCTAAAGTGATATAACCTGTGCGCAGGGGCTCTTGCGCTTACTTTGGGGGGGGGGCCCGAAGTTGGAGTGCTACGGGACTGGTGCTGTCACAGCCTAGTGGTCACAAGCTCTTATAGTAATGCAAGAGGCTAGCGATGCACTTAGCAAATTGCAAACAGTGACACTGTTTCGACCTATCAGGTCTCTTCAGTGCAGTTGGTGACCGGCAAGAAGCTAGAGGCTTGTCATAAAGCATAGCTTAAACCGCCACACTTGCGGGATCTATACTAGATCCACTTGGTGGAAGGTCTGTCAGTACTCTGCGAAGCCGTATCACTCGTGAATGAGTGGCGGCTGTCGCAGGTGCACAAAGTCTAGCAACTGCTAGAACAATAGTACTGTCACAGCCTAGTGGTCACAAGGTCTTACGTGTATAGTAATGCAAGAGGCTAGCGACGCACTTAGCAAAACTGCAGACAGTGACACTGTTTCGACCTATCGGGTCTTTCAGTGCAGTTGGTGGCCGGCAAGAAGCTAGAGGCTTCTAACAAAGCATAGCTTCGACCACGGAAGAGACCTGATAGGTCAAAACAGTGTCACTGTCTGCAGTTTGCTAAAAGACTGATTGTTTTTACAAAAGAGCACCCAAAATTTTTATTCTGGAAAGAGATATGGATATTTACGTAAAATGTCAAAATATCTCTCAACTTCTACGGTGCGCTGTAAAAAAGTTCATCAAAGAAATATTTTCGGGGAGAGATGGTCATCCTCCCCAGCACCATTTTTCTGCCTTTGCTATATTTAAAAAGTAGGCCTACTGCAACTACCAGTCGCACAGCCACTACACATTTGGTGAGCAGATTGCACGTTTAAACAATGCTGGAAATATTGGAATAACCTACCTCAGGGTTTGATGGAAGAACAACGCAGGTATCCTCGTGGTAAGGCAATTTCAAAGGTTCACAGGTCTGGGTAAAGAACCGAGTTTCGTCTGCAGCGTTCCATTCACTTATCGCCTGAAAAGTATATTTGACTAAAAAACTGTATAAATCGCCTTCTCAGCCAGGTTTTTCCGAGCAAAGCCTATTAAAAGTATAAAAAATTATTTCTTTCGGGTTTTGCTGATGCAATCAGAGATACGTTCCGCAAACCCTCCCAAAAAGTGGTGACTATCTTTTCGAAGTAGTTGAAAAGTTTTGTGCCTGAAAATGCTAGTATAGCCCCACTGTATTGCAATCTCAATGCTGTTTGAGTTCTGAGTTATTTCTCTGCCAATGAGAGCGGAACTTATCACAATTTCCGCCTCAATAGCGCACAATGCGATCCGTGCATTTAGTAATTTGCGACAAACAACACAATCATGTTAATATTTACTACACAAAAAACACGCCAGGCTTTACGAAAAAGCGTGAAAACCGTCACAGATATTTTAATTAACTTTTATCTAAGCTTCTAAAATAATCAGCCTACGCAATGGAAATACGTAACAAAGCATAGACTACAACAAAGATAGTTGGGGCGCAAATTTTAAGCATAGGACGTTGGTAAGGATATCATGAAAAACACTCCCAAGATTTTGATAAAAATTGGGGGTATTTTTAGCGAATTTTGAGATTTTTGATGGATTAAATTCATGTGATAACTTTTTTACGCCGCGCTCCCACCTCGGGAATAAGTTAGATCATAGTCATATATTCGAAATTTTAGCAAACGTAGGTTATTTTGGTACGACGTTACGGGCCCTGCTAATGAGTCCAAAAGGACAAAACGCGTCCAGGGATGGTCTCGTAAAATTGGTTGTGGCTGTATGCTTGCATAAATTCGTCTGTTGTTTCGTAATTTATTATGAGCTAGATCAATGATATTAACTTTTTTACGATTGCGCCAAAGCCTGGTCTTCAATCAAGCAGCGCTTGACATCAATGTAGACCAGGCTTCAGGAGTTTAGGCAAAAATAGAACTTTGATGAACCATTTTGGAGATGGAGGTGGCAATCATCTTCTTTGTATCCAGCATACGCCTTTGTTTTTAGCCAATCAACTTGTTCCAATCAAAATCTATTTTTTGTTCATTGTATTTTGTAATTAATATTTTCGATTTCGTTTAATTAAACAACAATGCATTATGACCCATTAGCATGTAATTCATTGTATCCGATTATAACTTGTGTTTCTTGTACACGACTTAAAGGAAAAGCGTCACTAAGTTACATGGGTGTACGCAATGTTGACAACATGGGGCACGCAAACTTCTAATAAGCCCGACCCATTTTTCAAGTGGACAAATACTTTAAACATTACTGTCGATACAAACCTCCTCAAAAACTTTGAAATTGCTGATATTTTGCTCTAGGAATCAAATGACCTTTTTCAAAGCAAAATTGACGCGGCTAAAGATAATAGTGGAGTTTTCAGGCTCTTATTTCCCCTGGATAACTTCCTAAACATATTAATAACAGTATTTAGTAGATATATCTCACCAGTTTTGGTTTCTCATGGAAGAGGCATCCGCAAGTGTAATGTCCATCAACAGTCGTACACACTCCCTCGTTTTTATGGCGTTTGCATTCACGATCGTCATCCGGGAAAGCGGATTTCTTATGCGCATGCGCAGAAAGAGCAACAGCAAGTAACACAAATACAAATCGAAACATCATGAAATTATATCCTGTTGAATTAAGTTATTCTGGTCATAATAAAATGAATGACAAGTACAAACATGATATAATCCAGGCAATTGATAAGGATTGCCTCGAGCTTGAAGACTAATCGGTCAATCAAATCCACATCTCATAAGGAGAACTACTTGTTTCAAACCCATTTTAAGTTCTATACCCAGTATTGAATTTTTGATTTAAATAAATACCTTTCCTATCACGCCACATACATGACTATATTATTACAGAGCTGTTTACAATGTTACTTACAGTATTATTGGAGGTGAAATTAATTTCATTTACTCGGTAAGCATTTGACCGAAGTTAAATACCCAACACGCCGTAAAATCTAACAAATATTGCGTTGATGTTGAAGTCATACTTTTACTATGTCATGAAAGAAATATGAAGAAACAATCACAAAAAAACAAAGCAAGCTAAATTTCTAATCTTCTGATATATTTTTGCGGTAAAATACGCCTTATTGTATCTTTAAAATCACAAAAACAACTTCACAGCTACCGTCAACTACAAAACGCTTTTATTATGTCATGGGACCTGGTATCTACGAAATCGTGCTGCTGGAAAAGGTGAACTCCGAAAAAAATGATTCTCTACTCAGTTTTTTAACGAAAACAGCCGTTTTGAAAGCAAAGATCTTTTACTTAGATTGAGACGAAAAGAAGTTAATTCGCCCAAATAAAATTTTTGCTGCTCTTGTGGTTCTCTTGTTTGTGGAAATCGGAACCAAACGACTCTGTGGCCGTGCAAGACTGACAACCTTCGACTTAGAGAGCCAAATGCATTCAGAAAGCACCAGTTTTTTTTAGTACCAATACAAAGATGGTTTCCATGACATTTCGTCGTTGAACAAATAGCCTTGTGTGATGTACATTTATAGAGCACTTTTTTACACTACCGGTACTTACTTCTTAGACTTCTTAAACTACTTAGACTTACTTCTATGCAGTAACGGCAACTCGGAGCGTTACGGTCACCTCACTACTGTTTAAAACTGAATGGCCTAAGCTTGGTGCAATGCATTTTATATACCGCACTTTTCCGTTGCGTCAATTCTATTATCACAAAGCAACGAGAAAAAGTTGTGCCCACGCTGGAAGCGAAATCCTTTACGTAATGCTTGTTGAAATGCAGTAGGTATTGGTAGGTTTCGGTGTCGTTAATATGGAATAATATAGTTGAATAAACAAAAGATCAATCCAATAATACGTTTTTAAAATGGGTATGGAATTTCACTGGTGATAAAGTCAAGATGCATTCATTACCTATAGCTTTTCTCCAACTTCACTTTCGGCAACGTGGTTGAATGAGGTGAAACGCCGCTTGTGGCAAACATGATCACCAGTTTAAACCTTACAATGGTCACCTTGTTGTGTCCTTGGAAAAAAGACTTTGTGGAAACTTTCCTTGCTTGGTTGCAGGTTTGTGGTAAAAGCGCGCAGTACCAGCCGTACCAATAACTCCTACGCGGTTTTGAACTCAAAATGTTTAATGCACCACCGCAAAGGTTTGAGAGCACACAACAACCATATTTTCATCCATGATGGTGCTCCATGTCATCTATGCGAGGTGGTAAAGAATTCTCGGAGCAAAAACATTTCGAAATGTTAGAATGGCTAGGAGATAGTATGGATTTGAATACGATAGAGACTTAACGAAACTTTATGTAGAATAAAGTTTCAGGTAAGCCTTGTTGCGCATCACACAGCAATTAGAGTTTGGCTGAAAGAAATTTTCAAATCATTGCTGCAAACTGATTGACAGCATGCCACTTCGCCTGCAAGAAGCGATCAATATCAAGTGTGTTCACACAAAATATGAATTGTAGATTTTTTTTAAGCTCTCTATAAACTGGTTGTGGTTTCAATTTTGCTAAGTAAATAATTCATCTTCGCAAAAAAATTGTGTGAAAGTAGTGGGTGAACCATAAGTTACGGCGTTTAGAACGTAGCGTTGTTGAAAAACTCAGTGTCCTTAACCTTTGTCATAGAGTGTTGGGAGGAAGATTTTTTAATTTGCAGCATATATGTCTAGTTTATGTGTAAATTTTTAAACATACAGCAAAGGAAGAGCTTTATCTGGCAAAGACTTGATTCTCTGAATTGAACAAAACTGATCACCTCAAAACTTTGACAACAAATTCAATTCAACAGCGAGTCACCTCAAAAAGAAGATCCACTATCAGGGAGTGACGTTTTTGCGAATTGTCTCAAGTACAAAAATAAATTTAACCAACTAGTTGTGATAGCTCATTATTGGTAGTATTTACTAAAGGCCCAGAGATGTCACTTTTTGTGAAATTGGGTGGAACGTTTGAAGACGGCCCGAATGACGTTGAATCGATAGTAACGACACGGAACTCAACTTATATAAACATACTTTGTTTGTTTCACAAACAATTCTTTACTTTTTTCACTCAGCATAAACTCCTTACCGTAGTATATAAAAGTTTTTGCCCGGATACAAGACCAAGAAATAAGTTGATTGTTATCTTTTCGCTGTGCTGCAGTTTTATGACGTTCATATAAAGCAATTTTGAGTGAAGCTGAAGCTGTTTTCTTCGTTTCGTTACAATATGCATTGAGTTTTTGTCAAAACAGTAATTATAACTAACAAACCAACAGTCGTGAAATCACGCTCTTGTCAATACGCTTACGGTACTTCGTGACATCTGCATACAGCTTGCATTCGTCGTACTGCCTGATGTTGCTTGAACTGACAAATAACAACATAGAAAAGAGAAAATCCTAAATGATGAGCAAGCGAATAAGACCAGTTTACAATTCATTCATAACTCACAGAGATCTAAACGCCTAATTGATATTTGCTATTTATGTGGCCGTAATGTTATGAGTCAATTTAGTGAGTCCACAGTTCTAATGAAAAACAACTTAACACAACGGAAGGGGGTCGATATCACTTTTAGTTTATTTATTATGACCAAGATCGAATTGTGACTGAAAAACAACTTATTGATACTGCTTTTTCCTATGACTACTACCGATTTGTACTCCGAAAACAAATTATTCATGCTACTTTTCCCGATTCCGAAAAATTATCTCAAGATTATTATAAATAACGGCCCCGAGTTCTACTGTGGCAGATTAAAGAAAGTACTGGCTACAAAACTATGCTGCAGTACGCATCAGCTATAATAAAGCATTAAGTACGGTACGTTTTCTGAATGCTGGTCTGTGCGAATTTGAAGATATAAAAATAGTAATATGATTCTTTGTATTTGTAGAAGTAAGATGATCCGAATTTAACACCAAAATCACTATCTGGCGCTTAAAGCTTTCCTCTAATTGTTCTTATGGCCCATAAAACGTGTGTTATATTTCAAATCTTCCATAAATAAATAAATTGCTTGATTATTGTTGGGCCATCAATTACCGGAAGACAAAAAAGTGAAGTTGAAATTCGTACCCGGACTTATTCCGATCAGGGATTTGAATTCCACTTCCGCTTCCACACCTATCGCTTCCGCTTCCACCGCTTCCGCTTCCACATACAAAAAACGAAAAAACGACCGTTGAAAATTTTTTTAACTTTTGTGAGTTTGTAGCCTGCCTTCTCCTACACTTCATCATTTTGAGAAGACAAAAACCTTCATTTATTGCTATTACTTTACCTAATTCGCTTGAGCTTATTGTTCCGAAATACTCTGCGTTTGTTTTTCTTAGATATTAGAACTCGTGTTGAATGTAGAACAGTGCTTTTCAATCTTTTTGTCATCGCGGGACCACTAATGTACTTTCGCGTTTGTCTAGAAACCCCCACCAACAAAAATTTAGAAACCACGAATTGCTTGCAAGAAAATCAAATATTTCGTTACTACAATTTAAAAAATAATTAAACACTTCAACAAATAGACAGTTATTACAAGTTCCTTCACTACTTACAACCACTTTTACAACAATTAGCTTAATGCTTCTCAGATCTAAACCGTATAATCACGTTTTACAGAGATCGACAATAAACTATGGTCAAAACAACAAATTACACCGTATAGCGCTGATTTTCCCTCTCTATCCTCAACTAACTTTGATTTTGAGTTAACTTTAACTCTAATCATCATTACGAACCTTCTGTCCGTCCCCAAAACACGTATTAACTCCGATCTTTTTGGATAGTGAAGTGCGAAATTTCTGTCGTATATATAGTATGTACAGGTAAAGCGAGCAAAATTGAACTGCACCAATCAACAGCCGCCTCAACGTGGTGGTGCGGTCCTTAACCCCGTTTGGGTTGAGCTAAAATGGCTGTTGGCCTTTTCGAGAGTCCCAGTTACCCCGGGCACTTCCCTCACACAAACCATTTTTTTGCCTTGCAGCCCTCTGAACAACCGCAGAAGGGTAGCACGCAGCCTCTTTGAAATCGGCCTGTTTTCTCTCTTTTCCTGCCGTTCTCTTGCCCGTCTTCTCATTCTTCTCCTTCTCCTGATGAGCGGCAACGTTCATCCTAACCCTTGTCCCGTCTTTTCCTGTTTGGTGTGCGCTGGAAATGTGACCTGACGGGGTAGGTCAGTGCAATGCTGCACATGCTCTAATTGGGTTCATTTAAAGTGCTCACTACTCTCTTTTTCTAGATTCAGAACTCTTGGCAGCTCTTACCCCTGGAGCTGCCATCCCTGATGCGTATCTGCTTCTTCTGGAGATCCCACACCTACCAGCTCTGTGACTTCCTCCTTGGACTTCTCCAGCTTGTATACCTCCACTGCTCAATCTGGCCCCTTCTGCTAATGAAGCACTTGCACCCCACTCTCGCTTTCAAGCCTCTTATCGTTTTTCTGCCCACTTTGTATCTTCTCCCTCTGCACCCTCACCACCGCCTCATGCTTCTGGCTGTTTCTCTCTACCTCCTGCTTTCTCTTCCCCCCTTGACTTTTTCAGAGTTCTTCTGGCGTCATCATTTTCTTCGGGCAGGACTTATCCTTCTCCGAGCTTTCTACCTCCTCTCTTTCTTCGCTTAACCCCTACTCTGATTATGAGGTCAACATCTCTCTAAAGTACTCCTCCTCGCTCTCATTTCTTAATGTTTATGCTTCCCCTATTCGCTCTTCTCCAAAGGATAGCAGAACCAATTTCTTTTTTCCCTCCATTTTTCCCTCCTATGTGGAAGAGGAAGCGGGAGAATTTTCGCGCTTCCGCTTCCACAAAAAAAGGACCGCTTCCACCACTTCCACATCCCTGATTCAGATAGCATCACTTCGGTTCATCAAGGCGCTGGAGGGATTGAAGATCACAGTCTGACTTGCCTCATGCCACTTCCATGACAACACGTTTCAAAAATTTCTCATGCGATCAATTAGTTGCCTCTGTAATGAACTGTAGAACAGCCTGCTTGCTTGCGTGCTGCTTCTTACTGTGGTCTCACCCAAAAAATCATGAGGCTCGGAAGGAGTAAACAGCAACAATTTAAGTGGTCATTCACGACAAGTTAACTTGCCAACGTCGAGTCAATGTTAACATTGGTTGTTTTTAGAATTCTGCTGTGGTTTGTATCCGAGCTCTTCCACAAAACAAACAATTTAGTGAAAATTCAAGTTCAAAAAGTTGTTTTTAATTTGGGCGATAAAGCTTTTAAAACCTACAGCATGCGAGTTCATAATATTGAAGGCTACACATAGAAGGATGATCTGGACAAGGAGTTTCCCATAAACTCACCTATTATTATCATAAAAAAACTAGGCCTACCGAACATCCATTATTGGTCTTCTTCAAAAACCGTTTGGCCAATGCCGAAGTGTTATCACAAAAAAATGGTGCGAGATTTTATTCAAGAAAAATTCAACTTCGAATCTGTGAAGTAAGGTTCGGTTAAAACTTGCCAAACATGCAGGTTTTTCAAAGTTTGGCGACCTCACCGAAGATTGGTCGGTCTCTGGCTAGGAAGGCAAAAAAATCCGATTTTACTCACATTTCAATATTCCTACTGTTTAGTGACAAGTCACGAATTTGAGTAAATATGAACAAATAGAGAGACAAATTTACTGAAAAATTTAAATGAAAATTTGTTTTAAGTGCCTAACTCTAAGAGGTTACAGAAAATGGTTAATTGGCAAAAACAAAGAGGCAAGATATCGTTTTTGCACATTTTTAGGTTCTGTCCTGTTTAGACAGCAACTTTACTAACATTAGACCAAGTTTGGCGACCTCACTGAAGATTGGTCGATCTCTGGCTAGGAAGGCAAAAAATCGACTTCACTCACATTTCAATATTCCTATTGCTTAATGACAAGTCACGAATTTTGAGTAAATATCAACAAATAGAAAGACAAATTTACCAAAAAATTTAAATCAAATTTGTTTTAAGTGCCTAAGAGATTACAGAAAATGGTTAATTGGCAAAAACAAAAAAGCAAGATATCGTTTTTGCACATTTTTAGGGTTCTGTCTTGTTTAGACAACAATTTTACTAACATAGACCAAACAGAAGTCCTAGTTTTGCCTCTGATTTAACCAGCTTTCCAGTTAGCCAGCTTAATCAACTTAAGCTTTCCAGCTTAATAAACTACAAACGAATTCTGACTTAAACCGAGACAAAAAAGCTAAAATGTCAACTTCAAAGCGGATCGTAATCGAAAGCGATTATCGTAAAAAGAAGCAAAAAAAAGTCAAAAACGCAAACTTTGATATTGCCAACGTTGTGTGTGCTGAAATAAATTAATTTTACGTTGACTGGGAAGTTTAAAGGGTTCCACAACTTTGAAAAAATTATGAGTTGCCTCTATCATCACTAACAAAACAATATATTGTATAAAAAAGTTTTTATTTTTTTGCGTCAAAAATGAGGCAAAAATAAATTTTACTGAACCATACTTTGTGGTTAATTTATATAAAGTATGATCATCCTCGTCTACCAATTTTTTAGTCTAGCCAATGCTAGTAACCATGAGCAGTTCGCAGAGTCAACAATATCTAGATTATTAGTTAAACTCCAAATGCAGCTTAAGCTACTTTTTCATGTATTTTTCTCTCTTTGCGCAAACTTAAATTCTGCTTTCTTCGCTTTCCCTTCCACGCCATTCCGGAATGTTTTCTTAAGTTTTCGCCAGCAATATGTCTGACGATTTTTCAATGTAGTCTACATCAAAATGTCTTCCTGCATTTGATTTTCAGATAGTAATTTGTTGTTGGTCACCGTTATTCTCGTCAATGACATAAACACTATCCTTAACATCTTAGTCGTAATTGAACTCATCATGCAGAGAAATCTCCTTACCTTTATCAGTGTCTGAAACAATTCTCTACATTTGGTTGACTTTTATTGTCGAACTGCTCAACAATTCATTAACTTTTCATTTTCAATAGATTTCTGTTTATACTTACTCGTTTTTACTCAAAATCTCAGAAATCCTCTCAGTTACTTGTTAAAGAAAATAATTTTAAACTTTTCGCTAAACTTTCTGACCGTTTAGCAGTTACACACAGTTTGTATTATTGAGAAAAATGAAAGTAAAGCTTCTTACCTAAAAGTGAAGCCAAACATAAAGATAATACTTTTTGTGAGCACTGAGCAGTAAATGTAATTTGCCCGTCCCATCCCGCTAGTTTTATGACTTTACACTAAAACTAATATTATCAATCTTGAAAAAGTACAATAGATATTCAATTATATATAAATGTATATATACAGCCAACTCCGTTAACTGGGCCCATCTTGCTCCAACGAATAATGTCAGATTGGCGAGGTCGTCAGAATGACAGGTTTGCCTCTTCCGACAAACTCTTCCCATTTCTTCGTTTCGATCAAAGGCAAGCCATTCGTTCACTGACATGCGATATTCACCTGGAGTGGGCGTCAGATTTTGTGGCTTGTCGCTAATTTCTCGCATCAGTTCTTCTTCAGTTGGATCAGTTTTCTGATGGACCATCGTTCATATAAATGATCATGGCGTGGTACAATACACGCGTGCTCCCAGCATTTGTTTATTGTCTGAGCTTTTCCATCGTTCCATTTATCGCCATAGGTTTGTCATTCTCTCTGGCACGTAAAAAATGTTTTGTCTGTCCTTTTCAGTAATGAAGCTTGAAATTACGTATGATTCCGGCATCGTTTGGCTGGAGGTGCGCAGTCGTATTTGGTGATAAGAATGCACTCGTACATCTCGTAAATCCTCCTGTATCTTGTGGCTGGTTGCATCGCCAAAGCGCAGAAGAACCTAATCTCATTGTTCGTTCGAAATTTTCTAGCCGTTTTGTAAGCAGACTGCTTGTCACGGCCTTTTTATTGTAATAGTACATGGCGTAAACATTGGGATCAAAGTCTTTTCCAAAATAACGGGGGCTCACTGCTCTTGCCATTGACAGCGGCTTTACTTATCTATTCCGGTTGCATTTTTGTAAAGTGCGACCGTAATTCGTTTTTTATTTTTTCTTTCCTTCAACTGGTCCTTTACCTAATGTTTCATCATGTTATAACAGATAGAACAGACCAGTTTCATTCATTTTGAAAACATAAGTTCATCTTCTGAAATAACGAAATGTAACTCTTTTCCATTTTTTTGAGCATCAGCAAGATTTGCTTCATCTGATTCTCCATGGACTCTGTACAGTAATATTTCGTGCTTTTTTCTAAAGCGTCAAACCAGCCATAAAATTAGAAAAAACCTACAATTCCTAAGTCTCCGCCAAATTTCTTTAGCCTTTTGAATAAAAATGTCGCGGTGAACTGGCAGAATTTTTGCTTGAACGTCGTTGAACGACATGGAAAGAGTATTTTCCAGCAAAGTTTGCATTTTCCAGCCTGTCTATGGTCGAATTGATGCTTTTTTTGTAGGGAAAGACAATCACTTGCCTTTCTCCTTTGAGATGTTAGAAATTGTGGATCTTCCTATTGCTATCACCAATGTCAGACCAAAATGCCGCACAATAGCTTATTGGGTTGCTTTTTGATGTTCTTACAGAACCGGCAAATCTCCTGCTTCTTTGCAGCTGAAATTTCCATTCGAACGAGTTTTGTTGAAGGTCCTGACATCTTGCTTGGTGTCATAGGTTGAAACGATAGCCTATTCCACGCAGATGTTTGCTTATGGAAAAGATGAGAATTTAACAGAAAAAACGTGAAGATAAGATAACAAAAGAAAAAAAGAAAACGAGCACAACGCATTATCTTGCGCTAATCCCTATCACTTCACTCTTACCTCGAAATTATCGTTGCAACAAACGGTCCGTACTAAAAACGGTCCGTACACTAAAAATGCTACAAAAAATCAAAGAAATTTCGCAAAATTCTGCAAACATCAAAAATGCCGTCTGCAGTGATGAAAGTGATTTGCTGCAGTTTTTTTACAGCGCAATTGAAATTGTCTTTCAGTTTACTTCCGACGTGCATTGTCTAGCACGCTTACGGGTAACGGCGTCGTAGACTTGCTACAGTCTAATTTTTATGTCCGATTAACAGGGATTTTTTCAACGTATTTTTTACGTTTGCTAAGACCATGAAAAATCTTGACATCGACCCTAATGTCTTCATGTGTTCTTTTGATGTATCCAGCTTGTTCACCAACGTTCCCCTTGATAAAACCATCAACATCTGTTCGGAAGCCCTCTACGACCAGTCTAATTCCTGACCAGTCATTCCAAAGGACGTATTTGTTGAATTGATGAAGAGCGCTACATCCTCAGTTGAGTTCAGCTTCAATAACACCATGTCCAGGCAAACAGACGGAGTAGCTATGGGATCACCATTTGGTCCGGCTTTGGCCAACATCTTTGTTGGATATTATGAAGAAAAGTTATTTTCTCAAACGCAAAAGCCTCCAACATACTTCAGATACAAAAATCTTGTTGGTGGTACAGAATTTTAATATAGCTTTGAAAAAAGCTGTCTAAGCCATAAGCTTTTCGTGACGCTCTCATCAGTGGCGGTATCGCGTCAAAAGGGAAGATCTAGAGTGAATAAGTCTTTTATGTGAATAATTTGGATGTTACGTAATCAAGACAGGCCAATGATAGCGCTAGTATTGCAACGCGCGCCAAAGAAAAATTTCGCAATTGCGAAAGTTAGAGAAGGCGCAGCAGGAGGCCAAATGTTACGATTATCGAAAGAGTTTGAGAGTGTAAACAAACTCTTTCTGTCTGCATAACACCGGGCGTCGGGTCTTGATATAAGTAGCCTCTAAAAGATTGAGATGGAAAGAGCTGCGCGCTGCGGCAAGGATTGAAAACCGCTTATCATCATAGTTTAATGCGCATCGATCATTATCTAAAAGATGCTGACCAATGGCCGAGTCACAATCCGGTTTGGTGTCGGTTCGTTTGCACGATCTGTGTGGTTGAGATCGGCGTGGACGAGTCAATTGCTGTCTTAACCATTGCGGAACATGTTGCTTGATGCGATCCTGTAGTCGTTGAGATGTTCGCCCTACGTACCGACTATCACAGTGCGCATAAAATTAGAGATTAACGTTGCCTCATGCATTGCAGGTGGACGCGATGCGTGACTAGAGAATGAATAGTTTCGGTTTCGGAGTTGAGCGATGAGGCATCACGAACCACAACAATGCCATGACCAACGTTAAAGTATTAAAAGTGCGAGCCACGGCGCTAGTAAAAGCAAACCATCGACGTCTCCAAACCATATCGTCAGAATCTACGTAGCCCGGGACTGTCATAAAGCGGGCAGTCGGGCGCATTGTTTAAAAATTTTGGCGGCTAAGCGAAACCAATGCCTTTGCCCCACTCGAAAACGAGGGTCGGATGCCTCACCCCTCTATCTTTTGTTTTTACCGGTTATTCGGGTTCAATCTAGGGGGAGCCGTAAGAGGTTTAGCCACTCTTGGTTAGTTGCATGCAGCAGCAAGATTTCCCCACGCAGTGCTTTGGCGAGGTTGGCTGGATTGTGATTTGAGGCTAATCATTAGTAGAATATATGTACCGTATTTATAGTTCCGAGTAGTTTTTTGTTGGTCAATGCGGTTTTTTATTACGGTATTGATATCTTATGCTGAGTTCTGTCTCTAAAGATTCACTTTTGTATATTTCTGTATTACAAACAGATTCTTGCTTCTAAACATTCACAGTCATACATCAAGGAAAAAATTAAAGTGCTGCAAAAAAATTGATTTTTCCCCAAATGTTTTCAAGGATTGAGGCAAAAACAATTGACATTAATAAACGAAGTATGAGTAACACAATTACCTTGTCTTCACTAAACTATCATTGGCGATCAAGAGTCACATTGTCCTACAGAAAACAGAAGTAAAATATTCAGCTACAACTGTGTCACATAAAAGTTTAGAAAATTATGAAGAAAGCTTTTTTGGGTGATTTTTTTGGATCAGTGTCTAACATCAAGGGATAGTGGCTGGAAGGGTGTCCGACCGTAAAACAAATACCATGTTATAAAAATGCAGATTATCTGCTGTGGCAACCCCTAAGCGGGAAAGCCGCAAGACAAAGAAGAAGAAGTCTAACATCAACCTATCAGAAAAACAAATGCACCACTAAAACTTCAGTCGGTAGGAAGGGTCTTCAGATACATACCTTTAGCAAAACAAAAATATTTTTCTTGTAGTACAAGTTGAGAGTGTAAGGAGTTGTTTTTTTGCCCTAACTACCCCCTTGATTTTCTTTGCCCCTACTAGCTATAATTGTTCCATTGTTCTACTAAACAATCGCTTCAATATTATGTCATGTTACCACTTATTTTTAGAAATATGACTTATTTAAGTTTCTTATGAACATGCAACAATGCCTTGCTATATTAATCATAATAACGCTATTGTATAAAACAATGGCTTCGCAATTACCACAGTTAATTGTTTCGGATGAATTTGATTGAATGTTCCACCTGTGAAGCAACACGCTCCTTTCAAAATGAAAGATCATCACGCACGTTGAGCCACTTAAATTCCAAGTAAAATGCAACAATTCTGAAGTGATTTCGGGCTTGTTTCATCACCTTATCTTCAACCTTTTTCCCAGGCGTAAAGCTAGGATCTTAGCACTGCAGAGACTCATCAAATCGATATTTTCTTCTCTTTCAGCACAAAAAATGAAGATACGGCTGTGACAGGACCTCAGCTTCCATGACTATATCTGTCTAAATATTGCGAAACCTAACAACTACAGTTCAGGTTTCATAAACAACCTTGGTTTCTTTTCGTTTATGTGAAGTTGCTTCTCAGTAAACCCGAATAAATAGTGAATTTTCGTAGAGTTAAAAGGTTCAAAGCTAAATTGAAAAAATGATTTAGCTCTTCCCTTGTTGAACACAGTGAATATTCTGAAAATATAATTTTTGTAGTTATTAGATTTTGCCATGCCACGGCAGATGTGTAGCAGCACTCTACAGTCATTTGCAAAATTTTAAGACCGCAATGTTATTCTACCGCATAGGAACGCTATCCTACTCTAAAACATTAAGGTTTCATCATAAATAGAAGATTTTCGCTAATGCCAAAAAACGAGAAAGCAAAACCATTTATGGCAGTAATCAAATTTGTCTCCAGGCTGGACCAAAACAACAAAAATTATGTTGCTGAGACGCGCCCTACAATTCCCTTAAATTTGAGGTGCTGTACAGGAGATGCTTTTCTTTGGCGCAAATCTTCTTTTTACCTCTTTAAACGTTCCATTTTCCATAGTATTTACCCTTGATCAATGCAAAGCAACACAGGTGTAACACTTTACTTTTAAAAAAGGAGGAAAAGGAGATGAAGTTTTTCAGAGTGAGTTTTTTGCTATTTTTAAAAGAAAACCAAATAATTTCCTCTTTTTTTGGATATCATCTTTTACAAAGTAAAAGTTTTTGTTTGTTTTTTATATTTTTTGGGGGATTGGAGGGGACTAATAGTATCCTGGGGGTTCCGAACCTTCGCTGTTTTTTCCCCAATGCAAAATGAATAACTTTTTTTTGAGATAATTTTTGTAACTATGGAGAAGACTGTTTTTTGGAGATCCACAATTTGATCAATGAAATTCTAAGATAAAAACGATTTCAAAAGCAAAATAAGCACCACTCAAAAATGATCACAAGGCCATAAATGAGAAGCCGCTGGCCGAATGATTTTGCTCGGCAGGCCGGATGAGATCCGCAGGTCTTACGTTGCCGACCACTGGTCTACCACGAAATTAATCGAGCTTGGGAGATTAGATAAACATTTAAACCAAATAAAATTACTGAAAATGCTTTTATTACCGGCGTTGCACAAAGGACTTTCAATTAGTATCGTTAAAAAAAAAAGATTACACAACAAAAACAAAAAATAATGTAAGCTGCTTGGCCTTAAACTTTTGCAAATGGTAGTAGTATAATTAAAAGTTCTAAATGTAGCGTCTCTGGTTACCCGATTCAGCACCCATTCTGTGTTGCTATGAGCTTCTATGCCTAACTCCTTTTCTGGCAACTCCTTTTTGTAATGACAGTCTGGTCCAAAGCGTAGTCTGTTGCCACGCTCCCAGAGCTCCATGGCCTCCCGCGGTACCCAAAGCCCATACACCGACGAAGGACCAGGCTACAGCAATAGCACCATCATATAGCTGAATAATCCAATATTATGCTATGCTTTGAATTTGAACCAGCTTGGGTTACGAATTTCTACCTCAGTGGCCGAAATAGACTTCATGGGTTGCCCAATCTCATTCGCTGTCCGGGTTTGGTGGAACAAATGAAAATAATATTTGTGCCATGTTTACTTTTGTTCTGTAGGATCTTGTCCAAACAAAGCGGCTGACCGAATAATTTGAAAGTTAAGGTAAACCGGAATCATAGTATAGCAAAAGCAAGCTACCATAATATTTTACTAATTTATTAGTTCTAGTACAAACGTTTTCGACTTAAATGATACAAGAAAATCGTCTCTCTGCCAAAACTGTTTGAAGCGAACTCAATTACACAAAAAGAGCAAAACCGTACACAAGTAGCTTAAACGCGAAAATGTGTAAGCAAGTATGTAAGTTGTTTGCTTTGAAGTCCAGTGTGTTTGCCATGTACAAACATTCGAACTTCTTTAAAACAAAAGTAAATAAAATTACTTTAAGACATACAGTGAGCATTGGTCCAAGTTTTTGATAGTTCAACTTGAACCTAAATATAGCAAGACCAAGATGAATGGCAGTGATTCCTATACGACTAATCAAGTTGTGAAATATCAAACAAATCTTGCTACACCGGGTAAATCTGTGAAGAAGCATTAAGTTTGTGATCATTTTAGGGTTGCAGAATAGTGATCTACCTTTACCTGAATGGTGATTCTTTCCTAAACATAACTTTACAAGCTATTGTATTTCAAAAAAATTTTTGTGTCGTCACAATAGATGATGTGATGACGTACGGCACGCCCATCACCGGATATCATATCATGTCCTGTCACGAGAGTTAGTCATTTTTTAATGTTCTTCAATTTTTCGCGGTAAAAGCTACAAGTGGACAATCTGTAATTCAGTCATGGGTGTGATTTCAAATATTTACAAATTGTTCAATCTCGCGACTTTATCTTTATGAATAGGAATTCTCTGTTTACATTACAAAATTGGTTTGTGAGGAATGTTAGTTAGTTGACGCTTTATGTAATATCAGGTTTGGAAAGCTTTGAGAGAGATGTAGCGCAGCATTGGCTACAAACCACGCATCGTCATTAAGTTCCGAAGGCCTGCTATTCTTCAGCTGAAATCGAAAGCCTTGCCGCAAGCAAGATGAACTTTCTTTACCATCTTGCTTTTACTTGTCATCCTACTCCATAAAACCCACTTCACTTCTGCAGAAAGGTTAGTTCTACCGGACTACCAACTACAGTAGATAGGTTCTCCTTAAGCAGGACGCACGGCTTTGCCAAATTTGTTCATGAACGACTGAAGTGGACCCGTTTCGACCAATCTCCACCTACGTCAGAGACTGAGTGGCTGTGCGTCAATGTTGATGGACATAAAATAGTCCACGTTTACAAACCTCCACCGATGCGCTTGCAAGTATCCGATCTCCTAATTATTCCTACATTCCTGCCCCTATGCTGGTGACAGTAATTGCCAACATGTTGTTTGGGATTATGATGCCAACAGTGCAGATGGAGAATGCCTGGTTGGCTGGGCAAATACCAACAATCTTGCCCTACTCCATAACCGAAAGGATGCTGCCAGCTTCCACTCTGGCCGCTGGAATACAAGTACCAACCCGGATCTTTCATTCGTCAGTATCGATTCGGACAGTCGTTCACCTGACAAACGTGTCTTAGAAAAGTTTCCAAAGTCTCAACATCGACCCCCGCTTATTACTCCACCCAGGTTTGCTTGTCGTGTACCAAGCAGGCTTGCAAAGCGATGGAACTTCCGCAAGGCCAAGTGAAGCCACTATATTACTCTCACAAACGAACCTGCCAGAACTTTGGCGCCACCTAAATCACCTGACATGGATCAGGTTTATCAGTGTTTCTGTAACGCCATCAGTATTGCATTGAAAAAGTGTATTCCACATGGCCGACGAAATAATTTTATATCATGTTGAGATGCCAAGTGTGGAAGCCTCTGCCAAACTTTCTTGCAATGCACTGAAGGGCCTGAATCTAGCAGAGCTGCTACAGCTTTGCTTGCCAGGCTTGACAGAAAACAGAGGGATCAATGGTCTGAGGCTGTCTAGAACATCAAATTTTTACACTCTAGTCGGATAGCATGTAATACATTAAACGATCTTACTGGTAGGTTACGACAATTCCATCATCGATGCTTTGTTTCAGCAAATACTATTGCTAGCCAGCTGGTAAAAACGGGAAATACGAGGGTGCAAATCGAGAGACTTCTCGACTCGTTATGCAGGAATTGTTTGATCTTTGGAGGGCTGCTGCCTCAGATGCAATAAATGTCTTCGGAGATTTTGCTGCTGCCCTCCATCACTTAAAACTAGGTAAAGCTCAGGGCCCTGAGACTCTATATGTACGGAGCTGGTAATCCATGTTGATCCCAGCTTGAAGTTCCGGCTATGTAGCTTCATTTCTTCCTGCTTGCTCCAGCTCAAAATTTCATAAGTCTGGAGAAAAGCGCTGGTAGCCGCGATGCTTAAGCCCACAAAACTTTTAGATGACCCATAAACCTACAGCCCCATCTCTCTGCTCTGCGTCCGCTACAAGATCCTCAAACGACTGATCTACAATCGTGTCAAACCAATAGCCGATCCCTTGTTTCCTAAGCAACAGGCTGGATTTCGACGCGGCAAGTCTACTGTGGATCAGGTCGTTTTGCTTACGCATAACATTTGGGATTCTTTTGAGGCAAAAAAGAAAGCCGGTGCCGTGTTTGTCGATCTGACATCTGCTTATGACCCTGTCTGGTACCATGGTCTCATCTGCAAGCTGCTAAGACTTCTGCCGAACAGGCACGTGGTCCGAATGATCATGGAACTTGCTCGGAACAGAAGCTTCACCCTAACCACTGGTGACAGCAAGCCAAGCAGGGTCCGACGTCTGAAAAATGGCGTCCCATAGGGGTCAGTCTTGACTCCTTTTTTTTAACATATGCATCTACGATTTGCCTTCCATAACCTCCAAAAAGTATGCCCACGCTGACGACTTGGCAATATTTTACTCATCTGGAGATTGGAAAATGTGGGAAAGAACTTTAAGCAAAGACATCACTGCACTTTCTTCAAATCTCCAGACTTGGTGGCTAAAGCTCAGCCATGCTAAAACGTTGATGGCAGCCTTTCATCTCCCTAATCAAGAGGCTAAGCGTAAGCTAAAAGTTAATAACAATGGTAAAATCTAACCATTTTGTCCAGTGCCGACCCATCTTCGTGTGAAACCGGACAGAGCGCTCACGTATCGCCACCACCTTGAGGCATTGCGCAAAAAATTATCCATGCGCGTTTCGCTGCTGAGGCGACTTGCGGGTTCAGGATTGGGCGCTGGTGCCAAGACATTCGAGACAGCTGCCTTGTCCCTGATGTACTCAACTGCTGAGTACTGTGCACCAGCTTGGTATCGCAGCGCGCATACTCGCCTTATTGACTGCGTTCTTAATGACGCTTTGCAAATTGCCACTGGATGCCTACGTCCCGCTCCAACAGACAACCAGTTCTCCCAGGCACCCAGCCAGCTGAGTTTCGCCGCCAAGGAGCGATACTCTTCTTGGATGATTGCAGTTCTTTGGATCCTGACCGCATTCTGCATTGCCAGCTGACTGAGTCGCAGGCATGGTCAACTGATAGACCTGTGTGTTTCTACCGCGTGAAAACTATTGCGCAACTTATCTGAGTTGGGCATCCACGCTGCCCAATGGACGAACTTGACATGAGACACAGAGTAATCTAAGAGTACGTCAGTGCTCTGTGTCTACATTCCTAAGGTCAGCACAAGATCTATTGAAATGAGTTTGACCACAACAGTCTGGGTCAAACTCAATCGCTTGTCTGCTGGCGCAGAGCGTTTCGGTTCGTCCATGCACAAATGAGGACTCACTTTTTCAGCGAAATTCGAGTGTGGTGCTAGTGAACAAACTGCAGACCACATTATTTCAACATGCCCCACACATCGGAAACCTAGAGGCATAAAGGGTCTGACAGTTTTGGATGACGAAACAAGGTGCTGGCTCAACTTCATTACTGCCAATATTTGATCTGGGCAACACAGCAGGCTGGGGTGGTAAAAGAATAAACCCTCCGCCCCAGTCTTTTTCTTGTGACTGACCTCAATCATGGATACCATGCCACACAAAGAAAAAGAACAACAACAACAATAATGGTGACGCCGCGTTTCGAACCAGCTTCTCCAGCAAAATAAACCTTTCACAAATTCGCGGTAAAATTGCTCTTCGACCACCTCGGAATGTTAAAAGTTCTTTGTGGAGGATTGTTGCAGCATTGGTTGCAAACCACAAGTTCTTTGAAGAGGATTGTTGCAGCATTGGCAGCAAGCCAAAAAGAGAAAGCTGGTAGACACAGTGGACATGTATTACAGCAGGGTATATTGGAAACTAGACGGCACGGTTGATTGCTAATTACGAATGCATGCATTTGATTATATTCAATAATAGTTCGCCTCAAGAGGAATTTTTTGAAAATATCTTTCTTATAATTTAGAAAACATTTTCGACGAAATTGGGGTACACTTATGTTTTTAGAGCACTCTTGAACTTGAAGGAATTTTTAATTGCTAATGCTTTTCGAAACCACCCGAATGTTGCAAACTCTGGGACGTCACTCTTTGATGTGTGCTTTATGGTTAAGCCATTGATTGAGGGGAAAATAAATAATTGGAGGTCATGCGCTCCGGGACAACTACTTCTGGGGAAAGGGCTTACTTTGTTTCGTGGATCTTTATTTACGAGAAGCCACGGAATAGGTAGAAATTGCACCATCAGCAGTAACGTCTTTAAGTAAGAGCAACCTCTAGCAGATTAAAGACTGCTAGAACCATGTTTCAACAGACTTTTTAAGGCTTTGCCTATCTCCTCACTTTCTGCGAAAGGCTTTCTTAGCACTACTTTTCTCATTCTGGATTCGTTACTCCATAGATACAGCTTTTTCAACTCAAAAAGCGTTTAATCTTATTGCTTGGAATTTTGCCAGCAAACGTCATGACCAACATCGGTTCAAACAGTTAATCTACCCCAGTCTAATTTAAGACATTGGCTATTTTCTGACGAATCTCTTTTGGATATCAAAAAACGTCTGCGATCCGCTTTTTTAGATAACACCTATGCTATAGTTAAAACATTAACTTGTTCACGCAGTGCTCCTAAAAAAGCAAACTTATGAAACCAGATCAAATGTATTAATTAAAAACTTCATTCACAAATAGCACCAAACGTCATCTTTGCTAACGCCACCGACACTGTGGGATGGATAATCGCGTTTTTTTCTCTACGAGACGTTTGATCTACGTACGTGTATTTCACAAAGCCGCCCTTATATTAGGACATATGTCAAGGCGTTCCGGCGGTTAGCTACAAGATTGGGGAAACCCTAATAGTTGCTAATTCAAAGTAAAGGAGTAGTTAGTATGTAAATTTTTTTTCTGAAATCATCGCTCTAAAAAGAGAAGTTACTGCCTGTTGAACATATTTACCTTATGACTGCATTATGATGTTAAAGTATTGTAATGTCAGAAACACTGCTTGCAAAAAAACGATCGCGTCTTTATACCAGGCCAATCTCCCTTTCTATAATCCACATATACTCAGCAAATTTTAGAATTTCAAAACTGTTTTACGAACCCCTAGAGATGGGTTAACTCACGTATTTCAGTTTAGCGACAGATCTAAAAATTTTCAGTGGGTTTTCGCGCTGTAAAATCATTAACAAGATTACTTAATATTAATTTATAGTTGGCAAAACAAAGCACAAGATTTCCATTAATTCCAAAAAGCTTACAAACGTTAGCCTAAGTGAGTTTTAAAATTTTGAGGCTCTCCAGCAAAAAATTAATTTTTTAGTTTCCACTTTTATTTTCAAGAGAAACTTGCGTCGATTCGCATTACTTAACGCCCCTCCACACAAATACATTCATTCAATCAAGGAGTTTGTTGATAATTCATCGATTAAACTTCTGCTCAGCTTTTTATGGACCAACGCAGCCGAGCTGTTGATCCCGCTTGAAAAAATTCGAAATCACAACCAGATTTTCTAGTTTGTCGCATTGAGTTCATGTAGAATAGAGATAGAAATTTGTGTTGTTGGGCAACTCTTCCCACAACGTCAATCTTGCAAGCGGTAAGGCTCTGAACACTCAGCTGCGGCATGTTGAGCTGGGAATTTTTTCCCAGTACAATTGCTTTGATTAGTTCCCAGTCGAATAGCATTTGCTCTTCCTCGGGGCCAAAGGTTTAAACTTTCACTGCATCGGAGCTGAATGCCGTCTCTTTCTGTGGTCATTAGCTTTATTAGTACCGTAAAATGGGGTGAATAGGGACTAAGGGGTGAATAGGGACAAAACATAAAAATTTGTTTGTGTCTTGAAAAAATCTATGTTATAATTTTTTTTTAAACTGATAATTGACTTGCAGGTGCATCTAGTTGTAATAAGTAATTATTGATATTTGTCATTTTGAATAGATTTTCATAACTGCAAGTGCAGAGAATAAAATTTGGTGTGTTTTTTGGTAAATTTTTTTGGTCAAAACTTTGTTTCTGTAAATCTAATTATAGTTAAGCTAGCTCTCTTGACCCTTGCACTTTTTTAAGTTGTTTATTGCACACGTCTTAAAGCCACACAAAAACATATTTGAAATCTACTTTCTAAAAAATATCTATTTTGTTTTTTCGAGCTGTTATTAGGGGTAAATCGGGACGCTATGCCAAGAAATTATAAACCAAAACCGGGAGCCAGGCGGTACAGAAAATACGATAAGGAATTTATGGCAAAGGCTATAGAAATAGGAATTCCCTACAGGAAGGCAGAAAACATGTTTAAAATTCCAAAAAGTGTATTGGAAAGGCATTATAAGAAAGATATCAAGCGACAAGGAGGGCAGCTTGCCTTAGACAGCGTCTTGAAAACACCTTATTGAGCGTCTTGTACTTTGTGCGCTTTATGGCCATCCTATGGACAAATTTGATTCGCGCTGCATCGTTAAAGCTCACTTAGACAGGAGAGGCATTCAGCACAAATGTTTTAAAAATAATATGCCAGGAAGGGATTGGATTCATTTCTTTCTAAACCGAAACAAGCATCTTCTGGCTTGTAGAATGTGGCAAAATATTTAAAGATCAAGAGCTACGATTTCCCCGAAAGTCGTTAATGACTTTTTTGATAACCTCAGGGATACTTTGAAAGATGTTCCACCTGGTAACATCATGAATTATGAAGAAACCAATCTTTGCGATAATCCAGGAAGAAAAAAAGTCATTGCAAAACGAGGCTTAAAACGCTAGGAGCGTGTAATGAACTCCACTAAATCAGCAACTTCAATAGTGTATGCTGGATGCGTTGATGGATCGTTACTACTGCCGTATGTTGTGTATAAAGCCACAAACCTATGCGATACGAGGACTCTTGGAGACCCATAAGGCGCGAGGTACAATCGCAGCAAATCTGGGTGGTTTGATTTGCTATGTTTTGAAGATTGGTTTATGAGCGTCGCTCTCCCTTATTTGAAACCACTCCGAGGCAAAAAGATGTTAGTGGGGGACAATTTGAGTTCGCATCTTTCTGCACAAATCATTCAAAAATGCGAAGAAAATCAAATTGCTTTTTGTTTTTTATCGTCCCACTCTGCACTGAAGAGACTAGATAGGTCGAAACGGTGTCACTGTCTTCAGTTAGCAGAGTGCATTGCTGGCCTCATTCATTTGTTTTATTTCACTGATTCGTTCTTGATGAAGCGTTTGCTTCACTCACAGTATCATTTTATCAAGAAGCACATTATATATGCTTCTATCAATGTCTCTATTCACCCCATAGTAAGACTGAATAGGGATTACATGTGACATTTGCATTATGTCCCTATTCACCCCCAAATGAAGAATGAATAGGGACAGCAGTTTTTATAACCTGTGACGAGATGGATAAGTATTAGAGACAAACTAAATTTTCCAGCAGAGAGTCTAGTAATGTGGTCACAAAATCAACTAACGCAGATTGTAAAATTTATTCGGAAAAAAATTTTATAGATTAAAAACCGTCAAAAGTGTCCCTATTCACCCCATTTTACGGTACCGGTTTCTAGGATTCATTACAATGAGGATGATTACATGGTCACAAATATATTCATTATTAGCAACGATAATAAAGTTAAGATGTTGTGGGAAGGCTGAGCACAGCGTCGACAATGCTGCAGACGGAACTGAGCCCAATAAAGTCAAAATGTGATTTGTTTTGCCGCACATTGCCCTTCACGTCTATGGCTTCGTTGGGGGAGGTGCATGCATAAGGATCTTTAATCTGTTAGTAGGTAAATGAGTGGAAAAATTTGGATCTAATAAATAGGCGGGCGGAGCTACGTTTAAGTATGCGGAATTCACAATTTGCAAATTAATATAAACATTTGGTGAAGGTGTACGCAAACCAAAATATTTGCAAATTTATTAAATTCAAGAAAACAACTAAAGTAAAAAGCAAGATTGGTAAAAAAATGCCGGTACAGTCAACTTCGGATATGAGGGATCCACCAGGACCAGCTAAATTTGTCCTTTATATCCGAAATCCATTATATCCAACCGAAATTGCATTGAAATTATTATTGGGATCTTGGAAAAAATCCCTTATAAGCGAAAATCTCTTATATCCGAAGTCGACTATAGCTAATAGTGGATTCTAAATAAAACAAAATCAATTGGCATATTACTGTGGTTACACGATTCTTTCCACAGGACAGAGGTTGCTGTTTAACGGATTGACGGTGTTGGCCCAGAACGGCAACTTTTGGCTACCTTTCAATGGCAGCTCGCCTTTTTGGTGGAGAGGAGACAAATCTACAATTTGTACTCGCGTCTGGTTTGAAAGACTGTCGCTTTATCCAAGGTTAATCTGCGGTGTGCACCATTTTATGCTGTGTCTACATCCAAAAAAAGAAGGGGTAAACTACAAAAGCCGCCCTACATGGGAAAATAGTTTTGAGGCTAATAAAATTTTTACATTCTATTCCGAAATTAGCTTGAACAACAAATACTTTAGTCGCCACCTGGTTTTACAGTTTATCATCGGTATAAAGCTTTTTTCATTTTAGTTGCTCTGTCAGTGAATTCTTGCCACGGATCGATCGATTACTTTCGTGTTCAAAGGCTTCTATTTTCAACTAAAATGATCAAGTTGTTGTTGGTGTTATCAAACCCCCCTTCCAAGGCAAACGGACATGACGGAAGACCATAAAGCCCCAGAAGCCGGACAACTCTCCAGGACCTGGACCAGAGGTTGTAGAGAAGAGTCGCCAAAGAGCAAGCGGCGCAGAGTTCGTAGCAGGGCAATGCAGAATGAGAGGTGTTCTGGGTCTATGCCCGCACACGCTGCATGAAGGATCCTCGACTCTGCCAATCCTAGAGAGATAAAAGTTTAACAGTAGTCTGTGTTTGTTGCAGCAACAACGATAAAGAGGACACAGCAAGCGTGACGATGAAGCCAAAGTCCCTCAGTGGACACTGAGGGAACCTGAGTTCCGAAGAAGTTACATGAGAGAGTACGCTTCCATTCCGAGAAAAGACAAGAGTAGATACGGTGAATGCGTGACTGGCCGATTTGGTAATGCTGATACAGTGAAGGCGTTTCAATTTGGTAATGTTGGTACCGCTAACAAAAGGAAACCATCCGGGTAAGGCATAAGTGAGAAGGGGCCGAAGAAAAGCTTTGAACAAAATAGATAGGAATTCCTTAGAGGTGGCCCAAAAAGAAACAGAGATACAGCTAAGGCCTTGAGACGAGGAAAGAACCTGGCCTTTAGCGATGCACAATTTTTCTTTTCTAAAGATACATGTTTAGAAAAGGAAAGAGTACAGTCGAACGTGGCCCCAAGAAAAGTTGGGAGTAGAGTTGAATAAGAGATGAGGCTGGAGGTTAGCCTGACAGGGGTCAACCAAGAAGGTCTTACATTTTCTCAAATTGGGAGAAAGACACTAGTCTTTAAATCAGCGCTTCAGTCAAATTATAGCTCCTGGTATGGCCTCCACAACAACAGAAACCGAGGGGGCGGGGAGGGCTAGAGGACTAGGTTGTCAGCATTTAGAGAGCACCCGACGGAGGAAGGTAGAGAAGCTGGAAGACTATTGATGAAAAAAGGAGAAAAGAACAGAGCCGAGAACGGATTCTTGCGAAACACCTCGACGGACTTCAAAGGAGCGACTTTGAAAAACCACGCAAGCGCTCCTATCAGAAAGAAAAGATGGAGTCCAATAAGTAAAGGAAGAAAGTGGGCCCACCAAAACAAGCTTATGGAACAGAACGGGATGCCAGACAGAGTCAAAAGCCTGACAGAAGTTGATCTTAGCAAGGATCGTCCGAGAGCTTGTCTTCGGTTTGTTAAACCGATCAAAAATAAACTGAGGGAGATAAAGAATTTGATCGACAGTTGATCGTCTAGGGCGGAAACCGGCCTGGCGGGAAGAGAAAATCGAGTTAAGACTCCATAAAAAAAGGATACGGCATAGAATGATGCGTTCAAAAAGCTTCAACGCAGAAGGTGGGAGAGATAAGCTGAAGGAAGCAGATGAGCGGTGAGGTTTTCCCATCATATTGATGGTAATAATAGATGTCTTTGTGATGGAAAGAAAGAAATGTCAAGAGCAGGAAAGAGTAAAGATGTGAAGAAGTGAATCTACGCCAGAACAAAGAAGGTGCTTTGGCATGGGATAGGCGATATTGTTTGGACCAGCGGCAGTGCACGAGGAGAGGTTTGTGGCAACCGCGAGAAAATATAGTGGGAGAGAAATTCGTCAGTGCACGAGCTCCGTCGGAGCTCGGACAAGAATCCTCTGGCCCTACTACGTAAAGCCTGTGGCTAAGAGAGGAGGGAGATTAGGAAGACGAACCAGCGACAGAAGGGAAGAGAGAATACACTAATTTAGGAAAAAGAGGTCATGTCGGCTGCCATGCCTCAGCATTGGCGATGACAAACAAGGCAGGAAAAGCCTCACGTCTTTTGCTTACCGCTTCTTCCTCATCAGGAGACCACCACGCTTTGGTTGGCGTTTGACGCGGTCGAAAGGAATGGAACATTTAGCCGCATTAATCCCAGAGGGTAGCTGAGAAGGAAAAAGAGGAGTATTCTTCTGCAGAAGGACAGTGAGAGTCAAAGTAAAAGACAAAGTCATCTCAACGAGCTTTCTGAATTAAGAAGGGGCCGTTCGTCGAGGTGGAAAAGTGGAGAACAGTTAGTAGAATTGGGAGGGTATCAGAACCCAAGTCCCAAAGAACATCCCAGTGCAAAAGAGGAAAGAGCAAAAGAGATGTCAAGAGAGAAGCGACGCACAAGGGTAGGAGTTGCGAGATAATTAAAAAAGAAGGTCCAAAAAGATGGCCCAATCAAATATTTTTTCCTTACAGGGGTCAGAAGTACGTTTTGAAGAGATGATGGCAAATAAATTCTCCCAGAATTACAAGATTTTTTGAGGAGAAATCAGTTCTGCTATCCGTCGAAGAAGAGCAAATAAGGGGGCATAAACGTTAAGGAAAGAGAACAAAGAAGAGTTATACAGTGAGTTGTTGACTCATATATAGTCACAGTAGGAGTCAAGCAAAAAGAGAAAGGAGGTAGAGTTTAGACGACAGACTTTGCCGGACAAAAATGATGACACTAACAAAAATGTGTGCGGATCTTCAGGAGAAAGAATGCCAGACCGCAAGTGAGTGCGATTAGATCGCATAGTAGTCAGGGATCCGGAATCCAAAAATAGGAAGACGAGTTGAGGTTGAATTCCTGGACAAAGATAAGGTCTACTATGTTGATGAAGCGAGACAAAGTGGAGTAGTTTAGCGCTTCTGGGTCGAAGAACTCCGGGATTCATTAAAAAACCCTGATTGAGTCAGGGAAGAGGAAGCAAGAAGTGTAGAAAAACAGTTAGAAACACAGAAAGGTTGGGATAACGCAAAGAGAGAAGTTACGAAGTGGGTGGTCAGAGGATAGAACGTTTGTAGACGAGATAGTGGTGAGGGGGGCTGAAAGGGACAGCTGGGTCACATTAAACAGTGGAGGTATACTTGCTCGGGAGCCCCAAAGTCACAGTGTATGAAGGTTGGGAACCCCAGGAAAAGCAGAGACGCAGCAAAGAGGACAGCTCCAGGGGCGAGAGCTGCATAGAACACTGAACTTGGAGGGAGAGCAGTAAGCACCTTAAATAAATTCATTTGGAGCAGGCGAAGCATTGCACTGACCTACCCCTCCTGGTCACATTTCCAGCACACACTGAACAAAGGTAGATGGGGCCAGGGTTAGGATAAAAGTTACTGCTTATCAGGAAAAGGAAAATAAGAATATGGGGAAGAGAGAGGCAGGAAAAAAGGAGACAGGGGACCGATTTAAGCGAGATTGAATGCTGTCCTTATGCGGTCGTTCAGAGAGCAGCACGGCAAAAAAATGATTGGATGAGTGGAGTGCCCGGGATAACTCGGACCCTGAGGAAGGCCAACAGTCATTTCAACCCACTCCAAACGGGGTCAGGGACCGCACCACCACGTTGAAGCGGATGTTGATTCGTGGAGATTGATCAAGTTTACAGCCTTGGCAAAATAGAGCCGATAGTTTTGACAAAATCGTGCTTTGCAGCTCAATATTGTTCAAGTTTTCCCATGAACTGAAAATATAAACACTTCTTTTATCCCGTTTAAGCGGCAAATAAAAAGAACACAATAATGTCTTATTAGCATTTTACTTCTTCAATAAAATGGCGGAAAGATTTTAAAATATTCTCAACGTTTCTTCATGTTGAAAGTTGTTCGCAGTTCTTTCACAGTGTCAGCTACAGCTCCAAACGTCTAACAATAAAAGCCAGTTAACAAAATATGGGATGAAAATTTATTTAACTCAATACAGAATCAACGATGAGTTGAAGTCGCACAGTGATCTCACATTCTTCAATTTATCAATCATCACAAAGACATAGCGTATGACGCTTAAAGTGTTTTAGCGGATCAAAAAAATTAAGTTGCTCCCCCGGTAAGTTATAAAAGACTATTGTGGGTGCCCACCAAGGGCAGTTCGCCTTCTTAGTGATCGGCTACCAGTCTGCAATCACGGCATGATTCGTGATGAGTATCTCTCACCTTTATCCTAATATTGGCAACCGCTCGTGCTGGTGAGCACCTGGATGATTGTTTGTGCCGCGCCAGCATCCCGAACAAGAGAAGAGGTAAATGCATTCGCGAACGCGAAGTCGTCTCCGCAACTTACATCATTTGCTGCATCTTCAAATTCATCTTCATACATGACTTTGATTTTATTCTCTTCATCTTCATAAATATCAAGTTCATTTAAATCGACATCGTCATAAATGTTTTCTTCATAAATATCTTCATAGATAGGAATCACATTCTACACAACAAGACCATTAAGTGGTTAGTTAGAGAGCAGCTATCACAGAGCAAAACAAATTTGTAGACTGGTTTCAGAGCTCCTAGCACTGATATTGTGGCATTTTTTTTTATCACAAGCAGGGCTAACAAGCATAGAAAAGGTTAAATCAGCTAGTCTATAGTGATGGGCCTGTACTTGGAACGATCCGCATCATTTTTATCATATACCTGTGTATATGCATCAAGAAAAGAATAATAGAATTGCCTCCATACTTTAATGTATGATGCACCTCTCACCTCGTTAAATATTAGGGCTATGAATGTGATTCAACTCCGCATCCGTTCCAGTCAAATAACAGGTAATAATAAATTGCGACTTCACTAAAACCACCGCTTTAACTACTACGTCAACTCAGCTTGAATGCAAATTTAGCTGCTTTAGTAAATTGTCCAACTGCACAGTAATTAACCTATGATCACAAATGACTAAACGGCGCGTGATAGGTAGTGAAGTGATCCTGCTCTACATACGAGGTGGAGATAGAAAGTTAAACATCCATCTTTCCGCAGCAAAATCCAGTTAAGCAAGTAAAAATATTATAATGTTCGTGTTAGGGGCAATTTGTTTCCAACCACATGTGGATGCTAACTAGTTGCCTGATTGCCATGGCAAACTGGCTTTAAGGCGGCCTTACAACATGCTGGGTGGTTACCTTCGCTTAATTAATCTTTTGTTATGCAGCAAAGTTTAAATTGAAATTTTTATACAAAAACTCACCGACTCTTCCTTGAGAGCTTTTTCAAGTTGTTTTTTAAGTTTCCGAAAGGTAGGTCGAAATACAGAAAGAACATGCCAGCAATTATGCATGATGGTGTAGCTGCAATAAAAGTTATAAGTTAAAAAATTAATGTTAAAGTATATTAAGCAGTAGCGTCCCACCCAGTCATGAATCTTTCTACTCGTTAATTATATCGCTAACCCCAGGCTTAATTTCCTTTCTAATCAATCACAGCAAGAGCTATCGCAATCTTACCACAACTGCATACTGCATGTGCAGTGCACGTAGCTTAAATCATGTGAACTCCTAGGGGTTCAGACACCCCCGACTTGAAACCATTAGTTTTAAACCTAAAAAGGTTGCGATTAGTTCTGATCATAACCGACATTCGTCGATAAGACATCTGGAATTAAGGCTCGCTGAGAATCGTGCATATGCAGTAACGCCAGGGGTCTGTTTGTTATCAACGAACAATCTGCTTCATTGGTGATTGACAAAGGACCGCTTATTAACAAGCAACAATAAAATAATAACCAAGAATATAAATGCTGAATTTCAACTCCGATTTTATGTCTCAGTTTTAGCTTAAATCATGTGTTTTTGCACATGCAGCTCTATTGTAAAGCAGTAAAAGGTTTCAAGCGAATGAAATGAATCAAAAAAAGCAATAAGCTTAAAATCTGAACTGCTCACGTCTCGCCTGTACAATGTGCAGGAGCCCGCAATCGGTATTCTTGCTGTAGAACTTTCATTTCAATCGATCGCCCTTTCAACTCACTAAATGGAGTGAAGCCGAACGCAAATATTTCCCACATCACAACACCGAACGACCACACGTCGCTAGCGCTTGAAAATAAGTGCTCAAAATAGGCCTCTGGCGCCATCCAGCGAATTTCATAATGACTAACCTAAACATAAAATTCTATGGTTGGAAAAATGCCAATAACTTTTATTTCTCGATTACTGAAAAAGCTTCAGTAATACTAGAACTTGTTTCAGCCTGCTTCGAAGGTTCCAGCTCTGATAGCACAGTCTGTTTCTACCGCAATCACTGCAACTAAGATAAAAAAAATTGTCATAACGAAGCCTATTGAAAAGCACAACTCAAAGCAGATGCCGGACATGAATTCCAAATCTTAAGTTTACAAGAACAGCACCGAAAGATTGTACAGTTGGTCACAAACAATGTTTCAATTTCATTTCAGGAAATCAAGCACTGTAAGAGCTGAGGAGTGAAGGAAAAAACTCTGGCATTTTCGCTCGCTGTTTGTTGATTAACCAATAGAGTGATGGGAGAGCAATCAACCAAGAACTAAGATCTAACCCACGGTTACAACGTAAGCCTCAATGAAGACCGGTCAATATGTCACCACCATACTGCAGCGTCTGTGAAAGCTGAATTTGTTTGGAATTCAAACCGGCGATTTGTACTAGCCACCTTGGGATGTAAACCCACCAGGCTTTTAATTGCGGGACGTTCTAAGCGGAAACATTGCCTTAAGCACTCGGTCAATTGGATGATCAGGTGAACCATTACTCAAATCTTCCATTTTTATGAAGCAAAGAGGTGGTGGGAACGAATAGACTGCCGGGGCCAGCGGATAAGCTTGATTAAACAAATGCAAATGGAGCATGAGCTCACAGGTACGAAAGGATAAATGGAAGGTGTAAAGATGGTTTGAGAAAACTTATTGAACACATCAAGAACAAGATGAGCGGAGAGTTTGAAAAACTGCGCAATAAATTTAGTTTGATAGACTTTCTAAACGTCCACATAGCGGTTATACACAATACAGCCACAGTTCCAGAACAAACTTATGAGATTTTTAATTGGAGATGTGTTTCTCGATAAAACCGACAAGGCAGAATTGAGGCACTACTGTAAGTTGCATTGCACTTTTTAATCCTCTCAAGCCCAGATTCTACAACAGCCATTCTGAAGTACATGATAGGAATTCTAAAGTACATGATTGTGGTAAAAATATCCTTTGAAATTTCCAAGTTCTACTTAAATACATTAATTGCTTTTAAAAATTTTGCTGCATGTAAAAATCTACCAAGCAGAAAGAATGATAGTTAATTGCTCTTTCGTACGAACACAACAGTGCAAATATGTTAAATTGCTTCGCAGAACTCACATTCATGTCAGAGATTTTATAACACTTGTCATCGTCCATCTGCCTGGCTAGTTCAAAACCAGCGATTTTGCAGTGCATGTTACTTGTGATAACGATGCGCTTGCTGCAAAGGGACCTGTGTACGATTCTTTTATTGACAATGTACTGCATGCCCTAAAAAATTAAGAATTAGATCGAATTAATAGCAACTTAAGATTAAAGTTGAAAGCAAAAATGCACCATTACATCTATCTTCTAAACCTAGTTATTAAGTGAAGAGCAGTCGAAGAGTTCTCTACAAACCTCACCACCTCCACTTCCACCTGCTCACTCCATTGCTTCAATGCATATTTACCAAGCCTTGACCAACTCAAATCGCTTACATTTGATCTGAGTCCTTGATCGCTTAGCAGAATTTTCTAAATAACTCACTGAAATCGTTAGGAGGTGGAAGTCATTAATCGTTGATCAGAAAAAACCACAACAAAGTAAAAATGAGATATAAATGAATCCAGTTTTATTGGAGAAGATTCAAGTAATAAACGACACATAAAGCTACCGTCACGGAAATGACCAGCTAAAAGCTAATTCTTGCATTCATGGATTTTATTTTTCATATTACACCTTTGCTATCTGCCAGCAGAACTTCGTCATTTGCACAGTACTCAGATCCTTGTGGTCAGAGCTTGCTCCGGATTCTCGAGGTCGGTGATTGATTAGAAAGTCAAGCAGGACTCTATTCGGAGCAAATTCCAACAAAACCAATGTTTCTGCGCTCTCTGCACAACATGTTTGAAACAATTGAGAGTGCTACGACATCTAAATCGATCTTTCCTCTTTCGAAGGTCTAAAAACTCTTTATTCATATCAACACCTCCATTTGCTTACTCACAAATTTAATTCCAAGTCCTGACATAAAAACACTACCACTAGCCTTTACAGATCTTACTGTAACTATAGTGTGCAGCGATAGTAGACCTAGTGAGGTGTAGTGTTGAGCGGTCGTATTGTAGCATCGACTCATCACTACAGAGTCTGTGATGAATAGGGCAAGGTTGGATGATAGTTTCGCACGATAAGCTAACTCATGTTGTCAATATTCGCAGAGGAATATATTCGCTGGTTACCAGGAAACATCGTGAGGAGGTTATTGGTTATTACCGGCGCGATGGCGTAGAGCGTCCGCTTCTCTGTCGGTAGACCTGGGGTTCATTCCCTATGTCGAGTCATACCAGAAGACTTTAAAAAATGATATTCACAGCTTCCTTGCTTGGCGCTCAGCATAAAAAAGAAATAGTGTGGAGAACAAGCCGGCAAGCTTGCCTGTTGTGTCCTTGGGCAAGGCACTTAACGGGACGCCTCCACCTTTATGTGGTAAACAGGTGGTCTACCCGTACTTCACCGGATTACAATTGTGAAGTTGCTAACCCAGCATATCGTAAAAGGCGACTCTTGGGTACTCACCAGTGGCAGTCCGCCTTGTTGGTGGTGGGGCTATTAGCTACTCATGACTGGTTCGAAATGGCCTGCCATCTTTCCCCTAGCCTAATTTCAATTAGGTTGACGGCATGAACCTGAGTTGCCGTTCGCACCGTACCTCTATCGCGAGAAGAGGAGGGGTAATCACAGCAACAACACAACAGGAGGTTATTGACTTGTGCATGTTTGACTGCAATCTCCTTTGTCCACCTAACACTATCAAGAACCTCACTAACGTGACCGAAGACACGAAGAATGGCTTCAACATCTAGCCTAAAACTTGCAATGAGCCTTCAAACGAAAAAAGAAGGGCTAGGTTTTGAGTCTGGGCTCGCATTTATTATAACGCATATTGGTTTTGGGCAAGTGCTTTGAGCAAACTACTCAAGTTTCAAATAGAGACGAGCACAAATAGTACATGCGCAGAGCAGCTCACAGCAAGAAACTCATTTCAAATGTACCTGCTGATCGAGAAATGCCCAAAAATTCAACGACGAAATGATGCTTTCCTATTTTTGAGAGAATTCCAAGTTCAATAGAAAGGTTTTGCTTTTCACGTGGAGTCATTTGGTGGCCTGCAGTGAAAAAATATTTCACCTTATTATAACATCGTGGAGTTCCTCGCACTTTTTAGTAGGTACAGTTATTTGGTTAGAACATATTTCAATTATGACCGAATAAATAAGGTTTCATATCCCACTCTCCTCGTTACTTCTATTGCTGAGTGACAAGCAGGGGATATGTGGATAATATCTGCTGATGAATATGCTGGATTTAGAAGAACCTATGGATAGACTAGCAAAAAGGTAATGAAATGCGATGGCATGGGCTTGCTCTGAAAAGGGATAGTGATGATGTGTCGAGAAGAGTGTTAGATCTTTAAGTAGTTGGAAAAATTGGTAGGAGCAGGAATAGAAAACGACGAGAAGAAAAATTGAAACACAAATTGAAAAGGCTGGATCAATGAAGGAAAAGGAAATCAACAGAAAGAAGTGACGCAATGCTACGTTATTGCTAGCAACATGAAGTGAATCGGCTGCCTTCCTTTACAGAAGCAAAACCGCAATTTACAAATTGGATCTCTTTCTCTGTAGGCACACAACCACATGTAATTGTGAGCCTGCGTGGATGACAATGCGTTTTTTGCAGTAGCATTGATTACTTGAAATCACGGTTGGATCACTTATTTCAATTATGAACGTATTGAGACTGACAAATTTTATCAAAGATACAAAATCTTTCAATAGTTATCATTGATATATCATTCTCAGCAGGTCAAATTATAAAACAGTATGCTTATTTTTCGCACTTGGGATTCACAATTGCCTCAAATATAAAAAAAACTCAGGAAAAACCCTCTGCTCGTTCGATGTGGGTTATACCTTGATAACTTTTCGCAAACGCTATCTTGCCACCACTTTCTGTAAGTTCACCACCAGCGCCGAACTTTCCGGTGACCACCACTTTCCAAAATTTCGCCTTTCTCTCTTCATCGAGGTGCTCCAACTTTGTGATGTCATTATATAGCACCTCCCAATTCTTCATTTTTGCAAAAACTTCAGCTAAAAAATAATAAATTTATGCTGATTGCACGTTCAATATCGCAACAAACTCTCTTTAACTAATCACTAAAATAATAGCAAAGCAAAGTAGCCATGATAGAAGGAATGGATATTGGGAAGGTATTTGACACTTTTCCAAGAAAACTGATAAAGTAGGCGACGGAAAGTAAGGTCTACCAAAAGTCACTAAAAGAGTTGTGATGTGCCTCTTTTAGAGTGCAAAGACGAAGTCAAATTAATATAGAGTGAAACCTTATTGAGTAAAGCTGTAAATGGAATCAGTCAATAGTAGAACTCACACTTTATTGACAAATCGATTTCGCTAAAATCGCATCATTGTTCTTATTCAAATCAAATCAATTTTAATTCTATTTGAATAAGAACAATGGTGATGCTATTTTAGCGAAATCGATTTGTCAATAAAGTGTGAGTTCTACTATTGACTGATTCCAGTTACAACTTTACTTTATACAGTTTCAGTCTATTGATATTCTTAATGGAATCGTCATTTGTTAATTTCGCCTGTGAGAAGATTCTAGTAAAATCATTATGATTTATTTTGTATTAAATTGATATACAAGTTATCTGAAGAATTTTGGTTGCCAGTGAACATCCATAAAGGATCTGTGCTGTCTCGGCTGATTTTCGCTTACGCGATTGATGCAATTACGGAGTGTGCAAAAAAAGACTTGATGAAAAAAAGATTTGCATGCAGATGTCTTGATTCTGACGAGCGAAAAGCATAAGAGATTTTGAGAAAAAAGTTTTGGAAATTAAAAATGCATTTGACTGTAAGAAAGTGTGGGTTCTCGGAAAAACAAAAATGATGGGAAGTGGTTTGAAAAGAGAGATACCAAACAGCAAACTTCATCTTGACACTTGCACGATTCTCTTAAGCTTTTATAAAATTTTGCCTAACTGACAAAAATCTGTTACAACTAAGCTCATACAACATTAAAACTGACACTAGGTTTCACACACTCCCAATTAGATTCCACACACTCCGCGTAGTAACCCGGTTGTGAACCAACTTTTTGATTTAACGCTTACCAAAATCATCACCAGGCACAGGAACTCCCTTGAGAGCAAGCTCCACTCGTCGCTGTTTATGAATGCGCCTGAAGAAAAACCAACTAAAAATATTGAGTTTTAAAATCCTTGTTAAGTTCATCAATTTGCGTTCACTTTATAGAAATACGCGACTAGCAGATAGCAATTGCCCACTCTTCAGGGACGAAGTCCAAGAATGGTTGTTTTGCTTAAGCTATCGAATTTCAAAGGATTGCTGATAATGGAGCGAAGATTTTTATTTAGTCTCTTCTTCTATCACTCTTTCAACCGGCCAGCCCTAGCATTACGCAATAAACCTCTAATCCAACACTTACTTGCTCATGAAGTAAGCAAAAGCCAACACGAAGCCACTGCACAATGCACTTGCAGCGAAAACAACAGCAGTGGTGAAAGAAACTGAAAACAGTTAACTCGTATAACTCGTGTTTATATCTATATCGGAGTTACCTACACTGCTGCAATATTTTATTTCTGTCCCAAGCAAAGGAATGGTTGTAGGCGCATCTTCCAAAAACATTAATCAACGCATGATTGCCACTAATCTGCTAATGCGCATTAAAGTTTTTCAGCAGCGGCTGCTAAACCTAACCATTAGCAAACTAAATTGCCAACCACTCACTAGTAAAAATCCACGGCTGAACATCCAATCTTGGACTAGCTTTAAATTTTGCCTCACCGTTCACTGGGGTAGCTGTGACGAAGAAATATCTGCAACAAAATCAAGGTGATGTGCTCAAAGCAGTTGGAAAGATTCCACTGTTCAGGTTAAAGCATTAAGTCATATTGAGTCGACTTTGCTATTCTCATATCGCAGGATCACTACGGAAATACACAGAACGATTGTAGTCAAATACAGTGCTGTGCAGCAATCATCCGCAAGCGAGTGAAGTTGTAAAGATTTTCCAAGGTAACGATACTGAAACTGCTCATCCAACATGTTGTAAGGAAAACTATTGGGCGGTGCAATGTGAGTCCGCTTCGTTGGTGGTAGGGCTATGCGCCTACTTTCATGTCTCTTTCGACATTGTTCACCTTTAACCGGATTGTTACGTCTGTACTCGCTTGAATGTGTTCCCACAGTGGAGCTGAATATTTCAAAGCGAGCGATGGCGTAGTGATTAGAGCGTCCGCTTCGTAGTCGGTAGACCTGGGATTGATTTCCTATGTCAAGTCATACCAGAAGACTTTAAAAAATAGTATTCACAGCTTCCTTGCTTGGCGCTCAGCATAAAAAAGAAATAGAGTGGAGAACAAGCCGGCAAGCTTGCTTGTTGTGTCCTTGGGGGAAGGCACTTAACGGGACGCCTCCACCTTTATGTGGTAAACAGGTGGTCTAAATGTACTTCACCGGGTTACAATTGTGAAGTTGTGAACCCAGCATATCGTAAAAGGCGACTCTTGGGTACTCACCAGTGACAGTCTGCCTTGTTGGTAGTGGGGTAACCAGTCACTGAAGACTGGTTCGAAATGGGCTGCCATCTTTCCCCTAGCCTAATTTCAATTAGGTTGAAGGCATGAGCCTGAGTTGACGTTCGTGCCGTATCTCTATCTCGAGAAAGAGGAGGGGTAATCACAACAGCAACAACACAGCGTTCACATGGAAACAATCCCCTGGAAATTCCAACATCGGCTAATGGTAATAGACATAAACAAAAAAAAGTTGAAGTAGTGAAGCACAAACAAACTTTTAGAAGGAGGGTTTGGAAGTTGAAGGGAAACAATATTGAAAGCAAGATTTTAAGAAAGAGTTAAGAAGTTAGTTAAGGTTTATGCGCCCAACATATGAAATAATTTCAAAAAATAGTTATTTAAAAGCTTATTATGATGTATGTGGGAAGAAGAAAGGCAGAAGAAATCGTGGCAATAGGTGATAATAAAATAAGGAGGTGAAGGAGGAAATACGACGGAAGTGGCCTAAGAAAAGATGTGCTTAAATCGATTGAAGGAAAACAAGGATGGATGTGAAAACATGAAAACTCGAATAAAGAAAATCATCGCTAATTCTATGAGAAAAGAATCTGAAAACCACTTAACAAAATTGAGCGAAAACCAAATATCATTTCAAACCAATGAAGTTTATGAATATAGATTGGGAAGATATTGCAGGTGGTAGATGCATAAAAGAAAAAGACTGAAAGTTAGGTTCAAGAGAAAAAGACGAAAAAAGAATATGGAAAAACTACACGGAAGAGATTATGAATGAAGAAAGTGATTGGAGTCACATGACAGAAGCCAATATGGTAGTGCAATCCATTACAAAAGCTATTTGAGAAAAAATGGCAATAGCAATAAAGCCAAAAATGGCAGCTGGGCCCTCTGAAGCATGTGCAGATGTGATATAAGCTAGTGTGGAAGTAGGGACAAGCGTGATGATGGAGCTTTGCCAATATGAATTAAATGGAAAAGTAATGCCGGATGAATGGCAAACCATTATGTTGGTGCCAGTTTTCAAAGGAAAAGGAGACGTAAGAAACTGTAAGGCATACAGGGAGCAAAGCTCTTAGAGCATGCTATAAAGATCGCTGTAACAGTGCTGTATAGAAGAATTTGAGAAATAGTGAATGCTGATGCAATGCAATTTGGTTTTTGTGTCAAGCAGAGGATAGACAGAAGCACTGCTTGTCGTGAGAAATATGCTCAAATAGAGAGGTAAGAAGAAAAAGTTGTATATGAGTTTTGTGAATATTCAGAAGGCATTTGATAGAGTTCCAAGAAAAATGATAGAGTGCGCAATGAGGAAGAAATGTTTACTGAAAGTAATTGTGAAAGCGGTGATGAGCCTCTATCACTGAGTAAAGACGAAAGTTTGAGTGGGATCAGAGTAATCTGAAGATTTATGGAGGCAATTTTCAGGCAATAAGGCATCTATGTTGTCGCCGCTGGTTTTTGCAATTGCAGTGGATGTAATAACGGGGTATGCAAAGAAGGCCTGTTAAATAAGATTTTCTATGCAGATGACCAGCTTTTAACAAGTGCAAGTATAGAGAACTTAAGACAGACATTTTTGAAATGAAAAGAGGCGTTTGAGAGCAAGGGGCTGAAGGTTAACCTCAAGAAGACTAAAGTGATCGTGAGTGGTTCGAAAGGTGAAATACTCAAGAGCAAAGACCATTTATGTGTCAAGTGTAGCAATAGGGTGATGGCAAGTTCTGTGCTGTGCACAAAATTTTGGTAATTGGGTGCGTGGTAGATGTGCAAAAATGAAGAGAATGATTTCAACTCTGGCAAAAAGGTTTTGTTTGTGAAGGATTCGTCAAGATACTAAAAGTAATTCTGGAACCAGATGAAATTATTACTCTATGAACATTTCGAGTTTGTGAAGAGTTTTTGTTGCTTGGGGGATAGATTGAATGCTAGTGGTGGCAGTGATGCAGCGGAAACAGCGAGAACAAGTATTGGATGGATAGAATTTAGCGAATGTGGGGAGAAGCGTCATGAAAGAAAGTTTTCTTTAAAGATGAAAGGAAAGAATTACCAAGGTTGTGTGTTGTGTAAGGTCGGTAATGTTGTACGGGAGCGAGAAACGGTGTTTAAAGGAGAATAAGAGGGCAGTTTTGAGAAGAACTGAAAAAGCAATCGTGGAAGCGGAATGTGGAGTTAAAGTAATTGGGAAAAGGAGTAGCCAAGAACTCATGAATTTGATGGGTTTGGAAGAAACTGCGGACGGGCTATCCAGGACTAGTGGAGTGCGATGTTATGGACATGTTCTGAGGAGGAATAGCGATGATTTGTTGTGAAGAGCTTTGGATTTTAAAGTGGTTGGAAAAGGAGGACGCGGGTGACCAAAAATGACTTGGAGAAAGCAAGTGGAAAAACATATTGAATAGATTGAACTAAAAAAGGAAGATGCCTCCGACAGAACGAAGTGGGTTGATGCTGCGTATGAAGTTTCTACGAACATAAGGTATATCTAGCCACCTCCATTAACGGAGACAAAACCGAACTTTAAAAAATTGGATCTCTCACTCTCTCTCTCTCATTCACCCCAAGAATAAGAAGGAGTGGTATCATCATTATATGAATCTTGTTCTGCCCAGAACTGGTTGTGATTAAGGATTGCTGTAACAAAATACTAACGAATGATACTCATCCGGCAACAGTGGTCTGTTTAAACCACTAAACTCCATAACAGGATTGTCGTCTTCCAGTTGCCTCTTTAGCCTATTGCTCGTGGAGGAAAATATGTCACAAGAACTGTTTCCATTATCACCGAGATCATATACCTTCTGGCTTGTAGGGCTACACAGTAAGAAACAATGTCAGACTAAATAAATTACAATCCGACCTAGCAAGTAATGATCTTTCCAACCATAGAATTAGTTTTTCAAGTTGTCCACCTTTCCAGATAGCAAAAGAAGCCTATCAAGCATTTTTTCCTTCATGGGCAGAAGCCTTAATTCAACAATGACCCAAGTATTTTACGAACTTCAAACGTAGCTACACTAAGTGCATTTACTAGAGATTAGATTGTTTAAAGAAAACTGCCTAGTTTAGTTTGAGAAAAAACAGTTTATGATGATTTCCTTGGCTTATTAAATTTTAACAAGAAATGAATCGTTGATTTGAAACCCTAAAAGAAATTTTGACCGCTTGTTCTATCTTTATGGTAACCTTGGCTCAAATTCTGATCAAAACCACTTACTTTGGGATTGCTAAAGATATAAATGGAAACCCCGGTCTTGCGCTTCTCCTGTTAGTGCTTGCTTCTTCCACGTAAGCAGATGAAACATCCGGGATCGTATAATCGATAAACTGGCTGGAAGATACCACCATGAGATAAATACAACTGAAAAAATCAATCTGGTCAATTTTCATTGCGTTTACAATCAAATGAATCAAAATTTTCAACACAAGCAGAGGCCAAAAACAATTAAAAGCGAACACTCTAAAACCGAAAAACTTGAACAAAACAGCATTTTTAAAAGTTTATACAACTAAAAAAGTCAACGTACTTTACGATCTATACCCTTAAGACTTCCCAGACCAGGTGAGTGTTGCAAAGTATATAATCAAAGACGCATGTCGGGCTTTAAAGCTTTAAACTAAGATCCTAGAGAAGTTAAATGCAAATAAAAAACTACAAGCTCTGTAGTACATGTTGAGGTCGGTAGATTGAAAGAAAAAATTACGTGGCGCGTAGACTTATGTCAGGTGACGCGGTGAGTGGGATAAAGCGCCTTTTATGGCAGCAAATCTCACAATGACTGGCATCGGAAAAGACACTTCACAGCAATTCTCAATGTTTGTTTGCATTTCAATCACTTGCTGATGCGATTGAGACGCGCTGTGCCAGCTGTAGTGGTAACTTGAGAGCCGGTCTCAACACAAACTGGTTCGGTAAACAACTCAAAGATTTTCCCGTAATCGAACAACGCACAAATCAAACTCTTATGCAGCAAGCACAGCTACGATTGCTGCTTAGCTGATGTGAATATAATTGCACGACATCAAGCCTGCTGCACCAATCAACAGCCGCCACAACAAGTTGGTGTGGTCCCCGACCCCGTTTGGGTTGGGTCGAAATGGCTGTTGGCCTTCCCGAGGGTCCCAGTTTCCCCGGGCATTCCCTTACACAAACCATTTTTTCGTCGTGCTGCCCCCTGAACGACCTCAGAAGGGCAGCACGCAGCCTCTTTGAAATCGGTCGCCTGTTTTCTCTCTTTTCCTGCCTCTCTTGCCCGTATTCTCCTTCTGTTGATGAGCGGCAACTTCATCCTATCCCTGACATCGTCTTTTCCTGTTCAGTGTGAGCTGGAAATGTGACCTGGAGGGGTAGGTCGGTGCAATGCTGCACATGCTCCAAATGAGTCCATTCAAGATGCTCACTTCTCTATTTTTCTAGATTTAAAACTCTAGGCAGCTCACACTCCTGGAGCTGCCCTCCCTCCTGCGTCCCTGCTTCTTGTGGGGATCCCACATCTACCAACACTGTGACTTCCTCTTTGGACTCCTCCAGCTTGTATACTTCCACTGTGCTACTTTGCCCATCTTCCCCCTCTCTGCTAACGCAGCACTCCAGCCCCACCCTCGCTTTCAAACCTCCTATCCCCTTCAGCCCACTTCGTATCTTCTCCTTCAGTACCCTCACCACCGCCTCATGTCCATGACTGTTTTTCTACACCCCATGCTTCTTCTTCCCTCCCTGACTTCCTCAAGATTCTTCAATGAAATGCTGGTGGTCACCAAGCCAGGAGCACTAAATTTCTACACTATATTTCGTTTCATCCTGTTGATCTTATTTGTATCCAGGAATCTAACTTTAATTCATCTTCCTCTTTCCTAGTCCCTGGATTCTCTGCCCTGCAATCTAATCGCACCCACTCCGATTTGACATTCTCTCTCCCCATACCACGCACGCTAGCGGCGGTGTCATGATTTTCGTCAGGCAGGGCTTGTCCTTTTCTGAACTTTCTACCTCCTCTCTTTCTTCGCTTGACTCCTACTCTAATTATGCTTCTTCTATTCTCTCTTCTCCGACGGATAGCATAACCGACTCCTTTACCCTCTCCATTCTTTCCTCCTCCACAATTTTTTTCATTCTAGGAGACTTCAACTGCTATCACCCCATCTGGAACTCAAAAGGTACTTCCGACTACCGTGGAAGGAAGTATTCGAGTGGGTCATCCCCTCTAAACTCCTTTCCCGCAATGACCCTGAGATACCTACTCTTCTCCTTTGCTCCTCTGACAGTCGTTCCTCCCCTGATATCTCCTTTTTTCCTCCCCTTTCTCGCCCTCTCTTTCTCTTAGGAAGTGCTTCAGGACCTGGGTTCTCATCACCTATCAATTTTACTAACCATCCCACTTTCTCCGGTCTTTCGCCCCGACAAGCGTTCCCTTTCTTTCAATTTTTAGAAAGCTCGTTGGGATGACTTTGCTTCCTATTTCGACTCTCACTGTTCTTCTGGCAAGAAATACTCATCACTTTCTCTTTCCTCTGCTGCTGCTCTCTTTACTTCTCTGACACTAAATGTGACCAAATCTTCCATTGCTTTCGGTCGCAATCAAACGTCAACCTCAAGCCTGGTGGTTCGCTGAAGTGAAAGAAGCGGTTATTGAAAAACGTAAAGCTTTCGCTGCAGCTCACAGAAACGATGAAGATCGGCAGGCTTAAATCTCTGCTTCCTGTCATGCCTCGTCTGTCATCGTCAAGCCCAAGGCTGAGGCACGGCAGGCGACTTGATCTTCTTTCTCACCTAAATCTAACTTTGAATCTGTGTACTCTCTCCTTTGCTTTGTCGCTGGCTCTTCTTCCTCCTCTCTCAGCTTTCCCAATGGTTCCTCACCCAGAGAGTCGGCTTCGGTCTTCGCCGATTACCAAAGATCTTTTTTGTCTCCCAGTCAAAGGCCCTGCGTAGAAAAGCCAGAGGCTACCTTTCCGAGCTCCGCCTTTTCCCCCGCTGAATTTCTTACGGCTGCCACAAACCTCTCCTGGTCCACTGCCACGGGCCCAGACAAAGTTGCCTATCCCATTTTAAAGCACCTTTCTCTTTCTGGCATTGATTTTCTCCAACAAATTTTTAATCTTTCCTGGTCTTTCCTTTCCTTCCATCTGGAAGGTATCTTCTATTATTCCCATCCATAAGATGGGAAAGCCTCTCGACTCTCCTGCTTCCTTCCGGCCTATCCTCTCACCTCCTGCGTCTCAAAGCTTTTTGAACGCATCATTCTATCGAGTCTACTCTTCTTTCTGGAGTCAAATTTTATTCTCTATTCTCGCCAGGCCGATTTCCGCACTGGACGATCTACTCTAGATCAAATTCTTTATCTTTCCCAGTCCATTTCAGATGAGTTTAACGAACCCAGACCGGGTTCTCGGACGATTCGTGCCACTATCGACTTCTCGAAAGCTTTCGACTCTGTCTTGCATCCCACCCTTTTTCACAAACTCATTTCGGCTGGTCTCCGTCCTTGCTTTGCTCGTTGGATTCAATCTTTCCTTTCTGATAGGCGCGCTTGCGTGGTCCCCTTGGCCCCAACTGCGGTGGAGGCCATACAAGGAACTGTGATACGACTGAAACGATGGTCTAGGTACTGGTGTCTTCCTCTCAATCCGAGCAAATGTGAGACCTCTTTCTTCTCAGTGGATCCCCACGAAGCTAACCTCCAGCCCAACCTCTTCTTATTCAACTCCCGCCTCCGTTTCAATCCCACTCCAGCTTTTCTTGGGGTCACCTTCAACTGCAGTCTTTCCTTTTCTAAACATGCATCTTTGCTGAAGGTCAAGTTCTTCCCCCGTCTCAAGGCCTTACCCTGCATCTCTGCTTCCTCATGTGGCTCCTTTAAGGGAGTCCCTCTCTCTTCTGAGTAAAGCTTTTCTTCAGCCCTTTTTCATTTATGCTTCATTCGGATGAACTCCTTTTCTAAGCGTTACCAATATCACCAAATTGGAACGCCTCCACAGAGCGGACAGTTGCGCCATCTTCGGCTGCCTCTTGTCCTTCTCTATCCTACTTCTCCTCTCTAAGGCGTCTCTACTTCCCCTAACAGTCACCCTGACTCACTTCGCTCTGTCATCTTATGAGCGGGCTCTTCGTCTCCCAATCTTCTTTTCCATTTTAGGTTTGGCCAGACTTAGAGTGAAACCAAGACTCTGCAGATCCTCCTGGAGAGCTTTTGCATCTACTCACCCGCTCATGTGTTGTGGTGTTCTTTTTGCTTGCCCTCCCTCTCCTCCTTAGTAACTGCCTTCCTTCACTGTGAAGTCCACTCTTTTCTCTTCATGCTCCCGCTCTGATTCCCTTCTCCCTCACCAAGGTGCGGCTCTCGCTCACCTTGACTCTCTCACACCTCACGATCCGATGCTCTGAACTGACGGCTCTGTTCCTTTTCCATTTGGCCAAGGCGGCTCTGGCGTTCTTGCCAACTGCTCGCCTTGTGGCACTGAAGCCACTCTTTTCTTTTCGGCAGGCCCAGTATGTTCAAGTTTTTCCGCTGAAGCCTGCGCCATTCTGCATGCTCTCCGTTGGTTTCGGCAGCACCACCAGGTCTGCCACTTCTCTTCTCTTCCTATCTGACTCTCGCTGTCATCGTCACCTTGTCTTCTCCTCCATCTTTCCTTTTGCCTCAAACTCTGCGGCAGGTCTGGCAGAAACTGTCTTCTCTCTCCTTCTGCTCTTTCAGGCTACAATGGATCCCCGGACACTTGTTTCTTCCGGGGAACGACGCGGCTGATGAGCTGACCAAACGGGGAACGCTACTCGTGCCCTCTGCAATCTCTCTCCTCTTATCTATCGTATCCGCTCTTCTCTTTTCTCGGGCTGGAGGCGTACGGTCTCATCGAAATTCTTCGACACCCAGGTTCCCTCAATTTTCACTGAAGAATTTGTGCTCCCTCGTCATGCTCTCTGTGTGTTCACTCATCTACGCTGCAACGGGCACAGCCTTCTGTTAAACTCTTATCTCTCTAGGATTGGCAGAATCGAGAATCCTTCTTGCATCACCTGGGGCTACCCGTCCCAGGACACCTCCCATCTCATTCTGCACTGCTCAGCTACGGACACTGCGCCTGTCACTTTTGGGCGCATCTCTGTCTCTCTACGACCTCTGGTCCAGACCCGGGGAAGCTTCCAGGCTTGTGGGACTTCATGGTCTTCCGCCATGCTCCCATCCTTGAAAGTAGCAACAACAACACATCGAACCTGACAATCCCATTTGTCTGATCAATTGGATCAACTGTAACAGAAATCCTTCCCATGAAACCAGCCATGATAGAAGGAATAGAGACCGCCGCAGGACCTAACCAAACGAAAAGTAAAGTTTTAACTAAGAGCGGGAAACGTAAATGTCTAGCGTAAGAGAACACAAAACTCTGATTATACTTCCCTTTTTACACACCACCGTGCACAAAAGGAATAAAATTCCTGACATCTTTGAATACGGCAAAACTTTACCAGAGTGTTGGCATAAAGAAAAATAAAAGTAATTCAACTTATGAGACGTGATTTGACGATTTTATTTTAACTGCGTATAAGCTACGCACTAAATTATTTCTTAGTGTCTTTCTGCACATGCGAAGTAAAGTAGGGTAAAGGTTAGCGCTAAGTTAGAGAAAAAGCAAAATGCATGCAAAATAGAGAAACTAATTTGAAGTCAACTCTCAGCGTCTTTACAAAGGCCAACGTAATTGATTTCTAAATCACACACTTTAACGGTTGAAACCATTGCTTCAATAGATGCTCTTATTCATGAAGGGCAGTGATTCTCAAACTTTTTGCGATGCGACGCATTTAAAAAAGCTTGCGAGACTTTGCAACGCACCAGACAGCATCCTACAGTTTAGTTTGCCGTACTGCGAGATAAATGTGACCCATAAACTACATAAATAACTGCCCCTATGCTCCCGAGATTTTGGACTGGTCTGTCATCTTCAATCGTAAAATTACGCTCTTCTAAGTTTGTAACTCGTCTTTCCTGTTTTCGTCCAACATACAACTGAATGCTTTATTCTTCATATATTTTTTGCTAATTAAGTTAAACTTCTGCAATTTGATTCTTGAATAACAAGTCAACCGTTACAACAGTGTATTAAAAACACTATTGTGAAAACGTCAGAAGAAAGTAAGAAAGGAATCTACGATCAGAGTTCTTTTGACGCAATAAAACCTAGACTTAATGGCACAAAACTAAAATATTCCGCGACGCCTTTGGAAAATTGAAACGACGCACCGGGGCGTCGCGACGCACAGTTTAAGAACCACTGATATAGGGTTTGAATATGATCATAGTACGGTTTTATGAAATTCGTATTCGTGCAAAATGAGGTTTTATGACAAAATATGGTGCAAAGTAAAACTAGAACGATATGAACCATTCGAAAACATTTTTTAAACCAGATGGTAAACCACGGAGACGGCATGTATGAACGGAAGTGGCCGTATATTTAACTTAGTTTTAAAACTAATATTTTTGGTTCGATGGTCCGAGGATGTCAAATTAATACACATTATTATTTTGTTACATACGGTCACAAGAAGAGTTTTGTCGGTAATACTAAAACATCTCTGCGCATTTCCGCCACCAGCTGTGCAACAAAGCGCCGTAAAGCGCCTCTCCCGACTGCGCAACAACGTAGCCATCGTGAGTTTCGAACTCCCAATCATTGCTATCAGAAACGCCACTGTCATGATAAATCGCCATTTTACTTGTCTTACCTTCAGCTTCTACAAAGCATTTTCCCATTGGCACTGTCGACGTATTATTGCCTGGTGCTGATTGGGCAAAAACTACTACGTGATGATAACGATTGGGAAGTGCGGGAAATCGGAAACTTCGTTTTTCCGAAGATAGATTCGCGATGAAACTCTCATCTTCGATTATTCTTGAAACGACTTTTTGGGCGGCGCTGGACGCCTGAGATGGTGTTTTAGTGACGTTGATCTGTAACGGTACTGACGTCGTAAACAATTGTAATGTTAGTGACGTCATGCATCTATAGGCACGATAGACATAACCTAAATTGGCTAAGCTTGTATTAAAAACACAATACAAATACATTTTGTTCAAGTAGAAGCTATGCAAATAGTCAGGTAATTATAGGGATCAAAGATTCAACAACCGGCGCGATGGCGTAGTGGTTTGAGCGTCCGCTTCGTAGCCGGTAGACCTTGGGTTTATTCCCTAAGTCGAGTCATACCAAATGACTTTAAAAAATGGTATTCACAGCTTCCCTGCTTGGCGCTCAGCATAAAAAATAGTGTGGAGAACAAATTGACAAGCTTGCTTGTGTCCTTGGGCAAGGCACTTAACGGGACGCCTCCATCTTTATGTGGCAGATAGGTGGCCTATCCGCACTTCACCGGGTTACAATTGTGAAGTTGCTAGCCCAGCATATCGTAAAAGGCGACTCTTGGGGTTGGTGGTCGAGCTATTAGTTACTCATGACTGGTTCGAAATGGGCTGCCATCTTTTTCTTAACCTAATTTCAATTAGGTTGACGGCATGAACCTGAGTTGCCGTTCGTGCCGTACCTCCATCCCGAGGAAGAGAAGGGGTAATCACAACAACAACAAGGTTCAACAATCTCTCAAAACTAATACCAAAAAAAACCTCAAAGTAACTCACTAAAAAATGCCAGACTTTGAAGGTATCAGCACTGGCCCACTCCCACCTCAACTGGCAGTGATTATCATCAGTTAACGTGATAAAAGCGTTGTTGGATGGTGAAGTGAAAACATAATTCGTGTCCGACATTGGCACCGCGCATAAATCGTTGGCCACTGAAACCTAAAAATAAGCCGGAAGCTAATCCGTAATGGTTGGATGGATGCATGGAGTAAATGATGATCACGTCAAGAGTAAGGAGCAGTTTATTTGATACAAGCCATCGATGCAGATTGATAGTAACACCACCAAAATGAACAAGCACTAATCTGCAGCCGGGCATTCTAGTGGTGTTCGAACTAATTTGAAATGATGTTTTATGTTTGGAATTATTCACTACAAATAACAATCCAAGATGGTGTAATCTTCAATAAATCATTTAAAACACTCAAGTCAGACTTTGCTCTTTAACTAACAAAAGATTGCGAATTTGTGAGTCTAATTAATCGGTCGACTTCTCCATGATCGCGCCATGACCTTGGTAAAAGCAGATTTGGGCATTTTTCCTGCTTAGCTGCACTACTGTCATAAAAAACCACAATACCAATTGTGCGTGTAGCTCCAAATCAAGTCTGCTCAGAAGTCGACGTATACATAGCTGTGAAGATTGCTTTGTAACAGAAGATTTTAAATTAACAGAATGTGTTACCTTGATAGCGTACTGAACCATTGGCATCAGACCAACGATGGTCACAACCAGTTTACCATCAGTGCCTTGTTGTTTCGGGATCACATCTACGTACTTGGAAGTCAAGTTTGTGGCCATAACACGATGCATGACATGCGCCATATGAGGGGAATAACGTAGCGTCACTGTGACATCACTCGCATTGGCGCTTCCAAATGGAGAATAGAGTTGTAGGATTTCAGGAGCGCCAATATCTGTCGGTGAGCAAAGCGATGTTATAATTTCTTGCATTGCCTCGATGTGATGCATGTGTTTCGGGTTTCACAGCTCATTGGCACGTCACCAACCAACTGTGATTGCAACGCATCACATTCATGGGCAAATTTCAAAGGTCGTAAAGGTCTGATGCAAAAGCAGATATGGTTTGTGAAAGGCATGCATCGAATCGACAGCATCGAACACTGCTCTGCGGCACACTTTTATAAACCATCGAGCTCATCGTTTCCGCCTGTTTTGACCAATGATTGTCAGCAACGCAGTGGAGTGGGTTGAAACGTAGTTTATGGTCATAATGATTAGTGTTCAAACCTCGGGACGGCTACGTTGCTGGGCATTTGGAAAGATATTTTAGGACAATTATCCTGCTTAGTTGCACTGTCTGCGGCAAAATGCGCTGCGTCATTAGTACAGGTAACTCTGAAGCAAGTCTGAACACCAAGTTGTTCTAGTATAACCGGTAAAAGGTTTTCCGGTAACCGGAGAACAAAAATATGACTAAAAAAGCATTAAATCGGTGATTCTCAACCGATGGGCGATAGCTTATTGGTGATTCACAAAACATACGTCGGGTGGACCACAACTTGTTGCTTGTACTTATGAACCCTGGAAGGGGTAAAAGTAGCTTGACGAACTTTTCTTTAGAAGTCACCCCACAAATTTGTGATTCATATCATCTAGCCAGAAGCCCTTGTTTAGTTTCACGTGCCCATAAAAATTGCGAAACACTGCTTTAGAAAGACTTCGAAACCCAAAGTAGCTCAACTACAAATGCAAGTTTGGAATTGCTAAATTAGCAAGTTGTAAATACAGCTAGAAAAAGAGACCAAACTTATATAATTACAGGGCCAAGTTTACATGAAAACGAGACAACTTACATGAATTCGGGACCGACACCACGCAAAAGACATCTGGTTAGGTTTACTATTCCTCATTTTGACCGATATCCAAAGGGCGTAAAATGCAACAAAGTATGTCGTACCTGCTATCTCACATATATAACGGGCTTTAAAAGTGTTATTCCCTTCGCAGCTGGCACTCATCCACAAACCATCACTCGTTATATAGGCACAAGTATTGTTGGGCTCATTCTTATCCCAGTTTGAATAATTTAAATTTGAATCATCCGACCAAATGTAATTTTTGTCATCAAATGTTTTTAAACCTATCCAAGCATCTGGAATACGAAAAATAGAACTACAACTTCAAAAGCAATCAATGTTCGATGACAGAAAAAACCGTGTTTTACCAAGTTGGAATAGCAAAGGTGCTCATCCAACCGGTAGTAAGACGTCACTACAAACTGACCGTCAATGCTAGTCCACATTATTGGTTATGAGGCTACCAGATTGCAATGTGCGTACACGATTGGTTCAAAATGAACAGCGGTTTTCCAGAAGTGATCTAAATTGCAGTTGGGATGTGGGCCTCAATATAGTTTTATGACATGTCACTGTCAAAGAAGGTGAGGGCTAACCACAATAATAATTTTGTCTGGCATGGCATCCGGGAATGCTTGATGATATAAGTAACAAAAATACACAAAAATCTCAGTAATATATATTTTCAGGTGAGCAATAAAAGCCTCCGTCTACCTCCGTCCGACCATGCGCTGTTCAAAAAGTATCTTTGAATTATATTCTCGAGTTGGTTTTGGGTATATTGATCTGAAATCATGGCAAGATAGCCTCGAAATTGTTCGCATCTGTCATCGGCTTCGTCTCGCCCGTACAACTGATCGTCGGAGAAAATATAAAAACTGTTTCGGATTTGAAAATAAAAGTCTGAAAATTAAAGATATATCATCGACACCTGGTTTTTATTTTAAGAAAGCAACTGATGTAACAGTTTCAAGAGTTGGTTATGAAACCCACCATTTCCAGCCACATCTGCTACCTCAAGTCGTTCGATTCTAAGCCTTGTCACTTACAACCCATTCATAGGGTCCCAACTCCCAGTAAACACCAACTATTACAACTGTACTCCAATCACCATACAAGTCCTGCTAATATTATCTTTCCCACTCATTCTGTCCGCCCTGCTACGGCCTCTGGTTGAGACTTGAAAAATTCCGATTCCATCCACTACCGCAATGTAACAATACGCCAAACACCACCATGCCCTTATCTGGAGGACAGCTACAATGAACAGATCATCAAGGAAAAATTATGACGTACATTTAAATCCTTCGGTCACGAGAAAACATTTATGTTTACAGGTGGAACTTGAGTTGAGTTTCTAGAGAAATCGAGTTCTGTTTTAGAGAAATTAGTAATGTTGGCGCAAGCCAATTCTGGCACAAGCACAACCACGGAGGAAAAAATGCCGCGAAGTGGACACAGCAACGAATGATTGACACCGGCAGTGTTCATCGCCTCACAACTGTTAGTCTTTATCGGTGCGAGTCGAAGCTGAACTTAAATATGGCAAGAAAATTGAAAAACCTATTACTTGGCTTGATTGTGAACGTTTGCATTTCTTTTTCTTCTTGAACATTATTCCTAGCCCAACATGAAAGTTGGTTTCCACCGAAACAAAATCCGATTGTGTGAATGGACAATGTGGACGTCACGTGGTTGTCACGGGATTCAGATACAATTTTAATTGGATAGCCATTATTTTCAGAAATATTTTTAGCTCCACTGGACATGTAATTTCCACTTATTTTCCAACCCACTTGAGGCAAATCTATTCCTTCCACTGTACAGGTGAAAGAATACGAGCTGTTAAGATAAACTTCGCTTTGTGAAGAAGACTTCAAAGTTGGCAAAACTAAAAGAGAAATTGGTATAAAATAGCTTTCTCGTTTGGTGACGGGAAAACCTTTGAAGTTGCGCATAAAGCAGTAGTTCACACCTGCTGCAGGGCATCCAATGCAGGCGACTGCGAGCATTTCTGCAGCAAGCGCTGAAACTAAGCAGATAGAATCGCTAAAAAGCAATTTTCATCGGAAAATAACACAAAAACAATGTGGGCATTGAAGTCGAAATATGTCGATCTTTACGTTTTGTAGACTCGCAGCTACAATAAATTTTAATGCGAAAGCAAGACGGTAATGGTAGGCATACACCTCATTATTAATTAACGTTGTTATATCGTGAAAAGGTGTTTAATACTGACAGAATTCACAGCGCCGTCCAACATATCTCCCAACACAATGACAAAAATATGAACAGCCGACCGTTCTACATGAGCCATCGTTCATGCACGGGTTGCTACTGCATTCAGAATGAGATACTAGAAAACATAAACTTCGTGAAAATATCTTGTTTTATCATCGATATTTTTAGGGGGGGCTGCCTCTAAAATCATCACAGAAAAAAAGTGAGCTTTAAAGATGAACGTCTCTGTACCCAAACTTAATAGAAGTTGAAGATTACAAGCTGACAAATGGTTGTATCTGCTGTCCCTCTCAAACGCCTAGGATTTTCTTTGAAATTTTGCGTGCCGAAATATTTTTACTCCAATTTGAAGCGGCTTTGGTCCACGGGCGTAGCTAGAAGCAAAGTTCTTCTGGGGAGAGGAGAGGAAATATGAAATTAGTGGGAAAATTTTTTTTGATCATGATCATAAACGCGAGTGTTTTCCTTCAAAATTCCTTTATTTTTCGATCAGTTCAAAAAAATTTGGGAATTGGGGCCACGGCCCCTGCGGCTCCCCCAAGCTACGCCTGTGGCTTTCCTAAGGTACGCCTATGCCATGATCTTAAACTTTCTTTGGCATCAGGCCATTGTCTTTACTGGAATAGATAAGCTTGTGTAGCTTAACCTAACTTCTGATAGGCTCAATATACCCATCTGAGCTCCCATGGAACGGCACCCACTTTCATGGGTGACCACAAAGCTAGTCTGACGAAAAAATTAAACCTCACTTCAAACTGCTGCTAGTGGACCGACAGCAAGGAAAATTATCGTAATCATGAAGACTTTTTGCTAAAAATATGCACAAACAGACAAACTGACACAGGGAACAGTTACCTTGTTTTTCACAAATGTATCCAATGTTTGAAAATGAATGGATAGTCGCCCAAACAAATTTGCTTCTGCTCTGGGAATATGTTTTCGAATTTGTTAAGGCTAATATTAACTTTTTGTTCATAAAATGGGGTTGGGATATCCCCCATATCGGGTACCCCTCTTCATTCATAGTAGATATTTGAGTCCCATCAATCCATTTCCAGTTTTTTTCATTTAATTCACCACCAATCCAAAAATAAAGCTGAAAAATGTTCCACTTTTTGAACGCACATTTCCAGACCTGGCCACAACGCTCTACAACTTAAAGCAGTGGGACCCAGTCTCGGTGTTGTAGTATACGCGTGAACGCACGTGCTTTCTACTTTGTAGCTTTCTTGCAAAAACAATTTACACCATTTTCTTGGCCCGGTTGCAGACTCATGGTAGCAATGCGCTCTCTCCGCAGGACTTGAGCAAATCCGAAGCTGGTCTAAACACAAGCTGTTCTACTGAACCTAATTTCACTGTAAAGATTTTGTGAGAAGATAATAAATACAGAAAAAAGGGCCCCTGCAGTGAGCAAAGAGTATTTATATAACTGCAGAACAGACAAAAGAATTTATTCTATTTTCTTGTATTCTGCTAACTACAAAAGATACCCACATAATGCCAGGCAGCATCGTAGAATCAACAAATTAATATGTCAAGGCACTCTCCGAATTAATCAGTTACACAAAGAACTAAAAATAAGCGGTTTAAGACAGTGGTTTCCTGCCTCTCCGCTCTTCATTATATCCCAAAATGGTAATTTGAGAGCCTCTGGATCCTTGCTTGGAATTCTACTTCAGAGATGCCAAACCGGGATTCCACAAAAGTCTTCAAAGCACACTATATTTTAAGTCATAAGACTATCGTAGGTAAAATTTAGTTTAATAAAATTGATTTCCGAAAGAAACGCTTTCAACTTGAGAAAGGACAGAAGTGTCGTTTTTTTAGAATCTTGCCCACCAATAAAATAGAGTTCAAAAAGTTAAAACAGAGCATCCAAACTTTGGTGCCGGGCCCTGCTTAGCCTCTCAACGTCTCTACAAAAAATTATAGCGATCAACAGCGTACTCCACGTCTACAAAAGGGTTCATCGCATCGAAAAGATTAAAAGTACTGTGCTAGTATATTTAAATATTACTTCATCCTTCACGTCGGTCTAGACAAAAATCGTCGTCTAATTTGATGACGCTATCAATGCTTTGCCGTAGTTTTGTATCGTTGAATATATTTAAACCGAGCAGTCAACCCCCATGGGAGAAGCCAAGTCAGACTGAAAACCAATAAAGAGCATGAGCTCATACGCTTGGATAAACAAACGTTAAATTACATTACCGTTTCATCTACTCCAAATGTATCAGTGATTTCTTGCAAGATGAAGTCTTGCTGGTCTGATGATTTTATCGAAACTAGACTCGAATTAATTCCCTCACAAGCATCCCTGCCATCTCGTTTATCAGTCATGGTATGGGTCATGTGGTAATAGCATTTTTCAAACGGTGCAACACCTTGATGGAATTCAACTAAAAATAGTAGAAAGCTATAAGTGGTTTTAGTTCGCAACAAAACAGAAATTGACCATGCAGTATTAAAAGCTTGAAATATTTACAGAAAGCATTTTAATAATTTAATCAAAACAGCTAATAATTTGGTCTGTCTATTTTTGCTGTAACCAAAAGTTGATCCACTGAAGCAGCTACGATGATAAAAGAAAATTTGAATAACAAAAGAAAGTACATAAACATTCAAACCCGATTCCCTTCTGCGATAGTTGTGAGATATAACAAAACACAGATAGCTCTCTATGCCAACTCGAATGCTTTCCTCTGTTTCCACCTGTGCTTTCTCGTCACCCTCGCTCTGTCCTTTCTCGTCTTTGCTTCAGCGGACACAGCTTTCTATTGAATTGTAATCACCCCAGAATCAGCAGAGTTGAGAAGTAGTGCATCAGATCATCCAGCTCAAAATACTTCTCATCTCATTTCTCACCAGTCCTACTACGAAATCTTTAGGCCGCTGGCTCTTTGGCGACCCTTTTTTTCATTTGCGATTTCTATTTTAATCGTAAGGGGTTGTCCCACATCTGCGACTCCGCGGTGTTACGCTCCCTCTCTCTCACCATCTCAATAAAGAAATCGGGGAACAACAAAAACAACCCTGCAGGTTTCATGTCAGCTTTCTTATTTTGGCCTCCATCTGTCATACCGTCGTCTATTTTCCGGTTGGTGGGACAAAAAAAGTAGAGTGCAAGTTTTCCCAGATAACCCTTTGGCGTTATTGTTACCAATAGTACCGATACATCGCTGCGTTCCTGTGGTCTTGTTCCTACTTTACGCAATGCTAAGCAGATGGGAGCGCGACAATGTGCAAGAATAGCATATGAGTATGATGTGGAATAGTATAGTGGGTGTGTTTTGTGCAGGGTATTGCAGAAAATAACCATACGGCTAGCGAGGGTCAGTAACCCGAAACAACGTTGTCCTGTAATGTTATTTTGTGTTATACGGACTTATATTGATATACTATCCCTGCATGTTGATTCTAGCGTAATGCGGTTGAGACATGTAAAGTACCTATGTGATATAGGGCAAAGCTGTTGCCCTTGCATGAGGTTTTGCAGTAATGCAGTAATGGATTTGAGGTAATGCAGCAACGAGGTTTTGCAATAATGCAGCATGATCTAAAATTGCCCAGATAGGCATATTTAGATTTTATGGAGGAAAGACTGTGTATGGACTAGCCTAAAAATAAAAGTGTAGATCTGATTTTGGATGGGAGACCTGTGGATTGACTGTATGTGAAATGCTGGTGTGGATTAAAGGTAGTTGAGAATGCTGGAGCGGCATCACCATATCTAAAAATTTCTCAACATTCTTTTTAAAGTCGTTGCTGTCAAAGCGTGTACTGTAAAACAAGCGGTACAACAAAATAGAAAATTCTGCGTTAAGTTCCCTTTTCAAAGGGCACAATGATAATTATGTCATTGTGAGGTTTGAACGCGTGGCCATGTGAACATTGCCAAAGTAATACGGCGCTCCATCCTCCTCAACCACGTTACCGACGGTGTTGGTTTCAGCAGTTTAAGAATATAACATATACCTTCGTCACATAATTGCCCACTGAAGAACTTGTTGCATGTGCAAGTGAAATCATTCGAGCATCCTGTCCTAGTACATGTCGCGCCGTTCTTGCATTCCTGGTTCGAACACGGGTCAAGTAAACCTAAATGTTGTTGATAAGGCAAAAAATTGCATCAAGGATTGCATAGAATTATTTTGATAAATGATGCTGAAAATAGCATCTTTATTTATGTTAATAGTGGCATTTAATTTGTCTAGCCATATGTTTTCGTAAATAGATAAAAGATGTTTGGGTGGTTGCTTTACAAGCGTTACAAAAAAAAACAATCGGCAATATCTGGTTTTGTCTGTAATGTGAGTCTATAGAAGGTGTGGTAATGGTGTAATAATGCTGCTTTATAGTCAATATTGTCCTATTTAAATTGATTCCAAATAAATCTGTGGTGGCACCAGCGTTTTGAAAATTTGTTTAGGGTTTGACCAATATATTGTAACATAAACGGCATGTAGCCACGTATATTCCATAGTTTGAACAATCTAAGGTTTGCTTTAATGCAAAAATTTTACCATTTGCTGCTGTGATGGTACTGGTTTGATGTACCATGGATTTACAATGGTTGAAATGGCCGCAAATGGTGCATTTCTTGCAATGAAACGCAGACATCGTCGGTAGATCTCATCCTCTAGTTTATAAAATTAGCTCATTTAAGCCGATGACGTTACCCTTTTTGCAATGACGTCATCAAAATTTATAAAACTTGCAAGTATATGTAAAACCAAGGAATTTTTTGCGAATTAGTGTCAAAGTGAATGTTGTAGTAAAGCAAGCACGTAAGCAAATCAAAATTGTGAAATGACGTTCAAATAATTTTTCCAACAGGCAAAAGTTACCGTGCAAACCAAGGACAATTATCAAACAACATCAACCTAATCTGAGGGGTTTTAATGTCTGGACAGATTTTGCGTCCATTCGTTTTGCAACAATGCGAGAAAATTGGAACATTTTATTAATATTTGCATACATCTAATCTACATGACGTAATGGTTGAATAGTTGTAGTAGTAGTAGTAGTAGTAGTAGTAGCAGTAGTAGTAGTAGTAGTAGCAAGCAGTAGTATTAGTAGTAGTAGTATTAGTAGTAGTAGTAGTAGTAGTAGTAGTAGTAGTAGTAGTAGTAGTAGTAGTAGTAGTAGTAGTAGTGGTGGTGGTAGTGGTGGTGGTGGTACTTTCGCAGTAGTAGCAAGCACTAGTAGGTAGTAGTAACTAGTAGTAAGTGGTAGTAGTAGTTAGTAGCAGTAGTAGTAAGTAGCAGTAAGTAGTAGTAAGCGGCAGTAGGCAGCAGCAGCAGTAGTAGCATAAGCTGTGGTAGTACTAGCATTTTATCTATTAACGTCACTAGAAGCATTACACGTTTTCAATCAACTTTACTAGATATGGATTTTCCTTTTATTCCATTCAATCAATCACATTACGCAGCTTTAATGCCATCATAACCGAGTGATCATCATCTCTGCATGACATTTGTTAGGAATAGCAGTAAGATGCAGAACTTGCTTCTTAAATGTAATACGACGTTTAATTGTTACTTTGAAGCAACATTACTCGTGCTGAGCAGTGCACTTTCACAATTGAGATATTAGAAATAGTTTACAATATCATAACATCAAGTGATACATATTGCAGCAGCTAGCAACACCTATACCAGTATGAAGTTTATACGTGAAGCGCAGACAGCAATTTGCAAATCCTGCACAAGACAAGCTACCAAAAAGACTAGTTTTGAATAAAGATATGATCGCCCAAGATGTAATGTACCAACGAAACTACATGACCGATTGATATAAAAAAAGTAAATGCTGCGCAATGAGATGGAAACTACAGTGATACCGAAAGGCAAATACAGGTTAACCATCACCAATGCGGAATCATTGGGACCTGGGGGGTGCCGGATTAGCCATTTATTATCTTTAGAAGACACAAACTTAGTTTCTAACCACCTCATCTTAAAATTAAAATATCCTTTAAATCAGTACAAGTGGTTAACAAAGAAGACAAGTGCAATGTTAATGAAATACAGGTAAAATAATTGGTACCCGGGAAATTTGATATTATAGTATAGAGTACAGGTACTGTTTTCTAGGTCAAATTAGTGCCGGATAACTGATTGCCAGATTAGTGATGGTCAAACTGTACAAGGAATAGCTCTGACTTAGGTGGTAATCAACATGAATGAAAGGACAACGCAAGCTTCTGACAAATTTATTTTCAATTATCAGAGTTGAATAAACCTTGTTGATAATTCAAAGAACTTAACGTGGAATAGCAAAGAAAAATTCACAATATTCGATCAAAACAGCGAATTCTGGCATATTTTCCGGAAATGAATTCATTTGCCGGTGGACGAGATGTTTTGATGGCTTTTAGTGCTGATATCAGTGAAGTAATCAAAAATTCACTAACTACCAATCATAATGAGAAAGGTTATATCATGATGGAAGCAGCTAAGATTCTAAGTAGGAAAAGTTTACCTTTACCACTTTGCTGAACGATTTACCTCTGACTAGTAATTTTCGGCTGCAAGAGAAAATATTACCTTGCACCTTGTAAAATATCATTTTCGTAAATTGTGATAATTGAAAAACGACACTACAACATACAATACAAATCAGGAGCTAATTTTAGCAGTTACATCTTTTATTTTTGGGACTTTTTGTGCGACCCATGCAAACAATTTAACGGACGATATGATAGCCGGTGCCAAGATTTCTTCTATATCTTGATCACAAAAAGCATTCATCGCAATCGTATTGCAAGGTGCAAATGTCGACATTGCAAAAAAATCCAAATTTTGGTCGAACACATTGGCAAGTTCACACCTGGTATTTTTCCATTCAGCCTGGTGGACACATGAAACATCTTTCCGAACATTTTGCTTCACTAATCAAAAGCCTCCAGTAGCTATATATTTAGGTCAGTTGCTCCTTTCACACTATTCGAGTATAAAAGTTAGATCTAGTGCAAAACATATTTTATCTTGGTCTTTGTATCTCTGTAGACCACTTGCTGGACATATCAACAAATATGAGAAATACAATGATTGAGATTTTTAAATAAGAGAGTGATGTGTTTTCTGAATTAGAGACATGGTCTTTTTTCCACTGCTTATACAAACACAAATTTAAGTTCAGCCACTGGAACGTCAACTTTTCGTGGAACGAATACATCTCTTAATCAATATGTTCGTGGTATTTATTGTGTTTATTCTCATGATATACCAAATGAATTGCCAAAATTTGTCGAATTAAAAACTTGCCCGAAAATTTTACGAATTTAAAGCCTGTTATGGGCTGCACATCATGCCAATCTCTCTACAGAAACGAAGCAGCATTCGCATCCGTCCTTTACCACGATATTCAGGCTCACCTTGTAATGATGATGGGCTCGCTGCGTTATAGATGGTATTTATGGCTGCGACTGGAAACGTGGTAAAGAACAGTGATAGATGTCGTGGAGGGGCCAAAAGCAACTGTGTCTGGACATTAAGTCACGCAAACTAAACACAATCAACAAGTGACTGCCTCTATTTTTTTCAACTAAAGCACAAAGCCTACTTTGAAAAGACATGAAAAGGAAGTTACATTTACTTTCAATAACTGGCAAAGCACCATGAAGCAAAAATCTCAACTTTTTAGTTTTGGTGCATTGTGATAAAATGATATTGTTGTAACTGTCTCCGTTCAATTCGTGCCTAATATTTTCATTTGTATTAACTGTCAGTAGAGAAAATGATAACGAGCGTGTTTGTTCTTGACCAATACAATGCGAGGTGGTTGTCTATCCATCTTTCTGATGTAAAAATGTTAGAAGAAACCAACTCTGATAATTATCAAGCAGTCGATGAGCTTGGTTGTTTTGCTGTATCAAGAACTAGAAGACCCTTTTGAGTTAGGGACTAGATTAAAGACATGAGCAACATATGACAGATGAAAGGGGTGATGGAGGAGTGAAATGTGCAGAAACATGCACGTGCAATGGTAACAGTGAGAGACTAAGCGTACAACACACGTTTTATGCTGTTTGCATGCAATACGGCTAGTTATAATGTACAACGTTACTAGTGACGTAATTGATAATGTCATTTCATTATTACTGCAACTTAAACTTTATGCCATCACAACACACAAAGAATCGTGCTACTAATATAAATGTTTTGAATTTCTGTTGTTTAAAATTTCTGTTGCACAAAGGTAAACTAAACAATAAATTGCGTAATATTGCCTTAATGTATTGATACCATGAGTGCTGCATAAAACACAGCGTGGCGTATGCTTCCATTATTGCCACTTTTACCATTTGAAAAATGTTTAAGGCCCCTGACAATATTTATTTGTTTGCTGTGTTGCATACGAACAAAAAACCAAAACTTGATATTTGTTCACAAAAAAAAATTATGTGCTTATAAATCTTGGTATATTCTTGGAGTTTTGATGACGTCATTGCAAAAATGGTGACATCACTTAGCCCAAGGGAGTAATTTTAAAACCAAAAAATTTGCTCACTTTGCAGATATCACGTCTCCAAGTATTCTAGCATTCTCAATCAGAAGATAGCTCAGGAGATCAAAATTGCCATCCAGCCCCAATTTTGGAGTAAAGCCACCCTTAAAGCGGCCAAAATTTTTGGTTCTTATTTGATTTTCAGATTACATCCAACTGCGCATAAGTGTGCCAAAGTTTATTCTTTTTGCTCTCAGTGCACAATTAAAACGCCATTCTACTACATTAGCTGCTTACAAGTTTCACAGAATTCTCCGCTACTCTTTGCAGGACAAGAGCAAGTGTAACTGTCCATACAGTCAGGCACTGGAAGGCATGTGCCACCGTTTTGGCACTTAGAACTGGCACATGGTGTCATGGTACCTGGAAAACAAAACTGAGCTGTTGCAAACGATAAAACTCCTAGCAATGGCTTCGTTGCCACCAGACTGCATTTAACTCATGACAATGTGTTTCAAGGGCTACACAGCATTGTAGTTAGTGGTAGTATCTTGAACTTTCAGTGACAGGTGGACCAAAGCACTGAAGCTTTTCACAAGCATTGAAGTCCCCGGCAGCTCTTAAATGGGCAGGGGGTGCGAAGAATCTCCGGGTTTAAATCTGAATGTCATGGGATAAGATTTGGAACATTAAATGTGGGAAGTCTTTGTGGAAGGAAAACGGAAGTGTGTGAAGAACTGAGGAAGAGAAAAGTTGATGTGTGTTGCATCCAGGAAGTAAGATGGAAAGGCCAAGGAGCTCGTTTTGTGGGTGCTTCGGGACGAAGGTATAAAATGTGGCGGTCAGGAAATGATGCAGGATTCGGAGGGGTTGGAATTTTGGTGAAAGAGGAAATATCTGGAAACGTTGTGGAAGTTAGAAGAAAAAGTGACAGAGTAATCGTGATTGTGCTAACTCTAGGTAGGGAGGTGATGCGCGTAATATGTGCGTATGGGCCACAAAGTGGAAGTGTTTTCTACTTCCTTAGAAGAATGAAAAAGGAAGGGAAGGATGTGGAAGGAGGAAGGTGCTTGAGAGGAGGAGACGGACGATTGGGTTTTATTGAAGAAGACCGGGCAAAAATTTGGAAGGAACATATGGAAAAGATCATGAATGAAGAGAACGAATGGGACCACATGGTGAAAACTGATGTAGTAGAAGGACCAGTGGAAAAAGTGGCTCGTAATGAAATTGTGGAGGCAATGCAAAGGATGAAATCAGGAAAGGCAACCGGACCATCTGAAGTAAGTGTGGAGATGATAGTTGCAAGTGGCAAAATCGGAGTTAAAGTGATGATGGAACTGTGCCAGCGTGTATTGGATGGTAGAGAAATGCCTGATGAGTGGAAAACAAGTGTGATTGTACCTATCTTTAAAGGAAAGGGTGATGTGATGAGCTGCAGATCATACAGAGGAGTGAAACTGCTAGAACATGCCATGAAAATCGTTGAAAGAGTGCTAGAGAGGCGAATACGAACACTAGTCAATTTGAATGAAATGCAGTTTGGATTTATGCCGGGAAAAGGAACAGTGGATGCGATATTTATTGTGAGAAGAATGCAGGAGGAATATCAAAAGAAGGACAAGAAGTTGTATATGTGTTTTGTTGACATGGAAAAAGCTTTTGATAGAGTGCCAAGAAAAGTGATGGAATGGGCCATGAGAAAGAAGGGTCTATCAGAAGTAATAGTTCGGGCAGTTATGAGCCTGTATGATGGTGCAAAGACAAGAGTCAGGGTGGGATCTGCATATTCAGAGGAATTCGAAGTAAATGTTGGTGTACATCAAGGATCTGTGCTGTCGCCACTATTGTTTGCAATAGTGGTGGACGTTGTTACCGAAAATGCAAGAAGGGGTGTGGTTAATGAATTGCTATATGCAGATGACCTTGTTATCATGAGCGAAGACATGGAAGACTTGAAGGAAAGGTTTTGGAATTGGAAGAATGCACTGGAAAGTAAAGGTTTAAAGGTCAACACCAGAAAAACAAAAATGATGGTAAGCGGGTCAGAAGGCGAACTATACAAAAGCAAGATAGATCCATGTGGAGTTTGTGGGAGGAGAGTCATGGCCAACTCAGTGTTGTGCACAAAATGTGAAAACTGGGTTCATGGCAAATGTGCAAAAATAAAGAGAGTTACCGCTAGGTTGGCAATGCATTTTGTTTGCTTGAAATGTAAAGGAATAATGGAAGGGACGATGGACTCAATCGAGAAGTTGTGTGATGAAGTGGAGACAGTGAATGGATTTTGTTATTTGGGAGACAGACTAAATGCTAGTGGTGGTTGTGAAGCGGCAGTCACAGCAAGAGTAAGAATCGGTTGGGTAAGATTCAGGAAATGTGGAGAGTTGTTGCTTGGAAATAGGTTTCCTCTGAAGATGAAAGGTAAAGTTTATTGTTGTTGCGTAAGATCAGCAATACTGTATGGAAGTGAGACATGGTGTCTCAAAGAAAATGAAAAAGCAATTTTAAGGAAAACGGAGAGAGCTATGGTGAGAGCCATGTGCGGTCAGAAAATTGTAGACAGGAAGACGACTGAAGAACAGATGGATATGTTAGGGTTGAAGGAAACGATAGACCGGTTAGCAACAGCAAATGGAGTTAGATGGTATGGACATGTACTGAGGAGGGATGACGATAGTGTTTTGAGGGTTGCTCTGAATCTTGAAGTGACTGGCAAGAGAAAGCGAGGACGACCGAAGAAGACCTGGAAGAAGCAAGTGGAAGAGGAGACAGAGAAAGTTGGTTTGAAGAAGGAGGATGCTCGGAGACGAGATAAGTGGAGGGACGGAGTGCGAGAAATTGCAGAAGGAATGGGGTAAATCCGGCCATCTCTGCTAAAGGGAAAACACCGGATAAAAACTGAATAACTACTACTGAAACAAGCAGGAAAACAGGCATGAAGGGTCTTTTTGAAAGGCACATTATCTACGAACTAATAATCACTTCCTGGAGCAATATAACGATGAGCTATTGGAGTTCATACGGAGTACTGTGTCGATATGTGAAGCCGAACAGTTCAAGTTTACAGCAATTTATTTTTTCCTACATGTTTCACAATTTTTTCCACTCCAATAATTGCCGCATTTGCAAGAATAGTCTGAGCTGCAACCTTGTTTTGAGCAAACACCACTATTGCTGCACGGATTTGGACTGCAAGGATTGGGTATATTGCCTAAAAATAAAGGAAATATATTCATTGCAGTCTATCAAAGCAGGGATAGCAGAATTAAACTATAACCAATTTATCAGTTTTCCGAAATCGAGGCAACTAGTGTGATAACAGGCTCAAAAGACACAAAGTGCTACCGGTGTCTGGTCTAACTGAACATAGTAGTACTGATGAAAAACAATACAGTGCAATGGAATTTTGATAACACTAGTTGGTGATCCGCAATTCGACAAAGAACTACCGCTATATCTTCATATCTCCTTCAATAATGATGGAGAATGGTGCTTTTTCATATTTTATTAAAACGTTTGAAAGACACCTTCCATCCAATACAAGGTTCTCCATAAAATGCGCCGAATTTGAATTGGGTGAATATTGTGTGGGTTGAAGTTTAAGAGCATGCTTTTACCAGTTTTTCATGGTGTCTTCACTTGGATAAATTTATTTTTGATTTATTTTGCATAATATTTTACGTAAAATTGAATTATTTGCATAATAGCGGTACTTGTTTAGTAATTGTTGCTTGAGATATTGTCATGGAGCGGTTTTCTATTGTCCAACGAGTTATTGCTGTTGAGACATTTTACTTGAATGTGAATGTGAGACGCAAACAGTGCGAAAACTCCGAACCACTTTTGGCAGAAATGAAGCTCGGTGCGAGTCTACTGTACGCAGACTACGACAAAATTTGAAACGACTGTCTGTTTTAACCGTTAAATTGCCTGGGCGGAAACGTTCTTGTCGAACTGAGGAACAGCTTGTTCTTGTGCAAGACAGTGTCCCTGTGAGTCCAGGAAAATCAATTCACAGCAGTTGAATATCCTGACCACTTTCTTGAGTCGAATTTTGCTTAAAGATCTCCATATGCATGCGTACAAAAATCATGAAAGCCAATATCGCTGCGCAGTAAAAAACCGCTCCATGGCACAATATCTTAAGCAACAATTACTAAACAATGCAGTGTAACACTCAAAGAGTTTATTGTAAGCGAGATCTATTTAAAATCCTTACCTCTATGAACATAGCACGTGATCACCATAACCGTATCATACATCGATTTATTGAGTCATAAAGGCAATCTACGCGCTTTATATGCATGTTCACACGAATGACGTGGTTATTTCACAATGTAATAGTATTGCAAATAACAAAAGCCTCCCTCCCATAATTTGACGAGACCATCCCTGGACGCGTTTCGTCCTTTCGGACTCATCAGCAGAGCCTGTCCCGTCATCACCAAAAACCAAAACTCATATTTGCAATAATATGAAAATGTAGTATCATCCTATTACAAATTCCTTCGCTCACATCACGCGCGTTGCGCATGCATCACTTTGGTACGAGGATCCCATCCGTATCGAAGATGCAATGTACCACTCAAAGAGTTTATAGCAAGTTTGTGAAATAACCACGTCATTCGTATGAACATGCATATAAAGCGCGTAGATTGCCTTTATAACTCAATAAATCGATGTATGATACGGTTATGGTGATCACGTGCTACGTTTATAAAAGCAAGGGTTTTAAATAGATCTCGCTTACTATAAACTCTTTGAGTGATACACTGCATCTTCAATGCGGATGGGATCCCCTTACCAAAGTGGTAGCATGCGCCGCGCGCGTGATGTGTGCGAAGGAATTTGTAATAGGATGATACTACATTTTCATATTATTGCAAATATGAGTTTTGGTTTTTGGTGATGACGGGACAGGCTCTGCTGATGAGTCCGAAAGGACGAAACGCGTCCAGGGATGGTCTCGTCAAATTATGGGAGGGAGGCTTTTGTTATTTGCAATACCATTACATTGTGAAATAACCACGTCATTCGTGTGAACATGCATATAAAGCGCTTAGATTGCCTTTATAACTCAATAAATCGATCAATTACCAAACAAGTTGCGGTATTAAGCAAATAATTTTCAATTTTACATTAAGTATTATGCAAAATAAAACAAAAACAAATTTATCAGAGTGAAGGAACCATGAAAAAATACACAACGTTCACCCATTTTAAATTCGGCACACTTTAAGGTACACTCTATATAGGCCTATACTGCAAATGCTTCCATTTTCCTCAACCATAGTATCCTTATACTCTCTCAAATGTAAACAATTCACTTCATTACACAAAAAGTACATTAAAACCTCACATGTTTGACAGTTTATTCCGATGAATCCTGCCACACACTCACATTGGTAGGAACAACCTGATTCCGAACAAGTTCCTCCATTCTCGCACGGTTCAAGTTCGCACGGACGACCAAAATTTACAGCTAAAGATTTGTACAATTTTTGCTCAACAGCACAAAGGGGACAACGTTTCTTGGGAATGAAGAGACGACGTAAAACAACACATTTAGCTTTTCACCTTGTACTCTCAATCAACGGTTTTTATTGCTAAAACTAGAGTTTAAGTCTCAATCAGGTCAAATACATACTTTCTTTTCGACTCTTCTATTGTAATTAAAAACGAGGAAAAATATTTTTTCTTTTGATGATACATTTACGGTAATTAATACAGCAGCAAACGTTTAGAAATTTCGATTTCTTATTTTGCTTACTATGAAGGAAAAACTACACATAAAATCAGTTTTACAAATTTATCGAAAATTTACAGGTAAACTTTATGTTGAACAGGATTATGCTAAAGCATTTCGTGCTCTTAAAGTAATACAAGAGGTCAGTAATGCACTTTGAGCAAACTGCAGACAGCGACACTATTTTGACCCATCAGGTTTCTTCAGTGCAGTTGGTGACCGACATGAAGCTAGAGGCTTTAAATGAAGCATAGCTTAGACCGTCACACTTGTGGGACTTATACTAAGTCCACTGTAGTGGATGGTCTGTCAGAACTTTGCAAAGCTGTATCACTCACGAATAAGTGGCGGTTGTCGCAGGTGCTGCTCTTTCAGCGTTGCAATACTGCTGGCACGGTCACTATTAGTAAAAAATCTCGCTAAAAGAATTTTCCAAGACAAAGCAACGCAGCTATTGTCAGGTATGAACGCACGACCTATCATTGTCGCGACAAAATGGCGCTGCAACCCACGTGAGCACAACAGACCACGCCGCCGATACAGATTACAAAACAACATACTTTATAGAACACAATGATTCTGCTCTTTTCAACTGCTACGTTATTTTAGTGCCTGCTCATTTATAATCATTACTGAACTAATTTAGCTTCATTTTTCACCCAACAAATTGCTGCTATTGCTGAGTGCTAAGCAAAACATATGTGACTACCCTGAAGTCTTTGGTATGGCTCTCGATAAGGGAATTAAACACAGGTCTACCGAGTGAGAAGCGAACGCCCTAAACACAACACCAACAACAGAACAAACAACTAACATGGCCTTTCACATATAAATCCCGCTTTGTCTTCGTCTCCTGCATCCACCCATTGAAACACGGACTCTTCTCCATCCAGACCATCTGACTGCGTTTTAAGAAGTTTGCTGTGTGTTACTGGCTCATAATCAAGTTTAAACGACTCATCTGTAGCCAGCATCAAATACTTTTTGCTAGCATTTGTAGTGGGGTAGTTGGGTGCCCAATTTGGATAAGTTCCATCTCCAGTCTGATTGGATACAGGAGTCCCATCCTTCCAATAAAATATCCCATCGTCTTTGCGTTCGGCACCAATCCAGAATCGAACCTAAGTAATTTGTTTTTAAGGATTAGATAAAAACTTCCTCAAAAAACCAAGATAATTTGAAAATGCAATTAGCTATTTTCTTGGCACACTTATGCGCATACCAACGTACGAAGGAGTTATGTTAAATTAAATTGGCACGCAGTTGGCAAAAAAAAACAATAAAAAGCCAGAGAAAGAGTTCTTCATAGGTTGCAGGCTACTGTACACTAAGTTAGTGGGGAGAAATATAAGTATTTTTGAAATTAATTTCACGGTGCGTCAATCAATCTCCGATCTGTTTGCTTAGCTTACCATAAAAACGCTGTGCATTTTAAAAATGTTGCACTTACTCATTCCTGTCCTACACGACCTTGGTTAAAGTGTTATTTTTTCTGTCAATAGTTTGTAGTAAGTAAGTAGAAAAGCAATAAAGGTATTTGACTACCTCCAAATGGGCCTTTATTGAGAACCTAACAGGTTTTTAGCAAAATCACATTTTGATACCGGTCACATGCTGATTACAGCTCACCTCTTTCTTTGTAAAGTAGGACGTATGCTCTAAGTAGGGCATAGATCATATATCGTATTATCCGGGGTAACTTATCGACAGAAAAATAGAACACGATTCACGCTGACATTTTGATTTAAACTTGTCAGACGTTTACACTGTTAATTTACCGCATTGACGCTTCAAATACTATTAGCGCTCGTAAAAATGTCAATTGTGAAGAGGCATACTTACCAAGCGAATTTTAAACTCAAGGCCATGAGTTACGCAAAAGAAAGGGGAATCGTGCAGCTGCAAAAAAGCTCAGCTTATCAACCAGTCAACGGTACGTAAAGCGGACAAAGCAAAAAAAAATGAGCTGCGCTACGTCAAGAACACCAAGCAGAATTTTTGAGAGTACAAAGCGAGGTGGCCACAGCAAGAGAATATAATTGAACAGCGGATAATCAAACGGATAACAGCAGGCAGAAACGTCTCAGCAGTCTCCATTCGACTCAAGGCGACAACAACAGGAAAATCATCTATTTTCAAGGAGGTCCTTCTGGGTGCTTTTGTTTTAGGAGAAGGCGTCATCTCTCCATTCGCACATGAACTACTGTCCCGAAGCAACTAAGAGAGGATTGAAAAAGCTGGGCGTGTTCCGCACCTACCGTAAGAACAAGATCACAAAAAAGAGCATCCAATCAGACCACATCACCAACATGAATGAGGTGCCCCTCACTTCCGACATCCCCAGAGTTAATATGAAGAAAACAGGAATCAATAAGGAACCTAAAAGCATCACAAGGAACAAGAAGTCATCTTTCACACTTGTTTTATATCGCCAGGCAAGTGGCAAGAAACTGTCTCCCATGAACATTTATCAAAGGCAGACACTACCAAAAGAAAAGATTCCAGCCGGACTCATCGACAGGATCAAACCAAAAGGTTAAATGAACGAGAAGATGAGGAAGTGGTTGAGAGAAATCTATGTCAAGTAACCTAGTGGTTTTTCCACACATCTCCTTCCTATTGATCTACGACTTGATGCGCGCACAACTCAGCAGCACCATCAAAGACCAAGGGAATCAAACCAACTCGAAACTTGCCATCATTACGGGTGGATTAACGAAAGAATTTCAATCGCTAGATACTAGTATTAGCAAGTCGTTTAAAGTTAAATTGCGAACCGCATTTGAGTAGTGAATAACAGAAGTTAAGCACACCTATACCAACACTGGGAGGCAAGGCCGGGCTAGTTACGCCATCTGTCAATGGATCGATGTCTGCACCAAGGCATCGACCCCACCAACCGTCCGAGGTTTTGTGAAGACCTGAGTCATTACTGAACAGCCAGGTATCAACGATGTTTCTGACTCGGATGATGACAAAAGGGGCCAGGCAGGCTTGATGTCAATACCACACAACCGTAAAATTCAGTTACAGAAGATAAAGACTTTGATGAGTTTGTGGATCAAGAGAAACGAGATCAGTGTGTGCGACAATTTTCTGTAACGGCGTTGTTAAAGTGGACGATGCTGAGTACTAGTAATGTGAATGCCTAGAATAAAGTTAACCTGCCTCATGTTTTTGTTTCGGTTTATGCACCTTAGCCTCTTAAAAAATACGGCAGTTCTTGCAACCACTTTTTGACATTGTTTTCCCGACAATTGCCAATGGGCTTGGCTAGAACAAAGCTCTCAATTAGGTACAGAAGCACAAAACACATTTACTGTGCTTCATATACCTGTGTCACAAAAAAGTTTTAACAAATTATCTTTTATCACAAGATTCCCTCACCTTTGCAACTACATCAAAGAAATCTGGAAAAAGCTTATTAACAATCAAATTTTGAACTTCTTTGCTCTTAATTGACACTAAATTTCCACCAATATCTTGGCAGTGTTGATCAGCCTTCTGCCGGGTTGTAACGTATCCATAATGACGCATTTGGTAGCTGCAATTTGACTGAGAAGCAGAGGAAATTCGATGGAATTCTAAACACAATAAGAGCTGTTGTTATGAAATGGGAAATACGCAAAACTAGTCTAAAATAAGAGAAGTCACAAGTCAGAGATCCCGTTAAGTGTATTTTCTAACGGCACAGCAAGAGAACCAGCACGGTGTAGCGGTTACTGCTTTGCATTCGCGAGACTTGGGTTTGATTCTTTTGTTAAGACATAACAAATGACTTCAGAAATGATGTTCACAGCTAGTTCACAGTATGAAACAGAGAGCGTGGAAAAAGTAAGCAAGTTTCTTGTGTCCTTGGGCACCACAGTGAATATTTCTATCTTTAAGTGGCAGACAAATGGCGACTTGTCGAGCAATACGGTTGTCAACCGCAAATAAAACGGTCTGCATTAGAAATGCCTAATTCTAAACAGACTAAACAGACATAAGTGGGTCAGGACGCCAACGCTACTGAGGCCGCAAAAACGATTCAACGTCATCATTACAGCAAGCGAACTTACCGGATTTTTTTTCACACTATCATTTCGTGCGTAGCGCCAATCACGAAAGCTACCATAATCAATTTTCAAATGCTAATTTAAACGAACGCGGAAATTAGCCTGCCGAGTGCTAAGCGTACGCTTCAAACCCAACGCCAACGCGTCGGTTCGCGCTTTTCACTACATCGCAATACCCTTCATGTATGGGTAGACTACTCAAAATCAGTTAGTTAGACTACTCAAGTACTTTGTTGATGCCCAACCACAGAGCAAGCAAAGTTAGGTTGATTTCAGAAAAACGTATTTAATTCATAAAAATGGTTGATAATGACGGCAATTGTACTTTAAAGCAATCAACGTTTCAAATTTCGATTTTATGTCTTCTTCCCCACAATTCGTTGTTGTTGTTTCCCGACCCTTTCCGACGGATAGGGGCCATGGCGGGAAACCAAAGAGCCTCAGAAACCAGGCAATTCTTCAAGGCTGGAACCAGAAGTCGTATAGAAAAAAAGGAGTCGCCAAAAAACGAGCGGTGCAAAAAGTCAGTAGCTCGACAGTGCAGAATGAAATGAGATATATTTTGGGTCGGATGATTACAGGCGGTGCAAGAAAGACTTTCCATTTGGCGAATTCTAGAAAAACAAAAGAGTTTAACAGAAGGTTGCGTCGTTGAAGCGACGACGAGAAAAGACACAACTAGCGAGACGAAAGAGCACAAGTTCCTGAGCAGATACTGAGGGAATCCGTGTGTCGAGAATTTAGATCAGACAGTAAGCTTGCTGTCCAAAAGAAGAGTGAATACGAGAGAGACTACATGGGTCAGTGGATGGCTGGAGCAGTGCACCCCACTTGGCCAACGCATCGGCCATGTCATTATCCGGAAGGAATGAATGACTGGGACCTATTGAAGCCTGAGAGTAAATGAGAAGAATAGTTGATGCAAGGGTGTGAAACAGAAGAATGGAATAGGTGCAAAGGTTAGCAAGAACAAAGCGAGGGTTTGAGAGAGGGAAACAGAAGTGGCAGTCTTGTTGGTACTGCCAAGACCAGCAAAGAGCTTACAGAATGGCGCAGGTTTCAGCAGAAAAGCTTAAACACACTGGGCCTGCCAAATAGAAAAGAATGATCTCAGCACCACAAAGTGAGCAGTTGGCAAGGACGCCAAACCCTACTTTGCCAAAGGAAAAAGGAAAAAGAACAGAGCCATTCGAACAAAACACAGGATCGTGAGGATAGAGTAAGCCAATGTGGGAGTCACATCCAGCCGTAAAAGAGGAGGGACAGAGCGAGAGCATCAAGTAGAAAAAGTAATCTCCATGCCGAAGAAGAATGGATTCCAAGACAGGAGGAAAGCCGAGCAGAGAGAGCCTCCCTGGGAAAAAAGGAGAAAACATAAGTGAGTCAGAGGCCGCAAAGACTCTCGAAGAGGAACTGGAAGTCAAAGTTTCAATCTTAAGTCTGGTCCAACCTGAAATAGAAAACAAGGCTGGAAGACGAAGGGTCCGCTCATAAGATGACAAAGCGAATTGAGACAGAGTGACTCGTAAAGGAAGTAAGGCCGCCTATGACAGAAGAGGAAGGACAATGGAGAACAAAAGTAGCAGGTGTTGGCGCAACTGGCCGCTTGGTAAAGGCATTTCAACTTGGTAACGTTGGTAAGGCTTAGGAAAGAAAGTCATTCAGATTAAACAAAAGAAAGATAGGATCGGGTTTAACTTGGTATTGAAGAAGAAGGAGCCCTTGGAGAAGCCCAAGAAAAAGTAGAGATAAGGGCGTACGACCTTGTGACGAGGAAAAAAATTTGGCCTTTAGATAAGATACACGTGCAGAAAAGGGAAAAATGCGTCAAAGGTGGCTCCAAAAAAAGCTGGAGTGGGATTGAAACGGAGGGGGGAGTTGAACAAAAAGAAATGGCGCTGGAGATGGGCTGGACGAGGATTAACAGAAAAGAGACTTCACGTTTCCTCGGATTGAGAGGACGAGGCCAATGCTCAGACCAGCGCCCAGTCAAATCAGAGCTCCTTGTGTTGCCTCTCCAACAGCAGGGAACGAGGAGAACCGAATGTCCAGCTCGTCAGCATAAGTAGAGTAGCTATTAAAAGTAGAGATGTATGGAGATCATTTATGAAAACAGAAAACAGGAACAAAAACGGATTGTTGCACAACACCTCGACAGATTTGAAAGGAATGACTTGCTTGATTTTGACATGTCACACAAGCGCGCCTCTCAAAAAGAAAAAGATTCGAGTCCAACCAACAAAGCAAGAAAGGAGACCAGCCGAGATAAGTTAGTGGAAAAGAGAGAGATGCCAGACGGAGTCGAAAGCCTTAAGAAAAATTGATCGTAGCGAGAATGGTCTGAGAGCCAGGCTTGGTATTGTTAAACCCATTCAAAATGGACTGAAAAAGATAAAGAATTTGATCGAGGGTAGATTGTCCAGTACGAAAATCGACCTGGCGGGGAGAAAGAATGGAGTTAGACTCGATAGAATGATGTGTTCAAATAGCTTTGAGACGCAGGAGATGAGAGATATAGGCCGAATGGAACCAGGAGAGTTCAGAGGCTTTTCCATTTTTTATATGGGAATAACAGCAGACATCTTCCCAAGAGAAGAAAAGGAATGCAAAGACCAAGAAAGATAACAGATATAAAATAGAAGGTTTATGCCAGGCCGAGGGTGATGCTTCAGCATGGGGAAGGCAAATCTATCTGGCCGGTATTGATGGAAGATGAGAAGTAGGCTGCAACTGTAAGAAAATTACTAGAAGTGAGGAGAGAGGAAAAAGAGAAAAGAGATTTAGCGAACTGCAGACAGTGACACTGTTTCGAACTATCAGGTCGAAACAGTGTCACTGTCTGCAGTTCGCTAAGTGCATCGCTAGCCTCTTGCATTACCAAAAAAGAGATTCTTTGCAGCACGAGGCCCGGCAAAGCTCCGACAAGGAGCCTCTGGCTCTGCTTCAAAAAGCCTTTGGCTGAGGGACAGAAAAGTGAAATTTCAGGCACTTGGCATAAACTGACGTCGTTCCCATGAGAAATGAGCAGTTGGAAAAGTTAGGGAAAGAGAAAGAAGAACAAGAACTAGCATTGAAGCAAAGAATGAAATAGATTTAATATCTAAGATCAAATTTAATAGAGAAAGACGAGCATGTTCCGTGCCATGCCTCAGAGCCTTGATTTAGAGCCATGCCTAGAGACTGAAATGTACGCCTAACGATCTTCATCAGTTCTGTGAGCGAAAGCAAAAGACTGCTTCTTCCACTTTAGCAGACCACCAGGCTTAAGGTTGGCGTATGACATGATCGAAAGGAATGGAAGATTTGACCGCATTCAGTGCCAGAGAAGAGAGCAGCCGGAGAGGAAGAAAGGAGTATTCCTTTGCAGAAGGAAAATGGGAATCCATGTACATGGTAAAATCATTCCAATGAGCTTTCTGAAAATTGAAAGATGGGTATCGTACGTTGGAGCAGAGAAAGAGCAACGATCAGTAGAACTAAGAGGTAATGAAAACACAAGTCATAAAATGCCTTCCAGGAGCAGGAAAGGACAAGAAAGGAGGGAGCGAAGGAGATGTCAAAAAAAGAGCGGCTGCAGGAGAAACGTTGTAAAAGACTAGATATCTCAAAAGTAGTGAAGGGAAAGGAGGTTGGAGGAGATGAATCGATTGAATACTTCTTCCCCACGCGAGTTTGAAGTACCACATGAATACCAGAGAATTGATGACAGTTGAAGTAGCCCCGAAATATAGAGATTTCTGGAGCACGGTAATACGGAAAGAGAATACGAATCGATTCTACTATCCATCAAAAAAGAGCAAATAGGAGGAACGTAGAAGTATAAGTGAAAAGGAAGGAGTTTTTCAGTAAAATGTTAACCACCCCATATTCAGAGTAGGGATCACGCGAAGAAAGAAAGAGAAGGTTGAGAGTTCAGAATAGCGAGTCTATCCGATTGCGGAGCAGATAATCCAGGGATATGAAAAGACGAAGAAGATGGATTCCTGGATGCAGATAGGATCAACAGGAAAGGGCGAATGAAAGTCAAAAAGTTCAACACTTCTTGCACAAAAACCTCCTGCATTCTATTGGAGAATCATGAGCCAGTCAGGAAAGAAAAAGGAAACAGGAGGCGTCGAAAAAGAGCTGGAAATGAAAGAGGGTAGAAGGTCTGTAAGCGAGGATGAAAGGAAAGTGCTGCATTGGCTGAGGAGTGGTCGGGTTGGTTGTTGTGAACAGCGGAGATATACATGCTGGAGAGCCCCAGAGAAGTTGACAGTATTGGTGGACTGGGGACCCCCAGGAGAAGCCAATTTAAGCAGAAAAGGAAACACAGACAGCATGGCACTGTTTTGGCCTTCCACGTCACATTACCGGCGCACATAGAACAGTGAAAAAAGGGACCAAACTTTGGATGACCCTGCCGCTCATGAGAAGTAGAAGAATAAGAAGGCAAGGAAAAAAGAGCAGGAGAGCAAAAGAACACAGACGAGCGACTTCAAAAGAGTGCATACTACTCTTCTGTGGTTGTTGAGAGAACAGCAGCAAAAATTGTCTGCTTTGAAGAGGGACCAAGGGATATCCACGACCCATGGGGACGCCAAAAAAACATTTTGACCAAACACAACCGGTAAGGAACCGCACCACCACGCTGAGGCGGCAGTTGATTGGCGCAGTCCCTGTGTTTTTCCTGACTTTTCAGTATACATCTACCACTACCCAGTACACACTCGTTTTGGAATCAAACTTTTGCTTGAGCAATGTAGCACTTCAAGATTCCGAATTTCGATGATTACCAATTGCGCTTTAAGGCGTCGCGAACTCCAGACTTTTTGTTCTTAAGTTAGGAACAATTACCACTGCACCACAGCGGCAAATGCCGCACTTTATTTATATAGTGTAAAACTTACCTGAAGAACAAGTTGTACCTGTGATCCCTGGAATGCAGTTACACAAGCGAAGTCTATCTTCCATGTAACAATGACCACGAAATTTGCACGGATTTGGATAACAGGTTGGATCTACAAACATATTGCGTTGCAGTTCGTATATATGAGTTAAGATTTTTATTCTTCCGTTTCCAGAAAATATTTTGTCAGTTCTACAACAATAAAACATCTTAAAGTTGGGACCGCCTTCGAAGTTACCAATATTGCTGGCACATAGACTTCTACAGAAAGCAGTGCAATAATATCTTTCCCAATAGAACTACACCACAGGCACCGTTTGAACGCACAATTATTGTTGCCGTGGGCAGCAACCCATCTGCACGATTTCGTTGCTTCTCGTTTCATTACACTGGCAGCAATAACAAGCAGATACAACTGGCAGTTGTTCTATTCGGAGCTAAAGCTAAAGAAAGGAGGCCAATCACAAATCAAAAAATTTTTATCTCATTTTTTTTCCAAAACATTACGAATAATAGACATAATGGTAAACCAATCATTGTCGCATTCAAGACCTTTTTTTCCCCGTTTCGCAGGCTCAGACGTGCTGTTTCAGCGTATGGTTACACATACGCTTTTGGATCAGACTTTTTGCTGGAGCAAAGTAGCACTTTAAATTCCGGATGCTTTTCCTGACGAATAGCAAGACCTTATCCAAGCCTGAAACATTTGCCTCTACACCACGGCGGCTACTAATAAATCGTACTTAAATAAAAGCATTTTTTCTTACTAAATAGTACAAAAAAAGTGGCAACCCCGAAGTGGTCGGCTAACAAGTTGTTTTCTAAACAATTGTATAAGTTCAACCAAGAGTGAAAAATGAAGACACAACTACCAAAACACTTATTTGCAAGAAACGCCAATATCAAAAAAGCATTTTTACTTGAAAGCTCACAGTGTTACACAATTCATCCTGTCCTCACATTTCACCGGTAATTCTTTTTTATTTGTGCTTTTAATGAATCGCGAGTATAATTGGATGATGAAAACGTTTGGCCGAATAAAACGTTAGCCTAAACAAAGGCACCACCAAAGTAATATGTGACGCGATTATTACTCACCGATAAAACAAAAGCTAAGAATTAATCTATCTTTTTCTGTTAAATTTTTGTGACAGGCCAAGTTAAACTCGTATTGCCTACGTACAGCGTTCACAGTACAAGCCGTCACTTGGCGGTATGCAATCGCAGATCACGCTGCATCCATGAACCCGGCATGTTCCTCCATTCTGACATGGCATGCTTTCGCACAGGTCTTTAATTCTAGGATCAGCTCCTCCACATGCAGAGCAAGGTCCTGAAAACAAAATATTTTTAAAGTGGCATACTGAAACCAAATTTTAGTGGTGTTATTTTCATTTTAAAGCTAGAACCGCCAGAACGGTCATTTGGACAGTTTTTCATTTCAAAATTTTGATATTTTTTTTCTGTTGCAAGTAAACAGGCGAAACTTCCTGACTTTTCCAAAACATTTGCTTGGCATATAATGGATAAGTTTTATTACCGCCATTTGTATAGAAAAAAAAAATTATCACCATCTTCACCCCAAACAGCCAAAGGGGGTCATTTCGGCCGCTAGCTATTTTCGCATAAACTTCGTCTACTGACTAATGGATAGAACAAATCCTGCTATGTTTTGGAAAAATAGCAATGGTTTATTGCCACATAACAGCGTTTACACTTCTGTAATGTAAGCGCACAGCAGCGTTTACACTTTCCAGTTTAGCAGAAAATAATTATCCAGCAAATAAGTCTGAGAAAAGAAGCCAACGCAGGATATTTTCTGATCACCTACAAATTGTTTTGACAACTGGATATCTAGCAACCTATTTCAGTAAGCGCGTTACAGTAATTGTTTTTGCATTCGATTTTGTGCTGCGTAATTTTAAAGGCTACTGAACTGCTGACGGCACTTCATGCAGTTTTTGATGTTAAATTCAAAACTGTTAACCGTTTTCTTCCATCAGGTCTAATTTTTTGGCAAGTTGCGTTTGAAATTTTTGACAACTAGTACTTTTTTTGGCCTTTCCATCCTTTTTATGATGTCATAAAAATGTTACAGCACTTGAATTACGTTTTGATGCAACTTCAGTGACATTATAATGAAATCACAGTGATGTCACAATGACAATACAACGAATACACTTGATGCTTCAAAAGTCAAACGTCTGAAATCTTAGCAAACTGCAGACAGTGACACTGTTTAGACCTATCAGGTCTCTTCAGTGCAGTTGGTGACCAATAAGAAGCTAGAGGCTTTTAATAAAGCTGTTTAAATCTGTTGTTACAGTTTAGGTGAAATTTGACTGAAATTGTTATATTTTACTTGAAACTAACAAAGACTGATGTGTACTGAATAGTGTATTGCCCATCAGTCTTTACTCCATTAGTATATTTGACAGGTTTGGGTTATGATAATAATTTCAAGTTTTAATTTCGAAATGAGAAAGTACAAAAATGATCCCAACAGATTCTGTTATAGTCTATATGCGGCAAGGTCACCTTGCCTAGTCGTCAAGCAAGAATTACACAGTTCGTAAAGAGGGCATAACTATGCATATTTTGAATTAAAACTAGGTGATCAGGACAAGGTATTTGCTCTGCACATGTGTTTTAAAGCATGCGTTGAAAGCTTGGTATTATGGAGCGTAAGGAAGATTAAAAGTCTTTCTTTTGGTATTCCTATGGTATGGGGAGAAGAAAAAGACCATGTCACAGATTGTTATTTTTGCATGACCAAATTACATGGTATGATGATACAGGGTGTCCCAAAATAAATGAAACCCACAAAATTGCTAATAAATATGTTGATTTTAACCCTATAGTTTATATTTTTCAGATTTGATAACAGTTATAAATAACAATTATTGTTTTAAAACCCCATGGCTTGGAAATTAGAAGAAAAAATTTTTTGCGTCACGACTTATATAGAGACTAAATCCTATAAGACTGTTCAAACACGCTTCCGCAGGAAGTTTAATTTCAACACTTATCCTGGAAAATCCCAAATATTCCTGTGGTATCGTAACTTTCAAATCTATGGAACTGTAAATAAACGTAGCAAGAAATTAGAGAATCTGTAAGGATACAGATTAAGGTCTTGAGTAAGGATTCTATGCAGCGAGGACCGCGAAATGCCGAGCTCACTACTGCGTCTTCGAATGGACTTTTTCGGGCTCCGGCCAACAGAAACTCTGGACGCTTCCACATTATCTGCAGATCTTGCACTCAATTTCCTTCCACTAGATGGATTCTCTAATTTCTTGCTACGTTTATTTACAGTTCCATAGATTTGAAAGTTACGATACCACAGGAATATTTGGGATTTTCCAGGATAAGTGTTGAAATTAAACTTCCTGCGGAAGCGTGTTTGAACAGTCTTATAGGATTTAGTCTCTATATAAGTCGTGACGCAAAAAATTTTTTCTTCTAATTTCCAAGCCATGGGGTTTTAAAACAATAATTGTTATTTATAACTGTTATCAAATCTGAAAAATATAAACTATAGGGTTAAAATCAACATATTTATTAGCAATTTTGTGGGTTTCATTTATTTTGGGACACCCTGTACCTGTAGGCCTACTGTATGATGGGATTTTTATTTATTGCTTGATTTAATAGTAGAAGCGTTTATTTTCATTTTAGGAATAAATCGGAAAAATAAAAAACATGTGAAATACCCTGATGTTCCTTCAGCCATAAAAGCAGTACCGCATGGCCCTGATATTCCTGTTCCAGAACCAACTGGAGATATATCTGAAATGGAGTGTTCTTCATTTACAGAGAGCGAAGCGAGTGAGCAAAACACATGGAATGCAGAGCAAAGTACAAACCAATCGAAGCCTTTAACACATCTTGAACTGAACAACTAACACGAGATATAAATCTCATCAAAAAATCCACTCAGCTCCTTGGATCACAACTACGTGAAAACAACTTACTAGCTCCAAGCACTACATATCTCTGGTATCGGAACAGAGATGAAGAGTTTAGAAAGTATTTCAATTATGACGAAGATCATTCTTTGGTATACTGTCAAGATATTCGGGATTAATATCAGCTTTGGGCATAGTCTATATTCCGGCAGAATGGCGATCGTTTTTGGACTCATCTGTAAAGAGTTTAAAGGCTTATATTAGTTTATATAAACTTAATATAGTTTATATAAAGCAATATTACTGCACAAAGGGAATAAGATTGATTCCATTCTTGTTGGACATTCAGTAAAGCTCACTGAATGTCATAAAAACATGAAATTTCTTTTGGAATCTCTTCAGTACAGCCAATACAATTGGAAAATATCTGGTGACTTAAAAATGATTTCAGTAGTTCTTGGGCTACAGGCTGGTGACACAAAACATCCACTTTTTTGTGTCTGTGGGACTCAAGGGCAGATGATCGCCATTACACACAAATTAGCTGGGCGTCTAGAACAAGTTGTACACCTGGTCTCGAAAATGTCAAATCTGCTTAATTAGTCCATCCACAAAATATTCTTTTGCCACTTCTCCACATTAAGCTCGGTCTCACGAAAAACTACACCAAGGCACTTGATAAAGATGGCCCAACCTTCTAGTTCTTAACAAATGAAATTTCCCCGTACCTCTGAAGTGAAGCAACGAGCAATTGTGGGGACTACAGCAAAGAACTGAGAGATAGAGATCACATCAACAGATGGAAGAAAGGTACTAAGGATATTGAGACGTAAACATGCTTGCAGATTACTGTTAGTGCTTAAAAATAGATCTTCCTAATTCCACCCAAAGAAGAAAATCTTTGAAACGACACTTCTTGTCATCATATTAATAGCGTGAATGTATTTATCGTCGAAGTATCACCATGCGCAGCACAATGATTTCTGTGTTAGACTTTTTCTAAAGACTACTTTTATTTCGCTTACTGAGGTTGGCGAGTCTTAGGCCTTTAAGACAAATTTGTGATCTTAAGTGAATACGTGTATGCAGCACGAAGTATTAACTTCAACTCTTAAATTGAGCGCCGTTGAACAAAATTATATGTCAGGAAGATTTCTTGGTTAGTTTTAAGTGCCTTTATTTCAGCGGTGTTATGAATTTTTGTATCATTTAAAATGCCTGTCACTACGAGAATTTTGCATGGAAATAAAACTACCGTCTTACTTGCCAAAAATAACCATATGAGTGACCAAATAAGCCACCACAGAAATTAGTTTGTGACAGGAGCACAATACTGACCAGCGCTAGCACATAATTGAAAATGTGATAGAGAAAAAATTTGACCTGAGTGGAAAAAACTGGTTGCAATTTTGAGTTCAGAGCAAAAAGTTAAATGAGAAACAGTTAAAACATCCTTGACCTTCGAGAAAAAAATTTCAAATCCAGCACAGTGTTATTTGTATGTTGTCACAAGCAGGAATCAAATTGGGAGATTTATCATCACAATTATCAGTGTAGCCGGTTCTGCGACAATTCAAAGTCGGAAATTCAAAAAAATTAAATATAACTTGTATGTAACTATGGCACTTCACTAAATTCGACTTTAAATGAAATATAACGTGTATGTAACTACGGCACTTCACTAAATTCGACTTTAAATTGTCGGGACACGCAATACAAAGCTTCTTCATTAGCATACACTACGTAAAGTAGTAGTGATTCAGTTTCCATCTGGTTTTGTCGCTTTAGCAGAGATGGCCGGATTTACCCCATGCATGGGGATTTGTTGGAGCGAAATTTTTCTACAGGGAGCATGCCCTTGCTTACCCCGAACCTCAGTTTTCTGACATGAGTGGTCCAACCAAGCAGTTAAGCTGGCAACCCCACCATTAACAGTCAGACTGCAATTGGTAGGTACCCAATAGTCGCCTCTTACGACATGCTGGGTAAACAGCTTCACTATTCTTTAACCGGTGAAGACCGGTGAAGAACGGCTAAAAAAATCGTAAAATAAGTCAGCTCATCAAGCTTGACATGATAGGTAACCTAAAAGATGATTCAGGTGAAGAAAGTGATGTCAAATTAAATGATAAAAATTCGTGGAAGTTATTGACATCTAACGATGAACTTTAAAAAAATGAAAAGAGAACAACAAAAGGCTATTGGACACATCCCAAACTTGACCTCAGAAAACAAGACCGCTGTTGATGCCACTTCTTTAAGTTAGATACAAGGAGGTGTACATCGAATGATTCGGTAAGTCATGCCATAAGAAAAGAACACTGATGAAAACAAACGTGCTGCTACCATTTTTTTTGTCATTATGTGCTGCTCACCGTTCATTTAATATCGCTTAATAGCCTATTGCAGAGCAAACTTAATTGTTGTTCATGCAGATTATTGGTCCATTTCAAGATTTTTTTTCAACGATGGTGCCACTGAGCGATTTTTAATTGGCCTACTGATTGACAAACGAGTGTTTTCTCCCAATCACACTTATACTGAAGCTGAAGCTCATAGAATTTTGCAAAATGATTCCTTGAAAATATCGCTGAATGACATGCAGGTAATTATTGCTCTGCAAAACATTCGAAATGCATATTGTGAAAAAACAAATGTCGAAGGGGAATTTCGTTGTTTTCACAAATAATGCCCACGAACCGCTTTCGAAAAATTCCAAGATTTTAGAGTTTTGATTTGCGGTCAACGAAATCAGTTCGTCTTCAGACTGACAACTTTGCATTTATGTCAGAAGTTTGGAATAGCGTTGTTGCTAATAGCATAGCATGCAACAAAATTGGAAACAACATTACTCTTGACAAGCAATTATTTCCAACTACAGCTCGCTGTCGTTTGACGCAACATATGGCAAATTATCCCGCTAAATTTGGGATCAAATTTCGGTTAGCCGTAAATGTTGAATCAAACTACATTTTAAATGCCATACCGTATCTTGGCAAAGATAAATTGCGTCTCCCTTCCCAAAGACTATCTGATAGAGTTGTGTAGCAGCTGATGGAGCCATATTTGGAAAAGAGGAGAAACGTGACAACGGATAATTTTTATACTTCTTTGACGTCGACAAACGACTTAAAAAAAAGCAAACCATAACTGTCAGCACAGTCAACAAAGCCAGAAGAAAACTGCTTCCATCTGCAAAAGCAATTCAGCATCATTACCCTAGCATGCTTTTCAAAATTGGTGACTTGGCCATGTTAACCATTTGCAAATGAAAGCCTAGAATAAAGGTATGTATCTTTAGTTTGGTTTACACGGCAACAAGTACCGAAATAAATGAAACAAGAAAAGTAGATACACTATTTCACCACAACAAGATCAAGCATTCGGTGGAGGTAAAGGATCTAATGGCTCGGTAGTATTTTGTGAAAGCAGGTGCTCGCCGTTGACCGGTTGCTGTTTTTTTATAAAATTTTAGATCTAGCCGGCATAAATGCATTCATTTTGTACAGACAGCAAACAATTGAAAAAATTGTAAGAAACAACCTTATCTTAAAATTGGCCAGTGAACTGCGACAAGATTACATGAAAAATAAGATGGCTCCTGTTCCTAAAACATTACTGTTTGCGTGCAGCAATCGAAACCCTGGAGGAAAACGAAAGCTATAGCAAATTGTAGCTACTTGCTTGCAAAATAAAATTGCAAAATCATGTAAAGCTGGTGGCAAATTAGTCTGTGAAAACGTACATCTGGACGGTAACATTTCGTATAAACTGTGCCATGGGGCATTAACTGACCAATAAACATGGCATATTAAAATGGCGTGGTTTTCATTAGCGTTCACTTGTGGATAACCATTCCATTTGATTTAACCTTTGCTTAAATTAAATTTTATGGATATGCCCTCCTTTACTACTTCAGGTATTGCTGCCACTTAATTCAGTTGGGTGTGCTTCCCTGTATGGTTTTGCGTTTTTTATCTGTTCGTCAGCTGCATTACAGTTATAAAAAGTTTTTTGTTATTTTGTGTACTTTGGTGATAGCAGTCAAAATGACCGTTTCCAGCAATAATAGTTGGACAAAAATCTTGGCGGTTCTAGCGATAAATATATTGCAGTTCGGTCATGGTCGAACATAGGGATGTCCAAGTCAGAATTTCGCATCTTTAAGAACGATCTGTTGGTCTTGCAAAATGACGCACACATACGCACATGCCTCATGAAATAGCTTCAAGTGCCAAATTTATTGCAACCTGGTCAAAACCCCGCATAAGCATTGCAATGAACAATTACTGCAAAAACACTTTTATTAAACTGGTTATTGAACTGCTTTTTTGGCGTTGTGGTAACGCGCGCGCGTTTGTAGGTGTGTGTGCGCGTTCTTGTGTGCACAAATGTAAATGCACAGAAATACAAAAAAATCAGAATTAGTTGCACTTATTCACAGCTATTTCGATGCTATCAAAATAAGGTTCGCAATTCCGATTAGGTTCTACATCCAAAAATTTTGATGCGAAATTATTCAAGAATCACTATTGATTTTAAATTAAACATCCCTAGTCAGTCAGACACCTTTTCAGTCTTCACTGTCTTTAGTGGATAGTTTTGCTGTTAAGTCTTTGACTTGATTTGACTTTATGTTTTTAATTTACAACATTGGTTGACATGCCCGTTCCAATTTTGTATTTACTTGGCTTTTGATTTAGTATTTGAGACAAAGAAGCCATAGAGAGATTAAACACGCAATATCGGAATTGCAAAATCAGTATCTTACAAGCTGCGATAAATTACTAACAACATGCACAATGTCATAGGTACTGATGTGCTGCAATTAGGCGGAAACATTGCAACCTATTCACAAGAAGCCTTTCAGAATAAGAAAGATGAATAATAAAAATCAATACTATACATTATTACAAAACAGCTCAATCAAATCCCCTTACTGTGTAACTGTTCACAAACTACGCCATGTTTTTCTTCGGCATTTTTTTGAATGAAAAAGAATCTTTTGTAATACAAATCCGTCTCTGGGCGGTATTTCAGCTCTGTTGTCAGTAACAATTGCCTATTTGGTGAATCATGTTGGGGAAAGAGTCGACCCCAACGAGGAAAGCCTGTTGAATCCAGAGCAGATGCGATTCTCGTCTTATCTTCAAGTATCACTTCATCTTGCATCACTTTACCACCAACCCAGTATGAATACTGCGCAGTAAGAAATTATACGATTATGAGCGGTATCCTTCATTGTACATCTACGTTACAATATTTCTTCACAACAACATATTAAGTGCATTTTACACTGCATAAATCATGGACAGACATTGAAACAACACCACTAAAATTTGGAAACTGCTAGTTTACATCCCACAGCAATCGCCAGGTCTTTCACACTACTCAAAATGGAAACTAAACTGGTCTTAGTATTTAAACTATAAAGCACTAATCTGTATGTTTGTTTTAAAGTTTCCGATACTATTGAGCATAGAAGCATTAAACTCGGCACAACCAGTATCATACGTGGTGTCGCGAAGAATTCCCCTTCCATTTATCGTTTGAGCTATTCGTTCTGTGCATTATGCAGGAAGATATACATACACTGCGTGTGCGCTCAGGCTCGGTTTGCGAGTCTTCAGTTACACTGGGCCACCATGACGGGTATACTGCTTGACCCCACCCATCTGTCTGCCACATGAAGATGGAGGCATCCCGTTAAATACCTTGCTCAAGGACACAACAAGCAAGCTTGCCGGCTTGTCCTCCACACCATCTTTATTGCGCTGAGCGTCAAACAGAGAAGCTGTGAATACCATTTTTTAAAGTCTTTTGGTGTGACTTGACTAGGAAAATGAATCCCAGGTCTACCGACTATGAAGCGGACGCTCCAACCACTACGCTATCGCGCCAATTTCGCGAAAGATGAGGCGTCATAAAGACGTCACAAGCAAAGATAATTCTTTAGAAGTTCGCATATCTTGACGTAGAAAAGCGACTTAGGGCTCAAACAAAAGTCAACACTCAACCAATAAACTTTCAAACAGTTTCACTTCTTTAAAGAGATAAAATGAGGTCATAGAAAACGCTTCTTCGTGAAATTTCTTTACATTTTTTTTTCAGCAACTATTGACCTTAGAAGCGTAACTGAAAGCATATACAGTAGATATTAAAAAGTTGCTTCCAAAAAAATGCTACGATGTGTCTGACCATAGCACCACAGTAAACCAGTGCTCCGCAACCGGTGTGCCGCGGCACACTAGTGTGTCGCGAGGCAATCCTAGGTGTGCCGCGGAATAATTATATTTTGAACCACTAAACTAAACTGAACTGAAAAGAGTTTATAGGGTTTACCGATCTAATTCAGAATTGTACCAATATAATTATTCCGCGGCACATCTAGGGTCGTCTCGCGGCATACCGGTTGCGGAGGCTCCAAAACCACAATGTGTAGTCTGTGGAGAACAGCTTGCAAATCATGCAATGGTTCCAAGTAAATTCATTTGCCATTTAAAAACAAAACATGCCAGTTATGCTAACAAGAATAAGAAATTTTTTCAGCGAATGTTAAGTCAAAACAAAAAACAGAAGCGCCTTATGAAATCGTCATTCACAGTCTCAGAAAAAGCATTAGCAGCAAGCTATCCCGTTGCCAAATTGATTGCACAACAGAAAAAACCGCATACCATTGGAGAGAAGCTGTTACAACCAGCATGTCTAGAAATCGTTAGATTGATGCTCTGGAAAGAGGAAGTTGAAGGATCAAAAAAGCGTCACTCTCCGCACAGACTATTGAAAGGCGAATTGATGATATGTCTAGTGATATTCTTGAAACTTTAATTAATAAATTGAAAACATCTGGATATTTTTCTCTTCAAATTGACGAAACCACGGATATTACTCGAAAAGCACAGCTATTAAGTGTTGTGCGTTTTGTCGACGGCGATTCCATAAGAGAAGAGTATTTGTTTCACAAAGAACTTCCAGAGCGAACTACTGGCCAGGAAATTTTTAGAGTTACGAATTTTTTACAGCCCGTGGTATCGATTGGAATAACTGCCTCAACGTTTGCACAGATGGTGCTTCAACTATCGTGGGAGAAGGAAGAGGTTTTGCTGCATTGGTGAAACGTCAAAATCCAGCAATTGAAATTACCCATTGCTGCATACACCGGAAAGCCCTTACGGTAAAAGTTTTACTAACGGAATTGTCAGAAACGATGAACGGTATTCGTGTTGTAAACTTTATCAAAGCAAGAGCCTTGAATTCTCGTATTTTTTCTTTGCTTTGCAAAGAAATGGGATCACAACATCAGTCACTGCTATTTTACACTGCTGTGCGTTGGCTTTCACGTGGAAAAGTGCTCGCAAGACTCTTCGAACTAAGGCATGAAATAAGTCAGTTCTTGTTAAGTCAGAACAGCCATGACCTGTATGCACTTTTCGAAAATGACCGTTGGATTGCAAAACTTGCATACCTGGCCGACATATTTGAACACTTGAATGAACTCAATATTAAAATGCAAGGAAAAAATGATAACATTTTGACATATTCCGACAAGCTGAAATGATTTAAGGAAAAAATAGTACTCTGGAAAAATGAATTAATACGGGAATCACTGGGAATGTTTCCCAGAAGCAACCAATTCAGTGCTGTTGACAAAGATTTGGTGTTAGATTTGTCTCAAAAGCATTCAGCTTTGTTACATCAAAAGTATGACCACTACTTTTTTGCAATTAACTCGGAACAACATGATTGGATCCGAAATCCTTTTTCCGCTGATGCTGAAATTTCAACGCAAAAATTATCATTGCCTGTGAAAAAATCTTTTTTGAACTACGAAATGACAGAACACTGCGATTGAAATTCCGTGATATTCCACTCGATGAATTTTGGATAGCTGTTGGAAAAGAATATAAGCAAATTTCGAAAAAAGCTCTCGAAATTCTTCTCCAGTTCTGCACCACATATTTGTGTGAACAAAGTTTTTCGACGTTGATGTTGATTAAAAATTACAAACGATCATGCTTGAAAGAAATTGATCAGTAACTTCGAGTTGCCCTTTCAAGCATTGAGCCCAACATACAGCGATTGAGCTCGTTAGGATAAGCCCAAGTATCACATTGATCTGCTGATAGCGTTGGTGTAGTTACTATCAAACTTGACTCCAGTTGTGATTAAATAGAAATCTCAATAACATTACAGTTGCTTTGATTAGTTTCGAATTCATCCTCATTTCCCAAAAAGCAACTGCTTTTGCACTTTGCGTAGTGACTAGCCTGGTTTCCTTATTAAGTTTGATTGTTACTTGTTTAAATTCACCAAGCAACGAATATTATCGCAAAGTACCGATATCTTATCCAAGGGTACAACAGCGCAACTTGGGTGAGTGTTGAAACAAGAACTGATAATTGCAATTGCCGTTTACAACACACCAATCCATCCGACATAGAGCAGGTGCATTTTTATTTTCAAACACGATATTTTCAGTCAACAAATAAAAAGCCTCAGTTTGGGTATAGGTATAACATATTTCTCGAGGAATATGTGGTTGTTTACTAATAGGTTTCGGAGCATGAGAAGTTGCAGTTGATTCGCTTTGTGTGGGATAACATTTACCTTTTGGGTCTAAAATAATTAACGCAGTGGATTTGATGAGTAAATTTTTTGTGCTTTTTGCTGAGGTGTACCGCGAAAATTTGGACAGGGTTTTAGTGTGCCGTGAGTAAGAAAAGGTTGCGGAGCACTGCAGTAAACGATTGTTTTTCAAGGGTATATTTTTCCAGAAATGAACTTTAACTCGCTTTAACATTTTTGTAATTGGATAGTGATTTTTTCCCATCTCAATAATAGCAATGGCGACTGATATTAAACCTTTCAGTTTACATTGCAAAGTATCGGCTAATATATCATGCTGCAACAAAATTTAGGTAAGCAGTTATCTTTTAACTACAACTACAAATAAAAGTAATCAGACATTTTTCATTTCCTTATTTCAACCCTTGCATGGGAAACGTTTGAAAATTTATACTGTTACTGACATGTTTTTGCAGTCGTGGCCAAATTCTAAATTAAGAATAGCAACAGTCATAACTATGGTCATAAATGGGACAGTTGCATCAACATCTTAAATTATGGAAAAGTTAATGACAGAACCAATAATAAAAGAATACGCCTATGTAAAACAGCGCAGTAGACGCAATTACTTTCAGAGATTGACAACAAAAAATTTGGTGGGAGGCGTGGACTCAATAGCCTTTCTTCGACTGTGCCTATGCCGACACTTTGGAACAGGCACAGCCTGGTGTGTAGATGAGTAATATAATACAGTAATTGAAAAAGATCGCACCAATTCTTGAATTACTTTTAATACTTCATAGGTTATTTATGTAATCTTTTTTTCTCCAGCCGAAAAACGTTTATAGCAGTGAATGTGAACTTGCTTTTCTTCTTCCTTTCCCGTTCAGTCGGGGTCGCAACCACTGCAAATTCTTTGTTTCCATCTAGTTCTATCCATTGTAACTTTTTTCATCAGTCCAAGTTCTTTCAAATCTTTTTTTATCGCATCCTCCACCGTTTCTTCGATCTACCTCTTTTTCTCCTTCCTACAACCATCTTCGTGACCTTGCTCCCAACGTAGTCTTCGCTCTTCTTGATATGGGATCAAACCATCGCAATCGTACTTCCATGCATTTCTTTGACAGTTGCAAAACTTTTTCGGATGTCTTCACCCCGAATTTTTTCCCGTCTTGACACGCCTTTTATGAATCGCAACCTTCTCATTTCAGCTGTATTAATTTTTCCTTCTAATACTTTGGTCAGAGGCATAGTTTCTCTACCATACTATACAGCCGGTCTAACTAAAGATTTGTACAGCTTTCCTTTAAGTTTTGTACCTATTTTCTTGTTGTTGTTGTTGTTGTTTACCCAACCCCTTCCGAGGGATGGGGGCATGGCGGAAGACCATGGAGCCCCAGAAGCCGGGCAACTCTCCAGGGTCTGGACCAGAGGTCGTAAAGAGACAAAGACTCGCCAAAGAGTGAGCGGCGCAAAGAGTCCGTAGCTGGACAGTGCAGAATGAGATGAGAGGTGTTCTGGGACGAGTGTCCACAGGCGCTGCAGGAAGGATTCTCGATTCTGCCAATCCTAGAGAGATAAGAACCTAATAGAAGGCTGTGTCCGTTGCAGCGAAGACGAGAGAGGACACAGCGAACATGACGAGGGAGCACAGGTTCCTCGGTGGAAATCGAGGGGACCTGTGTGTCGAAGAACTTCGATGAGACAGTACGCCTCCAGTCCGAGATAAGACGAGAGTGGATACGAGAGATAAGAGGAGAGAGACTACAAGGGATTGCAGAGGGCGCAGGTAGCGCACCCCGTCTGGCCAGCTCGTCAACCGCGTCGTTTCCCGGGAGAAACGAGTGTCCGGGGACTCATTGCAGCCTGATAGAACAGGAGGAGAGAGAAGACAGTTCCTGCCAGATCTGCCACAGAGTTTCAGATAAGAGGAAACACGGAGGAGAGGACAGGGTGGCGAGAACAGAACGAGGGTCAGACAGGAGGAGAAGAAAAGAAAAATGGCAGACTTTATGGTGCTGCCGAGACCAGCAAAGAGCGTGCAGAATGGCGCAGGCTTCAGCGGAAAAACTTAAACATACTGGGTCTGCCGAAAAGGAAAGAGTGGCCTCAGTGCCACAGAGAGAGCAGTTGGCAAGAACGCAAGAGCCACCCTTGCTTAAAGGAAAATGAACAGAGCCGTCTGTCCAAAGCACCAGATCATGAGGGGAAAGAGAGTCAAGGTGGGCGAGAGCCGCACCTTGGCGAGAGAGAGGGGATCGGAGCGAGAGCATGGAGAGGAAAGGGTGGTCTCCACCGTGAACGATGGCAGATTCCAAGGAGGACAGGGAGGGCAAGCAACAAGAGCCTCCCTAGAACAAGTAGAAGGAAGCATGAGCGGATGAGTGCGTGCAAAAGCTTTCCAGGACAATCTGCAGAGTCTTGGCCTCACTCCTAGTCTCGCCAAACTTGAAATAGGAAAGGAGGTTGGGAGACGAAGGGCCCGCTCATAAGAAAAAAGAACAAAATGAGTCAGGATGACTTGTAGGGGAGGTAGAGAAGTCTCAGTGAGTAGTAAAATGATAGAGGAGGACGAGAGGCAGCCAGTGATGGCGCGACTGGCCGCTCGGTGGAGGCGTTCCAATTTGGTGAAATTGGTAGCGCTTAGGAAAGGAATCCATCCGGGTGAAGCGTAAGTGAGAAGGGGCCGAAGAAAAGATTTATACAGAACAAAGAGGGACTCCTTGGAGGGGCCCCACGACGAAGCAGAGATACAGCGTAAGGCCTTGAGAGGTGGAAAAAACTTAGCCTTCAGCGAAGATACATGCTTAGAAAAGGAAAGAGTGCAGTCGATGGTGACCCCAAGGAAAGTTGGAGTGAGATTGAAACGGAGGCGGGAACCGAGTAGGAGAAGATTGGGTTGGAGGTGAGCTTGGTGAGGATCCACTGAGAAGAACGAGGCCTCACATTTGCTCGGATTGAGAGGAAGACACCAGTACTCCGACCAGCGCTCCAATCGAAACAGAGCTCCTTGTGTGGCCTCCACCGCAGTGGGGACCAAGGGGGAAGACGACCAAATGGCCAGATCGTCAGCGTAAATAGACCAGCTGACAGAGGAAGGCAGAGAGGCCGGAAGATCATTAATGAAAAGAGAGAAAAGAACAGGGCCAAGAACGGATCCTTGCGGAATACCTCGACGGACTCGAAAGCAACGACTTATGTGATTTTGATAGACCACACAAGTGCGCCTATCAGAAAGGAAAGATTGAGTCCAACGAGCAAAGCAAAGACGGAGACCAGCTGAGATGAGTTTGTGGAAAAGGGCGGGATGCCAGACAGAGTCAAAAGCTTTAGAGAAATCGATAGTAGACAGGATCGTCCGAGAGCCCGGCCTGAGCATGTTAAACCCATCCGAAATGGACTGAGAAAGGTACAGAGTTTGATCAAGTGTAGACCGTCCAGGGCGGACACCGGTCTGATGGGGAGAAAGAATGGAACTAGACTCCAGAAAGCAGAGAAGACGGGATAGAATGATGCGTTCAAACCGCTTTGATACACAGGAGGTGAGAGAGATACGCCGGAAGGAAGCAGGAGAGTCGAGAGGCTTTCCCATCTTGTGTATTGGAATAATGGAAGATGTCGTCCAGATGGAAGGAAAGAAATGTGAAGACCAGAAAAGGTTGAAGATGTGAAGAAGAAAATCCATGCCAGAACGAGGAAGATGCTTTAGCATGGGATAGGCAACTTTGTCTGGGCCAGTGGCGGTGGAGAAGGAGAGGTTGGAGGCAGCCGCACGAAATTCAGCGAGAGTAAAAGGAGAGCAAAAAGACGAGTGAGACTCCACAGAGCACGTGACTTGGCGGAGCTCAGAGAGGTAGCCTCTGGCTCTGATACGCAGAGCCTTTGGCTGAAAAACACAAAAGTGGGATCTCAGGTAAGCGGCATAGACCAAAGACGAAGAAGATGAGCCAGCGACAGAGCGAAGAAGAGAGTGCATAGATTTAGGGTTAGATTTAGGTGAAAGAGAAGAGCAAGTCGTCTGCCATGCCTCCGCCTTGGCCTTGGCGATGACTGACGAGGCGCGTCGAGAAGCGAAGATGTAAGCCTGGCGATCTTCATCACTTCTGTGAGCGGCAGCAAAAGCCTTGCGTCTTTCACTAACCGCACTTTCCACCTCAGCAGACCACCAGGCTTTAGGAGGGCGTTTGATGCGGCCGAAAGGAATGGAAGATTTGGCCGCATTCAGTGCCAGAGAGGTAGAAAGAGCAGCAGCAGAAAAAAGAGAAAGAGACGAGTATTCCTCTGCTGAGGGACAGTGAGAGTCAATGTAGGAGGAAACCCATCCCAGCGAGCTTTCTAAAAATTGAAGGAAGGAGGGCGCTCTTTGGGGTGAAAGACCAGAGAGAGAGGGATAGACAGAAGAATTGGTAGATGGTCAGAACCAAGGTCCTGTAGCACCTCCCAAGAGCAAGAAAAGGCAAGAGAAGAGGGAGCAAAGGAGATGTCAGGAAAGGAGCGACGGAGAAGGGTAGGTGTGTCAGGGTTATTGAGGGGGAGGAGGTCAGAGGAGATGGCCCAGTCGAATACTTCTTCCCCGCGGAGGTCAGAAGTAACTCTTGAGTCCGAAAGGGGGTGATGACAATTGAAGTCCCTCAGAATGAAGAGATTTCTGGAGGAGGGAAGAATGGAGGTAGAAAAGGAATCGATTCTGTTACCCGTTGGGGAGGAGCGAATAGGGGGAGCGTACACATTAAGAAATGATACCGCGAAGAAGTTGTTTAGAGAGATGTTGACCCCTACATAATCAGAGTAGGGATCGAGCAAAGAAAGAGAGGAGGTAGAAAGTTCAGAAAAAGATAGGCTCTGTCTGACGAAAATGACAACGCCGCCGCTAGCGTGCGTGGTATCAGAAGAGAAAATGCCAGACCGGGAGTGGGTACGATCAGAACGCAGAGCAGAAAATCGAGGAATCCGGAAAGAGGAAGATGAGTTAAGATTGGATTCCTGAATGCAGATAAGGTCGACAGGATGGGACAAAAGAAAGTGGAGTAGTTCAGTGCTCCTGGCTCGAAGACCTCCAGCATTCCATTGGAGAACCCCTGAGAGAGTTAGGGGGGGAGTGGGGGCAGGAGGTACAGAAGAAAAGCCAGGAGCAAGGAACGGTGGTGGGGGGGCAGGGGGAGAAGATATATAATGAGCATATGGGAATAAGAGGTTTGGAGTCGAGGGTGGGGTGAGAGAGCAGCGTTAGCAGAGGTGGGGCTAGATTTCACAGTGGAGGTATACATGTCGGAGGAGTCCGAGGAGGTAGTCACAGTAATTTGGCAGTGGGGGCACCTCCAAGAGTGAGAGCTGCCAAGAGCTTTGAATTCGGAGAGGGAGAGTTGTGAGCACCTTAGATGGACCCATTTGGAGCAAGCGCAGCATTGCACTGACTTGCCCCACCAGGTCACATTTGCAGTGCACATAGACCAAGGAAAGATGGGGCCAGGGTTGGGATGAACGTTACCGCTCATCAACAGAAGGAGGAGAATGAGGAGACAAAGAAGGGCAAGAGAGGGGCAGGGGAAAAGAAAAAGAGAAAACAAGCGACCGATTTTGAAGAAGCTGTGTACTGCCCTTCTGCGGTCGTTCAGGGGGCAGCATAGTGAAAAAATGAAGGGGAGTGCCCGGGGTAACTGGGACCCTCAGGAAGGCCAACAGCTATTTCGACCCAACCCAAACGGGTTCTTGGACCGCACCACCACGTTGAGGCAGCTGTTGATTGGTCCAGACTATTTTCTTGTCGCAAATCATACCTGTCAGTTTTCTCCAATTTTGCCAACCAATTTGTATTCTTCTGTTAATTTCCGCAACAGTGCGTCCATCATCTTGAACCAAAGAGCCCAAGTATTTGAAAGCCTTGACCTTTTTGATTTTCATTCCTGCCAGTTCCTTTCTATCGTCCTGTGTTCCTATGATCATGCACTCCGTTTTGGTTTGGTTGATCTTCATTCCATAGTCTTCCATTGATCTTCACCATTCTTCCGGTTGAAATTCTTCATGCATCACATAACATTATGCCATCAGCAAACATCATGTTCCATGGAGCACTTCTTGGAACATCATCGGTCGGATAATCCACCAAAAAAGCAGATAGGCAGGAGCTGTGACTGTGACCACATAGAAAATATTATTAATCAGTGGTGGGCACGCGCTAGTGACAAACTAACTGCGCTATCGCTATTGCTAGACCGCAAAAACTTTATTGGTGGTACCGCTATCCGCTAAACACTCTCAACTTCAGAGCAAAAAACGCAAGGCCTTTCCAAAACCTCGCGGTCGCTGATCACTAAAGCGCTAAAGTCGGTGGTCAAAAGCTCAAATTCCACTCAAAATATTACGACGTACAGCGAAAACAGTAATTTTTACTCAGACCAGTTGAGAAATTTCAATTTTTTTTCTCAGACAGAAATATTTTGAAACAAACCAGCATTTCAAAATATTTGCCGCTTAGCCCAGATCGTTCTGGCTACAGCCTATCCTTTCCTAAAAAAATAGGCGTCAGCCATTCCACTGCTGCACTAAAAGGCATGATGGTATTGTATGTCACAAATAATTTGCTTAACGTCGTATTGAAGATCAACGTAGCCACGTTGCCATGCTCTACCGCAGGGGCGAAAAATTTTTTCGGAATTTAGTAGAACACACGTATAGAAACTTTGGCATTCATTTATTCATATCTATAAGTTGCTGCAAATCCGGTTGGCGCACGTAAACCTTTTGGTCGCGCAGCGCGAGCATTCGACCGTGTTTCTACACCCCTTTTCTACCGGCTTAGAATACTAAAGCTGATCACCCAGCATGTCGTAAGAAGCAACTTTTGGGTACCAACCAATGGCAGTGCGCCTTGTTGGTGGTTGGACTACCAGTCTACTATTGGCATTGGTGACTGGTTACAATTGGATTGTCGCTTTTCCCTATCCTAATTTAAATCAGGACGGTTTGAACCTAGATTAATTTCATGCTGTACCTCCATCCCAACAAAGAGGAGGGGTAAACTCACTCACATAGCAATCGCTTTTGGATTTGTGTCCCTCTTTGAGAAAGCTGCCCAACAGCTTCTCACTGTAGTTTTTATTTCGTGAGTTTTCCGCAAACGTTACCCCAAAAAAATCGTCGTCGCAAGACACACTCTGATGGTGGGTCCTCCAGCCTGTACAAGTCCGCTACGTCCACGATGTCTGCTATTTACAAAGCGAGAGGTGGCTAAGGTTAGAGCTAGATTTTAGGTTAAAGTTAGGGTTAGTTGACATCGCAAGACATTGTGATAGATACCTTGCAAATTGCAGACACGTAGCCTACAATTTAGTACGACCTCTCTGATACTTTGTACTTTTTAGATTGTTCTGCTCATTCCGAACAATAATATTTTTTTAAGGGGCGGACTTAGAGTGAAGAGCAACTACCTCTTGAAAAAACTACCGCAACTTCCGCTAGCGCTATCGTTGAAAAAGTAACGCCCCCTACAGTTGTCGCTGGCTTATGACTACAAAAACGGCGCTAACGAGGAAGCTAACCTTCCTACACAGTGACTTTTTCTACTTTTTCAAACACCGTGACTTTTTCTACCTCTTCCAATACTGCGACTTTTCTACTTTGCGGCTCCCCAGCATTTATACCTACACTGTTCAATCTGGACCTTCGGGACCCCACTCTGCCAATGCAGCAATCACACACCCCCTCGCCAACAAAGTTCCTATCCTCATTTCGCCCACTTCTTAACTCCTCTCTCTGCACCGTTCTCACTCTCTTATGTTTCTAGCTGTTCTTCTAAACCTCCTGCATCCTCTTTTTCTCCGACTCGCCCACGGTTTTTCATTAGAATGGCTTGGTTCTTCGCGCCAAAACCGCTAATCCTATTCACTTCTTTTTCGCTTCATCCTGCAGACCTTCTCTGTATCCAGGAATTCAACCTCAATTCGCATTCGTCTTTCCATATTCCTCGATTCTATGCTCTGCGATCAAACCGCTCTCACTCCCAATCTGGCCGTCTTTCACATGATGAATCGCACGCTAGCGGTGGTGAAGCTATTTTCGTCAAACAGAGCCTACCCTCTAAACCTCCTCTCTTGGCATGATCCTTACTCTAACTAAGTGGTGGTCAAAGTCTCGCTGAAAAACTCCTTCCTTTTCACTTATACTTCTACGTTCCTCCTATTCGCTCTTCTTTGACGGATAGTAGAATCGACTCGTATTCTCTTTCCGTATTACCGTGCTCCAGAAATCTCTTCATTACGGGGTACTTCAACTGTTATCAATTCTTTCTGGTAATCAAGTGGCACTTCAAACTCTTGTGGGGAAGAAGTATTCAATCGGTTCATCTCCTCCAACCTCCTTCCCCTTCACTGCTTCTGAGACACCTAGTCTTTTTCAATGCTCCTCTGACAGCTGCCCCTTTTTTGACATCTCCTTCGCTCCCTCCTTTCTTGTCCTTTCCTGCTCCTCGGAGGCGCTTCATGACTTGTGTTTTCATCACCTCTTAGTTCTACTAACCGTTGCTCTTTCTCTGCTCCAATGTTCGATACCCATCTTTCAATTTTCAGAAAGCTAGTTGGTATGATTTTACCATGTACATGGATTCCCATTTTCCTTCTGCAAAGGAATACTTCTCCATTTGGTCCTCCTCCCCTTTGGCCCCACTACGGTGGAGGCCACACAAGGAACTCTGATTCGACTAGAGCGATGGTTTAAGGAATGGTGTCTTCCTCTCAATCCGAACAAATGTGAGGCCTCTTTCTTCTCAGTGGATCCCCACCAAGCTGATCTCCAGCCCCACTTCTTCCTATTCAACTACCACCTCCGTTTCAGTCCCACTCCAACTTTTCTTAAGGCCGCCTTCGACCTCCTTTCTCTAAACATGTATCTTCGCTAAAGGCCAAGTGCTTCCCTTGTCTCAAGGCATTACACTGTATCTCTGTTTCCTCATGTGGCCCCTCTAAGGTATTGGTGCACATCACAGATCACGCGTGGCCAATGTGGCAGGTCATAAGCCCAAACGTGGCACGCGAACGGTTTGATAAAAAGTAACCCTCGTAATTGGAATAAATTGTAATAACTCACGTTTATATCGAAATAAACTTAATTCACACGGTGCTAGCTCGTGGCCCTGCTATTAGAAGGTAGTAGCTGAAAATAAGTAAGTAGGATAGCCCAGAGATTCCCTAACTGGGATCCGCGGACCCCTGGGGGTTTGTGGCTTCGTCCCGGTCAGTCAATCAAAAGTGCCGGTGAGGCATTCAGTCAGCCAGCGTCGCTAGACCTATCATACGTCCCGATTGAAAGGTCTGTCCCGGTTAGCAAAAAGTTTTGGAAACTCTATCGAAATTATGATGATGAATTGGACCGCGAGTCACACAGTCGCGGCAGCAATACAGGTGTTGATCTTTTTTTTGGAGGGCACCTCCATTTTTTTGTATTCGTATTTCAATTATTATTATTATTGTAAGTGAGTCCGGTGACAATAGTAATTTCACATATAATTGGGGTCCGAAAAAAAGCAGATTCGCATAAAGGGGTCCGCAAAACAGCAGATTAACAAAAAAGGGGTCCGCGAAGGAAAATGTTTGGAACCCCTGGGATAGCCTACAGTAGCGAGCGGTTAGGTAGGTAAAACGTGATTTTTCTATTTGGCGTAAATCGCAATAAAGCGCGTTCGTGTCGTCATAATTTAAATCGGCAAGTTAATTTACGCATGACTAGCTACTAGTTCTATCAGAAATAGATAATGACAAGTAGTGTATGGTAGCTGAAAATAATTAAGCAGCCAACTGCAGTGTTAGTGTTACTGTCTGATTTGACGACATTTTGTTACCCCTTTGCATTCTTCTGTTGCCAGAAAGGTTAGTAGGCTATCATTAGCTTTCCTAAAACTTAGTAGTACTATACTAACACTTGGTAGTAATATTAACCCTAAAAAATTTATATTCGCACTGATTGTAGCAATAAGGAAAACCTATCGCTACAAAAAGAAACGAGATGAAACCACTCGTGAATTTCAAGACTCTTGGACGACCGACTATCTCTTTATCGATTGGAAGCATAAGCCCTTGTGCCTGGTTTTTGGTACAACTCTTTCCATTTCAAAACTCCTTAATGTGAAAAGACTCTATCAAGCGCTACATCAAAACAAATATGATAAAACCGTCGGAAAGCTGAGAGAAGATTTGGAGAAAAAACTAAGAAATTCTTTGTGCGTGCAACAGAGCGTATTTAAAAAGCCTATCGAGGAAAATGAAAACGCTATAACCGCATCTTTTGTTGCTGCAGAAAAAGTAGTTCGATATTCGAAGCCATTTATAGATGGCGAGTTTGTTCGAGAATGCATTCCAGACGTAGCAAAGCTGATGATTCCTCAGCAAGCACACCTTTTTTGAAAAAGTCAGCCTTTTGAAGACTACCATAGCTAGAAGAATTGAAGAAATTGGCGCAAATATTTCTGAGCAACTACAATCGAAAGCAGATACATTCGAATATTTTTCACTGGTTTTTGATGAAAGCTGTGATATGAGTGGTACCGCTCAATTATCAGTTTTTATCCAAGACCTGCCAATTCATGAAGATCTTGTTAAACTTATTTCTCTTCATGACACAACACTTGGTGTTGATATAAAAGAAGCTGTGGTAAATGCGTTTCTCAATAAAATTCCAAAGTTTGATAAATTTGGAATTTTATTGTAAAGCGACAGATGGCGCAGCTTCTATGACTGGTAAAGAAAATGGTGCGGTGGTGCTCTTGAAGAAGTACTTGCAAGAATCTGATTTCACCCAGGACGTTATTGCTTCATTCACCAAGAGTTTCTTTGTGCTCAGAGTATGATGATGACCCATGTTCTGGACGTTGTTGTTAAATGTGTAAACGTCGTCGTCGTTTGGTCAGGCATCCAAACTCAATCCGGGCTAGTCCAAATCAAGGCCAGGGTCAAGGGTCTAACCTTTTACCAGCCCGAGCTGCTGCGCTGCCCAGATTAGATGCTGGCAGTGGTGGTGCCAAGCCAACATTGAGTTGCATCATCCAAAACCTGCAAACCTTGTGTTCTTCTTGGTACATGATGTGTGAGACATGAAGATATGACGTGATGTGCATTTTGCTCAGTGGCGCCACATTCGCAATTCGGTGATGGAGCGAGACCCCATTTGTACATGGACGAGTGAAAACGTCCTACACCGGTCCGTAGGCGATTGAGCCTTACCCAAAATGTTCTGGGCAGACTCATTCCAAGTGGCCTTGAACTAACCGTGGGAATGAAAACATGGACCCTTGAAGTACTCTCCAAGTAGTCCGCGTTTCATTTATTTTCGTGCACTTGTTTCACGCGGATGTCCAGTTTAGACAAACTATCTAATAGTTTCCACGCAGCAGGTACAAATGGGCGTCTTGATCTAAGTCTCCCTGGTGCGCACCCTGCTGCCCAACCAACTGTCCGTGCAGTACATGGCTGGGGTCATGGGTAGCACGATTCGCCAAAGAAAGTGTCGCTCCTGATCGGCGGAGCTCAGCTGGCTGGATGCCTGCATGGACAGGCAAGTCTTTTGCTGGTGTGGGACGCAAGCATCCAGTGACAATGCGCAAAGTATCATTGAGAATGCTGTCAATGAGGCAAGTATGCGTACTACGACGCCAAACTGGTACGCACCGGGAAACCAGACTTGATCCCAAACTATCGAGAAGTATGTCAAAATGTGTGGGGACCTGCGTCAAAACTCTTTAAAATGCTTTCAAGATCTTAATGACCGCAAGACGCAAATGAGTTTGTTTCAAAGATCATTCAGTATAAATGTTGAAAATATTATTGACGCTAACACTCAACTGGAACTTCTAGACTTGAGGTCAAGCCAATTTTGCATGACGTTTTCCAACAAAATTCATTACTGGAGTTTCACTCTCGCCTTGAAGAGAAGTATTCAGTTTTGTTGAGAAATACAAAAATTTGGATTTGCTAATTTGCAAGCATATACTGTTGTGAGTAGGCAATCTTAATCATGAAAATAAACAAATCTTAGCTACGAACTCGGTTAACAGACCAACATTTAGATTCAGTGATGTGCAGCGCTATTTCTCCTTTAAAGCCTAACTTTTCAAATTTTGTCCACCAAAAAGGTCTTCAAAGCAGTAGTTTTTCAGGACATTAAATTGTTTCAGCAAATAGTTATTCTTTAATATGTGTTTTATTGAAGTTTGTTGCTATGTGTTTTAGGGAAGTTTGTTTACAATACCAACAATTATTCGAACGTGGCGTGGCATGGGACAAAATTATTTTGAAAACTTTGGCACGTATCCCTTCATTTGAGTTGGGCAGCCCTGCTCTAAGGAATCCTTCTCTCTTGCGTATAAAGCTTTTCTTCGGCCCCTTCTCACTTATGCTTTACCTAGATGGTTTCCTTTTCTTTAGCGTTATGTTTGGCATCCCACCCTTTTTCACAAACTTATTTCGGCTGGTCACCATTCTTGCTTTGCTCCTTGAATTCAATCTTTTCTTTCGCACAGGCGCGCCTTTCAATTTTGTCAAGGTGTTCTGCAAGGATCCATTCTTGGCCCTGTACTTTTCTCTCTTTTCATCAATGATCTCCCTGCTTCTCTGCCTTTTTCCGTCAGCTGTTCTCTTTATGCTGATATCCTGGCCATTTGGTCGTCCTCTCCTTCGGACTTTGCTGATATGGAGGCTATTCAAGGAGCTTTGATTCGACTGGAGCGCTGGTGCCTTCCTCTCAATCTGAGGAAATGTGAAACCTCTTTCTTCTCAGTGGATCCCCACCAAGCTAACCTCCTTTTATTCACCCCCTTCCTCCCATTTCATTGCCACACCAACTTTTCTTTGGGTCATCTTCAACCGCACTTTTTCCTTGAACATGTTTCTTCACTGAAAGCCAAGTTCTTCCTTCGCCTCAAGGCCTTACGCTGTATCTCTACTTTCTCATGGGGCTCCTCTAAAGAGTACCACTCTCTTTTGTGTAAAGCTTTTCTTCGGCTTGCGCTTCACCCGGATGGTTTCCTTTTCTTAGCGCTACCAGCATTACCGTGTTGGAATGCCTCCACCGAGCGGCCAGTTGCGCCATCTCCGGCTGCCTCTCGTTCTTCCTTATCTCACTTCTCCTCTCTGAGACATCTCTACCTCCCCTACAAGTCACCCCGACTCATTTCGCCCTGTTTGCTTATGAGCGGACCCTTCATCTCTTACCGTTTTCATTTCAGATTTGTTCACAACTGAAATGAAACCAAGACTCTCTAGATCAGGGTGGTCCAACTTCTTTTTTAGACCGATTAGATTAGAAATGTAAGGGTATTTACCAGGCCTCAAAGGTGCTTAAATATATGCAGTTTATCTTAAATATGTACAAGGTATTTTGAAATTGTTATATCTTTGGAAAATAAGGTTGCAGTAAAATATTAAGCGACTACAGTGTGGCCCGCGGGCCACGTTTTGGACCACCCTGCTCTAGATCTTCCAGGAGAATTTTGTGTATACTCACACGCTCAGGCTAGCTTCTACTTCTTCTAGCCCTGGAGATTCTCTTTGCTTGCTCTCCCCCTCCTCTCTGGAACCTGGTTTCCTTCACTTTGGAGTTCACCCTTTCCTCTTCATGCTCCTACTCTGATCTTTTTTTCTCTCGACAAGGTGCAGCTCTCGCTCACCTTGACTCTCTCCCACCTCACGATCTGGTGATCTTTACTGATAGCTCTGTTCCTTTTGCTGTTTACAGAGGCAATTTCGGTGTACTTGCCAACTGCTCACGTAGTATCACTGACGCCACTCTTTCCTTTTCGACATGCCCAGTACGTTCAGGTTTTTCTGCTGAAGTCTGCGCCATTCTGCAAGCTCTTGTTGGTCTCGGCAACACCATTAAGTCTGCCACTTCTCTTCTCCTCCTAGCAGACTCTCGCTCAGTATACGCAACTCTGTTCTCTCCTGATCCATCCTTTTACCTCATACTCTCTGGCAAATCTAAAAGGAACTGTTTTCTCTCTCCTGTACTATCAGGCTACAATGGGCCCTCGAACACTCATTTCTTCCAGGAAAAAACGCAGCTGATGAGGCCAAGCGGGGTGATCTACTCCTGTTTTCTGTAAACCCTTGTAGTTTCTTTCCACTTACCTCTAACAGCCACTCCTCTCTTTTCTCGGACTGGAGGCATACTGTGTCATCTTCAGTTTCCACTAAAGAACTTGTGCTTCCTCGTCATGCTCGTCGAGTTCTCGCTCGTTTTTGCTGCAATGGACACAGCTTTTGTTAAACTCCTAACTCTCTAAAGTAGGCAGAATCGAGAATCCTTCATGCTGCACCAGCAGTCATTCTATTCAAGACACCTCTCATCTCATTCTGCACTGCCAAGCTACAAACTCTTTACGCTGGTCGTTCTTTGGTGAGTCTTTGTCAATGCGCAACCTCTAATCTGAAACCTGGGGAGTTGCCCGGCATCTGGGGCTATATCGTCTTCTGCCATGTCTCCATCCCTCAAAAGGGGTTGGATAACAACCATAGGCTTAACACTTTGTATTCTATGGAAGGGAAGAGCTGACGGAAAAAGACTGTTATGCATCGCAAGTCACGAGACCATGTTTAGGATCAACTTTTTGAAATGCAGGCAATGATGTATGACATTGAGGAGGGGACCGAAAACAGTATGGGGGTTGCAACACATTAGCCTCCCTACTTTTACGCTTATGCCTCCCAACAAATTAAAATTCTTACCCAAAATCAAATATCATCTCTAAAAAAAGGTTGTTCCCTTCTGGTCTATGCCAAAAGCTTGTAGGGTTAAATTTGCCCCTGAAATAAAAATGAAAACCAAAAATTCCGAACTAAATTTTAGTAATTTTGGCGTTTTTACAGGAAGTTAAGTTAAAAAACAGGACATATCACCGTTTTCCGAAGTTTCTTAACGCACAAATGAATATTTGAGAGAAAGTGGCTTTTACTTAAGGAAAGCAAATTATTGCAAAGGGGCATTGGGGTACTTTTCTTTTATGGGAGAACATGTCTCCCTTTTTCCCGTAATTCGCAGTCAACATGTGATGGTTTTTATGGTAGACCATCGCAGTCTGCTTATGATGATCAATCACAAAACAAGCTTAGTCCATTTTCTACACTTTATTTTCGTAAATAAACCAAGCTTTCAACTGGATTGAATTTGTAAGTTAACTTTTTTCAGAAAAACCATAGCAGTTAGGTTAAACTTATTTATCAATTGCGAAATAGGAAAATAAACTGAAGGCAAAAACATGCGAATAAGACAATGTATTACCAGCATGTCAGGGTACAGCTGGGCTAAGTAAAAAGTGTCTTTTCGAACAAAAGTTCGACACACAAAATTGTCATTAAGGGTAGCAATCGACTTTAGCAGTAGGCTACATGTAGATGCAGGCAGCGTAAGCATAATTTTTGCAAAATTGGTCAACTCCGGTACCAGTTCACGAAACACTTCTTCACGTTTTAAGAGTTCAACTATCTCATTAAAGCTCTTCAACGGTTGTCCTGTTCACTTTGCTCGATCAATGAGTAGATCTCTATTTCCGTTTGTGTGACAGTTCAACAGTTTCTATTATTTGGTTGGGTATTAACTGAAGTGAAGACCGATGGAATTCTGATTTTTCGTGGCGATCAAACGCAGACAACGCCTTCATCCAATTATTGAATCCCTCATAAACAAATGCTTTTAAAGTGTCACGTTGCCTGTGATGTGGTAACAACTTTGTTTGGGTTTCTTCCCTTTTTGTAGCTTTGCAAACTGAATACTTTGTCTTGTTCGGCATTGTGGCAAACCTACGCGTAAGTTTCCTTCCATTTGGCTTGGCATGTTCTATTAAAATGACCTCTCCTACTGCCCCCTTTTTTTGTATCTAATACAATTTGCTTTTGCCTTAGCGGAGAAAGTTCATGTTCATTTTGCAAAGAATATAGGTTAAATACAGGCTGGCCTACTTGCGACCTATATCTGAGGTCTTTGCAATTCACGGTTTGAGAAATGCTGGTTTAAACGATCACAATTTTGATGCTCATCCGAAATGCTGACTTTCGCGCCAAATATCTACCGAAAAGAGCAAGACCGAGTCTTCACTTAAGAGTAGAGATTATGGGGTTCTAGAATTAATGCCAAAGTAAATGACATTTGAATTTGAGAAAAAATCAAAAAGGCAATACCGCAGTGTGAAATCGCACCAAAGAAGATATTTCTATTGGTTGAAAATAGCTCAAACTTACTAAAATTGGTGGAAAACATGTGTGAGAACTATGCTCCCAGTTGCGCTCTAGGCTATGCTGGCACCAGGGCATATATTTGCAGCCAAGAATTAGAGGTCACAAATATAATTACAAAAAGACTTGCTACGGCAGCTAATTTTATTTCTGAAATAGCAAAAATGATCACTATTTTATTACTCAATCTGGACTTTGACTTGCTTTCTTCGTAGACCTACTTTTGAAACGATACAAATTGTTTATCAAATGATAGACTGTTGGCAAATAAACCTAGTCTTGATTTAAAAGCAAGGTGATGGAACCTAGAGGCTCAGAGACTGCATCTTCTCAATTTACAATCTTTCATAGCTGCTCTTACAAATACCTCTTGTGTAAAACCAGCTATGTTGGCTAAACCTTAGCTTTTTATCTCTGCATAACTGAAGAATTCTGTTTGGCAATGCCACTGGAATTGGCTAGTAAGCAATGATAAATCAATACAATTTTAGTCTTTGGTCATCAGAAAATGTTACAACAAAGAAAATCACTTTAAACAACTTAATTACGTTCAAACCCATATCAGACTTTCTACCACAAACACATAAAGAATGCAGGTAAAATCATTATAGACTAAGCGTAAAACCAATACATTACACAAATTTAAGTTGGCCAATACATTGTAACAAAAAATTGTGTTATGTCATCAAATTAAAATTAGCTTCGCATTTTAGAGTAAATATTTTCCAAATATTCTTGAACATGTTACAATGCGGATAAAAATTTTCATATTTCATCAATTTACTCAAAATAATTGGTCATTCAGCATTACCACAAGGCAACTTAAAGGCCAACAGTAAGACATAAGTGAAAGCCATGGATTAAAGCCAAGTCGTTTTTGATACCCTGAGCATACTTTCTTTATCAGCAAACATGGTTGAGTGTTGCTAAATCATTATAACATGTGCAATTGGTGGTAGGTTTAAATCTCATAAAGACTCCAATAAGTTCTTTGAAAACGAATGATATACTTACATGCTAGCCAACAAAAAGTTATTCTGATGATCAAAAGATTAAATATTCTTCAAGCTTGCAAGTTTCTGACACAGCTTATGTTGAAAAATTTTACATACTTACTTGATTTGTAAGATCATTGTAACTATAATAAAGAGTGACAATTGCTTTTATATCTTTTTCATTGTTAGGCATAGCAAGCACTGATTTGTCCAGTTCACATCTAGCTTTTGCTTCTGCATGAGTAAATTCTCCATCAAGAAAAGCATAACCACAGATGTTATCATAAGTTTGGAAAGTAAGTCTACCTGAAAAACAAATGGTGCCAGTAATCAAAACTAAACATCACACAAACCATCACAAGCTGTAGCATTAATCAACAAATGTAGTCTAGTGGGTAAACATTGTGCTACATTGCATGCATTATGTTCAAGCAAACCATGTTCAAGTTCATCAAGTTGCTGATTCAACAATCAAGGTATGAATTACATAACAGCGCAAATTGATTTATTACACCTTTAAGGCAACAACACCGTTATCTTTGGAACAATGCTGATGACAACCTAAAGTTATACAGCCTACGTAAATTTATATAAAATCTGATGTTTGTGCTGTTATTACCTGCTGTTGAAGTAGCTGCAAAACATACAAAAAAAATCCTGACAGCTCTGAGAAAAGTTAGCACACACATTGCTTTTGAGTAGCCAATTGTTCAATTGCAATATGTATTTTTATAGGCTACTGCAAAATAACTGAAGTTTTATGCAAGTAAGACTAATAAGCAGCACTAGGTTATCCGACAACAAAACTCAACTCGTAAGCACCGCATATTAATTGCTAGTTCAACTACCTTTACTACGCAGTTCTTTCTGTGTTTCTGTAATGGGCCCTTGGGAAAAATGAATTATGAAAATTTCTTTTGCTTTATTGCGGTGTTTGTAGCATAAAGTCACTAACGATCTTCTTAGTATTACCCTGACAACTTCAAAGCGAACCAAATTTCTTTGATAAAACCATAAAGGTATCACCTATATTGATCTTTCTTTTCAAGATAAATGGTCCAGTCGTTTTTCATCAAACTTTTGCTTTGTGGCGCTAACTCCAAGTAATTCTTGTTATGCTACGATTTTTGTAGTAACTCAAATTTTCTGTTTTGCTTTAAGCTATCTCAGTAATGGCCTTAGATATGGGCAAATGCCCAGGGCCCCCACCTGATTTGTCAAGCCAAAGACCCCCACTTAAGTTCTTGTATTAAAAGATCCACACAAGTGTTATACACAAACATCTAAGACACATATTTTTGGCCAAAATAACAAAGCAAACCCCTTCCAGTTACTTCTCAGGCTTTTGCAGCAAAATTTATACAGTAATATGCCTTAGCTTATACCATGACATTTTTCCATTGATTATCGGAATGCTTTCTATGCATAGCAAATGTGCTGTTGGTGCATCCAAAAGAAAAAAAAGAATCTAAAGCAGTCAGTATATTTTGTCCAGACCCCTCCCTACTTAAGGCGATCACTGGGATAGTGTAATTACGTTATCAGCTGTCAGTGAGATTTTAATTGCAATAGTCTTAATACCACTACCTGTAGTTACAAAAAAACAAGATTTCCATACACATGCATTTGAGTTTGACCAGATTGGTAGAGTAAACCTATCACTTAATAGGCTTATAAAGAACGTAGTCTGCTGCGCAGCAAGCACTTTTGCACATATACATGTACTTTTGCTCTCTTCATTTAAATTTTTGCTTAGCAACCAAGTTTCCAATTTAATTTCAAAAATACTTTATAAACACCTCCTATAGCCTGCGACAGATAATTTATATGAAATAAACGCCTCTTCAAGGCATCCATTATATTGCAAATAAATGTTTATTTGATGACGCTTATTCTATTCAATTTTTGTGGGCATATTCGGCAGCTAGTGATATCACATGATTATGTTAGTTTGGCATCTAGTTTTGAACCCTTATTTTTTATATTTATTGTACCGATTTGCCAGGGTTTTGCACCAAAAATTTTCATAATTTAATTTGAATTTGGCCTACTAACAACCAAACAATTTTAAAAAACTTAGAAACACGTAGTAAATTTTTAAAGATTTACTAATCAAAACATCATTTAAGAAAATGTTAAAACATGGAAACTCCGAAATAGGCCTGGACAATTGTTCAACGTTTAGCCTCTCTGTTGTTAATCAGTCGGAGAATAAAATATTATAAAATTAAAGAATTATTAACAAACCCCTAATGATATTATGTCAACCGTAGCGATCTAAATTTGCTGTAGGCAACTGCTAACGATTTTAGAGTATCATTCTTAATCTGCAATTATGGTACGGTATTTACCTTTTAACTGTGCTGTTACAAAGACAAAAATAAAGATTGCTGCACCAGAAAGAGTCGGCGAGGATACAGATAGCTGCTCGGGGTCTTAGCAATCGAAAAGTTGCGAGAAAAGAGCAATTTTTGCGATTGACCTTTTCAGACTCCATACAGATTTTATTTGGAAATTCAGTGCACAACAGGCCACAGGGCTATAATAAATTTTATGGGAAATGAGGCAAGTGCCTCTTTGGCCACGTCCTGGTGTTAGGTGGCTGAGCTTGGCCTTGCTAAGTGGTTTAGGAAGCAATCTGTTTGAAATAATTAAAACGTGCGCTGAATTTTAGCCTTTTTGAAGTGCAAAGTATTCTGTGGTAAGCCACTTCTACTAGAAATTAAAGAACTAATTTTATTTAACTAAATCTACTATTTCGTCAGGTACGGTATTGGTTTTCAATTCAGTTTTGCTTCTTGCTTTGTTTAGTCTATGTTTACAATATACAAGTTTGCAGTGTAATTATCCATAAAAATATTGCTGTAAATACTAAGAGGTGGAAATATTCTGCGTTATGTATCAGAGTTGCATTCCTGGTAATTTAACGGTTTATTTCCATTCCATTCCTCGTATTTCATTTGAGTTTACATCAGAAAGTGATCCAAAGTTTGATTTACAAAATGGAAATTACGTGGAAGGTCTGGCAGTCATCTCTCTTATACCTGTGGTAATATTACTGGTAACAATGGTTGCATTTGTGTTGTATTATTATCACATTAGAACAAAAACAAATCACACTAGTACCCATGTAAATTTCTGTTGCCCCAGTTATTGCGTGATGATAACTGTAACTATTGCAGCATTGATCAGCGTTGGTATCATTGTGTACGGAAATATATTAATAGATGCTGGATTAGACAAGACTCTTTCCATTATGCACAGTGCTGATTATTTCTTTTCTACTCTTCAAACAACACTGCAAGATGATTCACAACAAGCTATTGCCATGAAAACGCTGACATCGGAAATGTTTGAATTAAATCCACATAGTAGTTATATACTCACTCTCAATCTTTCTGCTTATTCATTGGAGCAAGCAATCTTTAGTTTAATCGATGAAACAGAAAAAGTTGTTGATGGGTTGAGCTGGGTCATGCAAATTTTTCAGGCAGCTGAAGGTTATAGATTAATAGTTACGTTTACTTTAATAAGTTTGATTGGTTGTGTTTGCGTTTTTACGTTAGTTGGTATTTGTTTTCGTTCCAAGAATTGTCTTATAGGTACAACTTTTGTTGGCCAGCTATGTTTGGTTGCTTGTTATTTGTATGCTGGTTGTCTTCTTGCTGCTGTGGTTGCAATATCTGATTTTTGTGTAAATCCTTTTGACTACATTGAACAAAAATCTATAGACAGCTTTTATATTCGCAATGATACCATCCATTACTTTAAAGAATGCTTACGAAACAAAAGTTTAAAATTACCTTACACTGATGCACTTACACTAGCTTCAGCCCAGTTATCTGATGTACATGATTCGATATCAAATCTCACTGAAAATTTCTATGATCAACCTGATCCAGACATTTATCATTTAGGTGCCAAATTCTACATGCTGAAAGAAACTTTGCAAAGCATGCAAAAAACGTTTTTGTGTAAATCTTGGCAGGATGTGAACAACTTTTCACATCAAATCGTAGGCAGCGAGAGTCCAGTGCATGCATTTGTGTTATCAATGTGCTGTGCTGTTCCACGAGGCTTGCTTTTAAGCTTGTCTGCATTAATTGCATTATGTATTGCACTAACCATGATGTTATGTGCTGCGCCACGAGCTTGGAATAGAGCGTCAGCATCAGCTAGTGCACAAAAAGTAAATGCAGAAGACAACTTTCCTAGAACCAGAAGCCACCCTGGTACATCAAACATGAAGCACAACCCCAATAATAAGAAAATAGCAAGCCGTGATCATGAAATCAATGCATTACAAGATCAGCCACCACCATACTCAGTATATTACTGAAACCATCTTATTAAGCGTTATTTTAATGTTTTATGTCATGTCAAAAACGAGATTACGTCTTCAATGTTGATTTCACCAAAAGAATGTAATTAGCTCTAATTTTTAAAGCTATTGCTGTAAATTAGAGCTGATTGTACAGTTAACGTTCACATCTAACACGTTTTGTTTAAAAGTTGTTAGCGATCAGCCTACTATTGTGATTAAAATTGCGTACTATAAATTCTAATGGCATGGACTCAGCCATGTCTTTTTTTCATGTGTGGTGTTTTTTACGTATTTGATTGTTAAATTTACTCAAGAACTTGCCGATGTAACATCTGTAAGAATTTCATTAAAATTTACTTATTTGCTGTTACATTTTGTATGATATACAGTTTTTGATTTTGTTTAGTATTTATTGTTCAGTACAAATTGTAAAATAACTGGCTTGTTTGAAAAGGACAATTAAACTTTCTTCAAATGATTCACAACAACTTGAAAATAACACTTGCTAAGGGAAACATCAATTACAAACAAGCTCAAGAAATATATTATGTAAACTGCATTTCAACAAATCTACTTTTAACACAACATTAAAACGCACACGATTTTACTATGTTTTCTAGTGACGTAACATTATAAGCTCTAAATAGTTAACATCAAAAAACTACAGCATTTGCAGACACATGCCGCAGGATTTCAATAAATATTAAGTCACTTCACTGCAAACGCCGAAGTTTAAGCGTGGGTTTCTTTACTCGGCGCAACATTTATAACATACTGCACAGCAGTCATCCTTTAACATTTTTGAATAGCCTGTTTATACATAAGTTGGAAGATTGCTAGCTTGCTACATTGCCTATTATTTTATATTGGAAGAACTCAACCTTTTCTTACAATCTTTGTTTAAGCTATGAAGGCAAATGGCTGATCGCTTTTTTTTCCAAGAGATTTTTAAACACTGCTTATTTGTTTTCGTCAAAAGACAATTTGTAGTACGAGTATCCTTTCATTAATATCAGAGATAATACAAAGAGAAACCGTTATCATAACACTTTTTCGCAATAAAGCATTTCTACTCCGTGCTATTGTGGATGAATACTGAAGCAATTTATGTGAGAACAATAGCACAAGCGCAGGTAGCAAAGTGGTATTAAGGAGAGGGGAAAGTGAATAAAACCCGAAAAAAAGTAGGAAAACATACAATAGCGTTAAGGAGTTTGCAAAACTCCGTGACAACAATTCTTAGTTTCAAACGCTTCATAATCATGACTTACACAATTAATAAATTTACAAAATAGCCTCCTAGATAAAGTCGCTTATTATTACACAGTATAATACGCAAAGTACCTTTTTATCAAAAGTGCAGCAATGATAATAATGTACAGTAAGGAACAGCACACAATTAGTCAAGAGCAACTGCCGAAGGACAGTTGGTACCACATTAAAGGACTTCAGGTGGTATACAACGATGCTGAAAATGAGGTCTCCAGTTGAGCTAATTGTGCAACATAAGTGCTGCGCAGCATTGGTCTTTGGCAGACTTAACTTTTTATATGTTGCAGCAAGTCTGGTCGTATGCAGAAGCAGACTCCTTTAAAGAAATTAGTTCTAAATCGGATTTTTGCACACCACTTGTAAGCTTTAGGAAAAAAATTGGTTCAGTGAGTTAGTGATCATGAAATTATGTTTTGCGCATTACTAAACAGATAAAAGGTGCAAGTATCAGTGTAAGCAAATTGTGTTTCAACTGCAGTACTCTTTTAAAAGGTACCCTCGATAGAGGTACACAAAATGGGATTTCAAGTAGAGATATAAACATGCTAGTGATAAAAACAAACAGCACAAATAGTAAGGATCTACAAACAAGGTAGTATTTAAGGAAAGTGCCAGGCGTTAAAACTTGATCAAAATGTGAAACCTTTTCAAAAAATTACCCCTTGCATGCACCCTATAGCCTTCATATAGGATTACATTCAGCCACTCCCTCAATACGGCCTTGTTCCACACACATTACTGAATTTAAAACAATGCTATCATTAAAAAAATTGTAACACTTTTTGCTAATACTATTTAGAACACCAGTAAAATCAATGCTTCCAAAAGGGTATTGCTACTGCATGAATAGATTTAAAAATTTTGTTATCACTATCTACATTGCGCTTTGTTTCTGGGTAGTATTTAGATTCTGCGTATAACTTACTATTGATTAGGCTTGTAATTGAAGCCGGTTTGGCTTTACTTAAAGGAATTAAGAAGTAGAGCATAAACGATAAGACATGAAGCGCAATTCAGCTTCAAGTTACAAAACTTCCAAGCACACCGCAAACGGTACTCCAAAACAAACCAATAAAACTTAAACCAAGAGCGTTAGTCTCTCAGGCAGCATAGCAAAAAGTATAACAATCCCAAAAGTTTTTAAAAATTTGACAACTTCACTAGCAACACAACAGTGTATACGCAACGCTCAATTCACCAAATTGTTACATATTTTTTATTAAGCTTCAAAAACTTTTTGAAACCAATATTAGATATTGGGGAGATTAAAATAAAATCTGTTATATGAATAAGTTAACACGTTTTCGCTGACCACAAAGAGTATCGAAATAAATAGGACATAAAATATTAACAAATGGCATTATGTCGTTAACACTGAATAATATTCAGCCTTTCGGGCTACTTACCGCATACTTGACATCCATAGAGTGGGTGCAGTATGTATTCAGATGGTTTAAAAACCTAATTTTGAAGCCAATAAATTCTAATTTTGACGGAGCGAACAATTTTTAGCAATAAATTTGTAGTTACTGTAGTCAAAAATATCTGGATTTGAAAAATGGCGCCAGACACACTATTATAAACGTTTGTCATGTTTCGAAGAATGTGCAAAGTGATGATACAGTTTTATTCGTCATATATTTGAAAACACTATACCTTACAAACTGACAGTACGTTTGTGTTGGCGTCTACCAAAGTGCAGTATCCAACTCAGCACTCTAGTGCATTAAGTCGGAATTTTTTTACTTTTCTTCTGACTACTGAAGACGCAAGTTGAGATGAGCGCGTCAACATGCTCCGGCATATACTTGCTCAGCGCGCCGTCAGACAGACTTTTCGTTGCAGTATCAACCAGCTAACACATGCAAAGTTTCGTGACGTCTGGATTTCCATTACCAAAAATAAATGAAACCAGACAACCTTCAACCGAAGAAACATCAATCAAGACAACAAAAAATCAATTTTTAGAAATCCTTTCAAACGTTTTGATCCTAACTTTGAAGCATATTAGACGGCTATTTCTGATTTAACAGCTTTATTATTGAGATATGTCAACAGGGTTGGCTTTCCTTGCCACATCTGTATTCAAAAATTGATTGCGTTGTGACGATGAACCGTTCGAACTGTGAATGCTCTTAGCCTGAGCGGCTAATATGGCCTGAAAAAAATACAAATCAATGATAGTTGCAAACAGATGCGAATGAGAGGTTCTTGGCTTCCAAGCACAAGTTGGGTTGATCATCGATATTTGCTTTGAAATACATTTGAAGATTACGACATCACCTGCTATACACATTCTGATGCATGAGCATGTACACGAACAGCGGTAGACAAACATCACATCAGCAAAAAAAAACTCAGCACGTTACTTTATTCGAACACACACCACGGCATTGCTTTTTTTTACATGCTTTACACTAGCGACTAGCGACCTGTGTATCTCGACAAGCGACTTCTGATTTTCCACCAATGGAGGCTCGACTTGTTGCTTGTGAGGATACCAGATAGCAATTTCCATTCATGACTATTTAAATGACCTAGTTTCTCTCAAGCCTAATCGAAATTCGATTCAAGGAGAGAGAAAGCACTGTACTAACATCCAACGAAAGAAGGGTAAACAACAACACTTTATATTTGTTTGCCACGAGGGCTTCTAGTACAGCGGTTCCCAAAGTGGGCACTGACTAAATCAAACAACAGTGGTTGTATTCAGCTAATTACAAAAATGGTCTTTAAAAATATTGAAATGGTCAAATTCAGAATCAAAAACATTGCTTGAGACACGAGTTTGGGAAAAGATGCGGCTTTGAGAGGAAAAGGTCATCATCATCAAAATTTGTGAATTTGACAAATGTGCCGCAAGCACTCATGAGTGTTTAAAGCGAGTCGAGAGAAAAAATTAGAAACCCCTGGTCTAACAGCATAAAAATGTTATCACCACCATATATAAATCATCTCAATTTACTAACTCGATTATAATTGGCATCTTCTGCCACCGAACGTTGCATGCTGATGAGTTTCGGACCGTTCTTAAGAACACGTTTAGCTTGGCACCAAGTCTTCACCAGATCTTGAGACCATTGCTCGAATTCGGGAAGAGACTAAAATATAATCACGTTTGAAGATCGGCAACAAGATTTGAAGCATTTGAAAGGACCATATCTGGCTTTTACTACCCAACTTTAATGATAAGTTCCTATAATTGACGGAGAATGCTAGTGATCGAAATGCGCGTTACAAACAAAACCGAACCTACTATGCTCACTACTGCAATACAACTTGTTTCGCGCATAACCGCAAAGTCCTAGTAAACGATAACTGAAAATAACAGAAATTAATATTTGACTCACACACAAGCTTACCTCACAGCGAATAACTAATTCCTTAGTACTGTCTCTTGCTGCAATAAAGAAGCAGTATTTCATTCCTTTTGTTTGCCCTTCCCTAATGGAAGTCACAGATTCAAACACAACAAGACTCTGCAAAAAAATTGATGGTGTCAACAAACCTTACTTCAAATAAAAACAACTTTTTTTAGAGCTCGGCTGAAGAAATTCATGCCGGGTTTCGCAGATTTCAATTTAAACTATACTTTATCCACGAGGAGGTCAAACTGCCTATCCACGAAACTGGAGCACAAGCTGATAAAACTTTTAACATATTCATTCGCAGTACCATGTTAGGGTTGAAGGAAACAATAGACCGGTTAGCAACAGCGAATGGAGTTAGATGGTATGGACATGTACTGAGGAGGGATGACGATAGTGTTTTGAGGGTTGCTCTGAATCTTGAAGTGACTGGCAAGAGAAAACGAGGACGACCGAAGAAGACCTGGAAGAAGCAAGTGGAAGAGGAGACAGAGAAGATTGGTTTGAAGAAGGAAGATGCCCTGAGACGAGACAAGTGGAGGGACGGAGTGCGTAAAATTGCAGAAGGAATGGGGTAAATCCGGCCATCTCTGCTAAAGGGAAAACACCGGATAAAAACTGAATAACTACTACTACTACCATGATGTTTCTCGATTGACGTACAAGCAAAGTTGTCACAATACTTAAATAAATCCCAATTAGGGGATGGTAAGAAAAACGGCATAAAATGAATCTCTGTAATGGTATGCAACGACTAAAATTATTTCAAATCACACGTAAACAAAAAGCCCAACGTACGTAGTAAGTTCAGTTAAATGCCAGTGCCTGCACAGTAATTACAGCTCGTAAAGCGCAAAACAAATGCGGGGATCGCGGGAGATTTAGCTCCTTGCTACTTGTATGACGTCATTACCACTGATACATCAAATTCTTTTATTGTGGAGCAATTAGGAACGACGGCTCTCATCTAACCCACCAGACCTCATGCATAGTACCATCCAAGATACTAACCGATATTGTCTGATCCGCTAATTCCACCCACTCCAATCGATTGGGATAGAGATAAAAGTATTTCTTCTGCCACGAGGTGATGCCCAGTTGGCCACTCAATTTGTACATGAATCCATGCAGCACGCAATCACTTTCTCTGCCCACTGATGTAACAATCATATTCATAACAATTATCATTCATAAGCATAACGTAATGACTTAAATATTATTATATAAGCTAAAGCGTCTACACCCACCACAACTCAATCAAGCTAATCGAAACATGATGTTCCAGCTAATCGCCACATGTCGGCCTATACCTTACCGATCTGGTGATGAATGTACTTCGCCTTTCGTTTCACATCTAACTTGTCTGTTTCTTGATTAACCAGATCGAATATTGTTTCTGAAATCCATGTTATGTTATAAATTTACTATATACCACGCTACAAATATGTGTTTAAACTTCAACCACATCAAGAAATTTTTTTTGATGCATAAAAAACAGCTTATTAATAAGTCTATTCTTTTGCTATAAACAAATTCACAACCTTCTACAGCATTGTCTTTAGTAGATTGTAATTCATCAACACAGAGCAAAAAGCCTTGAGAAATTGTATCAGAAACAAAAAAGACACAACACAAAATTTTGTACATTGTAAAAACTGTGAGTACAAAATTATTTTAAACTGGGTTTTATACGTATAAAGTAAGAGTATTTCAGTTCCAGAGTGTTGAATATCTGACAGATCGAATAAGTTCTTCAACAAAAATTTTAATGGCTCAAATTTTTATGCAGCATTGCTTTTTTGCATTTTGAGAGAAAGCGCACGGAAGTGGCCCAACTAATTGCGATCGGGAGAAAACCAATGCTTTACCACAATTACAATAATTACCACAAATCTCCTTCTGCCATCTTGAAGAAACGACGAGATCAAAATCTTTATACAATTCCTGATCTTTGTCACTCAACTTGATTCCTTTTGTTTCATCGTCATCAAAATTACCGATGTCAAAAGCATCTGCAGCGTTCACTTCGCCGCGAGGGGGGGTAAGCGGTGGCATGTACTGCATATAGGACAAAAGTCAAATGTGGAGGAGAGTCAAGACGTTGTATCATTGTTCTTATATATTATCATTGCTAAAGTCAGAAATAGACAAGGTATTTGCTAGTCATCTAAAGGCTGTGGGCTCAAATCCCTGAATGAGCATCGCCTTGTTTTTACGGAGGAAACATATGAAATGGCCGGCAATCAGAAGATAAAATAATTACATAAAATAAAAGCTTTTTAAAGTGAAATGTGGCAAGGCGGATTTCCAGCTGTCCGAGTTATTCGTCGATAATTAAAGCACAACAACTCGCATAAAAATAACACAATCTGCAGCAGTGAAGCAAACGATCTTAGCATGAAAACCTTGAGTACTGATTTAATCGCTACATGCGGCGACAAGTATCCTTTCACAATACAGGCCATATTTGAAATGACATGTGAAGATTAGAATTTTGCGTTTCCTCCTTTATTTTCCAGATTCGCAGGACAGGGACAGTGGCGATAAGCATTGGACAAGCTACAAAGGCTTTTGTTTGAAATTTCAAATTCCATTTGAATCACCTTGTATTGCTTCAAATAAATTCGCCACTTGTTAGAACCCGCCCACGTGGAAATCATTGTATAAAACTCTTCCCACAAGAATAATTGTTGAGTTCGAACTTATGACCATATGCGCCACACAAGCAGTGTTCCGTGCCATTAGACTACATTGCCAAAAGACGCTAGCTTTTCTCTTCAGAATCGACAGAATTGAGAATCGTGCCTGCAGCGTGAGTGGTCACCCAGTAAAACTCATTTTTCATCTCAGCCTGTTCTGCCTGCTGCACACTCTATACGCCGCACTCTTTTTGGCGACTCTTGCTGTAAAACCTGTGATCCGAGCCATGAAAATTGCTCGGTTTCTGGAGCTCTACCGTCAACCGCCCTGCACCTACCACCATAGAGGGGTCGGTAAACAACAACCTATACCGTTAAACAGTGAAGCTGCTCACCCAGTATTTAGTCAGAAGCCACAACTGGCAACCCACCAATGCTTGTTGGTGGCGGTGGTAAGCTTACTAATCTGCTAACAACATTAATGACCGATCCGAAAAGGACTACCACTTTTCCTGACGCTGATTTTGGGTAATATTGCAAGTAAACCTGAATATCCTCTCTGATTTCGTTTCCGTTTCTGCAAAAAGGGCACTAAGCACCAACAGTGAATGGTTCGGCCCATAACTACCCAGTCATGCAAATAGAGCAATGTAAACAATGAGAAAGGTATTCAGATGTTGGAAAAGCCCTTTACGATATTTCCTCTACCGGGTTATTAGTTTAGACTGGCATTAATAACTGCTTGGTCACGGGAGAATTACCTAGAGACTAAAAATAGTTTCATGGAAATCACGAATTAATTGACGCCTGCAGCGCGAAGGCAATCATCAGAGTCGCTAAGAAGCGGAAAAAGCGAACGCCAGTATTATAAATGCCACTTCAACTTAATAAAAATTGCCACCTTTACAAAAAAAACGCTTGGTTCTTTGCAAAATTTAATGATCACGCAACTTGACTTATGGAGCAGAAAAAGCCAAACGACTACAAAGTGGCTGCTTTCGAAAACAACTAATCTAATTTAAAATGTAGTTGCACTGAAACGAACACTATAACTAATGTTGAATGCATATATGCCGCATTTGGTTTTAAATTTATACCTACTTTTGTTGTTGTTACCCAATCCCTTCCTGGGAATGGGGCTAGGGTGGAAGACCATTGACCCCCAAAAGCGGACAACTCCGCCGGTAACAGAGGTCGTAAACAAAAAAGAATCGCTGAAAAGTTAGCGGCGCGAAAGGTTCGTAGCTTGACAGTACATAATCAGAGAAGGCTTTAATGTAGAATAACCGCAAGCGCTGCATGAAATGTTCTTGATTCTGCCAATTCTAGTAATAAAAGTTTAACAGAAGGCTTTGTCGGTGACAGCGAAATAGAGGGAGAACACAGCAAGTGTGACGAGGAAGCACACGTTCCTCAGAGAATACTCACAGGACCTGTGTGTCTACCTACTTTTTGTCGCTCCACTTGATTCCAATCTACTTGTTTAAAAAACGATTCTTCTTTTAACTCAAACGCCCTGCAACAAAATATGAAGAACATTCAATGGAATTGATAATTTTTTTTCCTCAGGCCAGATGAATACCTTTTGTTGGTACTGCATTACAACACCTAGAAAAATTTAAGTTCAGACTTGCTTTGCAGTTCAAAACTGGCACACTAGATTTTTACCAAAAGTAGTGCACCAAAGAAAGCTGGCCGTCAAGTGTCGAATCAGAAAGATACAACAACGTAACCATCGTGAGGTTCGAACACACAATTATCGTCACCTCCAATCGATCGACCACGTCGTTGCCAATTGCACAAAGTTTTTCAACCTTAGTAAGATCGCCATTGATACGTCGTATATTTGAGAGTACTGGTGCTGCGTTAAAGTTCAAACACTCTGTTGTAACTGCTAATTGCCAGGAACTGCTGATTGCCAGGAAATGCTAATTGCCAGGAAAGGTTCGCTTGTAAACTCAAGTCTCACAGCTCCAAGGTGGTGTATACTTAGATCAAGCCAAAGCCAAGCTATTTTAGTTGAAACCAACCGGCTATTATATCCACTTTCTTAATATGACTAATGGAAAGCAATAATTTATCTGCAAAATATATAAAAGACCGCTTTGCTTATCTTCATTATTGCCATAAGAGCGATACAGGTTCAGGTCAAATACATATAGTGATTTTTCTTTTGCTAAGATTTAAACAGGAGCTCAAGAAAGGTTATTTTAAGGGAACACACCTTCTTTAACTTTATGGCACACGACGAATAAGTTTACATAAACACACAACTCAACCCCTAAAAATTACTTATTGCTCAAAAGAAAACTTAACAAAAGATTGAAACAACAAGATTTTTGAAAAGTTAAGAAAGGAATTCAGGTATACCAACCAATTTTCTCCAGAAAAACTCCATCAAAAAATACTATACAGTCAGAGGCATAAAGAATTTAGTTAGCAGTTCAATTAAAAATCTTAAACGTACACAACCACTAATGATACAGAGCTCAAAATTTATAAGATAAAAGGCACACACTATACACACAAAATATGGAGCCTTTTGTTTTTATAACCTGTTATTAAGAAATATCGAACAATTTGGAGAACGCTAATATTCACAATTTTGACTGCTTTTTCCTCGTAAAGTCCCTAAAACACAAAATTTTCAAAAAATGTCCATTAATTCATAGCTTGGCATAGGCAAAGCATTTCCTGAAAATTTCAGCCAAATCTGAGTAACTCTTTTTGAGTAGCAGCAATTATAGAGGAAAAACACCATTTTGAGAAAATTGCTTTTAAAAATGACATTGTTTCTTCCAGGCATTCATGATTGATCAAGTGATATCTACAGAATTATCCATAGAATCAGTACAGCTAACTGCATTATTATCTCACATAGAAACTGCACTCTTACAGGTGCCGATTACTTTGCAAGCCCTTAATATTGAGACTGTTTCTTTTCGGCACCATACTCAAATCTCCGGAAATATTTTATAAAGAACAATATTTTAAATAATTCTCAACCGCATGTAGTACCTATTACATGATAACGGGTAATCCTTTAGGCCTACGAACAACGATAACAGTAGAATCATCAAAACAACTGTAAATCATCAAACGACCTAGCCTTCATAGTGTATCAATTTTTTAGCCCTTCCGAGCTAGCCAGTTAGCTAATTGCAATTACATCATCTCATTATTATTATTATTCCAGCCTAAAACTTATTGGAAACTAGCAGTTCATACAGTTCCATCAAATAATCAATAAAAGGCACTATTTACTTCACAATTTACGCAAACTAAAAGGAAATTTAACGTTAAAAAATTTTTGGTCCTTACGTATTATCGGGAGGACCTTTGATTTTTACTTTTCCTTTTTTTTGACAGGGTTAGGTTAGGTTAGGGTTAGGGTTAGGGTTAGGGTTAGGGTTAGGGTTAGTTTTATTGTTTTAACCGTTTCAATAAATAATTTACTTCAATTTTTGAGTCGTGTTTTTAAAGGTCCTCCCGTTAATACGTAAGTACCAAATTTTTCAACATTTTTTGCAATGGTACAAAACTGGCACTGCAAAAAGAAAACTGCAAAAAATAGGCTTTTGTCCAAAAAGGAAACAAAGTACTCAAAAACTGGTGGCAAATTTGAAATCAACGATAAATTTCGGTTAAAGATCGTTTGAAAACAATAAATCCATGAAAATACATTTTTAAGCAGGTGTGCGTCTTCAGATTATAGAAAGATATTTTTTCTTCACAAATACAAAAATCAATTATCAACGCACTGACAACGTTGTATTGGAAAAAAAGACTTAAAACAACAGGTTTAATCGATTCTTTTTGTTTCATAGATGCCACGGTGGATCTAAGAAATGAGACTATCATAACAGGCGTTAACATTCATCTCACAAGGTTAGGTGTACCAGCAACAATGAAAACTACCGAGCTCACCCCCGGCCACGGCATCCGAGTCGTTCTTTCGGATCTTTCTTCAACAAGCCTCGTAAAAATATTGAAACTTCTCGGGAGAATTGATCGGGCATTTTCACCTCCTGTTAAAAACAAGACATCAAACTTAAGTGGTGTAAGATCTATATATCCGCTCGGTTTTGGCATTGCAAAAGACCACCTAGCCAGTAAATAAGACAGTGTCCTAAATGCGGGATTCTGAATGGAGTGCAAAATACTAAGCACGAGAGATATAGCACAAAGTGTGGAATGCTGCTAATGTGATGAGTTTACTGAAAAACCGTAATATTAAGAAAAGGGCAATCATCACCTGATATAATATCAAATGCTCTATTGTTGGCTTGGTTCTAACAAACGTAGAAAGTTATTAACTGCAACACACAGTTTTGGATTACAGTTTTCTAGAGCAGTCATCACGGAACCACGCGATAAGTTGTACCTACCGTTTGTAATTTTTATTTGAAAATTTTCCTGAAATACTGTTCTAACAGATCTGCGGTCGGAGTATACATCAGAAAGTTAAAGATAGAATATATTACATGAACATCGGAACCACATTGAGGAAACTACTTGTTTGACTTGACAGAAAGATATCATTTAACGTCGAAACCGAAATAATGTCAGCGTCTGGGATGAAACGCTTATATCTTGATGAGCATTGCAGGTGCCAAAAGGGTGACAAATTGAGGCCTAAAAACAGAGTTGCCATTTCGTGCTTATTTCTAAGATCGTGCTTATCTTCAAGGACCCTCTCTTAGAACACAGAAATGTGTTTATTTTAAGAAACGTACTCATTAGAAGGATGCGTGCTTAATCTGTCTTAGAAATCGTTCGTGTTTTGGAAGAAAAAGGTCTGGACCCTGCCTGTGCTTTACAAAAACGATATGTCATTTTGGCAATGGAAAAAAGTGACCTTGAAAAAATTCTTCTCTGAATTGGGTGTGAGTATCGTAAAATCACAGCGAAAACACCATTTTTTTCCAGGCCGTTATTTACCTTGCCTGTAAGTCAGAACTACAGTTTTATTTTATTACCAGAAATAGAAGCACTTTGCGTATTAGATACAGTCAATAAAACCACGCATAATCATGAATTGATGCTCACCGAGTAAAATAAACATTGATAAATTTATGGTATGGCATGGTATGTAAATAGAAACGTTTTATTATATTAAGTTAGGGATAGCTCAACATCGAGTTAATACTTAATGGAAATAAACTAGGAAACAATGTAAGACAAACTCTGTACCCTTAAAAGCTCTTAACGCCATTCTCTTTAAAAAAAACTGGAAAAATGTAGCTTACAGCGTCGCTCATTCAATGTGCATAGTAGTAGTAGTAGTTATCCAGTTTTTATCCGGTATTTTCTCCTTAGCTCAGACGGCAAGATTCACCCCATTCCTTCTGCAATTGCTAGCACCCATCTCTCCACTTTGCACTTTGCTTGATTTACGGCATCTTCTTTCTTCAAACCAATCTTCTCTGTCTCCTCTTCTACTTGCTTCTTCTAGGTCTTTTTCGGTCGTCCTCGCTTTCCCTTGCCACTCACTTCAAGATCAAGAGCAAGTTCAAAACACTATAGTCATCCTCCTCAGCACATGTGGGTACCATCAAACTCCATTCGCTGCTGCTAACCGGTCTATAGTTTCCTTCAACCCCAACATGTCCATCTGTTCTTCAGTCGTCTTTGTGACAACAACTTTCAGACCGCACGTGGCTCTCATCATAGCTCTCTCTGTTCTCCTAAAAAATTGCTTTTTCATTCTCTTTTAAATACCATGCCTCGCTTCCATACAGTATTGCTGATCTTATGCAACAACGATAAACTTTACCTTTTATCCTCAGAGAAAACCTATTTCCAAGGAATAACTCTCCACATTCGCTGAATCTTACCCAATCAATTCTTACTCTTGCTGTAACTGCCGCTTCACAACAAGCACTAGAATTTAGTCGGTATCCCAAAATAACAAAATCCATTCACTGTCTCCACTTCATCGCACAACTTCTCGATCAAATCCTCTGTTCCTTTCATTGTTCCTCTACATCTAGAGCAAACAAAAAGCGTTGCCAAACTAGCGGTAACCTCTTTATTTTTGCACATCTGCCACGAACCCAGTTTTCACATTTTGTGCACAACACTGAATTGGCGATTACTCTCCTGCCACAAACACCACATGGATCCATCTTACTTTTGAATAGTTTTCCTTTCAACCCGCTTACCATTACTTTTGTTTTTCTAGTGCTAACCTTCAAACCCTTACTTTCTAGTGCATCCTTCCAATTCCAAAATATTTCCTTTGAGTCTTCAATGACTTCGCTCATGATAACAAGGTCATCTGCATACAGTAAATCATTAACCACACCCCTTCTTGCATTTTCTGTAGTAACGTCAACAACTACTGCAAACAACAGTGGCGACAGCACAGATCCTTGATGTACACCAACTTCAACCTCAAATTTCTCTGAATATGCAGATCCCACCCTCACTCTTGTCTTTGCACCATCATACAAACTCATAACTGCCAGAACCATTACTTCTGATAGACCCTTCTTTGTCACGGCCCACTCCATCACTTTTCTTGGCACTCTATCAAAAGCTTTTTCCATGTCAATAAGGCAATATTCAACTTCGTGTCCTTCTTTTGATATTCCTCCTGCATTCTCACAATGAATATCACATCCACTGTTCCTTTCCTGGCACAAATCCAAACTACATTTTATTAAAAAAGATTAGTGTTTGTATTCGCCTCTCTAGTACCCTTTCAACAATTTTCATGGCATGTTCTAGCAGTTTCACTCCTCTGTATGATCCACAGCTCTCCTTTAAAGATAGGCACAATCTCACTAATTTTCCACTAATCAGGCATTCCTCTACTATCCAATACACGCTGGCACAGTTCCATCATCACTTAACCCCAATTTCGCCACTTGCAACTAACATCTCCGCACTTATTTCAGATGGTCCAGTTGCCTTTTCTGATTTCATCTTTTGCATTGCTTCCACAATTTCATTGCGAGCCCACTTTTCCCACTGGTCCTTCTATTACATCAGTTTCCACCATGTATCCCATTTACTTTCTTCATTCAAGATCTTTAGCATTTGTTCCTTTCAAACTTTTGCCTTCTCTCTTTCAATAAAAGCCAATCGTCCGTCTCTGCCTCTTAAGCTCAACCAGATCCTTCCCTTGCTTTTTCATTTTTCTAAGGAAGCAGAAAACATTATTAGATTTCTGATATAAATTATTCAACTCCTGTTCAGATTCCATTCTCATAGCTCTGCCAACAATTCTTTTATTTGTTTGTGGTTACCCCTCCTCTTCCTTGGGATGGAGGTACGGCATGAACGGCAACTCAGGTTCATGTCGTCAACCTAACTGATATTAGGCTAGGGGAAGATGGCAGCCCATTTCGAACCAGTCTTGAGTGACTGGTAGCCCCACCACCAACAAGGCGGACTGCCACTGGTGGGTACCCAAGAGTCGTATGACATGCTGGGTTGGCAACTTCACAATTGTAATCCGGTGAAGTACGGATGGGCCACCTGTCTGCCACATAAAGGTGGGCTGTCCCGTTAAGTGCCTTGCCCAAGGACACAACAAGCAAGCTTGCCGGCTTGTTCTTCACACTATTCCTTTTTTATGCTGAGCACCAAGCAGGGAAGCTGTGAATACCATTTTTAAAGTCTTTTGGTATGGCTCGACTTAAAGAATGAACCCCAGGTCTACCGACTACGAGGCGGACGCTCTAACTACTACACCATCACGCCGGTAACAATTCTTTTCGTTTGATTTCTTAAGCGTTTGTTTAGGGTCGTATTTTCTTCTGATAGAAACTTGCACTGCTCTTTAAATGCCGCCTTCTTTCTCACTATGGTATCCTTGACTTTTTCATTCTACCACCACATGTCTCCTCGATCTCTCCTAGACTTCTTCTTTCCACACACTTCATCAAATGACTCTAGAATACAATATTTGAAAGTTTTCGACAAATCAGGAGCGTCTCTACTTCCTAGTTCTTTTACTCCTTTTCTAATCTTACTCTTGTTTGGTTTTCATTTAGCTTCCAAATCTTTTTTCTTACGATCCGTTGCTTTCTCACAATCCTTTTTAGAACCTTTTATCCAGATCTACGACCACCAGCCTGTGCTGAAGTTTCCAAGCAATCACTTTCACATCCCTTACATACTTTCTGCATTTTTATCCCACAAACACGAAATCGATTTCTGTTTTACATCCACCAGCCCTATAAATGATTTTCCTTTTGTCCACCTTATAAAACCATGTGTTTGCCACGCACAGCTCTTTTTCATCACAGAACTCCAGTAATCTTTTGCATTTCTTTTCCCAATACCATTACCTCATGTACACCTTCAAAACACTCAGCATATTTCCCCACATGTCCATTGACATCTCCCAAAGAAACGATGATTTTACCAGAGCTTCCCAAGTCCCACTCGCTCGCCATTTCATCATACAAACTTTCCTCGAGTCTGGTCTTCCGCTTTGTGGTCCATACACATATATTATTCGTATCACTGCTCTACTTAAAGTTAGAACAATTGCCATTACTCTGTCGCTTTTTTTTCCAACTTCCACAACGTTTCCCGTATTTTCTCCTTCACCAAGATTCCAAACCCTCTCAATTTCGCATCATTTCCTGACCACCATAGTTTATATCTTCCGACCTAAAGTACCCACAAAATGAGCTCCTTGGCCTTTCCATCTTACTTTCTGCATGCAGCACACATCAACTCTTTTCTTCCTCAGTTCTTCACACACTTGTTTTTCTTTTACAAAGACTTTTAATATTTAAAGTACCAAATTTTATCCCATGACACTTAGACTAACCCGTAGATTCATCGTACCCCCTACTCATTCAAGAGCTGTCAGGAACTGAGGGCCATTTGATTCTCTTCTGGTCCTGGGGATTTGTTGGAGCAAAATTCTTTTTCACGGAGCATGCGTAGCTTACCCCCAACCTCAGTTTTCTGATAAGAGTGGTCCAACCAAGAAATTAAGCTGGCAACCCCACCATCAACAGTCAGACTGCAATTGATAGGTACCCAATAGTCGCCTCTTACGACATGCTGGGTAAATAGTTTCACTATTCTTTAAACCGATGAAGCATGGTAGCAAATTTTATCAAATTGGCTAAGGAGCAAGCGCAGGGTTTCTTTTGTTCTACCCAAAACCGTTTGAAAATGCAGTTGCAAGAATGACTGCATCCTACGTAAAGCATACAAACATATCGATTTTTTGTCCTTTGTTTTTTGGAACATTAATTATTTGAAAACGACTGTTTTGCCTAGTTTGGTAATGCAGACCTTTTTCATTGATATTTCTGGATAGCTTGCACAAACGGCTTTTAGCTTTTCTCAACACAAAGACGTCTTTTTCGGAGAGCAACTTCATGACACCGACTATTGTTTACGCAAAATGTACCTGTGAGGTCTTCCTCACCCACACTTGAGTCGTAACCCTTGGTTTAAAAAACGCTAAGCTGTGGTAGACAGCTAGACACACATTCCACATAATACAGAAGTTTACTCTGTACGCCTGAAACACGGGAAATACTGTACAACTTTACAGCATCGCTCATTCAATACGCAGAAATTTTTGTCTTCAGCTAACCAAACCATTAATAAACTAATCAAAAGTCGTTACTCACCCCAGTCAATGTCATTTTATCGATTTCTGTTTTGTCTTTCGTTTTATGGGTTCGAAAAGGAGAATGGCCTCTCAGGAGCTTGTACAGTGTGCATCCATACGAAAACCAGTCCGCTCCTTGGTCATAGGATGCGCCTCGAGTAAGAACTTCAGGAGCGATGTATCCATGTGTTCCGCTGCAACAGTAAACGTGCGGTTAATTGGGTTGGTGTGCTGAAGTTTAAAACGATTAAAAACAGGTGTCAATGCATTATTAATGGAAAAATTACTACTTGTTACGAAGCAAGAATTGATTTAAAATACGAAATCTGCTATACACTCGCACACTCTTTTAATAGTACTCTGTTATACTTCGTGTTGGTGTTGTTACGCTAAAATTCGCAAGATGCAGCATGCGGTATTTGGTAAAACAAAACAAAGTGCCTTGCGTATAATTAACATGTAAAGCGTGCAATTATAAGCCAACTTCAAGTGGGCGGTTAAACGGCATTACGTTACTATGACGTCACTTAATCAACAAGCTTGCGGTTTTGCTTCTTCATTCATAAAAATACAATTGTGATGTCACGACCACAGGAGCACAGGAGGTAGTTAAGAGGTTATAGAATCAGTTTTCAGTTGAGTCGAACACAATATTTTTACAAAATATTTTTTTAACACTTATGCTGCACTGAGCAATAGCGAGAAGCTGGCCTTGCCACGGTTTAGGGAACCTCACAGTAAGCACCACAGTACTAGCCACGCAGTTTCAGTTTCAAATATACTTTAATATCTTAAACTTTACTCAAGAAAACTATCAGTAATGAAAGCAAGTTGTAAGCTGTGTAGGAATCAAATACATCTTTATCGAAAACTGATGCAAAAGGATGACTGGCTGTTAGATCACTAGATTATATTTTATGGAAAGTACATTAAAAGAGTAAGTGTACCATTTTGAGTTTAGTTGATACCTATGTCTGTTGTTACTCGAGTCGGTAAAATAAATCTAGCAAACGAGTGATTTCAAGTTTAATGTCCGCGTAGCTTTAATATTATATCGTTATTCAAAAAGCACTTTGCAACTAATTTTCCTTTGGTTGCAATTCTTGTTGTAGAAATTGCAAACAACTACAAGTCATGTTGTAGAGATGCTGAATTAAGGGGCGAGCAAGACGTATGTGCACCAAACCCAGGAATAAAAAAAGTTCATTTGGTATCAAGGTGAAGAGATTGTTTTCCTTTTCAAAGAGCATCATACGATTTGGAAAAGAAAAACTCGCGGTATGCACATATGATTGCATCACTGTTTAGTGTAGGTATATACGAGCTTATGCTGGACAGCCATGGTATCAACAGTAGCAAAAATGGCCCTGAACACGTTTTTCGTACGTTTCTGAAATTAAGAGCAAAGCTTTATATAACATCAATTATGGTCCATTAATATACAATGTTTTCTACTTAGTGCAATTCAAATCATCTTGACCAAACAAAAACTCATCTGCCATGTATCGAATTAAAAAGACCTCATTAATTATATCCAAAGTGTTCACCTAAGTGTAACTAGTACTTACACGCTGGCGTGCGGCTTTTTAGAAGACAGATCACAAGCGAGACCGAGATCAGATATTTTTGTATGACCTTTCTCGTCCAGTAGAATGTTGGCCGGCTGCAAACCAATGGTGGGGTAGTTAAAAATATAAAATCGATAAAGCAATCAAACATTATGCAATTAAAAACTGTAATTATCTTTCTTCTAAGTCACTGTTCCTGTAGTACCACTTCTAAGAATCAATAATTTCACTTCTTACTTTCTAACCTCTTATAGCACCTCACACAAGTAAGCACTCGCACTTTAAAAATCAGCTTGTACACACTAATGCAGAAAAGTCACATGGTATCTGTTTAAGGCACGAATCTACATCACATTCAAAGTCAACGTCAAACGATCAGCAACAACTGATGCTGCTGCTGCTATAGCAATGTTTCCAGCCATAAATTTATGCTCATGACACAGCACCAGCTTTAAAATCAACCACGCACAAGCCAACAACAGATGTTTAGTTTCGTAAGACAAGCTGACAACATAATGAATGACTGGTCAATCGGCGTGTATCTAAAATGGAAATCAAAACGCGGGAAAAACAGGCTTCAAATTACTAGGACAACAAATCTTCTACCAGTGCAATGACATAGTGGTTACAACGTCCGCTTAGCAGTTGGTAGACCTGGGGTTCATTCCCAAAGTCGAGTCATACAAAAAAACTTTAAAAAATGATATTAACAGCTTTCCTGCTTGGCGCTCAGAACAAAAGGGCCAGTGTGGAAAACAAGCAGGCAAGCTTGCTTGTTGTGTCACTGGGCAAGACGCTAAACGGGATGCCTCAATCTCTATCTCGCAAACAGATGGTGGGGCCCAGCAGTCAACCCGTCGTGGTGGCCCAGTATGACGAAAAACATGCAAACAGAGCATGAGCTCACACGCATGTAACAAATCTTCTGCAAGGTTGTTTTGTGCTTATATAACGTAGTTCTTAACTTGTGTTTATGAAATAGGAAAGGTGATGTGTAGGAAATGTACAATTCACGTTTGATTCTATTTTGAAAGAGCCTGAGGTAACGAGACCGCGCATAATTATCATCTGCAGCTACGTTCGTTGTTTACCGCAATTTCAACTTGAAAAATCAAGCCAATGCTGGTGCGTCATATTTGATTCTACTACATCATCTAAATGACGCGATTAAGCTTTTTATACAATTTGACTGGAACCGTCTTTGACCTTGTTAATTATTCAAAAAAATAATTACGAAGAACAACACAGTGCGATTGAAAAACTAGCAAAAAGAGAAATAAATACCGATAGAAATATACAAACTAACAACACAACAAATCTTCCAACCCTCTGCTTTACAGCAATGAAAGAGTGTAGCTGGCAAGCATGTCGCGAAATTCCTAGCTATCATCAATGGCAACTCGCAGGTGATTTGTCATTGATGATAGCTAGAAATTTTGCGACATGCTTGCTAAGCAGCTTTATAGTTGATTCGAAATAGTCCGCTGACTCCCTCCCCTCTTTAATATTTAATCACCGAACATTTTTTGATTGGATCTGCGGTGAATGCTGGCTGCTCTATTTGTGCCTTATCTCAAAAATAGGAGAAAGGTCAACAGCAACTCTCCTATCACAGCACAGTGAGCGTTATTGATGCTCGGCTACAAAATAACTTATAAGTGAAAAGATGGTTTGCTCAAGGCTGTTTTTGCTAAGCACCGACGGCAGTATAATGCCAGCTAAAAAGACCTAAAGTAGCTTTAAAACTTTTCCTCTGCCTCGAAGCCACTGGTGCTAATGATGAGTGCTTTGTAAAAAGCTTTCAATCGTTGTAGCTATTGCAGAGCAGAACGTATTGCAATACCTGGCGAGCAAAAGCTACTCGCTATACCCTTGGGAAAAACATTTTACAATCACTTCGTGCGTACTAACATCTAGCTCTGAATGAAAGCTGGTAGTTACCAATTATGCTTTGCCAGTTGATCGCTGAGAACATGATCTTTATTTTTTGCTTTTTCGATGTCAACACAGCGTCTTAATTTCTATTTGAAATAGTTGTGATGTCACCGACATCACACTGTGTGATTATAAATGATTTTGTGACGTCACATACTACTCTTTAGACAAGCTAGGCCGTAAACTTGGCTATGGAAAAGCAAAAATTGTGAAAATGAATGTTGCATTGGACAGTAAATTAAAAATTTGAATTAATTAAGTTGTAGTAGTAGTAGTAATCGTATTGCCTCCTTAGCAGAGATGGCAGGATTCACCCCATCCTTTCTGCAGTTGCTTGCACTCCGTCTCTCCACTATGCTCGATTCAGGGCATCCTCCTTCTTCAAACTAATCTTCTCTGTCTCCCTCTCCACTTGCTTGTTCCAGATCTTCTTCGGTCGTCCTCGCTTTCTCTTGTCACTCACTTCAAGATTCAGAGCAACCCTCAAAACACTATCGTCATCCCTCCTCAGCACATGTCCATACCATTTAACTCAATTCGCTGTTACTAACCGGTCTATAGTTTCCTTCAACCCCAGCATGTCAATATGTCTTCAGTCGTAATTAACTAGTTAATTAGTTACATACAGTATGTAAAGAAAGTAAATGCTTGATGTTCATGAGCGTATCGAAACCCTTATCCTTTACAGCTTGCAATAAATGCCATATTTCTATGATAACTTAGAAATGGACTGTATATACAGCACAAATTATATCAGAGCCATATATGCTGAATCCTAAAATACACATTAGTGCAGTTATCCATGAATGACAAAGCAAGTCAACGCGATTTTTTCGCAATATTTGTTCTAGCCTTATGCTTTTAGTATAGAAATTTAGCTTGCGCTAGCACTTCTGTACTGAGAACACAGGAAAGAACGATCAAGTGAGGGTATTGCTTTACAATACAGCATCTAAAGTACATGAGATAGGCTTTGATGGCAGATCAAACTAGATCAAACTATCTTGACTTCGCTAATTTTAACACTTCGAGAGACCGACAAACTAACAGAACATATTAAATGAAGTGGTTAACATTTAGAGATAAAAAAACAGTGTCCGATTTTATTGCTAACGCTGTTCTATTGTTAACGCCAGGTTGAATCCAGCATTTGCTGCCTCTCTAAACAATCAAACAAAAAGTTCATAAATACGAAACGACTCACCTTCAAATCTCTGTAGACTATGTTCCTTGTATGCATATGCTCCAATCCCAACATTATTTCGGCCGCATAAAACCTCACTTCATCCTCAGTGAAAGTGCCACGCTGCGTCAGGTGGTAATGCAGGTCTCCACCTATGAAAAAAAAGAGCTAAACCGTGCAATAAAAAAAAAACATCCCCCATCTTTTTTCCTTTGTTGCCGATGCGATGAGGGCTAGTAATAACTAACTTGCAAGCATTTACAAAGTCTTTCCTGATGAGTGCCGATGTGTTCCGAATAAAACACGTTTATTGGGGCCGAAAAATGTTGAAATAATTTCAAGGATGCAAAAACAAGTATACCCCATTCTGCGACGGAATCTATCGGTACCGTTTTACTGATAAAAACGCCCACTCTATCATCATCACAGCCACATGCATCTAAATTGAACTCATGTCAACCGACGGTAGTGCTTTTTAGAAAGACCGCATATCTGTCATCGCACCTACCCTTAGTGTAGACAAGCTTAATCAATTTGGCATGGCAGGGCACCACAGCCAGTAAGCCACAAGCTTACAAAATTAAAGTTGAGATTTTATTGGATTAAGTTAATCAAGCATCCAATTGCATTTATTATTTATAACAACATTATAAATAAGTGCTTTATAAAATGTCATCTCTAAAATCTACACTATAGATATCCCGTTAAATGCAAGATGACAAGGGAATGCAATGAATAACATAACATGCAGATAAACGCTCCTGTGGAGTTAACAGTTTTGCTATTGATTTTTTTTCATAAAACTGGATTACTTTACTCTAATAAACCATTTCCTGGTATAGCTTCGTAATTACGCGTTTAGTTTGACCACTTTGTGGTGCTCTGTGTTATCATTAGCGGTCATTTGGTTACTATGTGAAAATAAAAATCAACTATGAAGTCACAAAGAACAGATTCACCTTAATTTATATACGCAGAATTCAAAAACTACTCTACGATTATAAAATTGGCATTAGATAAAAGCGCAAGGCTTTATTGAAGTACAATTGAAATTGATTTTTAGAAATAACCATCAGCTATCCAAAAATCAACGGTAAATCGGCCTCTGTGATGCTGTAACCTTGGAGTTTGGCTACATCGAATTAATTTAAAGAGCAAAACATGTTTCATTTAAAAATCGCTTGCTCAGCCATTCAAAAAGTTAGCCCTATTTTTTTAGCTACAAGCTTTTCCATTTACAAAACACAAATTTAGTAATGCACTGGCTCTTTCGACGTAGAAGTGTTGATGCCAGTAAAAATTCAACAGTTCTTAAGTCAATTTGTCAACGATGGCCATGGCTTTAATCGCCAACCGTACAATCGAAAACTCGCTGTATGTTGTATTGCATTGTTGTGCTCTATACAAAGCGTTTCTAAACTATTTTCCTTGCCAAGATGCACTGCTTGTGGAAGAATCCACTTCGCTAGCAGTATCGAAAAGGAAACGCGTCTGAACATTTGTTCTACGTGTGATTAACAATAAGTCTTACATAAGTGAAAGATGAAAGTGTGTAATTTGACTATGGCGATGACAAGATTGGATTGACTAATAATGTGAAATGTGAGTGTTGAAGGTACTACCACAGCGTACAATCGCTCTATGATGGAATACAATGGCAATTACAAATCAAAGTTTATAATATGGCTGAATATGCAAATGGGAAACATCGTGCCAATAGCAATAACAAACTGTACAACCGTAAGGTTTTTGCACAGTAGCAGCTCTATCCAATTGTTGCGTCGGAAGCATAGACATTGACCCAGTAAATTTGCTGTTACTGTCATTGGTTTTGTGTTTTTGTGTTTATCCCATGTATTGGATAAGAGCCTCGATACTATTATACGTGTATATCAGCCCATATCACAAACCTAATCAAGATCAGCGAGGAAACGAAAGGGCGTTCTATTTCGAACCAGCCACAAATAAGAAACTCGCAACCAACAACGCAGACTTGCATTTAAAAGCACTCAAGGGTCGCCTTTATAAACATGCTGAGTGAGCAACTTGACCACTCCTTCCCAGCGAAACACGGATGGCAGTGGTTTGTAGCAGCTAAAGATCACAACATGATATAGATATCCAGTAAACAGCCCAGCCGCAAGAAAAAAGTGGCAGTTCATTTCGAATCGGCCTTGAACGCAGACTGTAGACAGGTAGCCCTGCCGCTGTCAAGGAGAGGCATTGGTGGGTGTCTCATAGTCGCCTCTTATGATGCTGTGCAAGCAGGTTCCCAACTCGAATTTGGAAAGGCATGGACTGTCACTGTGAACAGCCAAGGTTACGGACGGAACAGCGGTAAAAATTGGGAAAGCACTAGTAAGCTACGTTACGCGTAAGATTACAATGACTTGCGGCTGCGTAACTGTCAGACCAGGATTTTATCAGACTGTGCTATCGTTGCTGCATTACTCTGACACTACAAAGTGTTGCGATGTCATGTATAACCTGTGTTATAGCATGTGGAGAAATGGCTTGTAGCGGTCATCTGAATGGTAAAGCCATTTGTGCGATAAGATTACAGGCTTTGTATACATAACAGCAGCATATTTCAAAAGCAAACAGCCATAAAAGGAAGAATCAAAAACAACAGCTTATTGGCTATAGAGAAAAATTTTGACCGAAATACAACTAAAGCAATGATAAAAAACGGTATTGCCATTTAAAATACTCTAAGAGTGTTGGAATTAAATTACAAAACTTGAAACCTTGCACTTAAATAAGCGGGCAAGGTTATAGGCTTAGCATCATGAACCTATTGCGTGATAAAGTAGGAAATTCTTAACTTGTAATATAAAGTTGAATTGAACGGCCAGGTACAATACCAGTTTTGCAATAAGATAAAAACGTCATCATTTCACCAGCCGCAAGATGAACGAAGAGTTTGCAAGACTGCGAAATGCTTTGCAGAGTAAGCATCCACGAAACAAACGCACAAAAATAAGTTGTACAAAATATCGAACCCAAACCAATAAATTCGTGACAATTTGAAGCAATTGTACTATGCTATGCCGGACCCCAGGTGTAAAAATCAATATTTTCAATAAAATGTCGACACTTTGCAGGTACATTTTGTGACCAACATTGATCAAGGTATCTGTCATCAGAGCTGCATTCGACGTCGAAATCAATATCTACGAGATCATACGATGGCAAAACGTCATTTTCGTTAATGTACTACCAAACACTAAAAATAACGATTGAGCGTTACGTTGCGTAAACATGCCTAAGGTAGAAGTGTAGTCAGCAATAGGACGCAAGCAAATCTCTTCCCCACAAGATATATTGCAATAAGCTTCCATGCAATTTACTAGTGTTGGTAACCGATAAGTACTTCAAAAACAAAACAAACGCTTTCATTTAAGTTACACAGTGTGTTCACACACAATTTTTGAAATCTTACTAGTTATTTCGTAAACTTATGTAGCCTCAATAAAAATAAAATTTTTGGCGTTAGGAAAAAACTGCTGAACAGAAGCAAACAGTAAGTGCCAGTGACGTGATGGCTTATTGTAAACTAAGGTTTATTGTAAATTAAGGCTGATTCTAAAAGCAAACATTCGTAATAGCAAATTGCTGGCATAAAATATTTGCAAGGCAGGAACGTTAAATAAAGTTGCCTCCATGTCTACAAACATTAAACGCATTCTATCGCTGCTACCTCAAAAGCAAGACATCTTTAATAAATCAAAGCGTAACACTCTCAAGCATCGCAAAAAGTAGTGCATTTAGACAGGGGAGAAAGAAAACAAAGATTGCTTGCCTCTCACACGCCTAGGCATTTGCTGTTTTGGATGAGAAAATATTATAAAAACCGGCTGTTTGTACCGAATTTAAAAAAACACTTACGTAAAACCGACTGAAAAATGCAGAACAGACAGAATTTATACGTTCCACCTTTAACGTGAACTTAATCAGTAACAGTAATTCAAAAGAAAATTACGTATGTAGCCTAAAGGTGAATCTACACAAAATACATTTTTGTACGTTTTTCTCACATATTTTTGTACGAATGGTATCATCTGCTTACATATTCATATGATGCTTCAACGTATATGCTGTTGTCCGAACATCTGACCTTGTTCGCAAAGCATGAACCAAAAAGATACCTTGAAAACTATTATCGAGGTATAGAGTGTCCATTTATCGAGGTATATCGCGCGAACACCACGAAAATATCCAAGCGCATGAAGATTTTTTAATGAAAATGCTTAAAAACAAAAATCGTACAAATCCGAACATACACATTCTGAACCGAACAATGTGTAAATCCATCTAACCTCGGAAAACACCACGACGCATCGAGTGACCCGAACCTTAACAATTCAGAACAAATGCGGAAACGGCGAACGCAACATACAAGTCATTAGTCCACATGGCAAAATTTTCGCGTATGCCGATAAGGCAGCTGTTGCAAACCCACCTTTAACTCTTCGCTGTTATTAAACACGTACAAGAAATATGCGCAATTATCATTATTCTTTTCGAGAAAATGTGATGTAACAACTGGTTCTAATGTGAGTCACACATGAAACATTTGCTACTCTCTTGCTTAAAAGCAAAAGCAAGAATTGCAGCATGGAGGCCGTGCTATAAAAACTAAAATAAATTGCAAATAATGCCCTGTCAAAAAATGCAGTTCTTAGACGAAATAGTAGCATATGAAAAAATATCTGCTTCTTGAAGCGTAATGATAAAGACACCCGTCAAAAGCTTCCCATAAATGTACCAAACCCTGCATTCGCACTAACACAACTTGGCAAATTGTGCAAAATCAAATGCAACTGCGTCAGATGAACTTAAAAATGTATTGAATAATGAGTCTGCCGGCCGATTATAAATAGATTATATTAATATCGCACTTTTCCCGGTCGGTATAACTTTCTACGCGCAGTGGCTGGCAACAAACTGTTATTGGCAACGGAAACAAGACACATGTATTATTTATGCACAAACATGCGCAGGAAAAAAGCTAAGACTTTCAAAAAAACCAGCTGGACCACGATATTACTAAAAATTCAGTGGCACTTAACCCGAACTGTAAAAAAAACACTTTGTGGTGACCTTGCAACGCAACTTTGCTTTCTCCGCTGACTGGATGGTACAAGTCAACAGTAAAACCTTCCAGCTTTCTGCAATTGAAGAAAATTCGACCAAACACTAAATCGATGAGCTACACAAGCAATGTAGCTTAGTCAAGGCTAAGAATTTACCGGCGAAGCAATAGGTGTAGTTAGAGATCATGAAGTGGATAAGCAAAACTTTTGAGGCTGCTGTCCTTACGACTAACCAAAGAAGAAATCGCTTTTATGAACAATACATTACCTGCTAGTAGCACTTAAATTTAACCAAATAAGTTTAATTAGTACAAACTACGCTAGCATACCATTCATCAAATCCAGTACAAAACACAGCTTGTCCACAGATTGAAATGCGTACGAAATACACACAATAAAAGAAGAATCAACCTGCAAAAAATTTATTTACAATTAGCAGGTACAAGCAAAAATATTCTTGATAATTCTCAAGTAAGCAGTGATAAACCGGCGCGATGCCGTAGTGGCTAGAGCGGCAGCTTCGCAACGGTAGACTTAAATAGTTTATTTCAACTGTCAAGTCATACCAAAAGTCTTCAAAAATAGGTATTCACAGCTTCCCTGCTTGACTTTGAGTTTACTTAGCTATGATTCAAAGAGCAAAAAAGGACTGCGAGGAGCTTAAAACTGGCCAGAGCAGGTAACCGCAAAAACAAACAGAAGTAATAAAGAGCATTGATGAGGCGCAAATAGTCACAAAAGAAAATACGGTCCTTACGTATTATCGGGAGGACCTTAATTTTTGAGTCGTTTTTTTAAAGGTCGGGTTCGAATCTCAGCTGGCCAGGGCTTTAAAAGAAAGGCAGTGTACACTGAAGGGGTAGGCCCGGTATGTAAATGTACGGGGCAGTGTACACTGCAAATTTTTGAGTCGTTTTTTTAAAGGTCCTCCCGATAATACGTAAGTACCGAAAATACTTTGTCCTCTTCAAGCCGATAGAAGGCCTTCACTCGATGCATCACAATCATCGATCAATAATTTCAGATTACGAATCCATTTGCTTTGCAAAGCAATTCCAATAACAAAATAAAACATTGATCGGATGAAAGCTGTAACGCACTTTCAAGAACCGAAGTGCTCTTACTCGTACGGCCTACAGCATGTAACTGAGTGTACTGTCTACCAAGCAACTGTGTGCTTTAGCATCAAACTTTGGCTAGCTCAATAAAACTAAATCACAATCTGGTTGCATGTTCGCTCAAGCAACAAAAAACACATAAATTAAGCTGGTGGCTCTAGTGCAGGGGTGGCCAAACTTTTTGACTCGAGGGCCGAAGTCGCAACTGCCAGGCCACTGGAGAGCCGGATGCAGTGCGATTTACGTAATCTAGGCAAAAATAGATTGTTAAAATCTGTTGCAGTACAATAATAACAATAAAATCACATCACAAGTACAAGGTGTTTGAAGGGCTGGATCAAACTGATCGGCGGGCTGGATCAAACTGATCGGCAGGCTGGATGCGCGGGCCGTAGTTTGGCTACTCCTGCACTAGTACAATACCAATAAAAAAAAACGTTTTTAAAACCTACGCAACACTAAACCGATAACTATTTCATTACAAATACAAAACAGCAGTTAAAGCATAAAAATAAATGTAATATATACAGCTTGTGAAAAAGCGAAAGACAGACAGTCAAATAGAACTAACTAGTTGGAGCCAAATCGTTATTTCAAGCGTTTAAAAAGAACTGTCGTTTTAAGCAGCAGCACTTCCATAAAAGGTGTGCCAACACAAGACTTCTGCTAAACGCTTTAGACTCACATCATGTGCATGTTGTGTTGGAAAGAAAATATCGCAAACATTATATCTCTGTGCTTAAACCAGCTAATATTTTAAGACCATCAAATCCTGTCGAAGTAAAGCCCAACGTAGGCTTAGCAGCGACTGGAGCTTTCTTGCTTAAAAGCTGACATCATGAAAGCAGTGCGAAGATTGAAATAAACTGACGTGAAAACAAAAAGCGATTTACGTGAAAAATTACAAAAACTTCTTTCACGACTATCACTGTTACAGACATGAGAAAATGTAATAGTGTAGTAAGCATCAAAACACCTTACACACAGGAAAAGAATTCGCTTCCGCATTGTATGTACATTGCTTTAAACAGCAGTTACAAGGACGATAAAACAACAAATAATTATTATCATCCGGCTAAAAGTCATTAAAAGTTACCTCAGTACTGTTTACCCCATCACTAAAAGGAAGGAAACACAAGGCATTTAAAATCAAAAGGACATAATACACATTCAATTATAATTATAGCAAGTTATCATACACCAAGGCTTTATCAGAGCTTTGAAGCTCATGTCTACACCCTTTTAACCTTAACATCGCCGCGCTAAACAACACAATGCTGCAGTGCTTGCAGCCGACATGATCTGCAGCACCGAGCTGGAAGCTCATTGCCCCGCTACTTCTTCATTGCAGTTTGACAACTGAATACAGAGCAAGGTAATATTAGGATTAAGACAAGCCTTTTCTTGAGAAGCATAAAATATTTCCAGTATGTCAAGACTACTATATTAGTGCAAACACCTTTCCTACTCCCCCACCCACAACCTTTCCCCCCCCCCCCCGCATTGCTCCTAAATCCTCAAAAATTTTCGTCTTTTAAAAACAGCGTTTTTCAGTACTTTGAAAACCTTGTTTAAAAAGCTTTTCTATTGGTTGAAACCTAATTTTACATACTGCCTAGTTAGCAACGGAGCGTTCAATCGTAAAATCGTTGGCATAAATCGATTAAAATTGAACAAATCTACCCACATTAAATAGTAAGTGGAGTGATATACGCAGGATGATATATTTTTAAAAACCTAGCTGGCATGATCACTTGATAAATTATTAACGGACCTAGCCAAAAAAGCTTTTTAAAAGCATTTTAAATTAAGCTTTTACCAAAGACAATTCTACTCTCTTTAATACATTGAAGTGCCAACAGTTGAAATATTTTATTCATATACCTACATTAATATCGCTTTCATAGTAAAGGGTACTTGAAGAAATAATAAAAATCTAGTCATGACTGAAACCTGAATACAAGACTGAATCTATCCTCTTGAGAAAATCGCTAAATATCTAAAGCTAATCCAGTGCACAAGATCGGAAGTGCGTTTAGTGCTTGATTCAAACTTTTGCAATAGTGTGCGCAATTCAATGCATCACAAGGCAATACATCATGAGGCAATACATCTTTCTTGCAACGAGATCTGTGCATGTGCAGAATGTGAGATCAAAAGCTACGTTACAGTACAGTTAAAAACTGTGAAAATGCGAGATATTTGCGTTCTTTCAAAAGTTCGCAGGAAAGATTTATAAAATGTATCTGGAATCGCAATCTAAGATGGTAAATCATTCTCGGTCAATTTGTTTCTTGGCCGCTGAGCCATTATTTACCTATGAGGTTTTTAAAATGGAATCCACGAACATTTTGGGAGTCCACAAAAGGTATCCAAGAAAAACTCGTACAAACTTTAGCGATAGGCTAAATACTAAATTTTGTGTAGCAGGGTGAAAGCTATTTAACATCACAAAAAAAGAAAACCCAGTGAGAATTGCACTTTGGTTTGGTTATACTTGCATTAACTAAATGCGAATAAAAGCGGTTCAGTTTTTGTGTATATTTTTGTCAATGTAATACCGGTAGATAATAGGGGTCTACCATTAACATTTCTCATCTAATACCTCAAATTTACAAAAAAAATTGATATCTTAAAATCGATTTCGGCCATGAGTTAATCTGAATGAAACACGTGCGAACTAGGTCCTTAGTTTACAATAAAATGCAAGTAAAACGAAATCGATTTTATTCTTGAAAACCAAAATTCACTTTAATACATTTAATTTTATGCTTCAACGAATTACAAATTTATTCTTCAACAAATCGCCATAACAGTTGTCATTCGTGGGGGTTACATTTTATCGCAATTTCAGATAGCGATAGGGGTCCACAACGGGGCTATAATTTCCAAAGGATTCATAACTTGAGAAGTTTAAGTTTAAATCTATAACGTCTATAATTTCATTTACATGTAGCCTCTTACAAAAAGAAAAGATAGTAGCTCTCAAATTCAATCAACCACGATGTACTGCCTTACACGATCAACCTAAGTGAATACTGAAATAGATATTCATCATAATTACACGTTTTGTTGTTTCAATTTGTCATGAGAATTTAAAACATAGACCTTTAATCGACCGTCAAGTAACACCTTTGGCTTTATTATTAACCTAGAGAGCTAAAAGGTGTCCATTATCTTGCACAATTACGCAGGTAGGTGTTCGTATACCATAAATTATCCAGAATTAGCAGGATTAAAATTTAGTGATGCTGCTCTGTTAGTTTGTTAGTCTGTACGAGATCACCATTGGCTGGTCACCAATGCTAGTTCGTCCAGGGGATAGAGCTGTCAACTTTCACTCCTATCTGGTTGAAAACAAACATTTCGTTATAACAAACATCATCAACATGATTATACTGGTGTAATTGGTTAGGGCGCACAGCTGGACGCCACGTCTCACATGGTGCCTCCATCCCCCGAAAAAGATCTTCACTTAATTGAAGCCCCGAAAACCATACAAGGACACAAACAAGATCAAAACTCACCATTTGCAACATACGTCTTTCATTCAATGACAACGCCTCACCATGTTTTAACTTAATCCGTTTTTTGTCTAAGCATTTCATAGCATACCTGTAACAAAAAAATAGCCTGATAACCAAATGATCTTCGAAACCGAAGGACATTGTATCAACCACATCTTTCACCTGAAGATAGGTGACCAACCCTCTTTTGTTAGATGGCATGCGTTATTCAACAAAGTGCATAAAAATCGCATAAAAAAGGAAAAGGCATGCACAGAACTGCTACCTATTTGGACCAAAAAACAAACACACTATTGTGCATTGGCGAGAAACCGATATAAAGACAATGATTTTGCACCTTCTAAAGGTGAAGACTTTTTTTTTGGAAATTTACTTTACAAACATCCAAAAAACAATGTTTACGTTCTTGTCATGATTAAGAGCATTTTTTTTGGAGATCTAATTGACAAACATTTACGTAACAAGTTCACGCTCTTTCTAAGGTTGAAGACCATTATTTTTGGACATCAACTTTGTGAAAACGAATTTCACGACGTTTCTGAGACAAAAATACAAACGTTTTTTTAGATACAGTGGAATTCGGTTAATAAATCCACCTCGGGACAGCCGGTTTTGGATTTAATACGCGGCGGCTTTAATAAACGGCGTTTTCTAAAATGCACAAAATGTAGTATTTTTCAGTATTTATTCGACACAGAAAAATCTGCGCAATGAAGTTTGCTTTGGTGAAAATGTTTTCCTCAGATGGCCATCCACTTCTTCTTTCATATCACAAAGCATGTCCATTTTCTTAAACCCAGTACGCTCTAGCCCCAGGGCCAAGCGACGAAAACATTTCCGCATCTCTGCTGCAGATGGCGTTTCTTCCTCTGAACCATCATTATCATCATCTTCGTCATCAGAAATTTCAACAACTCTATCCTGGTTTTGTATCATTGAAACAAGATTCTCAGTGAATTCTTCCTCAGTCTGATTTTGCACAGTCTCAACATCATCATCAATGCTCACCCAGTTTCTAAACTCCTCCTCACTTTGCCCAACCGGAGATGGTGGCAAAGGAATGATCACATTTGTCAATTCGTCGTTGGTGAAGCCACCCTTTTTCCAACAGTTCTTGATCGTCTCGGTTTTAACTTAGTCCCATGCTCCTTTGATCATATGAATTGCCTCCAGCAAGTTAATACGTTTCACCACAGTCTGAGCTTCAAGTCCCGTCTCAGGAGAATCATCTAGGATATCAATCAGCTTCTGGCGCATTTCATGTCTGAAATAACCCTTCATGGACCGGATGATGCCCATGTCACAGGACTGCAAAATCGAGGTTGTGTTTGGTGGAAGAAAAAACAGTGAAATGTTCTTCAGAGTGGTGGCAGGTTTGTGAGCTGAGCAGTTATCCACCAATAGAACTATGTTTCTTTCTTCCTTCTGCAGCCGTTCATCCCACGATTTAAGCCAGTCTTCGAAGATGCTCCTTGTCATCCATGCATTTTTGGAGAAGTTGTATAAAATGGGAAGAGAGCTAACGTTATTGAAGCAGCGAGGAGACCTAAATTTTCCAACCAACAGCAATTTCTCTTTGTCACCGTTCATGTTTCAAGTGACTAGCAGGGTTACGCGGTCTTTTGCTGTTTTGAATCCTCGCTGCGTTCTCTTTTTCTCTGCTTCTACGTAGGTACTTGCTGGTAAAGCACGGAAGTAGATAGCGGTTTCGTCAGCATTGTAAATATTTTCTGGTGAGAATGATTCAAGAATACGTTTCATTGTTGTAGAACGAAATTCCTCTGCCCCGGCGATGTCAGCTTCAGCTGCTTCACCTATAAAATGTAAAAAGGTATGAAAATTTTTTCGGAAAACAAGGACGTAGCTAAAAAGAAAATGAGATAATTAACCTTTTAGGGTGGTAAATGTCACAGAGAATCGCTTCTTCCATCGATTGAACCATCCATCTGTGGCCTTGAAATTTGCATGTCCAGCGGCATCAGCAATATTGTTTGCTTTCTCCATTAGGATTGACCATTAACTGGGGCATTTCTTTGGCGAGTAAGCTTAAACCAATCAAATAGAGCTTTTTCTACATCCTCATCTTTCCCCGATCTTTTACGTTTCATCCCACTCGCAGTGTCTGAAGAACGTATAAGGGCTTCGTTTTTTATTAAGCCTTGTAAGCATCCTCTACTAATTCCGAGTCGATCAGCTGCTTCACGCTGACTCATGAAGGTAAACGTTTTGTAGCGATTGAGCAACTCTAGCTTTTCTGCGGCTGTTTTATCATGTCTTCTTGATCTATTCATTCTGCAATGGATCCAGAAAACTTTTCTTTAAGTTAAATCTCATAAAACCGCTTCAGTTGCAACAATAACTGCACAACTCCTACGACTGGTGTTCAATTAGTCTGCTTGATTAGGCCTACCAGTACACAAGGACATGTACGTACTTGTCCATACGAAACTGATAATCCAATATTGTTTCGTCACTTTGCAATATTGTACTTATTAGTACATAATGAAGAAAAATTAGACTGCATAAAGCACGTAAACTGGATGTATTAAGCGGCGCTTGGATTTATTAACCGAAGTTTTTATAACGGGAAAGGATTGGGACGATTCCGTTCCAAGCAAATTGGATGTAATAAGCGGCTGGATTTATTAACCGTGGTTTTATTAACCGAATTCCACTGTATATGCACATTCATAATTTCTAAAATGTTGGTCTTGCAAATAAGCCTGAAATTGCTACCCAGGGTACACACGATTATAATGCAAGTACATTTGAGCGACAAGCGAATGCTTGGGCTTTCCACGGCACTCGAAATGGCATTGACTAACGCCATCCACTGCAAGTGGTGGCAAAGTAGATCATAATGGAATTACGTCACAACCGCAAGCTTTTATGGAAACCTCACAAAAGTCTGTATCATTCTCAATTGCTTTTTACTCAAAAGGTATGTACTGTTCCGATCCCATGAAAGCTCTTATTCTGGCCTACAGGAAACCTGAAAGAGTTGATTTTTAGGAATTAAATAGTCATGCACTGCGTAGGTGAGAACTTATGCATAATGCGAAAGATCTAATCATTAAACATAAACGTCACAATATTCATCATGCTAACGTGTGCACTAACAAGCCAGAGACAAAATCGATAAAAAATCTATTGCGTAATGACGAATAGCTGAATCTACCCTAACAAAATTACGTAAACATGTTACCATACACTTATACGCACGTCTACCATACCCGGACTAGTGACATAAGTAATATACGACAATAAAACAAAATGTCGCCAAAAAGCAAACGAATATTTTTTACAAGCATTTAAGATCAGTGCAGCGCTGGTATCTCAGAAAAAATTGTATTCAACTTTCAATTATTGCACAAATACTGTTGATGAGCCGGCTACAAGTTCTTGAGCAATGTGCCATGTAGCTTTTATTAACCACAATTAGCTAAGTTAATTCAGTGGATGTAGAAAGGCGGGCACTTTAAAGGCTAACGCAATCTGTTGAAAAATACCGCTTCCGTGATCGGTTTCGTTCCTGTTAGAACTCATCAGATATCTCTTTCTTATAAACAATTGCTCACATCACAAGCGCCTTAGTACAATCGGCCATCGGCTCACCAAACAAATGATGTTCAATTTTAAGCTATATCAACGCACACTTACAATTACAAGATCACACCAGCTTCATAACATTGAAATATAACCAGCTCAGTTAGTAAGCTACAACAAGAAAAGTAAGCTTATAGAAATACATTTTGACTCACATAATTCCAGTATCCGCTTTACGACATCCATAAACCTCTCCAAATCCACCGCGCCCAATGATACGATGCACACTGAAGTCATTCATAGTAAGCTGCCCAAGATAAGAACTGATAATAGGACACCAACAAGAGCTTTCATTACGACACGTTATTTCTCAAAAATTGCACGAGGGGAAAGGAAAAAAGTACAAACTGGATCAAACAGTAATCAACACGCTGCTGACGGTGAGAACTCCAGAATCTTAACCACCTATTCTATTTTGATTACACTAATAATAGTTGGATGCACCAACCAAAACGCTACCGGTATTAGTAATAATATATCCGCATGTTTTGTACTCACACGCAAGCTTAATTCCACTGCTTTCCATTGTAAATATCTTGTGAAGAATTCACTGCAAAAAAAGACTGTTGACTGAAAAGCTGTAGCAATCGCAAATGATAAATTTCTGTAGCCTAGCGCTTCTTAAAGTCTAATATAAGTTTTCGGCAAGTTTCAGCAACTTTAGTTTGCTGTGGTGGATAATACTTTTATGAAACAAAAGAATGCGAACCTTCTTTTTTAAGGTAAAAACATACAGTATTTCTAACCCAAGGATATCCAACATCAGCCCGCAGGCAAGCATGCATTCCCTCTTCCCGACAAACAGAGGCGTATGCAAACATTTTTTGAGAGGGGTGCAAAAATGTGCCAAAGGCAAGATTATACCAGGGGGTCTGTGGGCATCCTCCCGGAAAAGTTTGGCAAAATTGCGCCCAAACATATATTTTAGTGCTTTCTGGAACTACTTTTAAGGTAATTTTTTGTTCGAAATTGGTTAGCCTTTGTCACTAATACATCTAAAAAAATTATTAACTGCTTGCGTTTTTACAAGTACAACGGACATGCTGCAGCTGCGCAACAAGCTTTTCAAAGACCTCATCAATTAAATTCTATAATCTAACAAGATCCTACTTGTAATTCATACGCTTTCACCCTTTATTATTACCACATCATCTTGTATCCCATATAACTTGGTGCACTAACAATCACTCAAGCTAAGTTGAGTAAATAACCATCAACGTGCAACGTCATATCTCGAAAAAAAATGTGGAACAAGTTTTGCAACAGCTGTTATGAAACAGTGAAAGAATGAAATAGCAAGATCTTCTTTCATGCTTGATTGTAACTACGTCTTTACGAACTTGATGGCGCTAAATTTCCTTGCGTCAAGGACCCTCCCTGGACGTTGATCTGCGGGTTGACGTGCCCAATAAGCTTTCGACCGCATTAACTCAGCTTCGAAGCTCTTGCTTTTCGGCCCACTGAGTAGCAGATGCACATAAAGGGGGGGCTGTCTCCCATGACGCCGGCCCTGCTCTATTATTTTCTTCAAAACAAGTCATATTTTTATCAGTAAACGCTGAATGATTTATCAAAAAGAACTACCAATAAAATGAAACAGCAAATGCTTTCCAAGACCTCAAACATTTAAACTAGTTCCATCACTTTAGAGCAGGTTATTCATTTGTTATAGTTACAAGCAGAATGACTGAAAAAAATATTTAACGTTTTTTTGAAGAAAACCTGAGGGGGCGTGCGCGTAGGAACCCCCTTCCGTGCGTTACTGCCTTACGGTTCATTTAACCAGCGAGAATAGTTGCCATTGCAGGAAAAACTTGCGCATAGTAAACTTTTCATTCTTCCATCAAGGCGACCCAGTGAAACAGAAAATTTTACACCCGCTATGCATGTTTGACCAAAGCAATAGGCCAAAAATCTTGAATTTTATTGCCATGATGATGGCACAAGATTTGTTTTCACTCGATATTCAAGCAGTTGCTTTGTGTAGCATTGGAAAGTCAGAGTAACAGTTCTACAACTTCAGATAAGACACCCTTTCGGTCTCAGTTACGGGGCGCCCTTTGGAAAAAAATTACTTCATTTGTGCGAGTGTTCTTTTTTCATGTATTTATCATAAACCAGCCAATAAAATCAGCTGGAAAATACACGGGAAATTTCAATACATATATATATATCGGACAAAACCCATCATAAATAAGGCAAAAACAGCGGCAAAACGTATCGAAAATTTTTACTATACACATGAGCTATATCACAAATTTAGAAGTGATTTCAGGTGATTCGAAATCACGTCTTCGTGAAAACAGAGAAAGACCGAGAAAATACTTGAAACTTCACGCTATGCAGGCACTAATTTTGATAAATGAGACGGAGCGTGACATCACCACGGAAAAACTGATAAACACGGAGTCACGGTCAGTCAAAATAAGCAACTACATTGCGAACAAAAATACAAAACTGCCAAACAACAGTAGTAGGCTTGTGGGGGGACGCCACAAATTAAACCCACAGAAAAGTCACCTCCAATTTAAAGCAGGCAGAAACAACTTCCATCAAAAAATCTGAACGTGTAGCTTATAACAATTTCTATGGGCCACGAGTATAAAATTTCAAAAGCACTGGTCTAGAGCTTACGTGGGTGATTTTTTGCAGTAGTCGGCTGGGGTATATAATGCAACCCACAATGTCTTCTGGATAAAAATTTCATAAGCGCACTAAGGTCACAAAATGACGTGAAATTATTCACTCATTCATATGATGTACACCAGAAATTTCCTATATATTTTGCTGCTATTTTTGTTTACTTAGAGTGGGCTTTGTCCCACATATATATCAGATATTTTTGACATTTTCTAGATGTTTTTGTCATATTTTTTCGATGTTTTTGTCATATTTAAGAAGGATTTGGTACGATATATGTATCGGAAAGTTCTGAAAAATATATTAGATATTTCCAATATATTTTGCAGCTGATTTTTTTTCATTTTGCGGCTGATTTTAATGACTGTTTTACAACAAATATGCAAAAAAACATAGGCATAAAATAAGGAATTTTTTTCCAAACGGCGCCTCATAAACTAATGGCATCGTTGCCGAGTGGAAGTAGGGCTACGATACAATAAGTTGAATTATTCAAGTGTATGAACTCGTGCTCTGTTTGCGTGTGTTCGGCGACGGGTAGGCTGTTACGCCTCAACGTCAGTTTTCCAGACTAAGATGGAGGAGTTTTATTAAGAGCGTTTGGCAAGGACACATGAGGAAAATTTCCCGAGCTGTTCTCCATGCTATCCTTATCGTGTAGACCACCAAGCACGAAAGCTGTCAACACCGTTTATTGGTATAAATTGGCAAGGGACGGAAACTAAGGTTTACAGAAGTCTTGCACAGCGGGCGCTCTATCTACCACACCACCGCACTGGTTTAAAAATATTTAACAGTTAAGGCTGAAGGTAGACTTGCAAGAAATTACGCCTGTTTTATAGCAAATAAATAACTGGAAAGTAACGTTTTGGGTACATTAAGAGTTCTGTCGCGATTGTGCCGATGTATTGTATCTGGTCTACGGAGGAATATAACATCCTTTGCTCAGCGCTTGAAGGAAAAAGGTTAACCCCAATCCAAGCCTAACAAAGGTGAACAGCCGTACGGTTAAACACCTTTATCCCGAGCGGTCACTAGCAGGCTTTCATCAGCCAGCATGCATGTGCCTTTGTGGCGAAAGTGACGGTTTCGCAAATGCAGGATCAGAAAACAAAAGAAACAAATCACATTTCGTGAAACGACTAGTACGTAAAACTGCAGCAGTTTCACAAAAAAGCTTTACGTTAATCAATGACGCTAAAATTGGTGAGAAGGAAATTAAGTGGTAGGCGTTAAATGAAGCTGTCAGATGTGTGGGAAGGCAACATTTGTGTTTGATTGGAATTGTTATTTGTGTCATGATAACACCACACAAGAAGTGTGTAAATTAGAAAAGTCAATTCAGTTAATAGGATCACCATCAACCGTTCAGTTAAAAGGAAAGTCCTATGGCACTCATCTTCCCTAAAATATAAGCATTTCTTTGCTGAATTGTGTCTTCTTGGCAACAAAATATCACTTTCTTTCATTTATTCACACTCCCACCACCAAAATACTTCTTAACAGCGATTTTTACAGCACTACTAGTCAGTGTTTCACGCCACGACCACATTTCAATCATATGACCAAAAAAATCCAATTGCTGAGCTTTTAGATTTAGCAAAACTTCCTTACTTTTTTCGGTCAAGCTGAACAGAGTCGATGCAAGTACTGTACGTGATAGCCTACTTGTTGAGGTCACCTAGTTACTTAAGCAAGGCATTAATCCTAGCAGTCAACATTAAGGATTGCAGGTGTCGTCATTGGAAAGCGTGGAATTCGATTGGATGCGGGCAAAGCTGATAAGAAAGGGACAAAAATCTAATTCTGAAATAAACATTTTCACGCTGGTAATTCTCAAAGGTAACAACAAGCGATCGATTTAAAGCAGGCGACAGCTTCATAGTTGTTTGTACTGCTGCACACGCCGGTTGAACATGACTATCACAACCAATTTAGCATGTAGCGCACTGCTATTCATTGGACATCACAAAGCACACTCAGTAAAAAATAAATTCTATAGAAAAAAACCAATGCACCAAAGGCCAATTTACTTTAGTGGAGATAAACTGAGACTCGCGCCTTTTAAACTCCCTTTTTACATGCGACAGCTCTTAAATTTTTGATGTTACCTAATAAACTACGACAATAACTCAAAATGCATACAACACAAAATTTATGAAGCCGATTACACAGCAGCATTGATAAAAACATAATGGAAATTAATATAATAATGATTTATCTTTTGGCAGATCACCTATTCTTCATATTATAAGTTTATGAGAGTAATAATAATTATATGACCCCTAATAAAGCCAGAGATTGGTAATAAATTTTACAACTTCGAAAACCTCTAGCCTCTGCTACTAGCACAACTTTACATTATAAATTCCACTTCAGCTTTTAAATATAAACGATCACAACGGCTTACCTTTCAACAAACTGTGCGAAAAAATTCTGCTTCAAACTTGAGCGCATCGCTAGGTTGTAGTCCTACAAAGTAGTAAATATAACAACAAATATTCAACGGGTGATTTCTTTTCTACTGCAAGCTTTCCGCCATAAAATATTAATTATTGCAGTGTTTCAACTTGAACCTACGAACTAGAGCCAACACCAACTGCGCGATTGGATTTTCGCGACAAGATATGTGATTGCTCTAACGATGATCTCAATAATCCTATCTAATGACGATGATCTAATGATGATCCACCGGCGCGATGGTGCAGTGGTTAGAGCGTCCACATTGTAGTCGGTAGACCTGGGGTTCATTCCCTAAGTCGAGTCATACCAAAAGACTTTAAAAAATGGTATTCACAGCTTCCCTGCTTGGCGCTCAGCATATAAAAGGGATAGTGTGGAGAACAAGCCGGCAAGCTTGCTTGTTGTGTCTTTGGGCAAGGCACTTAACGGGACGCCTCCACCTTTATGTGGCAGACAGGTGGCCCCTCCGTACTTCACCGGATTATAATTGTGAAGTTGCTAACCCAGCATGTCAGACGACTCTTGGGTACCCACCAGTGGCAGTCCGCCTTGTTGGTGGTGGGGCTACCAGTCACTCAAGACTGGTTCGAAATGGGCTGCCATCTTCCCCGAGCCCAATATCAATTAGGTTGACGGCATGAACCTGAATTACCGTTCATGCCGTACCTCCATCCCAAGGAAGAGGAGGGGTAAACACACACACACACACACACACACACATGATCTCAAAAAAGTCATCAAGTAAAAAATCGAAACAAGTTGACCGTCGAAAAATGATTCTCAAAGCTTGCGATGCCTTTTCATTTGAAAAACAGTCACTACTACCGATACAAAGATATAATCGGAAATGTTATAAACAGTATTGGCCAACAAGCATCTGTCTTTAACCTCCAATTCAAATCAGCACGTTATCACAAGGCCACGCTTCTCACCTTAAAAAGATCAGGAGCACAGCTTTCATTGTCCAACTTTTCAGTGATTTTATTCACAACCTCAGATGGAACATCCTAAAATGGGAGAAAAAATTGTAACTGTGCTTAGTCAAGTACCGAAATAATTACAGCTTTGGTATTTACGACTTGAACATGACTGACGACATACAGCCCTTCAACTTTAGTTGATAGATCTACACAAAAATAACTTTCGCCACAGAATTGCACGGCCTTATTAAGCTCTTGCGATTTTAAAGCAACTATAACTGGATGAAGGTGTGTACAGTGGCAGTTGTTGGATGGAAAAACCGTACATCGAGGAACAAAGTACTTACATCAATTAAAAAACTTGGGTTAGAAAAGTACTGTTTACACAAATTCTGCGCTTCCTTCTTTCTTTCATCTTCATTGTCAAGTCCTTCATAAAGCAAGATCTAAAAGATCAATAAGCTCTTACATTTGCAAACCGCATCAGACCAAAAATATTGCCACCATTCTCAGGTGAATGTATTGTCCAATATCACATGCTAAGCGCCTGGAATAACAACTGCAAAATTCCTTCTTGCCCATATACTTGAAGTTTCAAACAGCAAAACAAGAAAAAGTAGATTATTTAATGAGAGCTTAATGATGATTTCACCTTTTTATTTGTTGACTGTTTCGCAAACGCGCATTTGTAGGAGGTAATAATTTGCAATCATAAATGGCTTTCAATCCTATTGACATATCCACAATAGTAATACATAGTTATGTTCTATACAATATAAGCCGCACGTAGAAAAATAGCTGAACTATGAAACAGCAAATTTAAAAGATATAATAAAATAAGTTGTACAATTTAATAACTACTCTTTTTGACAATGCTTTCCTACACCACTCCTAAATTACTGGCCTAAACTAAATATCATACGCATCACTAACTTTTTCATAAACCAAAAGTTGGACCACTTCCTTGTCACATTGCAAACAAAAATCTTTAAATAAGCGATAACCTAAAAAACAACAATATTATTCTAGAGTGACGACATGAATCGAAAATCGTGCAACAACCAAAATAATCCAACCTAAAAGAAGTAAACTGCCAACATACTGTAAGGAAGATGTGCTCAAAATGTTGTCTATCTTCTGAAATCTATAACCACTTTTTTGAAGAGAAATCGCCCAAAATAACGCTACAAAATTTGATTTATAAATCAGTAAATTAAGGTTTGTTTGAAAAGATGGACATAGTGTCGATAAATTGAAAACATAATGTCCAAATGCACCAGGAATAATCACAATTAAAATAGAAAATTCTACAAGCAGACAGCCACAAGCATCTAATTCAAACATGCCACAAGCAACATATTGAGCACAAAATTTTTTCCATATTGTACGAAGAAAGTGTTTTCTAACACCTAGCATGTTAAATTCAATCGTATATTAACCACTTCGTTTACATTTCACCAACCAACTTGAGTAAATAATTTAGCAGGCATTTGCGCAATGAAGCGATCTTTCCAATTACAAGATTGGTGTTTTGAAAAAATCTTAACCGAAATTATACTTCATGAAAACTTGTCAACTCACCAATTTCTTCATCAAAAATATTATCAAAATCGATTTGCTTTCTTTCAGACAAGTACTTCAACATTAAACAGCGGATGCTAAAAAATAAATTTTAACAATTTTACTGCAGTTAATACAAAAACGTCTGGACCAAGTTCACTTAAAATATGTTTTTAAACACCAAAAACATAAACAAAAATTACATTACACCATGCTTCACCGGTTTTAATGAATAGTGAAGGTGCTTACTCAGCATGTCGTAAGAGGTGGCTATTGGGTACCTATCAATTGCAGTCTGACTGTTGATGGTGGGGTTGCCAGCTTAATTTCTTGGTTGGACCACTCATGTTAGAAAACTGAGGTTGGGGGTAAGCTACGCATGCTCCTTGTAGAAGAATTTTGCTCCAACAAATCCCCAGGACCAGAAAAACAAACAAGTAGTTCCAAGTCCTAAGCAGCTCATAAATGAGTAGGGGGTGCAAAGAATCTCCGCGTTTACACTTGAATGTCATTGGGTAAAATTTGGTGCTTTAAATATTTAAAGTCTTTGTAAAAGAAAAACAGAAGTGTGTGAAGAACTGAGGAAGAAAAGAGTTGATGTGTGCTGCATGCAGGAAGTAAGATGGAAAGACCAAGGAGCTCGTTTTGTGGGTATTTTAGGTCGGAAGATATAAACTATGGTGGTCAGGAAATGATGCGAGATTGAGAGGGGTTGGAATCTTGGTGAAGGAGAAAATATGGGAAACGTTGTGGAAGTTGGAAAAAAAGCGACAGAGTAATGGCAATTGTTCTAACTTTAAGTAGAGCAGTGATACGAATAATATGTGTGTATGGACCACAAAGCGGAAGACCAGATTCGGGGAAAGTTTGTATGATGAAATCGCGAGCGAGTGGGACTTGGGAAGTTTAATAAAATCATCATTTCTTTGGGAGATTTCAATGGACATGTGGGAAATATGCTGAGTGTTTTGAAGGTGTACATGAGGTAATGGTAATGCAAAAGGGAGATTACTGGAGTTCTGTGATGAAAAATAGCTGTGCGTGACAAACACATGGTTTTATAAGGTGGACAAAAGGAAAATCATTTATAGGGCTGGTGGATGTAAAACAGAATCGATTTCGTGCTTGTGGGAGAAAAATACAGAAAGTATGTAAGGGATGTGAAAGTGATTCCATGGAAACTTCAGCACAGGCTGGTGGGCATAGATCGGGACAAAAGGTTTTAAGAAAGATTGTGAGAAAGCAGTGGATCGTAAGAAGAAAGATTTGGAAGCTAAATGAAAACCGAACAAGTGTAAGATTAGAAAAAGAGTAAAAAAACTAGGAAGTACAGACGCGCTGATTTGTGGAAACTTTCAAGGATGGTGTTCTAAAGACATGTGATGAAGGTATGTTAAAAGAAGTCTAGAAGAGATCGAGGAGACATGTGGTGGTGAAATGAAAACGTCAAGGATAATATGGCGAGAAAGAAGGTGGCATTTAAAAAGCAGTGCAGGTTTCTATTAGAAGAAAATAAGACTCAATACAAACGTTTAAGAAATCAAACGAGAAAAATTGTTGGCAGAGCTACGAAAATGGAAGCTAATCAGGAGTTGAATAATTTATATCAGAATTCTAACAGTGTTTTCTACTTTTTTTCAAAGAATGAAAAAGGGAAGCATCTGGTTAAGCTGAAGAGACAGAGACGAACGATTGGCTTTTATTGAAGGGGACAGGACAAAAGTTAGGAAGGAACACATGCTAAAGATCTTGAATGAAGAAAACAAATGGGACACATGGTGGAAACTGATGTAATAGAAGGACCAGTGGAAAAGTGGGCTCGCAATGAAATTGTGGAATGCAAAAGATAAAATCAGAAAAGGCAACTGGACCATCTGAAGTAAGTGTAGAGAGGATAGTTACAAGTGGCGAAATTGGGGTTAAAGTGTATTAGATGGTAGAAAAATGCCAGATGATTGAAAAACTAATGTGATTGTGCCTATCTTTAAAGCAAAAAGTGATGTGATGAGCTGTGGATCATACAGAGGAGTGAAACTGCCAGAACATGTACTAGAGAGGCGAATACAAACACTAATCTATTTTAATAAAATGCAGTTTGGATTTATGCCAGGAAAAGGAACAGTGGATGTGATATTCATTGTGAGAATGCAGGAGGAACATAAAAAGAAGGACAAGAAGTCATTCATGTGTTTTGTTGATATGGAAAAAGCTTTTGATAGAGTGCCAAGAAAAGTGATGGAGTGGGCCGTGACAAAGAAGGGTCTATCAGAAGTAATGGTTCTGGCAGTATGAGCCTGTATGATGGTGCAAAGACAAGAGTGAGGGTGGGATCTGCATATTCAGAGGAATTCGAAGTAAAAGTTGGTATACATCAAGGATCTGTGCTGCTGCTACTGTTGTTTGCAGTAGTTGTTGACGTTATTACAGAAAATGCAAGAAGGGGTGTGGTTAATGAATTAATGTATGGAGATGACCTTGCTCTGATGAGCAAAACTATGGAAGACTTAAAGGAAATATTTTGCAATTGGAAGGATGCACTGCAAAGTAGAGGTTCAAAGGTCAACACCGGAAAAACAAAAGTAATGGTAAGCGGGTTGAAAGGAAAACTATTCAAAAGCAAGATGGATCCATGTGGTGTTTGTGGGAGGAGAGTAATGGCCAATTCAGTGCTGTGCACAAAATGTGGTAACTGGGTTTATGGCAGATGTGCAAAAATAAAGAGAGATATCGCTATGTTGGCAATGCATTTTATTTGCTCAAAATGTAAAGGAATAATGGAAGAAACAGAGGATTTGATCGAGAAGTTGTGTGATGAAGTGGAGACAGTGAATGAATTTTGTTATTTTGGGATACCGACTAAATTCTAGTGCTTGTGGTGAAGCGGCAGTTACAGCAAGAGTAAGAATTGGTTGGGTAAGATTCAGCGAATGTGGAGAGTTATTCCTAGGAAATAGGTTTTCTCTGAGGATGAAAGATAAAGTTTATTAGTGTTGCATAAGATCAGCAATACTGTTTGAAAGTGAGGCATGGCATATTAAAGAGAATGAAAAAGCAATTTTAAGAACAGAGAGAGCTATGAGAGCCATGTACTGTCAGAAAGTTATCTTACTTTAATCACTCACATGAACTGGGCTAGCCTTTGATTTGGAAAAGAATATCCTTAATCAAATTTGTTTTAATTTTACATCTGCCAACTTCCTTTATACCTGGCCAAATATTGTCGTGCTTTTAGATTAGGCCAGGGGTGGGCAAACTATGGACTGCCATTGTTTTTGCACAGCCCGCCAACGCTTGCAGAAACTGCAATATATCTAATTTACATGACAGGAGTGGCCACAAGGGCTGTACTTTCGCTGTCCCATGCATCACATATGATACACAGGACGTATTGATTTGACGTCCGTGCATAACATGTGATGCACAAGACTATGTTTTTTAACCACACAGAAACATTTTGGACGTATGAGTAATTCTTAGGAAAATCTTGCTGTCCAAGGGATTTTCCTAAGAATTACTCATACGTCCAAAATGTTTCTGTGTGGTTAAAAAACATAGTCTTGTGCATCACATGTGATGCACGGACGTCAAATCAATACGTCCTGTGTGTCATATGTGATGCATGGGACAGCGAAAGGGTTGAAGAGACAAAAACAATAAAAGCCATCGTTGAAGGAGCCACTATGCATGTCTTGTTTTGAATTTATAAATTTTCCATTCAAATAGAGAGTGATAACCTTTTTTTTTTGGAGACCATCATTTTCAAAGCTCAAAAAAAGGGACTTGCACCCTTCCACTGGCCAAGATTTTAAGCTCTGGCCTTAGGTCAACTCTTGAATAGTCAATGCAACCTTCCAGCTAAAAAGTTTGCCCACCCTCGGACTAGGCCTAAGTCACATTTCATATTTTCTTTTTTTACTTTTCAGAGGCATTATACTAACTTTTTATGTGGTGTAAACAGCTTCAAACAATCTTACTACAATAGAGAAATAGCTGTACAAAGGTCCTAATAATTTTTTCGATTAATTAAAACAGAGTACATTTTCATAATTATGTTTCGGCTGTTTCTATTCTCAAACGGTGGTAAGGACATGGTAAAGTTTGCAATAAAGTATTGCAGGTATATAGCAAGTTTAGGCAAAGTTGGAATCTTGACTCACAAAACCCAGGTTCAAACTTCTCGGATGTTCAATGAGCTCAATTAGACATAGCATTAACATGTGTAACTCTCTTTAGAGAAATAGCTAAGGGGTTGTTCCAGCAATTAAAATGTTCAAATGCAAGCAATAAAGCACCTGCACAGCAGGATGTTCTGTAAAATGTAGGAGTACAAGAGTTGAAACAGAGTGAGACTGCTGTAAAGTCTTTGAGACTTTGTAATTTGCAAGTGCTCAGAGGTGTAAGGTGTTTTATTTCTTTCATAATTAATCCCTATGATACAACTTTTGCTGCAGTTGGGTTGAAGGTTAGTAATAATTTATTTGTGAAATTCTAATCTAAACGTCAACCCAGATTCTAACATCTCAAGGTTAATGCTTACTACCCGCTTTAAGTCTGATGCTAACAGATGCCAATTAAAACACATTATCAAAAGTAGTTTAAACTTTTTAAGTAAAATCTTTGATTCAAAAAGTTTTTTAATTATAAGTTTTCTTTTTACAAAACCAATCCCAATTGAAACCTCAAATGAAGTGTCAATAGACTATAATTTAAAATGGTTCTAGGAAAATTCACTGTAAACAAGTTTGCTGTAGGAAAACTTGCCTCGGGAATTTTTGCCTCAGGAAATTTCGGCTAATAGAAGAAATTGCCGTATTTTGCACCCCCAGTATCTACCCCCACCCTGTACACTCCCTTCCACTGTACATTGCCACACACATTTATATACCGGGCCTGCCCCTTTGGTGTACACTGCCTTTCACCTATTAGGCGAAATTTCCTGAGGCAAAAATTCCGGAGGCGAGTCTTCCTATGGCAAGCTTGTTTGCAGCAAATTTTCTGGACACTAATTCAAAACATTTATTTAATGATTGACAACAACCGGCTAGTTAGTGCAATGATTGTAACATCTACTTTACAATTAGTAGACCAGGGTTCATTACATTGTCAAATCACGCCAAAGACTTTGAAGATCATATCTGCAGCTTCTCTGGTTGCCACTCAGCTTGAAATGCTAATGGATAGTGTGGATACAAATCTAGCAAATATGCTCAATGTTTTCTAAAAAAATGAACTAATAAGAACTCCTCCAACTTAATATCGTAGACAAGTGATGGGAATGACCTGCCAGCTAAGTCAGACTAAAAACCAGAAAACAGAGCATGATCTCATATGCATGAATAAAAATCAAATTTATATTTGACCCACCATTAGGTCTACTGCAGTCTAACACCACTACCAACCTTGGATCAGGTAATTGCATTCGTTTTACAGCTCTTGTTCCAGGTGAGCTTTTGCTTTTTTCCATTGCCATCAGATAACTGACATCAGCTAAAACCGCTTCCAAATCTGCCATCCTGATAATTTTTTTCAACTGTAAATGACTTTAATAAAAATGCAAGGAATACTGATGACAAACACCAACAAAACTTTTATTCCATTATGTATTATCTTAAGAAGTTAAAACAATAGCTGAGCCAATAGCCATTACGACAGCCGATCAAATCTGTAGTCAAAACTATATAACATAATTAATAGATTGCATTACAAAATACAAATACATTGATAATTGTTTTAGGTAAATGAAAACAATAAAATGATAATTTTTAGCATCCATTAAAATGCTTTCCATTTTGCTCCAATAACTTGACCACTTGGCCACAGTTTTCTAAATTACCGGTCTATCAAGGTACCATAGTGATTAATCAGTGTTTCAACTGAATTCTGATGTAGACAAAAATTTCTCATTGAATTGAAGGAATTTTATAACTCTGAGCCCTAAATAAAAAAGGGTTGCTTTTTAAACAGCAAATTAACGGTGTTTGTGATGAGCTATTTAGCCTAGTTTTTAAATGGCACTTCTATGGTTTTAATTGCTGGTTACTAAATGACTTATTACATATTTGAGGTAGCAGACTCATTGCTATAAAGGTAGTGAAAACCAAAAGTATTTGTGTTGCAGTGCTTAATCAATTATAAGTAACATAAACATGATTTATTGGGGACAAGTTACTATAAGGCAGTGGCTATTTCGCTGTCGACGGCAATTTGCCCTTGGAATCTATTTTGCCGTGATCATTCACGTGTGTTTATATAGCCAAATTTGCTATTGTCGCACCAGTGACTCTGTGGTGTAGTGGATAGAGCGCTGGTCTTGAGATACCAAGGTATCGGGTTCGAATCTCAGCTGGCCAGGGCTTGAAAAGAAAGGCAGTGTACACTGAAGGGGCAGGCCCGGTATGTAAATGTACGGGGCAGTGTACACTGTAAGGGAGTGTGCAGGGTGGGGGATAGAGACCTGGGGGTGCAAAAATTTTTTTTTTGGTTTTTAAAATTGACCAATCAGAGATGACCAAAAGTCACATGTTTAGTACGTCATTAAGATTGACCAATCACAAACAACTCATGGCAAAATAGTCTCTGAGGGTAAATTGCCGGCGACGGCAAAATAGCCACTGCCTTACTATAATTCAAAGAAACATGTTGACTTCGACTTTGCCAAACTTTGAACACTTTTTCACAACTCAAACTAGATTAGCTTTGCTTGAACACACATGCAGTGATACTTGGCTGATGTATATGTAATGTAATGACATGAAACCGACCAAGCCATGCGAGTGAAAGGTAAATAATGTGTATGTTACAAAATGTAAATATCTTTTTGCTGTATGTAAATGTAAAGAAGAGAGTACAATGGGGGTAAATTTTTTGTTTAAATACACTATAGAAGTTGATCAATCAAAAACGACCAAAAGTTACGTTTTTAATACATTGTCAACATTGAAAAATTAGCAATGTTTGATGGCAAAACAGCTACCATGGGTATAACGCCAGTGATGGCAAAATAGCAACTGCCAAAGTCTAAACATCTCACCAAAATTTGACCTCGTTTCACATTAAAACTCCCTGCCTAACAGAATAAGTTAGGAAGTGGTTATGTTGACGTTGACGACATTTTACCCTTGGAAATTATTTTGCCGTAATCATTCACGTGACTGTATAAATTGCCATAATTGCTACAATTCTGCAAGTGACACAGTGGCATGTGAGTAGTGCACCTACCTTAAAATGCATTGGTTACAGTTGGAATCTTGGCTGGCAAGGCATCAAGAAAAAGACAGTATACACTGAAGGTGGAGGCCTGTTATGTGAATGTATTGCGTAGTGTACACTGTGGGAGAGTGCACACTGGGAGTGCAATTTTTTTGAATTGATTATTAAAATTGACTAATCAGAAACGACCAAAAGTCACATGCTTGATACATTGTTGCAGCCACTGCAACTTCGATGCATACATGCGCAGCTATCGCGACAATGAGATCTAGCTACTAAGAGTCGTATGAGCACGAAGATGTTACAAACCGAAAGTTACCAACAGCAATATTAATATATAAACCGAACGAAATCTACTAATAGTAGCTATCATGATAGAAGTGACTAGTCGCCGTATGGAGTGCACTCTTTTGACATCTAACTACAGCCAGATGCCTGCCGTTGCGCTACAACATCAACAGGCTTGACCAATCACAAATAACTCATGGCAAAATAGCCTCCAAGGATAACATGTCATTTACGGCAAAATAGCTGCTGCCTAAAAGTTAAAATCAAGGTGCAGTTAATGAGTAGAGTCAGTACCAATACCATTAACAGCAGCTAAATTAGAGTGAGCTTTAGAAAAAAAAACAAAAACTATTAATATTTGGGGGAATCTTGTTTTTTCACAATTGCAACATTCCCTTGAGCTCAACCTTTAAATGCAACTGTAGGCTGTAGATAATATTTGCTTAGTATAAATTTAAATATTACTGTACCGTACATTACACCCTTGCAATGCGGAAAGCAACTATTAAACAAAACTATATTGCTCCAGAAGCATTGCAGGTTTTTCTTGACCTTATTTGCTCACACGCGAATGATATCGCAAAACACACAACGCATTAACTGAATCACAATTTTGTTGATTTGCAACTTTCTAGCATATACGACCTACAATCACAAAACTGCAAACATCAATGAAAATAAAAAACAAAAGCTCATGCCCGACTACTAAAGTCACTCAAGTCTAAAGAGTAGTCGTATGATCCGTGGTTAGAAATGTCTCCTAAAAGAATTGTTTTGTTTTTGTTTTGTTTTATTTGCGATATTTATCCTCCATTCACGAGAAAGCGAATTGTATCGCTATACTTTGGACGGTAAGTCCGCACTCGCTTGGGAGTTGCTTTTTTCGAGGTTTATGGGTCACCTGTCTTCCACATGAAGGTGGGGCGTCCCGTTAAGTGCCTTGCCCAAGGACACAACAAGCGAACTTGCCGGCTTGTTCTCCACAACCTTCCTTAAATGCCGAACGCCAAGCAGGGAAGCTGCGGATGCCATTTTTTAAAGTCTTTTGGTATGACTCGACAAGGGGAATGAACCCCAGGTCTACCGACTGCGAAGCGGACGCACTAACCACTACGAAATCGCGTCGGTTGTGAATTGTGAAGTGATAGGGTTACCATATTTTGAAAAGCAAAAATCGGGACATTGGATGACGAATTTTCACGAGACGAAATTTATGGCCCCTCCAACGTTTTTTTGAACAAAAGCGGGACGGTGAGTTACGGTTACAGGCTTGATTGTCGAGGTAAGGGTGCAGTTCAGAAACCAAGGACGAAAATTGGGGTGATCTCCAAAAAAAAAAAAGGTCATCGCCTGTCAGTTCTACGTTTTGTGTCATATTGGGGCCCAAAAGTGGATAAATTTTGTAACCATGAAGGCGTTGACCTTTTTTTTTTGGAGATCACCCCAATTTTTGTTCTTTTATTTCAGATCCGCATCCTTGGCTCAATAATTAAGCCTGCAACCGCATTTCACCGTCCCGCTTTTGTTAGGGAGTTACTTCAAATGTCCATAAATTTGGTTAAATCCGTTTTGTTTCACTGGAGCAAAAAGCGGGATTTTCGATCAAAAAAGCGGGACAAGGCCTCAAAAAGCGGGACTGTCCCGCCAAAAGCGGGACGTATGGTAACCCTATGAAGTGATGATGCTCATGATGATGACAATAAAACAACCAGAGCCGTACCTACTACCGCTAACTAACACCAGGGCCCCAGCGAGGGGGAACCCCGCATTGCTACATTTTATTGCAAAATATTTTCGTTAAAAGCTCAAATAAACTTATTTTAAATAAATGTAGCACTTCATCAACAATTTTAATATATATTTAACCATCTAATCTATTTAAAGTATTTCTTAATACATTTAAAGTTTCGTTTGTGACGTATTCATGATGTAATCGGTACGCTACCCTTACTCAAGTCTGTTTAGTAAAACAAGTTTAAGCTATAATGATCATGTAACATCATAATTATCCGCTTTATTTTACCTTGTAATTGTTAATATATTTTGCTTTATGACGTAATCATACGTAACGTCACGAGATGGTTTCGAGATAATTCCACAATTTTCCATCATAGTCCAGCAATTTGGTAGTATCACGTTACATAACTCGTTTACCAGCCTTTTTACTTGGTGCTTTGTGACGTAACAGTTACTGTCTGGCTCGCTTATATTCTTCTAAAATAATTAATTTAGAAAATATAGTACCATATCAAGGTCCCTAATTTTTCAGGTAAATTTTGCCCGCTTCCTATGAATAGGTAAATTCGTAATTTGTGCTCTGAAAGTGAGCGTTTTGTTGTGTTACTGCTTTGCCTGTGTCAGAAGTTAGAGTTTTAAGAGTTAGTGAGATTTAACACCTTAGTTTGTGGTAATCATCCTTTGGCAGGCTATCTATGATCTAGGTCAGACACAAGAAAAGGATGGGGACCCAGGGTTTATCCTTTTACCACTCCAACCTACTGTGTTGCCTAGTTCAGATGTTGGCAGTGATGGAGTTGAGCTAGCACCTTGTTTTGCTACCCAAAACTGTCAGACCCATTATTCCTCGAGGTGCCCGATGTATGGGTCAGGTAAAAATAATGTGGTCTGCAGTTTGTTCACTAGCACCACACTCGCATTTCGCTGAAGAAGCGAGACCACATTTGTGCATGAACAAATCGAAACGCACAACGCCAATGCGCTGCCGATTGAGTTTGACCCAAGCTGTTCTTGTCAAACTCATTTCAATAGACCTTGTTTGACCCAAGGAATGTAGATAGAGAGCGCTGACACACCGTACTTCTGGAGTACTCTGTGTCCCTTGTCTAATTCGTAATTGAGCAGCGCGGATGCAATAGTTTCCGCAAGGCAGGAACAAACGGGTGTCTAGATTTCAGTCTCTTCTTGCTAGCAGCCTGCAGCTCAGTCAGCTCGCCATGTAGAATGTGGTAAGGATCCAAAGAACTGCAATTACCCAAGGAAAATGTCGCTCCTTGGCGGCGAAACTCAGCTGCTGGATGCCTGAGAGAACTGGAAGGTTGTCCGTTGGAGTGGGGCGTAGGCATCAAGTGACACTGCGCAAAGCGTCATTAAGAATGCTGTCAATGGGGCGAGTATGCGCGCTGCGACACCAAACTTGTGCACAGTACTCAGCAGTTGAGTACATCAGGTAGCCTACAAGGCAGCTGTGCGCAATGTCTTGGCACCAGTGCCCCATCCTGAACCCGCAAGTCACCTCAGCAGCGAAACGCGCGAGCATAGTTCTTTGCGCAATGTCTCAAGGTGATGACGGTACGTGAGCGCTCTGTCCAGATTCAAATCAAGATAGATCGGCACTGGACAAAATGGTTAGATTTTAACATTGTTATTAACTTTTAGCTTACGCTTGGCCTCTCGATTGTGCAGATAAAAGGATGCCGTCAACGTTTTAGCATCGCCGAACTTTAGCCGCCAAGTCTGGAGATTTGCAGAAAGTGCAGTCATGTCTTCACTCAAAGTTCTTTCCAACACTATTCAATCTCCAGATGAGTAAAGTATTGTCAAGTCGTCAGCGTAGGCATACTTTTTGAAGGTTAAAGAAAGTAGTTTGTTTATTTGTGGTTACCCCTTCTCTTCCTCGGGATGGAGGTACGGCATGAACGGCAATTCAGGTTCATGCTGCCAACCTAATTGAAATTAGGCTAGGGGAAAGATGACTGGTAGCCCCCCCCCCCCACCAACAAGGCGGACTGCCACTGGTGGGTAACCAAAAGTCGTCTTTGACGACATGCTGGGTTAGCAACTTCACAATTGTAATCCTATGAAGTATCGGTCGGCCACCTGTCTGCCACATAAAGGTAGAGGCGTCCCGTAAGTGTTTGCCCAAGGACACAACAAGCAAGCTTGCCGGCTTGTTCTTCACAATATCCCTTTTTTGTGCTGAGCACCAAGCAGGGAAGCTGTGAATACCATTTTTTATAGTCTTTTTTCAGACGTCGAAGCCTGCTTGGCTTGCTGTCACCAGTAATTAGGGTGAAGCTTCTGTTTCGAGCAAGTTCCATAATCATTCGGACTATGTGCTTGTCCGGCAAATGTCTCAGCAGCTTGCAGATGAGACCATGGTACCAGACAGGGTCATAAGCAGATGTCAGATCGACAAACACGGCACCGGCTTTCTTTTTTGCCTCGAAAGAATCTCAAATGTTATGCGTAAGCAAAACGACCTGGCCCACGGCAGATTTGCCGTGTATAAATCCAGCCTGTTACTTAGGAAGCAAGAAATTGGCTATTGGTTTGACGCGATTGTAGATCAGTCGTTTGAGGATCTTGCAGGGGATGCAGAGCATAGAGATAGCGCTGTGGATTTATGGGTCATCTAAAAGTTTTAAGAGCTTAGGGATCGCGACTACCAGCGCTTTTCTCCAGACTTTTGGAATTTTGAGTTGAGGCAAGCAGGAAAAAAGGAAGCCACGTAGTCAGAACTTCAAGCTGGAATCAGCATGGATTAAAAGCTCCGGACGAATAGAGTCAGGGCCCAAAGCTTTACCTGGTTTTAAGAGATGAAGAGCAGCAGCAAATTCGCTTGGAGAAAAACCTCTGGAGATATTTATTGCATCTGGAGCAGTACCCCTCCAAAAATCAAGCAATTCCTGCATAATGGATCAAAAAATCTCTCAATTTGCTCCCTCGTATTTCCCGTTTTTATCAGCTAGCTAGCAATAGTATTTGCTGAAACAGGGCATTGACGATGGGATTGTCGTAACCTACCAGTAAGATTGTTTAACGTATTACATGCTACCCGGCAAGAGTGTCAAAGATCGATGTTCTGGACAGCCTCAGACCTTCGATCCCTCCGTTTCCTGTCAAGCCTTGCAAACAAAGCTGTAGCAGCTCTGCTAGATTCATGCCCTTCAGTGTATTGCAGAATGTTTAGTAGAGGTTTTCACACTCGGCATCCCAACATGATTGTCACGAATAACTAAATTTTCGCTGGAAGAATAGTTTTATAAATGTATAGTTATTGTAATCTGTTGTTTTTAATTGTAAATCTAAATTGTTTGTAGCCCTAAACTTGTTAAAAAAAGACCTTTTTTCTTTCGGATTTATAAATAGATTTGTAACTCACACGCCTTTCTCGCCTAACAATGGGTGCCTACGTGACTTTCCAGCGTATTCTAGTGATTCTTGCTTCTTCTCGAAAATTTTCCTTTTTATTATTATTATTACGATTACGTAATTTATTAACGGTGCTTTTCCTGTGTCACGTGATGTTCTAGCAATTTCTAGATTATTTTCCGTCGTATATATAACGCGGCGAGATTTTATTCATTGAGAGATTCAGTCAGATTGAGTAGTAGATCAGAGTAGAGTAGAAATTAGTGTTGAAAAAGGCGTTATTGTGTGGTGATTGTTGTGACAGGAATCAAGTGAATATTTTGGTGGCTTAGTCATAGCTAGTCTCTGACATAGGCGTAGCCAGGGAGGGGCCAAAGGGGCCATGGCCCCCCTCTGAATTTTGAGTCAAATTACAAAACAGTATCAAAAAAATAAAATCATAAATTTTTTTGCGCCTCTGCGGGTACATTAGAGTTAATTGTTGACTTTTAGTAAGGGGGTGGGACTGGCGTGACGTTTTTAGTTTTTGAACTTTCAAATGTTATCAAACAAGATTGTACGCTTTACACACTAAATATCGCCGATGTTTTTTTTTTTCTATGTCGCAGTCGAGTGATGAATTGATAATTCAAGCAGGGGTGTGGAAGCGGTTATTTTTCAAACGCTTCCGTTCCACCAACAAAAAACGAAAAAACCACCGTTGACAATTTTTTTTAACTTTTGTGGCTTTGTAGCATGCCTTCTCCTACACTTCATCATTTTGAGAAGACAAAAACCTTCATTTACTGCTATTACTTTACCTACTTCGCTTGAGCTTATTGTTTCGAACTACTCTGTGTCTGTTTTTCTTAGATATCAAAACTCGTGCTGAATGTAGAACAGTGCTTTTCAATCTTTTTTGTCATCGCGGAGCCCCTAATGTACTTTCGCGTTTGTCACGGAACTCCCACTAACAAAAATTTAGAAATCACGAACTGCTTGCAAGAAAATCAAATATTTCCTTACTACAATTCAAAAAATAATTAAACACTTCAACAAATAGACAGTTATTACAAGTTCCTTCACTAACTACAACTATTTTTACAACAGTTAACTTAATGCTTCTCAGATCTAAACCGTATGATTCCATATTACAGCTCTCGACGATAACTTGTCGTCACTACAAGAAATTACACCGTATAGCGCTGATTTTCCCTCTCTATCCTCAACTAACTCTGACTTTGAGCTAACTTTAACTCTAATCATCACTACGAACCTTCTGTCCGTCCTCAAAACACGTATTGACTCTAATCTTTTTGGATAGTGAAGTGCGAAATTTCTGTCGTATATGTAGTATGTAAATGTAAAGCGAGCAAAATTGAACTGTACCAATCAACAGCCGCCTCAACGTGGTGGTGCGGTCCCCGACCCGTTTGGGTTGGTTCAAAATGGCTGTTGGCCTTCCTGCGGGTCCCAGTTACCCCGGGCACTCCCCTCACACAAACCATTTTTTCGCCGTGCTGCCCCCTGAACGACCGCAGAAGGGTAGCACGAAGCCTCTTTAAAATTGGTCTGTCTTCTCCCTTCTCCTGCTTTTCTCTTGCCCGTCTTCTCATTCTTCTCCTTGTTCTGATGATCGGCAACGTTCATCCAAACCCTTGCCCTGTCTTTTCCTATTTAGTGTGCGCTGGAAATGTGATCTGGCGGGGTAGGTCAGTGCAATGCTGCACATGCTCTAATTAAAGTACTCTAATTAAAGTTCATTTAAAGTACTCACTACTCTCGTTTTCTAGATTCAAAACTCTTGGCAGCTCTCACTCCTGGAGCTGCCCTCCCTGCTTTTTTTTGAGATTCTACACCTACCAGCACTGTGCCTTTCTCCTCGGACTCCTCCATCTGGTATACCTTCATTGCTCAATCTGGCCCCCTTCTGCTAATGCAGCACTCGCACCCCACCCTCACCTTCAAACCTCTTATCCTTTTTAAGTCCACTTTGTATCTTCTCCCTCTGCACCCTCACCACCGCCTCATGCTCCTGGCTGTTTCTCTTTACCTCCTGCTTTCTCTTCCCCTCCTTAAATCTCTTAGGGTTTTTTAATGGAATGCTGGGGATCTTCAAGCCAGGATCACTAAACTACTACACGTTATTTCGTCTCATCCCGTTGACCTTATATATATCCAGAAATTTAATCTTAATTTATCTTCCTCTTTTCAGATCCCTGGATTCTCTGCTCTGCGATCCCATGGCACCCACTCCCGATCTGGTATTTTTTCTACTGATGTCGCAGACGCTAGCGGCGGCGTCATCATTTTCGTCAAGCAGGGCTTATCCTTCTCTGAGCTTTCTACCTCCTCTCTTTCTTCGCTTGACTCCTACTCTGATTATGTAGAGGTCAACATCTCTCTAAACAACTTCTCCTCGCTCTCATTTCTTAATGTTTATGCTCCCCCTATTCGCTCTTCTCCGAAGGATAGCAGAACCAATTTCTTTTCTCTCTCCATTCTTCCCTCCTATGTGGAAGCGGAAGCGGTGGATTTTTCGCGCTTCCGCTTCCACAGAAAAAGGACCGCTTCCAGCTTCCGCTTCCGCTTCCACATCCCTGAATCCAAGTTGTGGTAATTGCAAGAAATAAGGGTTTCGCTGAGCGCTTTCTTGTTTTATTGCGATCCGGACTACTACAAAGACGTTGCTTCTTTTATCAGAACGTACAACCTACCAGTGGGAGTGGTTTCCTTAAAATTCGTTAAATAGTGCGTTGTACATCACAGTTGAAGTTGAACTATTAAAGCGGTTCTTGATAAGACTACAATAGATCAGTAAAATCGCATTCGCAGTTTTGTACAGAAATTTTTATATTAGCGACGAGCGTAGTTCACGAAAGGCAAAATGCCGTTATAACTAAATGACGTCACATTAAAAGTCGCAAAATTTGGCCCCCCTCTCAATTTTTTTCTGGCTACGCCCTTGATACTGTAGTGCTCCTACCGTCCTATCTTAGTTAGATTTCTTACCGGTACCAACGCCAACCTAGTTTGTAAGCTAAATTTATCAGTTTTACTTATCTGGCCCACTGGGCTATGCTTAGTGCAGTAAACTGTAGTTTTAGGGTTTGTGATCATTTTCTGATTCTCGCGTAGTTGTGTGTTGCTTGCCTCTTCGCTTTATTTTTAGATGCTGAATTAGCGGCTTTTAACGCCAATTAGGACAAGTTGTTAATTGCTTTCTGTAAAGCTATTATTGCATAATACAGATTTCTTGCTTCTTCGCCCGAGTTGGTTTGGTTTCTGTTCTCACGTAGGACAGACCAGGTTAGCTATAGCTGTCCAGCAAGTTCAAATAGAGTCATCCGATTCTTGCTGCAATCGCGAGGATCGACCACAATGCCTGATCCATATCAGGTAAATCAGGAGGCGGAAAAGTCCTGGAAAGTTTGTTTGTGAGAGCAATATAGTAGCTCCCCTTGGCCTTGCGGAAGTTCCATCGCTTTACAGGCTTACTTGGTACACGACAAGCAAACCTGGGTGGAGTGATAAGCGAGGGTCGATGTTGTGACCTTGAGAACTTTTCTAAGACATGTCTGTCAGGTAAACGACTGTCCGAATCGATGATGACAAATGCAAGATTCGGGTTGGTACTTGTATTCCAGCGGCCAGTGTGAAAGCTGGGGGCATTCTTTGGGTTATGGAGTAGGGCAAGATTGTTGGTATTTACCCAGCCAACCAGGCATTCTCCATCTGCACTGTTGGCATCCTAATCCCAAACAACATGTTAGTGATTGCTGTCTCCAGCATAGAAACTGAAATGTGAGAACAATTAGGAGACCAGATACTTGCAAGCGCATCAGTGGAGGTTTGTAAGTGTTGACTATTATATACCGATCAACGTTGACGCACAGCCACTCAGTCCCTGATATAGAAGGAGATTGGTCGAAAAGGGTCCACTTCAGTCGTTCGTGGACAAACGTAGCAAGACCATGCTTCCTGCTTAAGAAGAACTCACCCAGTCGGTCGTCCGGTAGAACCAACCTCTGTGCAGACGTGCAGTGGGTCTACTGGAGTAGGATGACAAGTGCCTCAGTCTGTGCAGCAAGATGGTAAAGAACACTCATCTTGCTTGCAGTGAGCCCTTCGATGTTCACCTGAAGGATGGCAGGCCTTCGGAACTTGTTGACGATGTGTTTTGATGCATCGCTCCGCTTTGAAAAGGAGGTTTGCCACTTACCAGGCCTTGCCAGAAGATCGGTAACAGTAGATGCCTTACCATTTGGGCAGATTTGGTTTGAGTCGGTCATACGAGTTCGGAGGACAGGCATACTCACGGACCGGGCTACGAGAAATCATCTGTTGTCTAGTCCGCCTTAGTGAGAGTGTCACAAATAAGTAACTTTGCGTTGAAAGAATAGTTTTTATATATGTATATTATTGTAATGTGTTGTTTTATTCTGCCGTGATTATTTTATTTGTAAATCTGAATTGTCTGAAGCCCTACTTGTTACATTGTTTTCGAAAAAAAGACCTTTTTTTCTTTCGCATTTTATTAATAGATTTGTAACTCAAACGCCTTTTCTGACGTCACAATGGTTGACGACGTGACTAAGTTCCAGAGTATTCCAGTGAATCTTGTTTCTTCCCAAAGATTTTCTTTTTTTTTAATATTACCGATTACGTAATTATAATTTATTAACGATGTTTTTTTGTGCCATGTGATATTCTAGCATTTTCCAAAATATCATCCTTTTTGTATATCAGGCGGCAAGATTTTTTTTACGATTCAGAGACTGTAGTAGAGTAAAGTAAGTGTGGAGAGAATAAAAGTGTATAGAGGCTGAAGGGAAAAAACGTGTTGATCTGTGGTGATTTATAGTGGATTTCTATTAGTGTGACAAACGATTATTTGGTGGTTTTAGTTTTGGTTAGTCTCTGATATTCATATTTTAAAGTGCTTTATTTCTGTGTTTGACAAACCAAGGAATTCGAAGTTTTAAAGTGGTTTGTGAATATATTTGTTCTGTTCTTGATAGAAGGTGCGTGGGTTGAAGTGTCTTAGTGGAAGCCAATCTTTTCCTAACTATTAAGTTGCAACCAGACTTAATTATTCGACTAGTAGTAGTTGGCAATTTATTTCGCTTCTGTTTTCTCAACACAAAAAACTCAACGAAAGAATAAAAACAGCGAGCGAAAAAGGAATGCAGGTGACAAAACGAATTGACGATCGACACTACAAGTCGCCTCAATTTTAAGAAGTAAATTAAAGATTGAGATAGAATGAAAATTGTAATGAAAATGCGACAGTGAAAATAGTAATTTGTTCTATTTGAATGAGGTACGTAGATTTAATTTAACCATTTGGGTGCTGGACGTCATTCTATTAGTCAGTGATCAGATTTGTGATTTGTGTGAATAGAATTCTTTCGTTGAAAGAAGCTGTGATTTGAGTGATTGAAAAGTCCGGTTTGAACTTTCTATTTCAAACCTTTTTGCTAGACATACAGCTGTCCTTACGCTCGGAGTTGTACTATGTCGTGAGCCGGAAAAACAACAACAAATAGAGCTTGTTACATTAAACTTTACTAACCGTTGTTTAAATTTTGTTAAACTTTTAAGTGTTAAGAGCCGTAACAACATTGTAAAACTCTAGTTGACTGCAATTTAATATGAAAAGAAATTATCAAAACTAAGTACCCAAGAGACCAGCTGAGAGGAGAAAAATAGCTAAAGCATCCAGAAACTTTCAGCGACTGAGTTCGTGGCTCACTCGACCGGAAACAGCCAAAGCGGATGAGCAAGACGACAGCGTTCGTGAGACAGAAAATTCCCATACTACTAAAGATAGATCAGATGCAAGCAAAAATGACGACTTTCCCGCCTTTATTATATAAACTCAGAGCTCAAGAAAGCAATTATTGCAGCAGGTTCTAAACAACCTGAAAACAACGAAGATATTGGTTAGTATTTTTTTGTATTGTATTGTATTGTATTGTTCATATTTATCCTCCATTCACGAGAAAGCGAATTGTATTGCTATATTTTGGATTGGACGACCGCACTCGCTTGGGAGTTGTCGTTTCCGAGGTGTCTGGGCCACCTGTCTTCCACATAAAGGTGGGGCGTCCCGTTTAGTGCCTTCCTCAAGGACACAACAAGCGAACTTGCCAGGTTGCTCTCCACAACCTCCCCTAAATGCCGAGCGCCAAGCAGGGAAGCTGTGGATACCATTTTTTAAAGTCTTTTGGTAGACTCGACAAGGGGAATGAATCCGAGGTCTCCCGACTGCGAAGCGGACGCTCTAACCACTACACCATGTGTTATGTTTTGTTATTCATCGCGCCGGTGTTATGTTATTCATTAACCATGGATCGTGTTTTCTGTAGCCCTGCTGGTTATTTTTGCATAAAAATGTCTCTTCAGGGACTTCTTACGAACTTTAAAACCCTTGGGGTACAACAGGTTTGAATGACTGGAGGCATTTATCGCAGCGAATTTGAAGCCATGAAAGTTTCACACATCATTCGGTGGCGTGTGTCATATATGAGCGATGGAGAAACAGGGAGACAATAGAAGAAGCGTTGCACGAGTCTTTGCTGGAAAAAACAAACTTCTGACAAAATGTTTTGGAAAGACTAGTGAATGTTACGTTGATTTTAGCAAAGTGCTACTTACCTTTTCGCCGATCCAGTGAAGAACTTTGGAAGGATAACAAGGGCAATTTTCTCTCAATCATACACCGTCCTGCCGGGAGTTACTTGGCTCCATGTTCTTTCCATTAGTGCAGCCAGAAGCAAATGTGGTGGGAGGAGGCAAAAATAAATTCTTTGATCTTGGTGTTCCTCCTTTCAATTGACCTCTTTTTTTACCTCAATCGTGACAATTTGTATCTTAAATTTATTGAACAATCTTTTTCTGAGAAGAAACAACGTTTTGAAGCTGTTACAAGTGAAAACATTTTATCTTTAATGGGATAAAGAAAATATGGGGGCATGGCTCCTGTATCCCCCTAGCTACAACAAAAGTGACTAATCGTCCCATAGAGTGCACTTATTTTAACTTTGATTACAGTCAGATGACTTTTGATTACAGTCAGATGCTGTTGCGCTACAACGGTGACCCACGGCGTGATTTTCTTTTAAACGAGAGCGTGCTGACTGAACCCAAATGCTGGAAACTATGGTAGTCACAAAAAAAGAAGCGCAACAAAAATATTTTTATTGCATCAATTTTCAGACTAGAATTCACGCTGTTGTGTCAGACAACCGAAACCACGTCCGACCGCCACGACGTTTAACGAAGAAAGAGACCAGAAAATTTCCGATCGCTTCGTCGGCAACAAAACGCTGTACAAGTCATGAGAAATCAGGTCACTGCACACATCCCGAAAAACCAGGTCGCTGTGCTCGTCACATGAACGAAAACAACATACAAACAAATGACGGCAGGAAAGGCAAGCCGATCAACGAGCTACATAGAAAGAAAATAAAGATTATCTATACCTATGAAAAAAGAAAAATATGTGTGTGATTTTAGACACCTACAATAATAATACACGAATACACACAGTAAAAACTAGAATCACACACAACGGCGGGAGTAAGGTGCTGAGCCGCCGAAAGCAGGCTAACAAAAAAAATCTTTGGCATCGTAGCTCGATGAAGTACGAGGCGCGACACGCTACACACTTATTCGGAAAAAAGGATAGGCATGAACAAAACCTACAGACCAGTAACAGAAGTTTATACAGTCGAGCAACAACTGCTATTGCAATAGACTAACTAAAACCGGATAATAATCACTAGAAAATTGAAAAAAAATGCCAACGAATTACAAATAGGCCGTTAATTGTAACACGTTTGAGAACTCCAAAAACAGCACTTTTGACAAAATAGCAAACACAAAGCTTGCCGTTGTTTATTTTAAATGGTAAAGGGATTGATAATCAAAAAAAATGTTATTAGGAAGACATTACTTTACTTTTCTTGTAACGCTTGGTAGCCTCACTTGACTTTTTACGCTTGCTGTATAACGTGATCATGTGAATCGGAAATTTCTGAATAAATCTGCGTCATCAATATTTCTCATTACACAGTCAGCGTTTATATTTTGTTGCGATCGTTGTCTGCGAAGCTCAACTTTACACGCTGTTACTAATTGAACAAATTTTTCAGAAGGACAACTCTAATTCCTGTTATTTGATCGATATTGTAAGAGTTAAAACTGTGGAGTTTCACTAGATGTTTGGTCTATGCACCGTGGTTTTGTTGATATCAACATGCTAGCGTATGCCTCATTTTAAAATTGCTCCAGAAAGGTATTGAATGATTTATCACTCTCTGTCAGTAGTGTTACTTGTTGTACTGATATCTCAGATTGTGTTTGAGGAATCAATTTTGGTACAACCAATTTAATAATTTTTTAAGAAAAATTTCAGAAAATTTGTCTTTAGTGAAATATGATACTTTTGTTATATTGTAGATTATTTTTCCAGCATAATTTTTCGGTAACCATTCGCCAGGGTAACAAGATGGAACAATATTTTCACATAAAAAGGTGTAAAAATTTTTATCACATGCACCGTTTATTTCAATAAAAGCTGTTTTTGTCAATTCTTTCTCATCTGAAATAACCTCAGCTTTGTCTTCGTCATCCTGGAAGCAAAAATATCTGCTAAAGCTTTAGGCATAAACTTAAGTAATACCAAGTCACAACTTGTTTTGAGAATCAACTTTAAAGTGATTGCCAACAGTACTCTACGAGCTAGCTAAAATGTAAACTAAAAGCTGAAATAAGCTTAGTGATTCTCACCTTGTTGTGGCCCCTGCTTAAAATATAAAGACCTTGATTGATTTTATACTTGGCAACACTTTTGTCATGTAAACTGTACAGGCTAAAGCTCAATAATGTGATTTTGTAAAAAGCTGATGTGTTGCAAGGTAGCCTATTATAAAGTTTTGCTGTTACATAATGCTAATTACTATTATTTTGTTTTGCTTTCTATTCTATTTGAATAAGTAAACTGATAAAGATAAACTTGTGTAATCTTTTTGAGTTAAATTAAGTTATAAATGCAACAAAAATCAACTGGCGACAAGGATGGGATTCGAACCCACGCGTGCAAAGCACAGATGGAACAACAAAGGGTCCAAATAGAACAACAACAAGCTCAAATAGAACAGCAAAAGTTTCAGCTTGAGCAACAAAATGAACAAGGTAGGCAACAAATGCCAGTTTTTTTGGAAGCACTTCGAAATATTGGTAATTGTCAGGTACCAGCATCAAATCAAGAAGCAGCCTCTCGAAATACATTTGCTGTGCCAAGTTTTAGTCCATTTGATCAAACTTCCGAGTATGGCGACCTTACGGGATACAAACTGTGGATCATTGATGTTTTGCTGAAATCATGTGGGTGACTCATAAACGTTCTCGTTCTGTTCGTGCGCTTGTTGTTGTACTGCGATCGTTATTGTAAATCATCCGTTGGCCTACAACAGGTCATAAAAGAACATACATAGCTATCTATGATGATGTAACAATACTGGGTGACTAAGCCGTAAGGCCAGGCGTGGTTCCGTCTGACGTGCAACGGAGTTGTAGTGAAAGGCTAGTTTGGATTACTAACAATTGCTACTTACAAAACTATAAATCCTCGAGCCCACTTCTAGTTGACCAAAAAATTTAGCAAACGAATGGATCCAATTTTATTAATCAACTGAGGAAAAACAGAAACAAGTAAACCGAATTCTTGACTGACTTTAATATGAATTGAATTGACTAACTGAACTGCATTGCATTTTCACAACCACTTAAAAACGAAGTCAAATGATTTTAAAACAATTTCAAGACATGCTTAAAGCAAAACTAGAAACTTAAAATGTGCCCTAATTAACTAAACTGTGCAAACAAAAAAATCAACCAAAAGCGCTGAAAAGATAAGGTGATACAAGACAGCTTAGATCAAAAACACTGTCAACATAAAAACTGGGTTCGAAACCGCTACAGAGTGACCTAGTACATTGGTTCTCAAAGTGCTCCGTACGGAGCCCCAGGGTTCCGCGAGAGAACCCTAGGGGCTCCGCGAGCTATTTGTTTACTTTTTAGAAATTTATTGTGGGGCTCCACAAATAGTGGTGGACCTCTCCATGGGCTCCACAGTAGGAAACGTTGGAGGGCTGCGCGAGGTATTCTATTGCAGTGAAATCTCGGTTGCGACAGTCTTTCTAGACGCAATTTCCGTCTAAAGAGAGGACGATGACCTTTTTTTTTCTTTTTTGAACACCATGTCCACGTGCGGTGAAAGGTCGATGTGAGGAGGGCTCGTGTCGGACGAAAAATAATGATTGGCTAACATCAATCGGCAAGAAGCAATGTGTTTCTACTTTTAAAAATTTATTTTGGGGCTCCGTAAATGGCGGTCAACCTCTTCATGGGCTCCATATCACCAAAAGTTTGAGAACCTCTGACCTAGTAAACAAGCATATAAAAAGAAGCATTGCTATTTTCGTTCAGTTTTTCCGTTTAAAATTCAAATTCAAAATTCATTGGCTTCAATTCAATTCGATTCGCTTAAATTCAAATCAAGATTCGTGCATTCAACGTCGTGTTGTGATTAAATACATTCGTTCTTGGAGTCAGACGTGCTGTGGAAACTCGATCCCCACACGAGTTGTGGACTGATTACCATTCAAGGTTCTTAACTTTTATTGGGGCACATTCTGTTCCAGAAAACAAGGTTGCCCAAGTTTTTCTCACAAACCAGTCGACTGTTGTGTACAAGTTGTTGCAAAATCTGGCAGCACAACAACAGCCACCTGTGAAAATTAATACACTTGCAATGGGAACTATTGTTACCTATATGTCAGAAAAGTACGACCCCAAACGATTTGTTGTACGTGAGAGGTATAAGTTTTAGAGTGACATGCAACGGAAACCAGGCGAATCAATTCAAGAACTAGCAGCTAGAATTCGCCAGGATGCTATCACCTGTGATTTTTCAACCAAAAAAGACCCGCAAGATGAAGTAATGTGCACTCGATTTATCTGTTCGGTAAACAATGAAGCAGTTCTAAAAGCTGTTTTCAAAGAACAAGGTCAGGATCTGACATTTGCAAAAGCAATTCAAATTGCTATTCACACTGAAGATGCTGTTAAAGTAGCAAAAGAGACAGCCTACAGTGCCAAGTCAAACTTGTTTAACACTGTCAATGCTGTCAAACCTCTCAAGTTTGAGCAATCACGCAGAAATGCCAGCATGGGTCAATCAAAGACTAGCTCCAGACCCAATAATGCTCAAAGTTTTCGCTCAAATGCCACTGGTCCTCATTGTGGACGATGTGGAAAGAAAGGACACACTGGCAAAGATTGTTATTTCAAAGAAGCAATTTGGCATTACTGTAAATAAAAAAGGTCATATCCAAACTGTATGTTTCAAAAGGAAAAGTGACACTTCAGTAAAAAGTATTTCTGTACCCAAGACCTTACAGACTACTAAAAGTACTGTCAGCATTCCTCGACTGGAATGCAAAGTAAAAGTTGAAAATAAGCACTTCACATTTGAAGTTGACACTGGGGCAAGTGATAATTTTATGAATGAAAGTTACTGGTTATCCCTGGGAAGGCCGGACCTTCAACCAGTTGGTGATAGTTTTCTGTCTGCACCTGGGCATGATCTTCCAGTGCTTGGAATCTACACAGCCGATTCAGTGAAGCTGCTGGGAAAAAGAAAATCGGTTGACAAAGGTGAGCAATTACAATTTATTGTGACTAAAATTCCCCATCTTAATTTATTAGTCAGAGACAGTGTAAGATTTCGTGGTGTCCAGTTAACCTATTTATCATTGACGCCTTGGTCACTTTTATTGCCTTTTCCTTTCATGTGTTATGAATCATACTCGCTACCGTGGCGGACGCGTTATCGCCTTTGTCTCAGAGACTTAATATTCGCAGTTTTGGTCAGCGCGGTCATTGCTTGTTAGTTTTTATATTCTTTTGTTGAGGCAAGGCAGAAGCTAGTTTTACTGGGAATTTACCTTTTGTGTTAGTTCAGTTATATTTGTTCTGGCTACGCCCTTGATACTGTAGTGCTCCTACCGTCCTATCTTAGTTAGATTTCTTACCGGTACCAACGCCAACCTAGTTTGTAAACTAAATTTATCAGTTTTACTTATCTGGCCCACTGGGCTATGCTTAGTGCAGTAAATTGTAGTTTTAGGGTTTGTGATCATTTTCTGACTCTCGCGTAGCTGTGTGTTGCTTGCCTCTTCGCTTTATTTTTAGATGCTGAATTAGCGGCTTTTAACGCCAATTAGGACAAGTTGTTAATTGCTTTCTGTAAAGCTATTGTTGCATAATACAGATTTCTTGCTTCTTCGCCCGAGTTGGTTTGGTTTCTGTTCTCACGTAGGACAGACCAGGTTAGCTACAGCTGTCCAGCAAGTTCAAATAGAGTCATCCGATTCTTGCTGCAATCGCGAGGATCGACCACAGACAGTATTGCTACCTTGGGGATTTCTGTTGATTCTATGATGAACAAAAGCTTATGCAACGATATGAAAGAAACGGTTCATCAAGTATCTAATTATGTTAAGCATGACATGAAATTGCAATCAGCTTGTGAACAAATGTGTCAGAACTTTCCAGATGTCTTTAAGCCAGAACTTGGTTGTCTGCAAGATTTTGAGCTTGATATCTGATTTAAAAATGACACCAAGCCCATTTTTTTGTAAGCCACGACCAGTAGGCTACCTTTTGCACTGCAAAACGAGCTGGCACAAGCTTATGAAGCTGGTATTAAAAAAGGAGTGTGGAAGATGACACAGTTTAATGACTACGGGACTCCAGTAGTGCCTGTTCGAAAAACTAAACTACCAGGTCAAGAAAGTGCTGGTATTCGGGTCTGTGGGGACTACTCAGTCACTGTTAACTCACAGCTGGAGACTCACCGACAACCACTTCCTTTACCTGAAGAACTGATGCACAAATTAGGTGGAGGTTACGGTTTTACTAAAATCGACCTTGCGGATGCATACAATCAAATACCCTTGAGTAAAGAAAGTCAAAAGAAACTGGCTCTAAGTACACATAAAGGTGTTCTTTTACAAATGAGACCGTTCGGTATTAGTTTAGCCCCTGACTATTTTCAGGAAATCATGTTCCAATTGACAAACGATTTAAAAGGTGTTGCTGTGTATTTGGACGATATTCTTGTGAGTGGAGCCACGGCAGAAGATCACCTACAAAATCTTCGGGTACTGTTACAACGATTACAAGACAAAGGCTTACGTTGCCGCCTAGAAAAATGTGTTTTTGCACAACCCAGTGTTGAGTATCTTGGGCATCAATTGTATCAATCCGGCATTTCTAAAAGCACAAAATTGGATGCAGTACTTGAAATGCCACCACCTAAAGACGTTCCTAGTCTTCGCTCTTTTTTGGGTCCTGTCCAGTTTTACAGCAAATTCCTACCTCATTTATCAACAATCACTGAACCTCTCCACAAGTTAACGAGGAAAGGAGTTAATTGGGAATGGAATCATGAATAGAAGGCTAGTTTTGGCACTTTAAAATAGATGCTTTCTAGTAATTTTGTTTTAGCCCACTTTAATCCATCTCTTCCTTTGGGCATTTCATGCGACGCTTCAAATGTTGGTATTGACGCAGTATTATTTCATCGCTTTCCAGATGGTAGAGAACGCCCTGTGGCCAATGCGTCAAAAACTTTAACAGATGCTCAAAGAAAATATAGTCAAATCCAAAAAGAAGCACTCTCAATTGTTTTTGCTCTGCAGAAATTTCACCAGTATTTGTATGGACGTCGATTTATTTTGGTTATGGACGACAAACCGTTACTGGCCCTTTTTGGACCTCATAAAGCCACGCCGGTTTTACCTGCAAATCGTTTGGCTCGATGGGCTCTCATGTTGAGTCAATACGAGTATACAATTGAATACAGAAAAACCGCAGCGCACTGAAACGCAGATACCTTAATTCGACTTCCCGTGCGAACAGATGATGAATTTGACAAAGAAGAGGAGAAAGACAATACACATGTGGTAAATGCAATCAATACAGTTGGCTTACAGTTAAAAGATACTGATCCTGAGCTGTTGGCGAAAGAATCCGCCAAAGATCCAGTTATTTCTACGATAGTGAGATATGTTCAAGACGGCTGGATTGACGAGAAGGATACCTCCGCAAACGAACATTACTCAATTGATGACTTCGAAAAAATTGCAACTTCCCTGTCAACATCATTCGGATGTTTGCTCTATGGAGCACGGTTAGTTATACCTCATAGCCTTCAACAACAAGTATTAAAGTTGTTACATTTGGGACATTTTGGTATTCAGTGCATGAAGCAGTTGGCACGCACTGCAGTGTATTGGCCGAGAATTGATTACGACAAAGTCGACACCTGTCACAAATGTTATTCCTGTGCCCAGCACCAAAATGATCCTCCAAAGCAGCTAAATCATCCGCGGATGCTACCGAAACGTCCATGGAGCAGGGTTCACATTGACCATGCTATTAATTTTATGGGGAGGAACTGGTTGGTGTTAACGGATGCTTTTTCAAAATATCCATGCATTCACCCAACAGCGTCCCTGAGCACCAAAGCGACAATTGATATTCTGGAAATGGAATTTGCTCATTTTGGTTACCCGCACACCGTGGTATCAGACAATGCAGCAACTTTTAAGTCTGATGAATTTCAGAACTGGTGCATGGAAAGAGGAATCATTCACCTGACCGGAGCACCATACCATCCAGCAACTAATGGTGCTGTTGAAAGACTCGTGCAAACTTTTAAGAAAGCTTTAAAAAAGTCTGAATTACCCCCACTGAAAGCCTTGCAAGAGTTTCTGATGCTATATCGGCGGACACCGTCACCTTGTGGATATTCGCCAAGTGAATTGTTGATGGGGCGTCAAATTCGTGCTAAAATTGACACGTTTATGCCTTCACCGGCACACATCTTGCAAAGACGTCAACTTGTAAACCAACAAGAGACTCACAAGCCTGAGACAATGAAGTTCAACATTGGTACACCATGCTACGCAAGGAAATATTCTCAAAACACGGAAGAAGAAAAATAGGTGCCAGGAGTAATCGTAAAAACTTATGGAAGCCGCAGTTTTAATATCAAAATCATTTCAAATGGCAAAATTTGGAGAAGGCATCTCGAACAACTGCGACCTCGCTATACGGCACACACCTCAAGAAGAAAACACTTCTGATTCTGATGGGTTGGTAAGCGATCTGACAAACAAATCAAATAACAATTCCACAGCAGATTTAGATTCTGATGCCACTGTTCAAACACCTAGGCGCTCGAATCCACGACGCCAACCACGAACTGTATATGACTATCGAGTATATTGAATATTTCAGAAATTAAAGGGAGAGGTGTTGTGGTCCCTGCTTAAAATATAAAGACCTTGATTGATTATATACTTGGCAACACTTTTGTCATGTAAACTGTACAGGCTAAAGCTCAATAATGTGATTTTGTAAAAAGCTGATGTGTTGCAAGGTAACCTATTATAAAGTTTTGCTGTTACATGATGCTAATTACTATTATTTTGTTTTGCTTTCTATTCTATTTGAATAAGTAAACTGATAAAGATAAACTTGTGTAATCTTTTTGAGTTAAATTAAGTTATAAATGCAACACACCTCATCAAATAATATTACTACTTTGTCTCAAACATCCTTCACGTTCAGTTTTTCCAGACCAACATTTTCAATCGAACTAAACATTGCTATTACTTAATTATAGGTGAAGTCAGTAAATCTAATTATATAAATTGATAAAATATCTCATTCAACCCAACACGAGTTTAATCAAACAGTCTAGGACAAGGGTCGGCAACTTTTTGCACTAAGAGTCATTTTAACCCATATTCCATGAAATAAAAACCATGGGGAGCCGCAAAACTATTTTTACAATAAAAGGAAAACAACACTATACAATATTTTTATTTTTTGGTTTTAGTAAAAAACTGTCATGTGACGTATTTATAAAAGCAGTCAATGCAATCAGACTTAGTTAATGTGACTTTTGTTCTTGCATCCCTGCGCACAGTATTTGCATATCAGGGCTGTAGGATGTCACCTTCATCTTCACACAGGATTGTAAGCTGTCGTCTGTGAGACGTGTGTAATATCTATGTTTAATGTAGTTCATGTTGGAGAAAAGTTGCCCACATACGTATGTGGATCCAAAGATTGACAGGATTTCAAATGCATACTTTTTCATGTTTTCAGACACATTGGAGAGAGCATTGTATATTTCGAAAATCCATTGGTCCTGTTTTGAATTTTACTCCAATTGTGACCCTAAGCAAGATCGGCCTTCTGACGAGCTACATTTTTAAGGTCAGCTGTCAGGCGTCTAAACTTGGATATACACATGTCTTTGTCTGCTATGTTGGCCAATTCTATTTCAAAATCAGGTTGACTCACACCTTCCAATGCAATCATATTTAGTTCGGATGGATCGATGTTGAAGGGAGAAACAAGAAAGGATAGTCTTTTTTCTTTTCTGAACTCACAGAAGAGTCTCCCAAATAAACTTTGCATTGCCATTGTTTTATCTGCTGTCCTCTCCTTTTTTCAACACGATGAGAAGTATATACGGTTTATTACTTATGAGCTATATACATCCAGCTTCAGTAATCTCGAACAAGGAAAAAGAGAGACGCACATGTAACAGCGTCATAACAACAATCTAGCAACACTATGCGTCGCTATAGAGTGGATAACAATGGCTTAAGAGGGGAGTGCTAAATCCATATCTTACATTCCCCCCTTTTAACAAAGCAGGCATGAGGCATGTTTGAATCAAACGTAATCGTCAAATTTTTGAGGATGGGTAATACGACGACCAAAACACGATGTTCTAATGTGAGGCGTAGTTGTACAAACAAAGTTTCGGGAATTATTACGCACAACATTAGTATAGTGATCAGCATCATCAACACATTGAGTATTACTGTCAAAATTAGCAGTAGGGTTAGCTTTAAATAGATGACGTCTGTTTCGTCGAACTAGACCATGTTGGCTTTGCATCACATATGAACGAGGGTTAGCATCACGATCTACAATAACGGCTTGATCTCTGCGATTACACTTTCTCCCCTTTTTTGAAAGGTGATAAGGGCTTAGTGCCTCGATTGTAATAATATTGTTGGCGAGACTGTACAGCGCTAAGAGAATCAGCAATATCAACAACACAAGGTTCAAGCAACTTACGAGCACAAGGAAGTTTGCTGCGCAATCGCTTACTCATTAATATTTGAGCAGGAGAGTACGGTAAACCAGATACAGGAGTATTGCGAAACTCAAGCAATGACAAATAGGGATCTTTGTTTTGATAGTCAGCTTTTTTGAGAATACGTTTTAGCGTTTGAATAGTACGTTCAACTTGGCCATTATTTTGGGGGTAATTAGGACTTGACGTTGTGGTTTTAAAACCCCATTCGTGAGAGAACGTTAAAAATTCTTGGCTTTGAAATGGCATGTTATCGGACATTACCTCATTAGGAATACCAAATCGTGCAAAAATACATTTTAAATGTTCAACTACAGTTTTCGCTGTTTTGTCTGGCAAAACAATCATTTCAGGAAATTTAGAAAAATAATCAACAACAACTAAATAGTCGACATTTTTAAAGGTCATAATGTCAACACCAACTTTATAAAAGCGAGCATTCGGTATTTTATGTAAAATTAACGGTTCTCGTTGATGCTCATTTTGAAACTAAGAGCAAACATTACATGCACTTACTAGCGATTCAATGTCGTGTGACATGCGTGGCCAATACAGCAAATTCACGTGCACGCGCCTTACAATTTTCAATGCCAAAATGACTTTCATGAATAAGCGTAAGCATTTCAGTTTGCAATTCAAAAAGGACAATACGAGAATTGGTGAAAATAATGCCTTCGAAAAAGTGAAGCGTATCACGAATATGCCAGTATTTTCTGACATTGGCAAGAACATTTTTTTGGCCTTTCGGCCATCCATTTTTACAGTATTTCACGACTGTCTGTAGTGTCGAATCACGGGCAGTGGCTTCTCGAAATTCGTCAGGTTTTAAAGTGGTAATCGGCAAGTGTTTAATTATGGAATGAACAACATAATCAATTTCTTGATCTTCATGATCAGCATCTTGAATAATTAGATAAGCTCGGGATAGCGTGTCAGCTAGATACATAAATTTACCAGGAACATAGTGAACATGCAAATCATATGGTTGCAGATTCAACATCATTCTCTGCAATCTGGGAGGAATTTTGTCCATTGTCTTCTTCATGATTGTCTCTAGTGGCTTGTGATCATTCTCAATCACCGCGTGCTCTTTGCCGTAAATGTATTGGTGGAATTTTCGAACCGCAAAGACAATTGACAGCATTTCTTTTTCTATCTGAGCGTAATTAAGTTCGGCTTTGCTCAAAGCTCTGGATGCATACGCAATCGGTTTTCCTTGTTGCAGAATACAAGCTCCCAAGCCAGACTGAGAAGCATCGCATTGAATGGTCACTGGCTTGTGAACGTCATAAAAAGATAGAGTGGGAGCATGGGTTAGAGAGGTTTTGAGCTGCTGCAGCGCTGTATCATGCGACTTGGTCCACTTCCAATTAGCATTTTTTTTCAGCAGTTCTCTGAGAGGAGCAGTAATAGTAGACTCATTGGGTATGTATTGTGAGAGGTATCTGGATATACCTAGCAGTCGTTGAAGAGAAGATACATCTGTTGGTAGAGGCATGTCAACTATAGCTACAATTTTTTGTTCATCTGGTTGCAGCTCATTCGCGGTTACAACGTTACCTATGTATGTGACTGTAGGTACCTTGAATTGAATCTTGTTTTTGTTGAATTTTACTCCTTTCTCACGAGCTCTTTGCAGATCAGTTTGAAGGATTCTGTCATGTCCTTGTTTATCTCGAGCTGCAATAATTAGATCATCAGCAATAACGTGGATGCCATTAATATCTCCAAACGTCTCTTCATTCCGTTTTTGCATGATTTCACTGGCGGATGATATACCAAAAGGCATTCGTAAAAAACGCTTGCGTCCCCATGTAGAATGAAATGAAGATAATAATGATGACTCGGGTGTGAGTTTCACGTGCCAATACGCATCTTTCATGTCAATTGCAGTGAACAAAGTGTTGCCACTGAGTTGTGATTGAACATCACCAGGGGTAGGAATACTGTAGTGCTCACGTAAAATCACAGCATTAAGGGGCTTAGGATCAAGGCAAATACGCAACTGGCCGTTCTTTTTTTCGACCACGACAATGTTATGAACCCAGTCAGTAGGTTCGTCTACATCAGCAATTATACAATTGTCGGTCAAGGTTTGCAAATATTTTTTTAATTTAGGTTGCAGCGCATAGGGCACTTTGTGAGGTGGTTGTACAACACCTTCAACATTTGGCTTAATCGCAATATGATATTCTTTTTCATACAACCCATAACCAGTAAACAAGTCAGCATAGTCATCACAAATGTTCGAAAAGAGTAGAGGTGAATTAAATTTGGTATCACTGCATGAATTTACTCTTTTAAAGATTTAAATCAAAACAAGCACTTTCTCCAAGAATAGCATGATTGATAGCATCACACACATAAAAAGTTAGATTATGACACATTTCAGTTTTATCAAAGCATATTTCAACTCAACTTTACCACACGGTTGGACCATATTATGTCCAAAACCAGTTAAAGTGACATTAGCACGAGTAAGTGTTTAACGCATTTTATCAAAAAACGTTTTCGATAAAACATTTACCTCTGCACCGGTATCAAGAGTAAAAGAAATTCTATATTTCACAGAGTCATTGTCTTCAACAATCAAGCGCTCAGATATTCTCGACTTCAAAGTAGATAAGGAAAGGGAGCCAATCTTGAGAAATTGTTCATCACTTGGGTAATCAGAGTCGGTTTCAACTTGACGCATTTTCTTTGGCTCAAACGTTTGCAAAATGATTTCGTTTGCCACATTTTTGGCAAACTTTTCCATATGAAGGACACTGCCTACGAGCATGTTGTTGACCACAATATTGACAATCAATTGGCTGTCTGGAATTATGCAGCCTATTGGATCTATGCATTGGTTTAGGAGCTGAGGCTACAGTGTTTACTACGCAAGAAGAGTCTATGGTGCCTTTTCGAATTTTGCTGGCTTCAGCATCCTGGCATAAGTCAATTGCTTTTTCCAGTGTAATTCTAGGATCAAGTAAAAGCTTGTCTCTGACTAATTGGTCTTGATGTCCAAAAACTACTTGCATACATATAAAACGGTCTTCTAATTCTCCGAGATTGCATTTTTTTGCTTCAGTTCTCAATGAATTTATGAAACATTCAAAGGATTCTCCAGAAAGTTGCCTTCTTTGTAAGAACAGATGGGTATCATAAACGATGTTCTTTTTTGGCTCACATAAAGATCTAAATTTGCTCAAGACAGTTTCGATATTGTCTTTTTTGTCCCGACCTACTTTGTAAAGTGAAACTTGTCAAATCGATCTGCAGCACCTTCTCCAGCACGGTGAAGTAATATGGCAACTTGGGTTGATCCCTTTTTCTTATGCAGTTCTGCTGCCTCATAGTATGTACGGAACAGTCTTTCCCACCTTCTCCAGCTATCAGCAAGGTTCTTTGTATTAAAATTCATCGGTTTGGGTGGTTCCAACGACCCCGTTTCGTATTCGAGATGGATTACACTTATCTGTTTATTGGGCAACTTTTTTTTTAAATAAAAAATTAGGCTAATAGGCAATTCACGATGCTTTTGCTATTAAGACCACCGTTCTATGCTTTGGACAGTCTTATTCGAATGCCGTCTGACACCATGTTTTATCTGCTGTCCTCTCCTTACTTCAACACGATGAGAAGTATGTACAGTTTATTACTTATGAGCTATATAGATCCAGCTCCAGTAATCTCGAACAAAGAAAAAGAGAGACGCACATGTAACAGCGTCATGACAACATTCTAGCAACACTATGCGTCGCTATAGAGTGAATAACAATGGCTTAGGAGGAGAGTGCTAAATCCATATGCTACAGCCATGATTGCAGATTGCAAATATTCTAAATTTGTTGCAATGTCACTGTGAGTTTGTTTGAATACTCTCAAACAAGAAAAGTGAGATAATGTACCTCTCTGTAAATCTCTGGCAAAAACCGTGAGCTTTCGTTTGAATGCCAAAACATCTTCGAGCATGTGCAGGGTTGTGCGTCCTCTCTTGAAGAACTATATTCAGCGTGATTAGATGCGCTGTCATGTCTACTATGAAGTGTAGCTTTTCCAGCCATTCCGCCTGTTCCAGTTGAGGATAATTAATCATTTTGCTGTCTAAAAAAGTTTTCACTTTTTTCAAAGCGTTTCAACAATTCCTCTCTGGACAGCCAACGTACTTAATTGTTCAAGAGATTACAGTAGATCGTCCAATAACATACGGAACTGACGGTGATTTAAAGCTTTTGTTGATAATTTGATTGACAACATTCATTACTTGCGTACATTATGGGGGAAACGTTTGAGCAAGTGCAGACAAAATTCTTTCATAAAACTTTTTAATTAAAACTCTTTCTTGCCTTAATTAAACTGCAGGGTTTCTTTCTATTTGAATAAGCTGCTGGAGATCTACTGTTATAATTAGTGTCTTTTGTGTTGTAAACAATAGTAAAAAAATCTAGGACAGCCATTCTCTCTGAAGTTTCTTTGTCTATTTCCACGTGCTCGCATGAGAATTTCGTAATTTAGCAGCACTATAAAACTACGGCACTCTAGTACTTGGCATTTTTCTCAAAATCAAAACACGGATGAAATGTAATCTCTGCTATAAAGTCGAATCGTTTCGGAAAGTCGCATACAGTCAGTAAGTATATATATTATAAGCTGTCGTAGTATTAACAACGAGTGCTTCTCGTAATTCTCTTATGATTATAATTATTTATCGTCGTACTTAATGCCTTTGCTTTTGCTATTTGATCTTTCTATTCTTCTATTTTTGGTGCCCAATTTAAGTATGGGTTTGGGTATTTGCTCAGAATTGTTAAATTATTGTAGAAGACCTGTCGCAGTATCGACGCCATTTGTGTATGATCCATCGAATTTTTCGTCTCGGAATTATATTTGATTCAATCATCGAGAGTGCCCTTTGATACCGCGATTGAGTTTGCGCTGTGCACTAAGACCTTCCCTCAAACCGTGAGACTGGGATAGCAGCAGTCACAGAGGGATGATATAAATAGGCATAGTACAGGAATAGTAGAGACATAGTACCGGTACAAAGATAGCAGGGGAGGTGTGCATCCGAAAACCAGTCGCACCAATATAAAGAAGCCTTACCTCTTTCTTTTCAAAAAAAATTAACTTTATGAGTTTAGATTTAAGCATTGAAGGGGTGCAATGAGATTTCACATTAAAAGCTCAAGTTATCATCACTATGCCTTTACTATGCTTGTACTATGCCTGTACTTTACCTACTATGCTTACTATGCCTATTTAAAACTACCGGTCACAGAGCACACAGTGCCTCTTGATGCAAGATGCAATGAAAAGACAGTTGCTTTCTGTCCAAAGACTTTTGCAGTAAAGCTACAAAGCCCTTTTGCATGCTAAGTGCCCCATCAGTATCTACCGACACTAGGTGGGTTGTATTTATGCCTTTTTCTCTTAAACATTCCAAGATAGCCTCACAGATGTCTTCCCCACGCGTTTGACCTTTCAGTGGTATCAGCTCAATTATCTCTTCTTGTGGCCCAGCACAGTTTACATATCAATAGCACTATTTCTTCAATAACACTTTTGTCTTTCGACTCATCACAGGCAATAGAGTAGGCTACTGCCAAAATTCTATCTCTTATTTGCTGTTATGTGATGTCTTCTGCCATTCTGGAGGTTCTGTCTTCAACAGTTTTTGCAAAGAGTGGCATGTCACGGATTTTTTGCACGATTTCACTCTTGTTTTTAAAGTCCGTGAATAAATGTTCAAATATCTTAATGATGGAATTTTTATATATTCTCCATCATTAATTCGCTTACCATGCTTGACATTTCCTGAGCGGCTACAAAACTGGCATACGTGGTTGAGTTGGCAGGCTTGATCCACTAATTAAATTGACGTTTACTTTGATCAGCCTTTCGCATTAGTTCTAAAACAGTTTTTTCTTTCGCATCCTCTTCTGAACATTTTTGAGCAAACGATATGTGCTTATTTTGAAGACGTCTTTCAACATTGGACTTTTTGTTGTTTGCAAATTTCTCGTTACATGTTAAGCACACTGGTAAACCGGTCTTACCAGCAATGAAAGCAAATGAATTTGTCCACGAAGCATTAAACGTTCTTTGTTCTTCAGACACTTTTCTTTTCTTAGATTTACTCATAGTTGGTTGACAATTATATAAAATTATCTTTCTAAAACAAGCAACCTAAAAAATTGTTTTAGATTGAGTAGGCCTACATCGGTGTAGCGTCCTGGCGAATAGGCCTAGACGCTAAGAGATGCCAGTTGATTCTAAATACGCTTACCCGTCGAACTTCCACGCCGGTTTGTAAAGGATGTTTATTTGAATAGAAGCGTGTATGGCAGGGCGTCAACAGGTAAGGTAACTATGTACAAAAGAAAGAAAATTAACAATTTGCACATATAGGTATCAATTATCGGTGCACACATCACACGTATATATTCCTGACGTTGGACGAACGAAGGCTGAAACCCAAAAACCATCAATAAATTTATTTCGATATCCTGCTTGACATGAAGACAAAATATATATCCAATTGCTTGTCCATAATCAAAACAACATGCAATTAAACCAAACCAAATTCAATAAGCCAGCACTTATTCAACTAGACAATACAGTAGCATGTAACACAAAAAACAGATTGTTAGCCCTCAAAACTATCCAAATTTGTTTTTTGTTTTTTTTTGTTTTATTTGCCATATTTATCCTCCATTCACGAGAAAGCGAATTGTATCGCTATACTTTGGACGGTAAGTCCGCACTCGCTTGGGAGTTGCCGTTTTCGAGGTTTATGGGTCACCTGTCTTCCACATAAAGGTGGGGCGTCCCGTTAAGTGCCTTGCCCAAGGACACAACAAGCGAACTTGCCGGCTTGTTCTCCACAACCTCCCCTAAATGCCGAGCGCCAAGCAGGGAAGCTGTGAATACCATTTTTTAAAGTCTTTTGGTATGATTCGACAAGGGGAATGAACCCCAGGTCTACCGACTACGAAGCGGACGCTCTAACCACTACGCCATCGCGTCGGATGTCAGATAAAGCCTATCAATTACAAAGAGAAAGGACTTGCTGGTACACGTGCTGTACAACTACACCTTAATCTAAGGATAAATAGCTAGCTAAGATCAAATTACCCATCTTAAATAAACAACTAGAACATGCTGATTATCCAAATGTGCTAATGAAAACAAAGGTTGCTAATGAAAACGAAGATAATGTTGCCAACTAAAATTCTCAATTGATAGATATTACAAGGAATGTTATAGGTCACAACAGCTACAATCGGTCTGCAAAAAGTATAATAGTTGCTTTCTTTGTAACAGTTATTTACAGCGTAGTTTTGCCGCGTGCGTTTTCTCTAACCGCTGCTAGTAAGCTGCTAGAAACTGTGTTAGTAGACTATGTCATACCCGGATTATCAGGTCACAATCAAAAATATCAGGGCATAATAATGGCTTTGTTGAGTTTTCGGCAATTAGCTGAATTTACCTCGAGTGGTATCGCTATCACATTTTTTCAACTAAAAAGAGGAAATAAAACAGCAGAAAGAATGAATCACAAACTTAAATATGCGCTCGCTACAGCAGCAAGAACATTTTAATAGTTTTGCACTCAACGATGAAATTTATAGGTAAATTACCATTCTTTTTTTAATAATCACAAAGAGCCGCAACAGAATGATCAAAGAGCCGCAGGTTGCCGACCTATAATCTAGGAAAATCTAAGATTAGTAGTGTAACAGTAGTTAGATATACCGGTAGCCTACTATCTTTTGAATTTCCAAAATAATAATCTATTGTCTGCATCATCAGTAAAAAAAACTATAATATGAGTCTAATTGGTGAACTATTTTAGGCCAACTTTGCCAAAAGTTTGGTCAAAAGTATTTACTTGCTTGTTTGCGGTTTAAATCATAATAATCCAACCACTATTGATAAGCTATCAACTGACAAAATGTATAGTTAAAGCCTAAGAAAAATCGGCCTGTCCAAAGTCTTAAATCAAACATTTAATCGGTCAGTTGTTTGACGTATTCCTTTTGTCCATACATCGCTAAAGCAAAACTTTTACCTTTTACCCAACATAGAAATTGAACTGGTAAACGCGGAGACTTTAGAATTTAGCCCTGCTTTGGTACCATGGGGTTGTAGCGAACGCCATGCCTTCGCTCCCCATATTTGTATTGTGACGTCATAACGCCGACTAACTATATAAGCGCTGTACAGTATTATTCGCTCTCTTTTCCGACAACACGTGCTGTTCAAGAAACACCTACTGTGTGCTGTATTGCCAGCTAAAGGAAAGACCGTTGCGCTACAGGGTCAATATGACCCCGACGCCTTTTGGAATTCAAAACTGGAATCAAACTGGAAACTTAAAGAGCGGTAAAGTGAGTTCAAATGAACAGTACAATGGACTTTGAATATGTGCTGCTGCTTTACAGCAGTTCTGTGATTGTAAGCCTAATAACGATTGCATGCATGCTAGGCTTATATTATTTCATGTTTCGCGATTTATAAAGGCATGGACCCGATACATTAGGCTTATCAGCTAGTTCCAGTAGGCACGCTTCATCTTCGAGTGGCGACACTAGCATTTCAGGCGCGCAGTATTCGTCATGTAATTCACGTCATCAATCGACCCCCATTCCCTTGCCTAGACCCAGACTAGCAAGCTCTACTAATTCTCTGAATAGCTTGGTTGACATAGAACCGTTTCGATTACCTGATTTCTGGCATAGTAATGTACGTGGATATTTTCAAACCGCTGAAATATTGTTCGACCACGCAAATGTCTCAGACGAAGTTACCGGCAGTACGCTAAGCTTCTCGATTCATTGCAAAAGAACCATGCTATGTTTCCCAAAATAACAGATATTTTGCAAAATATCCCAAATGACCGCCCCTACTCCAGTTTAAAAGCTTTCCTGTTGAAAAAATATTCCAGTACCACAAGTGACAGTGTCTCTGCTCTTTTGCACACTCGCCGACGTGGTGACGATTCAGTGCTCGATTATTTCCAGCGACTTAAAACGACCCTAGGCGACGCTTTTGAGCCCGAATCAAACTTCCAAACAGAGCTGCTTCGCCATTGCTTGTTGAATTCCGTTGATGTAGACGTACGAATGAACTTGTATCATTATGAACATTTACCCCTTGACGAGTTTGTCAAGCATGCTGACCAACTTTTACAATGTAAACAGGGACTCCATACCTTTAGCTCTGCGCAATCACTGTCAAGTACCCCTGTTTCCCCGCCCCCTCACAATCAACACGTCATCAACGAGCTCTTGGAAAGTCGTTTAAAAAATATACAAGAGTGTGTAAATAATCTGGCAGATAGCACGATTCGGCATCGTTTACATAACATGCCTCCATTGGATTCAAACTCATTTCCTCCCGGCGGCACTGGTTCTCCTTAAGAAAGACCCAACCTACATAGTTGCGACACCAGTTCACAAACAAACACACCAGCAGCCAAAAGCCTTTGTTATTTTCATAGCACCTATGGAGACAGAACATACCGCTGTACTGGCCATGGTTGTGCCAAATATCGTCCCGGATGTTTGTCCATGTCAAAAAACGATCGCCCCAACTTCACGGCATAGGGGAGTGGAGTAACGGGGCAGCGTTTAATAATCCCCTACTTTTTGTAATAGACAAGTCTTCTGGTGTCCGTTTTCTAATTGACACAGGCGCATCATGCAGCATTTTTCCATTGTCACACACTAACACAGCCTCTATTCAACCCAGTCCCTCAAAAACCCTTCCTACCATTGGCGGCAACATGCAAATCACTGGCACTTTGAAAGCCACCTTAAACTTGGGGTTGTCACGTTTATTACCTTTTGATTTTTATGTTGTAGATTTAGCTTATGGCATCATAGGCGCAGATTTCTGGCAAGACACGGCTTAACCGTAAATTTAACAGCTAGACAGTTGATTGAATGTTTAGAAGTGGAGCGTGCCACTTTTCATGACTCCGTGGAGAGCGAAGATGGCTTCTTAACTTCTAGTGACACCCCGCCTGATGCCAATCTTTTACAAACTCTCCAATCTGAATTTCCAGAGGTATTCGACCCTTCCCGCCGCTCACGCATTATTAGACACTCGATTATTGCCTCAGTAGAGACTACTACCGAAATACCCGTCACTGCCCGCTCGCGCAAATTAAGCCCAGAAAAGTTTCGTGGGCTTCAGGCGGAGATAAAACGATTACTTGACCAAGGGATACTAGAAAGAAGCCAAAGCGCATGGTCTTGCCCAATTGTTATGGTGTCAAAACAAGATGGTTCATTCCGACTCTGCGCGGATCTAGTGGCACTGAAGAAAATCCTCAAAGTTCAAAAACATTCCTTGCCCAACATCAATGATTTCGTGTCGTTGGCACACGGCTGTAATTGGTTTTCTTCTCTTGATGTAAAAGACGCGTATTATAATATCCCTGTAAAGGAATCCGATCGCCATAAATTGACAATTACGTGCCCCCTCGGGAACTTTTCTTATAAATATTTGCCGATGGGCCTCGCTTCTAGTTCCGCATATTATCAACGCTTAATGAACGAAGTTGTGACTGGAATGAGTAATATTTTTTGTTATCTCGATGATATCATAGTGATGATGCGCGACCTTAAGAAGCATAAACGGGTTCTGCGCACCCTTTTGAGTCGCCTGCGAGACCACGGATTGATTCTCAACTCCCGTAAGTGTGTCATTGCTGTTCACAGCCTGCTTTTTCTGGGTTACCGTGTTTCTAGTACGGGTGTTGCTCCATCAGAAGCTAAAGTGGCTGCGATTCAAAATGTGGACTTGCCTCGTACCAAACGGCAATTACGACGGTATTTAGGAATGTATCAATTTTATAGTCAGTTTGTCAAAAACTGCGCTAAATGGCTGCAGCCACTGCACGACTTAGTAGCTCAATCTCCAAATAATCGACCGTTGTTGTGGAGTAAAAACCAAAAACATTATTTTGAATTGAGTAAGGCCGCGTTGGTGGAAAGGACCTTGCTAGCTTTTCCGGATCCCACCGCCAAACTCGAACTGGTCACCGACGCCAGCGGAGATTTTATGGGAGGCGTATTGGAACAGGTTCGAAATGGAAATCGTGAGCCTCTTGCCTTCTGGTCAAAAGCTTTTACTCGAAACCAGCGCCAGTGGTCAACATTTGATCGTGAATTGCTAGCATGCTATTCTTCGATTCGCCACTTCCGTCATTTTCTTGACGCCAAGGATTTTGTTTTGCGCACCGACCACAAGCCAATTGTGCGTCAGTTCCATAACACCTCGAGTTCCTTAACACCTAGGCACCACCGGCATTTCGATTATATTGCCCAAATGACTAACCAAGTCGAATATGTCAAGGGAGAATCCAACGTGGCTGACTTACCAAGCCGTCCGATTGTGCAGCCAAAACTAAATGCTATTCTACCCATTACGTCAGCCACCATTAACTTTTTGGAGCTTGCAGAAGCTCAAGCAAACGACTCTGATTTAATGGAGCTGTTGTCAAACAACACAACGTCGCTAGTTTTGAAACAAGTTCCCCTTGCCGAACATCACACCACCATTTTATGTGACCAGTCCGCTGGTAGACTGCGACCTCTGGTGCCTCAAAGTTGGCGCGATAAGATTTTTCAGTTTTACCACTCCTTATCACACCCTGGAATTATGGCCAGCAGGAAGTTAATTCAACGGTCTTTTGTATGGCCTGACATGCGACGAGATATTACCAAATGGGCTCGAGAATGCCAACAGTGTGCCCGAGCAAAGATTGTTCGCCATAATGTTGCTCCGTTGGAAACGGTTACTCCCCCCCTCAGGGACGATTCACTCACGTTTATGTAGACATTACTGGGCCTTTGGGGGTGAGTCATGATTATAATTATTTGCTGGTCATCGTAGACCGTTTTTCACGCTTTATGAATGCAATACCCATGGTCGGGATCTCAGCTCAGGAATGTACCGATGCATTTATTCGACATTGGGTCGCGTGGGTAGGCTGCCCACAGCATCTCTTCACAGACAGAGGAACCCAGTTTACGTCATCGACATGGAAGTCAATGTGTGAGTACCTCGGGTGCCAGTTACATCATTCCACTGCTTACCACCCTCAAGCGCAAGGCATGGTGGAATGCTTTAACCCAACCTTAAAATCAAGTTTGCGTTGTACAGGCAATCCGTCTTTATGGTACGATCATCTACCTTGGGTATTACTCGCCCTGCGGAACACTCCAAAAGAAGACCTATGCCACGCTTCTCCTTGTGAGCTGGTATTTGGAGAATCTATGCGACTACTTTGTGAGTTTTTTGAATCGAAAGATGAACGCCTTGAACACACACTATTTGCGAATAATCTTGCCAAATATATCGCGTCCGTGCGTTATCACTCTCCACGTCAACACAACCGTCCTTCGTACGTTGAAAAAGTGCTTTTTCTGCCGGAAACAACCCACGTATATTTAAGAATACACAGTCATAAACCCCCTTTGCATCCTGTTTACAAGGGGCCGTTCAAAGTGCTGGACAAAAGAGAAAAGTACTTCATCATCGATTTCCGCACGCACACAGACAAAGTCACTATTGATCGCTTAAAGTCTGCCCAATTAAGTCTCGACACGCTAAACTAGGGGTGGGCAAACTTTTTAGCCTGATGGCCGCATCGACCAATTTTCGGGTGGTCGAGGGCCAGGGCTTGTTGTCTCGGACAGCTGCTTGCTGTAAAAGAAATTGCATTAGCTCAAAATTTCGCGAAATGTCCTCGCAATGTGGTATCTCAGGGCGCAAAAACGGTGGGGTCTCTAAAAAAAAAAGGTTATCGCATTTTCGTAGACGGTAAATGCGTGGTTGGGGCAAGGACATCGCCGCTTTTGCGCCTTTTCAATCCCCCTGTCGTATTTATTTCAATATGGCAAAGTTTCAAAACGTGTTCGCGGGCCGCACAGAGTGCTCTCGAGGGCCGCATGCGGCCCGCGGGCCGTAGTTTGCCCACCCCTACGCTAAACCAAGACGCTCTTGCCAACTCCATTGCAATGTCTCCTTCGACACAACCTCCTTACACTTTCGACCGCGACACTTACACAACATACACGACACGCACTGGCCGATCGGTGAGACGGCCTATTCACCTGACAGATTACACACCTTAATTTCAGAAGCACTGGTCGTCATCCTTGCAAATTGCCATAGGCTCATCATGTTTAGTTGTGGCACGAAATTAGTCCTTGTAAATGCTATCGCATGTGCTGTAAATTTACTTTGTGTTGCTTTGTGTTTGTGCTGTAAATTTGCTTTGTAAAAATGCGTTGTGTATTCGCTGAGTTGCTTAGATATTTTGCGGGGCGGTGGAGGACTGTAGCGAACGCCATGCCTTCGCTCCCCATATTTGTATTGTGACGTCATAACGCCGACTAACTATATAAGCGCTGTACAGTATTATTCGCTCTCTTTTCCGACAACACGTGCTGTTCAAGAAACACCTACTGTGTGCTGTATTGTCAGCTAAAGGAAAGACCGTTGCGCTACAGGGTCAATATGACCCCAGGCTTATTTGATAGGCTAAATATTCCAAACTTTGAAATTATGAGCTTTCATCTCGCTTTGTATTTTCTTTGCAGGTTCTTGTCAACTGTTTCTATTCATTCAATCTTAATTTCAATGTTGCCTTTTTTGTAATTTTCACATATTATTTGTTTGAGGTCATATTGACTCCATGAAAGAACTACTCATATCGTTGATTGTTCTTCAAGCTAAGCGCAGATTGGTGACCCCGCAAACACCTCAGGTTTTGAAACAAATCATTTGCAGCTGTGGAATTTTACCAGGAGCACCTCTAGCTGTTCAAAGCATCACCCAGCATTGTCCATCAGGGCGCAAGAGCTGCTTCCTTTGTCCGAGATTGAAGGACAAAAAGTACAGACTCACCTGCAGCAGATGTCATAACACCACTTGTGAAGAACACAGCAAGATGATCTGTAACCAGTGTCAAAAGTAAAATATTCGTGCAAAGTGCACTCCACTACATTTTTCAAGCAATAAACACAGACTAATAACAAATTAAGTTTTTCTACTGGTGTCAAAAAGTATTTTTAGCAATGAGGTCATATTGACCCCAATGTACTGGTGACGTGATTTTTTTCATCGTTCCAGAGTAGGGTTAAACCCAATACTTAAGGTTCGTGGTTCATTTGGTACCGGTACACCTCACACCAGAGAGCGCTACAACCAACAACCTCAACTCAATGAAAAACGCAGTTGCCAGACTAATTGTCGTGAAGAATATGGATAAAGAGTAATGTCAAGTGATGTATTTTTCAAAAAAATGTTTAACTTTGATCTTATAAAATAAATCTGACTGTCTGTGCTTGCTTTCGCAGCTTGAACTCAAGACCGCTTACTTTCGATTGTTTTTCATAATGCATGACCGTATATGAAGACAGATACAAACAATGTTTTTACCGACTTGTTAAAATTTGAAGAACAAAAGTAGTATAAATAAACAAATAAGTGGAACAGGCGAATAGTGGTGTTTAACTGTCTGTCTTAATAACACAATTGCTCAGTTTTAGTCATGAAAATTTTTTCTTCGGAATGGCGTGATTGGAATACTTGGCCATTCGATTATTATTATTGAAATAAAGAACTTTAATTTGATCGATTCATGTACTGATCCTGCGTCACCCGATAATTTTAATATTAGTTATTTTCACAAATGACAGCAAAAGTAAATATACTACCAGGAATCTACCCGTGAAGCAACTTGCTCGAAGCGATCCAGGTTGACGATCATATAACAGATAAAATCAAGGTACACTAGATCAGCTGAGCTACTTTATTATAAGAAATATATCGATTTCGCCTTATACAGGCATTTTCAATTTCTATGTAAAACGAAAATACAAAATGCATAAACCAACTTACCGTAATTATAAAATATTTTATCTTATTTAACGCAATTATTCTTATTTTATAATTACGGTAAGTTGGTTTATGCATTTTGTATTTTCGTTTTACATAGAAATTGAAAATGCCTGTATAAGGCGAAATCGATATTTCTTATAATAAAGTAGCTCAGCTGATCTAGTGTACCTTGATTTTATCTGTTATTTTCACAAAAAAGTTCTCGAAATTTAAACCGAAGCCGGATACTGCGTTTACAACTTTTTTTATGGAAACACGAGTATCCTAGCGCAAATTTTAAAAACCTATTTAGATGTTTTGTTTTATTGTTTTAAAAGCGATAGGCATTAACTTACGAGTAAAGAAATTTGACCATGGCATAGCCTAGCTGTTTTCAAATATATATTTGACGTACTGGTTTGTTTATAATTTGAGGACTATTTGTAGTTAGGAAATTTTGATAATATCAACAGAAAGTGTAAACTGAATTGAGTTAGGCATAAATTTAAAAAACAAACATTAAAAGGGTGTAGCTGTGTAGGCTAACAAAAACCTACAATCAAAATAAACTAAAATACAAAATACTGTGAAAAGTGTAGGAAGGATCTTTTCGGTAAAAGTCAGTGTTAGTTTGATGATTTTGCTTATTGGTGTTGGGGTTAGGCATGCTAGTAGAATTTCCATTCTTAAGTAGCACTTGTACTTGTTGTATTCACAATTATCCAGTTCTGATGTCTCTTTTGTATATGTGTATATGAAGTCTTGACGGAAATCTCATTCACTTCGGCCGGCAAGCTTATCTCTCTCTCATCGATAGCGGGGAAGGCATGTTGCAGCCACTGCAACTTCGATGCATACATGCACAGCTATCGTGACGATGCGATCTAGCTACTAAGAGTCATATGAGCATGAAGATGTTACAAACCACAAACAGAAAGTTACCAACAACAATGTTAATATATAAACCATAACAAAACTTACAAACAGTAGCTATCATGATAGAAGTGACTAGTCGCCGTATGGAGTGCACTCTTTTGACGCCGGACTTCAGCCAGGTGCCTGCCGTTGCGCTACACTATTTTGCCATCAATGGCATTGTGGCAACCTCAGCAACTTTTAACTACAAACCACAAGTAGAAACTCGCCAACAACACTTGGCTTTTTGTGTGGAACACCATCTAAATATGATTAACAAAACTTAAGATAGATTAAATATTTTTTAGCTACTTTTATTAGCGAAATTATAATGAGTGACGTTTTAGGTGCTTTTGCAGGTGTACTTGGTGACATTTAAAAATATTCAATAATAAATTCTACAAACAGCTAGACGATGTGGCCATGGGCTCCCCCATTGGACCCCTACTAGCTGACGTCATGATGAATTATGTAATTGATAAAGCGATCGAGCGCATGCCCCTGGACCATCAACCAAAGTTCTTTTGTCGCTATGTTGACGATTGTTTTGCTACTTTTACTAATACCTCCTCTATTGAGATATTTCTTCGTTATCTTAACAGTGTGCACAGTCAAATTCAGTTTACCAAAGAAGTAGAATTGCACAACTCTCTGGCTTTTCTTGATGTTCTCATCAAAAAGACTGACAAAGGAATTAAAACTAGCACCTATCACAAACCCACGTGCACTGGTCACCTTACAAAATTTTCTAGCTTTTCCTCTCTTCGTTACAAGCAAAATCTAGTAAACTCCCTTCTTCATCGTTCCTATTCTATCTGCAATTCCTATTCTCAAATTGATACAGAATTTTGTTTCATCAAAAACACACTTTTGCGGAATGAATATCCATCTGGCTTCATCGATAAATGCATCAGGCAATTTCTTAACAAAAAGTTTGCTCCTCGGACTCCTTTCATTCAAAAGAATCCCTCCAAATATTTTTTATTCAAGTTACCTTACCTAGGAAATATCTCACATCACGTTGAGAAAGAATGAAAAGAATTTATTGACAAGCATTTACCAGATACCATGCTTAGATTCGTCCATGTTACCAAAAACCTCAAGCAACAACTACACTTCAAAGATCCCCAACCCCAGTTATTAAGAAGCAACGTAGTATACCGGTTAAACTGTTCTTGTGATTCTTTCTATATTGGCCAAACTTGCCAGAATTTAGTAAAACGCCTGGATGAGCACCAGACTAGTCTCAACTTGGAAGTGTGTAACCATTTACAATCAAATCCAAATCACAGAGTTGACTTCAACAACCCACAAATTCTCACCAGCTCTCCTGACAAATCCAAACTCCTCATTCTAGAATCTCTTTGCATTCAACAATTGAAACCTAGTTTAAATTTACACTCCAAATCCTTTCCTCTCTGTTTATTTAACACGTGACCATCGCTTCTTGTGTGTTCATTTTTGTGTCAGTATGGCGTAGTTGCTAGCCAACCTGTTTGAGGTACATTATTTTCATTGGAAATGGCACCAGTTGAGGGCCAAAACGTTCGCAGTATGTTTATAACAAGTTGCTTGGCTGTTATTTTTGGATTAAAGTTATTAGTTTTTTCCCAACTATACCATGTGCCGAAGCCTTTTTAAGTTTTTGTGTTACTTTTTCTATTGTTTTGTTTGCATGAAAAAGCTTTTTATGCTTTGATTTTCTTGAGCTTTTGAAAGGTGATACTTTGCATGCAGCAAGTGAGTCATCTTACAAAGTTGAATTATTTTCAGCAGATAATGATTCAGAAAAATCTGTGGCATCTTCTGATAAACTTGAGAAAGTGGGAGAATTATGACCATGCAAAATATTCTTTGTGTGCATCCAACATTTTCTACACAATTTTTCTCCTGTAATTAAACAAAGCTTTCCAATTGTTCAGCAGTTTTTAAGCTCACTGAATGTGTTCCATACCGTTTTCTTTTTCTTCACTTTGCATGAACGTCAAAAGGATTATTGCATTTTTTTTTGCTTTCTATCTAAGCAAGTCAAGTGCATACAATAGTGATAAAAGCAAACTTTGGTGAGATTATCAATATCTAAGAATCCATCTTCCAAATGAGATTTACACCCAGCTCTCCAAAACAATGCTAAAATGTCATCATTAGAAAGTTTGCAAAGCTGTTTATATCCCTTTTCTTTCTTATGCTATGTTTTATAATAAGAATCTTCAGACATTATCTTTCCGATTTCACAAACACCTTTAAGCTGCTTTATAATTGTAATATTTCACAAAATCAAAATCTAATTACCAGTTTTAAAAATTGTAATAGATCAAACTTTACGTAGTATAAGGCAAATATTTTCCAACAATATCTGAAATCCAAATTTCAAGGCCAATATTTTCCAACAATATCTAAATCCAAGAAATTCGGTCAATATACTTGAGAAATCAAATGAGAAATTTAATTTAAGTTGTCATACATTCAGATGCCTCTAGCGGTATAAAAAAAAATTTGTTTTATCAAGAACTGTCTTCTGTTGTCTTTTTTTATTTTGTTGCTAATAAACTATCACTATTCATTCTATGACTTAGATTTAATGATCTACTTAATGTCTTCCATGTAGAAAATCTGATACATTATGGAAAATAAATCAGAATAAAATAAGCACTTCACAATAACTTCTTACTTTCCTTACATTACCAATACTGTAAATGCACAAAGAACATTTAAATTTTGTTCCAAAGCCAATATATTGTTTAACAAATAAATGGAATTTATACACATAATGGTGCCAATTGTCATCACACAACTCGGCATTTAAAAGCATGTAATCTATATATATAATAGTCAATGTCTGTGTGTATGTGTGTGTGTGTGTGTGTGTGTGTGTTCCCTATAGGAAGAAAGGTTAAAAAGTTTACATAAAAACTAAAAGTGTATTCTTATGTAAAATTCTCCGAGGAAGACAACGGAAGTAGTTCCGAACCTCTAAGTGCCCCCCTAAGGGAGCTATGGGGGGCAGAACCTCCCTTTGAAAATTCAAATATATTCAATTTTGATGAAATTTAAACCATATGTAGAAGACACTAAATTAGAAAGCTTTCCAAAATTTCAGCCTTTTTTGACTATATTAGGGGGCAGAAAGCCCCCTTGAAAATCTAAAGTTTTTGTTAGGTACCACAAACAGAAAAAAATTTGTGACAAATAAAAATCAAAATTTGATGGTTATGAGCAAGACTGTACATTTAAAAATCCCTAGCAGATTTACCCGTTATGGATCGGGTAAATATAACTTTTTCCAGAGAAGCCAAGTACGGTGTTTTGATTTCGATTAGAATCGTCTATGGGGGCTACGAGCCTATGGGGCTCTACTAGAGGCCTATTTGTACTGTTGTACGATGAAATAAAAATCATGAAAACACATTAGAATATGGTTATTCAATGTAAAAATTTAATCAGTCTTTACATTTTACCCGATCAACGACGGGTAAATCTGCCAAGTACAGTATTTTGATTTCGATCAGAATCGTCTATTGGGAGCTACGAGCCTATGGGGCTCTACTAGAGGCCTATTTGTACTGTTGTACGATGAAATAAAAATCATGAAAACACATTAGAATATGGTTATTCAATGTAAAAATTTAATCAGTCTTTACATTTTACCCGATCAACGACGGGTAAATCTGCCAAGTACGGTATTTTGATTTCGATCAGAATCGTCTATGGAGAGCTACGAGCCTATGGGGCTCTACTAGAGGCCTATTTGTACTGTTGTACGATGAAATAAAAATCATGAAAACACATTAAAATATGGTTATTCAATGTAAAAATTTAATCAGTCTTTACATTTTACCCGATCAACGACGGGTAAATCTGCCAAGTACGGTATTTTGATTTCGATCAGAATCGTCTATGGGGGGCTACGAGCCTATGGGGCTCTACTAAAGGCCTATTTGTACTGTTGTACAATGAAATAAAAATCATGAAAACACATTAAAATATGGTTATTCAATGTAAAAATTTAATCAGTCTTTACATTTTACCCGATCAACGACGGGTAAATCTGCTAGTTATAGAATAAAAGCAATTGATTGAAAACAGTATGGTGGCAACTTATTAAATAATTTTAGTTTGAAAGAAGCTTCAAGATAGATAATCTTATATTCTGAAAGTTGAAGGACCACCCTGTGTTATGGAATCAATCAGAAAAAAAATGACCAATCATGGATGGGAGGCTGGTGATTCAAGTTGGAGTCAAAACAAAAACAAAATTTGGTGATAACTTCCTACATAGTACTTATTTTGTAATTTCAACAACATTTTTGGATTCCTTATCTCTCCAAACATATAAACAGACACTTTGTTTGGAAATTGTGGATCAGAAATGACAATTTTAGACAGTTGTGCAACAGTGCCACTAATGGCGAAAATGCAAAATTTAAAGAGTGATATCTCTAAAACTGTAAAAGATTTTTTCAAAATTCCAAATTCTATGGAAATGATTTTCAAATGTCTATCAGATATGCAGATGTGAAAAAAATCCAAAAGGTCAAGGTGTTTATCATTTGCTGAAATATAATGGAATGACCCATATTAGCTTTTATCTTTTCTGACATCAAATATATATAAACTGAGCATTGGCATACCCATAAGATACATATTTGTAAGTATTCACAAGATACATATTCATAAGTATTTATACCCAAAAAATTATTTATTTTAACTTAGGCATAGCCTACTTCTTAAAATTATAAACTTGGCATCCCCTATTTGTGAGAGGCTAGTTGGCCAACCTTAAAACAAAAGGAAATTTTTATCCCGCATTTTTCATTATGTATATTATGTTTCATTATGTATACACACACACACACACACACACACACACACATTATATATATACATTAAGAGAGAGAGAATCTTATTTTAATGGAGCAACAAAACATTGCTGTATTTGTATAATTTTTTAATTGAGCTTACCAAAGGTGAGGTGAAACTGTGGCTCTAAGTCACTAATTCTTCTTTTCTGGATTCAAACAAAATAGGCAATAGAACCCATAGTAAGTGAGAAAAATCAAATGAATATTTTGCACTTCTTTAGTAAAACTAAAGATAAAATAACTAATGGTAATAGCAATACTTCAGTTAAGAGTAAGCTGATCAATTAATCAGAGCATCCACAATCTTTGTCAGATGACATTAAAAAGAACGTGCAAACTGGAGGTGAAAAGAATAAATGCAAAATATCAGAAAAATATGATTCAAGCTACTTGAAATTTGAATTTATTCAAGAACCTGGTAATGAGCTGGACCCATGGCCTCTTTGTATTGTGTGTTGTGAGAGTTTATCTAACGATGCCATGGAACCATCAAACTTGAAAGATACTTGCAATCAAAACACCTAGATTTAGCTGAGAAACCACTTGAATATTTTCAAAGAATGCATAAAGGTATGAAAAAACAAAAAGCTGCTTTAAAAAATTGTTGCAGATAACTCCCTATTAAAGACTTCCTACTTGATAGCAACTCAAATCGTGAAAAATAATCAGCCTTATACGATTGGAGAAGACTTAATCAAACCTTGCATGTAACAAGACTGGGAAGCAGCTTTGGGAAAACAAGCAGTTTAAAGACTGAAGGTAATTTCTATGTCTGCTAATACTGCTAAGTGCAGAATTGAAGCAATGGCTGATGATATTGAAAATCAAGTTATAAAAATTGTAAAAGATTCACCATTTTATTTAATTCAACTTGATGAGTCTACAAACGTAAGTAACAAGGTTCTTCTTTGTTTTGTGAGGGTTAAGTGTGAAGGAGAATTACAGGAAGAACATCTTTGCTCACTCAACTGGCCAGGTGGTACAACTAGCTTTGAGATTTTTAAAGCACTTGATAGTTATTTCCTGGAACACGGAATGGAATGGAAAAAATGTATTTGCATATGTACAGATAATGCTGCAAACATGACCTGACATCGAACAGGAGTTGTTGCAAAGGTAAAAATTGTTAGTCACTCCAACATTCTGTCCATGCATTGCATTATAGATGGTGAGCATCTTGTGGGGAAAAATGTCTCAAGAACTATATGTATCAGATGTGATTAAAATCATAAATGAGATTTGACACAAAGCGCTCAATTCTCGAATATTTGAAACCCTCTATGAAGAAATGGGTTCCCAGTATGCTCACCTTCTTCTTCACGCTGAGGTATAATAGCTTTTGAGGGGCAAAATACTAACCCAACTGTTCGTCCTGTGTGAAGAAAGTAAATTATTTTTTCAGCAGCAAAATAATCAGAACTTTGAAAAAACTCTTGTTCAATGAAGGGTGGGTAGCCAAGTTTGCATACCAGGCAGATGTTTTTTTCTCTGTTAAATGAATAAATATATCTTTGCAAGGATAACTTAAGGACGTGTTTACAATACAAAGTAAAATAGATGCTTTTCAAAAGAAACTATCACTATGGCAAACACAGTTGGCAGAAGGAGATCTACAAATGTTTACAAATTTTGTTGATTAGAGGGGAGAGAAGGATCTTAATGGAGATGTGGTATCCATCATTCAACAGCATTTACATTCACTGATAGAATATTTTGACTTTTATTATGCAAGTGAAGAAGATCCTAGGCCTGGAAATATGTGGATAATAGATCCATTTGTAGCGAACATCAAAGAGATCAAATTAAGTGTAAATGAAAAAGAAAGCCTTGTTGATCTATCTTGTGACAACAGTCTTCAGTTAAATTCCAGTCATCTTTATCAAGACCTCATTTCTGGCTCTCTGTAAAAAAAGGAATACCCATTACTGAGTGAGAAAGCAACAAAAATTTTAATCCAATTTTCAACAACGCATTTATGCAAAAAGACATTTTCATCTGTCACAGTAATTAAAACACAGTATCGTTCTCGCCTTGAAATAAACGCAGCTTTCCGTCTTGTAGTGATGTTATTGGAGCCAAATCTTCACATACTAATATCAAATAAACAGGAACAACCATCACATTAAAAATGGATAATATTGAAGTAAACTCATTTTTTTTTTTTTTTTATTATTTAATATAACTAATTTACCTTAAGTTTGTGTATTTCAAATTAAAAAAATTAAACTTTTCTAATTATTATTGTATAAATATATTTGCAGTACCTTTTTTTCTAAATATGTATTAGTGGTCTGCCAAATAGAAACCTATACATTTAGTGTTCCATGAAGTTCTAAAGGTTGGTGACTGCTGCTCTACACCACTGGATCAATGGCAGAATTCTAGCTAATACGGGTATTTAGATGCACATGAATGGTGATGGCAAAATAGTCTCCAAGGGTAAAATGCCGTTAATGCCAAAATAGTCACTTTCTTTCCATATCATGGACCACTGGACAATGGAGTGAAAGCAGCGTTTTTGTGGTGCCTTGATTAGAAGGTCATGCTCTTACATCTCGCAATGACTGAGCTGTGTCTTAAGGGGGAATATGGGGTTCGTTTTATCATTTTTAGAAAATTTTGGCCATAATATTTTTTTAACAAAAATTGTATCTTTAATCCTTCATCTTTAAGATTGTTGCCATGAAAAGTCGCATTTCAATGTGAAACATTGCTAAAAAATGAATAATTCTTCAGGTTAGAAGTGTAAATTGGTGTAAATGTACACTTTTAGATGGATTTTCTCAAAATCGCGATTTTATGATGACTATAAACTTTCTGGCATTTGTAATTCTGAATTTGTTTGGTCAATCTTTATGAAATTTCGCATAGAGCTAGCAAATAGACTTATGAATGCAATAACGAAGTGAAAATGGGCTAACTATTGTACTTTTTTTGCTATAAATATTTTTGTTGGAAAATATGTGAAAATTTCACTGAAAAAAATAGTATTTTTGACAAACCCCAGAATATTATGACAGCTTAAATTTATGTACAAGTTGCTACGTGATTGCGTAGTGTTTGACGATAAAGTTGCACCAAAACCCTTCAATTCCATCGTGCAGGGGCCGAGATATGCATGCCAAAGTTTCCTCGTCTGTTGCCATGGCAAAGGAAACAGTTTGGTTACCATGGCAACAAAAAAGAAAAAAATTGTGACAGATTTATTTTTGTGTGAGTATTCAGCCTGTCACATAACATCGATCTTAGCATGCTAAACGCGTCTCTTTTGCAAATTCCCCATATTCCCCCTTAAGATAGACACTTAATGGTAGCCTAATTTCCTTTGCTTGGCCGGTGCTAATCTGCCAAAAATTTATTAAAAGTAACACAAGGCTATTCAAGAAGAATGTTTGAACTTAGAACTCTGAAGCTGGCCCTTGCAATTTTTCTATTCTTACTGCCAGTAATACTGTTCTCAGGTTCTAAGAACTTAAATAAAAATAATGAATAGACAATGAATAAATAAATCTTTTAGGTCAATCTCTTGCAATGTGGCATTTTATATTAAGGCATCTTTATATCAACTTTACAATATATCAAGGCACACGCTTTCAAAAAATCACAGAGGCATTAGTGTGCTTTTATATTGTGAGTGAACTTGGACTTTTTTCTTAGGCATCTGCTTTCAAAGGCTCTAGGCTAAAAATTTCACAAATAGTTTTTCTTAAAAAATAGCTAGGCTTTGTAAGTAAGAAGAATTTGTAGATAGGTTTGTTTTTAGCTATTAGTTGCTTTAGTGTGTTTAAGTTAGTGTTTTTTGTCACAAGATTTGCATAGTTAAGGTGGCAGCTGGCTTGTTGAAGTCATGGTCTTTTCATGGCCTCCTTATCAAGTGGCTTAAACTATAGCAGTGATCTACTATGCTTATGCTTTGTGTTGTTTTCCAATTTCACTCTACAAAAAATAAGGTAAGGTGAAGTTGATCCACAATTTTTAGCTCATAGCCAAGATTATTAGGCCATTGCTAAGTTGTCAAAAACTTAATGAAAACTCTATATTTTAGCATACTGATAGCAGGTGCATGCTTTTTAAATCTTTTGGAATCATCAAAGATTAAAAGATTCTTAAATTAACATTTTGGTGAAAGTGATGAAGTTTTGCATAAAACATAAGTTATGTGCAGATTTTAAAGTACAGTCAAACCTCGGTTTTCGAACATAATCCGTTCCAGAAGGCTGTTCAAAAAGCGATTTGTTCGAAAACCGAAACAATTTTTTCCATTAGAATTAATGTAAATAATTTTAATCCGTTCCAAGTCTAGAAAACAACTTTTGTAAAGTATTTTTTTAGTATTTTACACCATAAACTGTACTCTATAATGTATACCATAAATAAAAATGGGTAGAAATGGATTGTGCTTTATTTTAATAAAGGATTTTGTAGCTAAGATGATAAAAAAAACATACTGTAAAGTAAACATTTCGTATCTTTTATTTTTAAAATGTCGAAAACATTCAAGGTTAAGATACTGTACAGTACTATTGCAGAAATTAATAATGAAACAGTAAAAAAAATACAGTACTGTAGCCTACTGTGCAGCAGCAAAAGCACTTTTACTGTACATCACTTTTTTGAAGGAGAATCCTCTTCCATAAAAACATCGGGTAACTCCACTGGAGGTGTTGTCTCTCTACCTAATCTCTTTGGTGGGGGAGACGTTATCACAGGTTGTTCCTTCCTTTTCGTAAAGAACCTATCAAGTGTAACTTGCTTCTGCCTCCGTTTAAGAACTTTATGAAAGTGGCTGATAACAATGTCATTAAACATATAAACAGCTCTACTGCTTGTGGCTTTATCTGGATGGTAGAGTTCCACAAAGTTTTGGATATCATTCCATTTTGCACAAATTTCTTTGATATCCACAGTAGAGGCAATCTTCCTTCCCTCATCCTCATCAGAAGACATCTCCTCTGTCAACGTCCTCTTCTGCTCTTCCTGAAGTTGTTGGAGTTCTTCGGTCGTGAGCTTGTCACGATGTTCATCAAGTAGCTCCTCGACATCGCCGCTGTCCATTTCTAAACCAAGATTTTGGCCCATATTGACAATTTCATCAATCTGTTGACTGTCCTCTCGCGATTCCTCTTCAACGTCAGCAGCTGTGCTGGTACCAGCAACACTGTCAAACCCTTCAAACTGTTGTTCAGTCACACAATTGGGCCACAATTTTCTCCATGCCGAGTTCATAGTCCTGTATGACACTTGGTTCCAGGCTTTGTCGATGAGGGTGATGCAGTGATAAATATTAAAATGATTTTTCCAAAAATCTCGAAGGGTTAGCTGTGTGTCACTAGTCACGTCGAAGCATCGTTGAAACAGGAATTTAGTGTAAACTTCTTGAAGTTTGCGATGACTTGCTGGTCCATAGGTTGAAGCAGAGGTGTGGTATTTGTAGGGAGAAACTTTATCTTGATAAAATCAAATTCCTCTGTCAAGTCTTCCTCCAAACCTGGAGGGTGGACAGGAGCATTATCCATAAGAAGACAGCAGCGTAGTGGCAACTTCTTTTCCTCCAAATATTTTTTTACGGCTGGACCAAACACCTCATGCACCCACTCAGTACAAATTTGCCTGGTCAGCCAAGCCTTTGTGTTTGACCTCCATATAACAGGCAATCTCCCCTTAATAACATTATTAGCCTTGAAAGCCCTTGGATTCTCAGAATGGTAAATGAGAGAAGGCTTTACTTTGAAGTCACCGCTAGCATTCCCACACAACAAGAGAGTTAGCCTATCCTTCATTGGTTTGTGACCGGGCATCGACTTCTCCTCGCGAGTGATATACATTCTTCGTGGCATTTTCTTCCAGAAAAGTTCTGTTTTGTCCATATTGAACACTTGTTGGGGAACATATTGCTCTGCATTGACACATTGTTTGAATTCAACTTTAAACTTATCGGCAGCTGCCTTGTCCGAACTTGCTGCCTCCCCATGATGAACAACGGAGTGTATACCACTTCTTTTCTTAAACTTTTCAAACCACCCTCTGCTGGCTTTAAAATCAAACCCTTCAGGAACAATGGTAGGATCTTTTTTTATCAAATCTTTGTACAAAAGTTTTGCTTTGGCACAAATCGCATCTTCACTTAGAGTATCCCCTGATAACTGTTTCTTGTTTACGAAAATAAGCAAAAGTTTTTCTACTTCCTCCAATACCTGTGGCCTTTATTTGCTCAAAACACTAGATCCTTTAGCCACATCACTTGCTTTAAGCTGGTCTTTGTTTTTTAGGATGGTGCTTATGGTTGATTTTGCCATGCCAAACTCCTTAGCCAACACAGATACATGCACGCCTGATTCATATTTCGCTATTAATTCTTTCTTAAATTCAATAGTTTTGTGCACTACTTTCCTTTTTTCTTCACCAGCTTTACTACTTCCACTAGCTTTCTTTGGAGCCATGATTAAGAGCTAATACATTTGCTTTAAAGTTGCAAAACTATTGTAATGAATCATCTGTGTGATGTCATAGTCGTCGTGTGAGGTCTTTACCTCGTGTTAAAGTGATGGGAGCAGGCAATTACTCTGTTTGCATTTGCTTGGTTTGGTCGTGATCCGAATTTATGTTTGAAGTCTGAAAGGTAAAAATCTCGAATTTATTGTTCGAAAACCGATTTGGTCAAGAACCGAAGCGTTCGAAAACCGAGGTTTGACTGTAGTTACATGCCGAGATATAAAGCATTGCAGAGTAGTGTCTTTGAAATAGGTGCATCAGAAGCATTACTATATTGCTTCAAAAGTATACATACCGCTGTTTTAAAATACATGTCTTGACATAATACTGGTTGGAGCTCAAATGATTTGCCACTTTAGTTAGGAAATTAATCCAAACAGAACTGTGTTTTAAAGTGAGATACACTTACAAGATTCTTCTCTAGCTCATTGCAAAAAAATTTTGGGTAATAATTGAGTCATTAATTAATAGAAGGAGACTCTGCTGTGAGTGTCCTTACAGTCTTTGGGTCAGTAGTTATCCATATGTTTTAATTTCCATCTTCAAGTGAAATTGAGCTTCGTAAATAAAATGAGAGTTTTGATTTTGTTTCCTGATTATCAGAATTGTTTCCCTATTATCTATGAAGCTGCTGAAAACCATCAAATGCCTTTTTTAGATGTTTGGATAGACAATTCTGAAGGAGTATTAAAGCTATACACTCACAGAAAACCTACAAACATTGGTCTCTCAATTAATTGGCAAAGTTTTGTACCCTCCCATTACAAACTAAATTTAGTTAAAACCCTACTACTATACAGAGCATATAGCGTATGTAATTTGTACAGCTTAATCCATGAAGATTTTCAAGGCCTATCTTTCATATTGAAGTGAAATGGTTATCCTTTTTGGTACATCAACAAACAAATACGTTTATTCTTGAACAGGCCACATGATACATGAATCACCAATCACACAGAAATATCATGCAGGTGACTACTGTCAAAGTCTGAAAACTTCAAAAATCAAAGAAATTTCTTTTTTTCTGTGATTACCTTACCTTGGGAATATATCATTGCAAATTGAAAAGGAAATCCAACAGTTTCTAATTAAAATCCTTGCTACAAAATTTTGATTCATTTTAGTGCACAATATTGGCAAATGCTTCAAATTCAAAGATTCTCAGGTCATATTGCTCAATGCTGGAGTTGGGAATAGCTTGTGTGGAAATCTTACATTGGCCAAACTTGCTATAATCTAGGTACACGATTTCAAGACCATGTACCAAACAGAAAACCAAATCAAGAATCAGATGTTGCAAAGCACCATGTGCAATCCTAACCACAAGATTAATTTTAATTCTGAACTACATGGTCACAGCAACAATTGCAGAAAACTAGGAATCAAAGAAACCTTACTTATTCAAAAAAATTCAATCACAAATAAACTTGGATGGAGCATCGCAACCAATTTATTGGTTTAATATATACCAGTAATAGTTATAGAAAGTATACATCTGCAGTGTATTCTTAACTTAGTCTTGCACTCACTAATTATATTAATGGCAGTTGTTGTATCACTTTGTGATGTCATAATTCTGATAATTTTACTAAATTTAGTTGTACAGTGCTTAGCTTTTAATGAGTATCTGTCTTAGCTTAGCCTTAGGTAACTCTTTATTTAACTGATGATGCTTTCAATGTGGAAACAAAACGTTTCAATAAAATGTTTACCAGCATTTTGGCTTTATTCTTTTTACTAAGAATTACAAACAAATCCCATTTTTTTTCTCCTAAATCAATGAGAACTTGTTCAAAAAGGCATGAAGAATGAAGAATTTGGCAGACTACAATATCACTTAACAGACTTTATGTCAGCAATCACTTATATGTGTTGTGTTAGTCAGAGCAAGCTGCATTGGATGCAAAAGTATGAGCTTTAATGCCGATGCCAAATTGACTCCATCATGTTACATGCAGCATAATCATCTAAACATTTAACTTGTAGTCTTTTGATGACAACTTTTGATACTCAGTCCACTATGCCATGCTGCTGATTGTTTAATATCAGTTTGATAAATTTATTGATTTTTGCAAGGATAGGTTGACCTGTGGCTCTATTTAGTACATCTTCAAGATGTGCACAATAAAGAATTTGGGTTAGTTTGCAATGTTGACGTGTACTATTTTGAAGGACTTGTTTGATCAATGATTAAATAAGGGAAAACTGGTCAAATACATTGATTTTTGACCTCTGTCACAGTTTTTGACATCACAGGAAATATGTTGGTTTTTTTGTGTTGTATGTTTTGGTATCAATTGGTAATGATCGAAATAGTTTAAGTTTAAGTTTTTGTCCTGGTGCATTGACATATTTTGTTTAAATGTCTTTACAGCTGTTGGACTTAGAGTTAAACTCCAAGTCGTTTCAAATCAAAGATAACATTAATTCAGTATTCACAGCTTTTTTGTCCAATGCTTGGAATTAACAAAGGAAGAATGAAAGACTTTATCAGTTTGTGTCATTTATGTTATGTTTGCTGTTTGTTTCAGCACTTGCACTTGTCTATTTTTAACATTGTAATGGGCTTGTAGAAGATTAAAGCAATGTATTTTGACTTTGCAATCGTAGCACATTTTCCCATCTAAAAAATAGCAGTGACCTAGAAGATTATATGTGGTTGCTTTCATTGCATTAGCATATTCTTTTAGCTGATCCACTCTCTGACTACATTATGCTGTGGATTTTTGATTACTTGCATAAATAATTTTATTGTACAGAAAATGCATTGGCTAATTGAATAGAAATTTCTAGTTGTTTTGTAGAGCTGTTTCTTAAAAAGAGCAATATGTAATGTTAAATTACTGTTGAAAGGAATAGTTAAGAATTGATATATATATATATATATATATATATATATGCTTAGCTTAGAAAAAAACTTAAAATGGACTAGCAAAAAGCAAATGGAATGTAAAAGTATGGGCATGACTGTGATTGAAGGAACAATAGTGATAATATACTGAGAACAGCATAGAAAAAACTCAAAATGGACTAGCAAAAAGCAAATGGAGTGCAAAGGTATGGGCATGACTATGATTGAAGGAACAACAATGATGTACTGAGAACAGCATTAGATTTTGAAGTACTTGGAAGAGCAGGGAAAGATCACATAGAGAAAGTAGGTGAAAGGGGAAATTAATTAGATAGGATTTGAGATATAATATCCAAGTCAAATACAATCCACAGCAAAGCAGAGTGACACTTGATTGCCCGTCATGAAGTAGCTAAATGGCTTGCCAGCTCCTTCAATCAATACCAGATTTTTATTTCAGTCACAGCATTAAACATTTTTTCACTTTTGCTGAAACTAAACAACATCTTGGTTTAGATCCAGAAGCCATCTTTCTCTGCTCCTGTGATATAAAGTCAATGTGGCCACTTCTGTTGACAGTTACAATTACCAGGTTTTGAAATTAAGTTATTCTGTTCAAGGACAATTTTAGCTATAGTGATGAATTTATTGACAGCTTGTGTTAATCATTTAGACAAAATTAAACATAAAGTAGATAACCCCCAAAAAAAATGAACTTAAAGTTTGTGGCATAACCAATCTTTCCCAAAAGACAACCAAGCTACACTGAAAGCAAACTAAGTGCAACCACTGTGCAATTAGTATGCAGGTAGTCTATACCAGAGTACAGAAACCTTGAAATATTTTATTTCCACTTAATTCTAAACAATTTTTTGTTGCAGATGTATTTCTATTTTATGTTTTGTTGCTGATCTACAGTCAATGAATTTTAGTGTAAGTTAGTTGTTATTAGTTAAAGAATATGTCTGTATCCAAGTCAAAAATTCCAGTTGTCACTAATGTCAAAAAGGATGAAGGCTCAAAAACAACTGCTAAAAATATTCCTGAGCAGAAATCGATTTCAAAGCAGTCTATAAAAGTAGCAGCTACTAAATCTCCTATTATTGTTAGAGCTAAATCTGCTCCTGTGTCTAAGTCAAAAACTGAAGTAAATTCTACTTTATCTGTGAAGAAGGGTGGTAATCAAGTTGTAAAAAAGCAAAAGAATGTGACCGACAGAAGAGGAATATCAGAAATTAAAAGGTATATACTTTTCATTGATATACAAGTAAGGTTTGGCAATTGTGTATTGGTCTACCAGGGTGGGCACAGCTAACGGAACAAATAAGTTTTCTTGAAGGTTAGTCCTGGACAGTGTTCCCTCCAAGATTTTAGCAAGTGCATAATCGCCGGCACAAGTGCAAAATTGTTAGCAAATGTACAAAAACTGCTGGACAAACTTGCAAGGAAAGGAAAGTCAAAACTGTGAAAATGCACTTTGGTGACATAATAATTAGCGTGACCATGTCAGCTCCAAAATGTTCACAAACAGGTAGCCTATCGGTTATTATAAGATGGCAGCAAAATACCCAGCTTTTTTTCTTTAGTAAATTAATTGTGGTTAGATTTGGTCTCAAACAATTAATCCTTTGCCTACGCCTGACAAGAGCACGAGAAATAGAACTTTTATGAAGTAATGTGATGTTTGGTAGGTTATTACGACCATGGCACAACAAAAATTACTTGCAAACTTTAACTGTTGCTTGATTACGGTAAATAATTAGACAACTTATATTTCTCTATTGTAATCAATTAAACAACAGGTGTTTACAATTGCAAGCAAACTTTCAATCTCAGTTCGGAAAGTCTTTGAAGGGAATTCAAAACTAAAATTTGGTAAAAAGTCGTATTCTTTTTTATTTTTAGTGTTTATAAATGACAAATAGAAGAAGGTTATTTATTTGTAACTTACAAAAACTGAACCAATTACTCAAAAAATGGTATTTTTTGTGCTTCACTGAAAGCGAGAACTATGTGCTTTTTTATCTGAACAAGCACGATTGAAGTTAGCATTGAAACGTAAAGAAAACATAAAGATTTTAAGCAAGTTTAGTTTCAAACTTTCCTTGAAAAATGATGTCTTGTTTTAAAACTGAAGTTTGAGAGCTGCTTGCTATTACTGTTCTTTAGCTACGATTGAAATCGTCTGGGAAAAAGTAAACAAAAAAATTGATTTCACTTCTGGTTAATTGCTGGAGAGATAATTTGTTATACAAAAAAGTATGGCGATGGCGTTTGCGATATTTTAAGTCACTGTCACTTGCCGTTGCATCACAGCTGTGCGATGTTTGCATGAGACGTTGCACTGCTCCAAAAAAGCATCTGTCCTAACTTGGATTTCTTTTCACTGTCTCCCATGCATTTAACAATTGGTTAAGATTTTGCTAACAAAATTGCAAAAATTTTAACAAAGCAAAAAAGTTACCAAAAACCCCTAGACTTTTTTTAAGCACTGTTGAATTTTAACTGCAAATCCGCTAGACATAATTTTGCAAATTTGCACTTTTTTGCTTTTAAAGGGAACACTGGTCCTGGATGAAGACGATTGATTTCAATATCTTTAGTCAGTTAAATGATTTTAATATGTAGTGAAAGTTAAAGCCATGGTTAGGGCTTAGTTTTGTTACCCTCCATAAAAGCTAATTCTACAAAGGCTTGTGTAAAAGGGCCAGCCACATATACATTATGACCAGAAAAAAAACTTTATTCTCAAAAATTGGTGACACTAAAAAACTAGTATTTGTAACAGTGCTTTTTGTTTGCATAATATTAATATGGTAGCATTACTTTTCATAGTCAACAATTTATATTCTGGTGGTGAGATTTTTGCCAAGCTGTTTTTACTATTTGATAGATCCTTTTATGTATGGCTATTTTGTTTGATAGGGTATGTCAAAAGAATTTTGTGTTGAATTTCAATGCATAGTAGTTCCAACATTTTTTATTGGCAGACGTAATCTATTTGGCATGGTTTTGGATAGTTACACCCAGTCATGTTTGTGCAATCAGGCCAAGTGACTTCAGTTATGATCAAATATGTGAAAAACTTTGTATATATCTCATTAACCCAAAGGTTTAAAACAGGGGTTCCCAAACTTCTTTTGTTGATGGTACCCTTTAAAAACTTATCAATATTCGTGGCACCGTAATGAAGCCAAAATTGGCAAATTTCAAGTTTTACCAAAAAATTGTATTTAAATCATGTTTGTTGTTCAAATTGTAAAATACTGAAAAACATTTTATGTGAGCAATGAGCTTGTTTCTCTGTGCACATTTTATCAAAGCGCATTGCAATGTTTGATATTGCAACACGCATTTCATGCTTAATGTCAATCTTATTGTGGTACTTCAACTTGGTTACTGCTACTGCAGAAAAACTGGCTTCACACAAGTATGACGTTGCAAACGGCTCAAGAATAGTGTTCCCTCTAAGATTTTAGTAAGTGCGTAACCTCCGGACAAGTTTTGGCAGACATTGCTGAACAAACAGCGTTACTCCAGCCTTATTAATATATTTCAAAGGTGTAAAAAAAAATACTTGCAGTAGCCTACTACTACTACTACCATTTACAGTTTGCCAATAATGTTGGTTGGCACATGACGGCGTACTTCATTTTCCTCTCGGAGGTACTTCGATTATGACACTTTTTTATCTAGTTCAGTGCTTTTCAACCATTTTTGGCATTTGGCCCATTTTCAAAATGCACAGAGGCATGTGGCCTGGTTATATATTTTTCTTGGTTTTCATGAGCGTTTTGCCATTTGTTGGTTTCATAATCGTTTTTGGCATTTGGCCCATTTTTGAAATGCACAGAGGCATATGGACCGGTTATTTATTTTTCTCATTTTCTTAAGTGGCCTCAAAAAATTTATCAAAGTAAATTTAAGAGGTGTTGTCCAACTATAATTAAAAAAAACAAGTCAAGAAAGTTTTCCGATTTCATTCAATGTAAAGGCAAAATAAAGTACTGGCTTAGTGAAGACCATGGTCCACCAATTGAAAATCACTAATATGTAGGCCATCATTTGTGTGACGAATGATCTTTATTTTTTATTTTGATCAAGATTCCTGCCTGTGAGTTGTATCTTGCTTACTATGCTACTTTTTTTGCAGCATTAACTTGAGTTAACAGTGCATGAAGATAACCTAAAAATGAGTCTGAACAGCAATTGTATTCACGTAAGTTTTTTTACCTGGGGAGTTTTCATAGCTGCTTTTAAAATTTACCGGGGGAAAATGCAAATCCTTGATGATGCGCTTCCTTGACACAATAATTAGGGTGATTATGTGAGCCCTAGAAAGTTCAAAAACAAGTAGCATATCGGTTACTAAAATGCAGTAGCAAAACACCTTGCTATTTCTGTTTTCTATTCAGCATGAGGAACATTACTTTTATGAAATAATGAGATGTAAGGCAGATTACCATTACTAAGACACAGGAAAATAAATTAATTGCAAACTTCAATTGCTTCTTGATTAAGGTGAATAAATTAAGTAGTTTCATTTCTCAATCGTTTTCAATTAAACATCAGGGTTTTGCAGTTGCAAGTAAATTTTCGATCTATAATTGGAAAATATTTAATGGCCAAAATTTAATTTCGGATGGCCCTGCCTATTGTGTCCAGGTAAAGACAGCAATAGCCACCTGCACACAATTACTCTTCACAAAAAGTTTTTTTAAGCAATGCACAACCTTCTGTTAGTTTCTACTGTTTATTAATTTTTCTTTACACCAAAAACCAGGTTAGGTAATTTACCTAAATGTTAGACCAAAAACAATTTTAACCACCTAATTTATTGAAAAAACGTTGTAAAAGCCAAGCTTTAAGCGACCTTGCTTTAATGAAGTTCACTGTTTTGACAAGAAAATTAAAAAAATGTTCTTGCTTAATTTATATCAAAAAGCCAGGTGTTACACTTATCAGGTCATGCAATGCTCATATGTTTGTAAACAGCCAATGAGGGATTTTTCATGATTCACACCAATATCTAGGCAAGAATATAGAATAGAATATGATTACATGTATAGTAATGCAAGAGGCCAGCGATGCACTTAGCAAACTGCAGACAGTGACACTGTTTCGACCTATCAGGTCTCTTCAGTGCAGTTGGTGACCAATAAGAAGCTAGAGGCTTTTAATAAAGCATAGCTTAGACCGTCACACTTGTGGGACCAAATACTAGGTCCACTGTAGTGGATGGTCTGTCAACCTCTGCGAAGCCGTATCACTCGTGAATGAGTGGCGGTTGTCGCAGGTGCACTAAGTCTAGCATCTGCTAGAACAATAGTGCTGTCACAGCCGAGTGGTCACAAGGTCTTACATGTATAGTAATGCAAGAGGCCAGCGATACACTTAGCAAACTGCAGACAGTGACACTGTTTCGACCTAAAAAAAAAGGCCAGCGATGCACTTAGCAAACTGCAGACAGTGACACTGTTTATTAAAAGCCTCTAGCTTCTTATTGGTCACCAACTGCACTGAAGAGACCTGATAGGTTGAAACAGTGTCACTGTCTGCAATATGATTACAATTTTACCATAATTAAATAGAAGATCCAAAGAAGCACTATCTTTCTTCATTATCTCCTCAAAGGTAGACAAAAATTTCCGCTGAATTTTACTTCACACAGGTTAATAAAATTAAATGGGCAATTGTGACACAATATATTTCATTGTGACATGTGACTATGTAATGTGTTTACGAGCAACTCTTCCAAACAGTATTTTTCCATTTGAAAATTTTGAGGTACAGAGCAGACTTGACAGTGACAAATGCAACAACTTTTGCATGCTTTTGTGGCGCCCCTGGCAAAATCTTGCAGCACCCAGTTTGGAAACTACTGGTCTAGAAGGTTAATTTTTGTGTCAAAAGATGTACAAACATCAAATTTATTTGTTATAAGACAGATTTTAGCTCTAAAATGCTTAGTTTTAAATCATTTTAAAAAAACAATTTTTGCTACATCTTTTGGTTAATGTAGCACAAACTAGTCATACCCTACTTTTTATTTTCTTTTTACACTAGAAATTTTTATTGAAATAATTATCATTTTAGGAGCATGACAATGAGCTTTCTTTACTGATCTGAGCAGAAATACGATTGCCAGTAAACTAGTAAACATTTTATTTCAAAGCGTTTTGGTTTATCCTGAAAGAATCATCAGTTGTAATTAAAGTCTTGGAGCCACTACCAAAGAAAAAGAAATTTTTCAAATTTTTTTTCTGCGACTTCCCTATCTTGGTCAAAGTATCACTTCAAATTGAAAAAGAAATCCAAAAATTCATTGCTAAATAGCTTTTTTTAAGTTGTATACAAACTAAACTGCTTTTGTGGTCAATTCTACATTGGTCAAACTCATCATAACCTTATTACAAGAATCAAAAACCACAGACCACATGGAAAATCTAATCTAGAATTGAGCATTGCAAAGTACCTCAACACTAAATCCTAATCACATCATTGATTTCAACTCTCTAGAAATAATTGAACATGGTAGTAGCAATAAAAAACTATGCATCAAAGAAACTTTAATTATCCCAAAATACAACTGTTGGTTGGCTGTGTGCTCTGAGGATGTTCCAAAAGTCATGCAAACCAGTTTCCGGCCACTGTAATGGTGTTTGGAGTGGTTTCACGTGAAGGCTATGTCATGCCGTCATACATCTTGTAGAAGGGCTTAAAGGCAACATGGTGGAGTACCTGAAGGTTGCGGACATGCTCGTACTGCCCTGGATATGTAAGGTGGCTGCTGGAAGGCCATATGTGTGGCAACAGGACTCAGCACCCTGTCATACATTGAGAAAACGCAACTTTGGCTGAGCAACAACTTTGTTGATTTTGTCCCGCCTGACATTTGGCCTCCAAACTCGCCGGACCTGAATCCAGTGGACTTTTTTGTGTGGGGGGTGATTGAGAGATGCACTAGCAAGATTCCATGCGAGATGAAGGACGAATTGATCAAATGTATCAAGAAGGAATTTAAGGCCATGAAGAAAGCCCAAATCGTGATGGCCTGTTCGAGGTCGCATTGAAGCTGTGATTGATGCTAAAGGTGATTTTATTGAATAAATTGCAATTTTATACATCAGTCCAATATAAGTTAAAATTTCTTTGTAATTGGTATGCCCATTTTTGAGAAAATTGATTTTTTGTGAAAGTCTGACTTTGTATTCTAAATACTGTGTACACCCTGTAGAAGTGTAAATACCTGTACTATATTGAAATACAAGACTTTCTACTGTTTTCTTAAATTTTAAATCACCTCAACTAGAATTGTCATAGCCAAGTTATTACAATCGTTTTGTATTAGTCTTCCTTTGTTACATAACAATCGTGGTAGCTTAACAATATCAAAATAAGCATGCAATTCCACCATACCTGCTTCTGCATGTCAAGACATCTGCAGTCGTGGCAAATGAAGAAACTTTCAAGAGTTTGTTTGTGACCTCAGTTTTGGTACTATTGCATCTCAAATTAAATTATATGTAACTTCAGTAATAAAATCGCATCAGCAAAAATCATAAAATTTTAAAACTTTATGATGATTTAACTAATGTGATTTTATTATTATCGCACCAATAAAATCATAAAATTTCAGAACACAAAGTTTTCAAGTTTAATAAATTTGTTTGTATGATATTTTTCAAAAATATTAAACGCTTTAATTTTAAAAAGATTTAGTATTACAACATAATTGTGCAAGTATGTAACAAGATTCAAATTTACAACTTTTAATTCAAAACTTATGTCCAGCATAGACAAGCACTTAACAAAAATTTTGATGCATAATCATCTACTCTCTACAATTCACCTATTTTCAATTTGCCTTTTAAGAGTGCGTCTTGTAATGTTTCTATATCGAGGGATACAAACATTGACCAAATTTTGAAAAGGATATGATTCCACCAAATGAAGTGGAAGCATATTTTCTACGAAAAGAAATATGGCCTAAAAAGTAAATGCAATGCACACTAACGCACTGTCATATATATCTGAGATATTGAAAAACAGAAACCAATTCAATAAATTCATGCTTTGCTCTTTGTTTTGTGGTGAAACTGATACCAAATATAATGAAAATTTGCAGGGTAGAAGGTAAAGCCACGATACTATTATTACTACATTACATAACCAAACAATTGCGCAAATAAAGAGCATAACAGTTGAAAGACGAGTTTAGATTGAAAATTCATGAGCTACTTTGCATACTGGTAGCAACACTTTACACAATAACTAGGGATGGGCAATTCAGAATACCGAATCCAAAGGATTCGAATCCCAAACTATCCGAATCCAATAATAGGATTCGGTTTATATCCTGCTTACAAGCTTTATCACGTTGCTTGGTCACAGATTTTCTTTTTGTAAAAGTATCAATTACATGCAGTGTTCCCTCCAAGATTTTAGTAAGTGTATAACCGTCGGCGCAAGTGCGAAATTGCTAGAAAATGTACAAAAACCACTGGACAAATTTTAGGGGACATTGCTGAACAAACCGCTACATCAGCCCAAGTAGCGTATTTTGAAGTTGTAAAAAAACATGTCTGTGATTGTACAGTAGAATTAGTCTAATGGCTTTATTTATGACGTCAACCTGCTTTTAATAACGTAACGTTTTTCTCAGTCCCTGCAGAATTTCAGTATTTCGGATACTTAAAATTTACCTATAACGTTGATTTGCGTATCACCGCACCCTTTGTTTTTCCCTCAGTCGTATTTTTTTCAATTATGGCACGTTTAGCCTAGTTCAGTGCTTTTTAACCGTTTCTTTTTGGGTGGCCCATTTTCGAAAAGCAGGGACACGTGGCCCGATCTTTAATTTTTTTCGATTTTATGGGCGACCTCAAAAAAGTCGTCAATGTAAATTTCAGGAATGCTGTCCAAATAAAATAAAAAAACAAATCATCAAGAAGATTTTCCAATTTCACTCAATGAGAAGGTTAAATAAAGTACTGGCCCTGTAAAGACCATGGTTCGCCGATTGAAAATCTCTGGTTTAGGCCATCATCATCTGTCACGAACAATCTTTATTTTTTAATTTGATTAAGACGCCAGCTTGCAAATTGTATCTTGTTTACTCTGTTACGTCTTTCGCAGCAAGAACTGGAGTTAACTGCACGTTAAAGATCTTTAAAGATAAATGTAAAAGCAAGTCCAAACAACAACTCTATTGGTGTAAGCGCAGAGTTTTCAAAATTTCTGGGGGAGAGAAGTATTTCAAATTACCTTTCAAGTAAATTACATAAAAAAAGGCTACAATTTAATACATATGCTTTTAAAGAGATCAAAACTAGAATCCACTTTTTTTGCTTTGCATTTTAGGGGTTGATCAGAACTTAGAAGTCGTATTTTTTTTACTTTTGGTTTTATGATTGGCAAGAGTGAAAAGGTTATTTATTAGTATTTAACAAAAACTGAATAATTCCTTTCATAAATGGTGTTTTTTGTGCTAAATTGAAACCGAGAGCTGTGCGCTTTCTTATCTCATCAAGCACTATTGAAAATGGCGTTGAAGCGTAAAGAGAAAAATACACATTTTAACCACTTCCAGCTTCAAACTTCCCTCAAAAAATGATGTCTGTGTTGATGTTTGGTAGCTTTTAAAAACTTTTTTATTTACTTTGTGTCAATTACTTGAGTGATAATTTTCGATAGAAAAGATTTTTGAGTTGTCCTCACTCGCTGTTGCGTCAGAATCATGCGTTGTTTACGCAAGACGTTACACTTCTCTAAAAAAGCAACGGTTCAACCTTCAATTCTTATTCACTGTCTCTCACGTGAAACAGTTGGTTCCAAAGATTTTAACAACTGCGAAAAAATTAACAAATGCCGCCAGACTTTTTTACACATCTTGGAGTTATAACTGCGAATCCGCCAGACATGTTTACACCAATTCGCACTTTTTTCGCGTTTAAAGAGAACACTCAATGCATGCAATGATCCAAAAACTAAATCGGACACACAGGCAAAGATGTAGAAAGCTTAAATGTATTGCACTGCAATAATCTCGTTATCTGATTGTGCTTTTGTTCTTGTAAACTTGTAATAAATTCATGTTGATTGTGCTAATTGCAAGAAAAAGATTCGGATTCAGATTCTGGATTCGGTTTAACTATTCTAGAATATTCTAGAATAGTAAATTATTCTGAATTGCCCATCCCCAACAATAACTAGAAAAAAGTATATACACATCTTGTCTTCAAATACTTCTTGACTAATTTTCTTTGTTTTACTAGATCCGGAGTTTAGCAAAGATGCCTGCTTTAATTTTAACCCAGATGTGTCTGTTGGTGAAAACTTTTCAAATTCTTGCAAGTTCGAAATTTTTCTGTTTTGATTTTTGCCATTTTCATCTTCTATGCGAGGGGCATCCAACTTTTTTGAGTAACAGGCCAAAATTTGGTACCATGGTGACATTAAGCGATTATAAAAACAATTAAAAAAATTATGGTTTATTTCCAATTCAAACATCAATGTGATACTTTGCATTTCTTGTTTGTACAAGTTTTATGATATCTGGCTTGAATGTCATTGTGGCAGCACGCAGAGAATCCTCCAGGTGACTGTCAGATAGCAGGGATCTCGCAGGAGATTTAGTGTATTTCATCCTGGAGAAAACTTGTTCACATAAGTAGGTGCTTCCAAATAGCGAAATCATAAACATTGCATGCTTGCAAATACCTGGATATTTTTCTCGTGAGACATAATTCTTGAAAAAATCTATTAATGAACTACTATTGAATTTATCTTTTAATCTGGATTCACACTGAAAGTCAACTAACTCCATTTGCAGGTTTTGGGGGACATCATCTGGCTTGATAGAAAAAGGACATGAAAAAATCTCAAAACTTGACACATTTTCTGTGAAGACATGAAATTTGTTTTCAAATTTTTCTCTCATTTCCAAAAAAAGTTTTGCATACTTCTCAGTATTTTGATCTTTACAGTTTAACAAAGTAGGAAAATGAGTATAGTTTTTGTTGTTTATCTGGTTTTCCCAGAGAGGTAGTTTTACCTGAAAGGCTTTGACATGGTTGAACATGCAATTAATTAGCTGTCCCTTTCTTTGAAGACGAGAATTAAGTTCATTTAAATGGGAATTTACATTAGCAAGAAAAGTGAGATCGCATATCCACTCTGCATCATTAAATACAGCAATGGGGTTATCTTTTCCTTCCGTAAATTGTTGTATTTCGTCTTTAAGCTTAAAAATTCGCTCTAACATTTTTCCATGGCTAAGCCAATGTATTTTGCAATAGTACGGAACATCTTCAAAATCTGCTTCCAAGTTGCATAGTAAATCTTGAAATTGTCTGTGACGTAAGCCTTTAGAACGGATGAAATTGACAGTTTCTGTTACAATAGACATTGCATTTTCCATCTTCAAAGATTTTGCACAAAAAGTTCCTTGGTGAAATACACAGTGAAACTGCATAACAGAATTATTTCCGACTTTGCTTGTCTCATTTTGTAATAACTTGACTAATCCTTGTCGACTTCCACACATTGATGGGGCTCCATCTGTTGTTACAACTGAAATGTTTTTCAAATTAAATTTCTGACGTTATTAACGTTGTTCAACGTTGTCATAACAGCTTCCAATAAATCACCTCTTTTGGTGGTGCCTTTTGGTGGGACCAGGGCAGCTAGTTCTTCAATAACACAGAAACTTTCATCAACTCCACATACAAAAATGGCCAACTGAGCAGTGTCTTTGATGTCCGTGCTTTCATCAAGTGCCAATAAATAAAATGTAAAATCTCCCGCTTTTGATGCAAGACTCACTTCTATGGAATTCCCTAACTCTTCAATACGACACGCAATGGTTTGCCTAGAAAGACTTATTTGTTCAAGTTGTTCTTTCTTCTCAGGACACAAGACATCTGCAACGTGATGAAAGCATTCCTTCACAAATTCTCCATCCGAAAAGGGTTTGGATCTTTTTGCGATCACTTTTGCCACTATACAACTAGCTGCAACAACAGATTCCTGTTGAAAGGAAAGATTTGTAAAAACTGACCGTTGTCTGACAAGCACGTTTTTCAATTCTGCAACTTTGTCTCTTCTAAATTGATTTTTAAATTTGTCATACGCCAGTACATAATTTGTAACATAGTGCCGTTTTATACTCCTTTAAACTTGATACTGCGTTGTTGCAAATTAAGCAGATCGGCTTGCTACTGACTTGCACAAAAAATATTGTTCTGTCGATCTCTCTAGAAATATTCAGCCATCATCGCTAATTTTTGTTTCTTGCTTGCCAAAGTCAATGCTGAATTTAAAATGAAAGCAGAATATCATAGCATGTGCAAAGTGCGCAGAAATACAAATGCGTAATCACTTACGTGTGACAGCATGTTTCATTATGACAACGTAATAAGTGCAAGTTTAATTAAACTAAACAATCAAAACAATACAGTGTGCGCGTCTTTGCTGCACATGTGTACATGCACACGCTGTATTTTCTAATTCATTGGTAGGATACCTTACCACATGCTATTTAAGGACTCATATTTGTAACTCACAATGTCGTGTCAGCATGTAAGGGTGAATTAACTAAGCAATGTAGAAAGTTCAATGGGCCACTTTGAAAGCTTTGGCAGGCTACAAGTGGCCTGCGAGCTTCAGGTTGGACACCCCTGTTCTATGCATTGTTGAAATTGTTGAAGAAAGTTTGAGTTGACTTTTTGAATATGCTTTTTTGAATTATGGGATGATCAAACACTTGTTGAAAGTTTTTTACTCAATGTTTTGCATAAAATGCATGTATTCTCAACATTTTTTTATCATCTTTCAAACACTTAAATTAAAAAAAGTCTTTTAGAAATGGCCAAGAATTTTCATTCTCATATTCATCTTGTGTCAACAAACTGGTTTCATCTATTGTGCAAGGTCTGTGTTAGTCATTTGAGGAGTGGTTAGTTGCATCATTGTTCTTGTCCTTGCTTATACTCTTCTTTACCCTAAATTTACTATCTACTTCGTAAGTGGGTAGTACTTTGCACAGTCACTCATGGACATAGTATTGAGAGCACACTGATGCAGTACTGACAGCACACGAAAATGTTCATCCAAATGTAATCAATGCAAAGTGTTGAGACTGGGTGGTATGACTCCATTCTCACAAACTGCCACCCACCTCACTGCAACAAGAGATTAGAGATTATGTAATCATGAAATTTCTGCCAAACTACATTTGTCAGGATTCATGCTGGTTCGGAATACTTATTTCAGCAGTACATTAGCTCAGAAACGAAAGTACTGGTACCAACCAAAAAGGCACTAAAATTATACTGGTACAAGAGTACTGCAGTACTGTCTACCACTGTACACAACACTGCATAAAATTATAGTTTGCTACTAATATATTAGCAAACTTCATAATGAATTTCACAATATCAAAACAAAAGCTGAATGTAAAAATTTTAATAGAAACACTAATCAAAATGTTAGCTTCACTATAAGTATGCAGTGCTGCAAAAATGTGCTCGCTACTAAATATGTAGCAACAGGAGTGTCAGTTACAAATGTATAGTTATACAGTGATTCAGATGCAAGCTGTAAAATCATTTAACGAAATATATATTTTCATGGTCTGGGTCATTTATTTAAAACTATTGTTGTCTCTGATGCTGCAACGTTCCTCCTATTGTTGTTTCTTTCTGTTTTTTTGCTTCTTAAGTTTTGTTCTTTTGTTAGAACATATTTAGACTTTCAAGTTAGATGCTCTTTAATTATCAGCTGTTAGCTAAAAATTTTTGGCATGTTAGAGAGTTATGATATTTTTGTGAGATTTAAATGCATGGTCATTGCCACCATAAACATTCAAACCATTTGACCAAGTTTTGGACTGTGATTAAAAAATGAAAATACTGTGGTTATGCCATTTTATTTTTATAATGCTTTACAAAATGCGTAAAAATTCTTTGCAGTCAGTTTTGCTACCATTTAATCCATGCAACCGCTTTGTCTTGGCAAAGGTCCTAAGAATGCAGCAAACATCACACTTATGAACAAACATCCCCTTATTCGTATGGGCAAGAATTTTAATTTTTGGAAAAGCTTCTCAGATTATGTGGTTCTCATTAGCCCTTTTTGCTAGTTTTCAGGTAGAGTGGGCTATCATTGACGGGTAGACTGCTTGGCCCTGTGTCACATAAAGGCACAGGATCTGCCGCATAAAAATCCCACTGGGTGTTTTGTCCAAGGACATAACAAGTGACCTTGCCGGCTTGTTTTTCACACTATTTTTTTGTGCTGAACGCCAAGCAGGGAAGCTGTGAATTCCCATTTCGTGAAGTCTTTTGGTGCAACTTTTCTTGGGAAATGAATCCCGGTTCTACCAACTGCAAAGCAAACGCTCTAACTACTATGCAGTCGGTAGACCTAGGCTTCATTTCCCAAGTCGAGTCGTTCTAAAAGCCTTTACAAAATGGGGTATTTTTCAGCACAAAAAAGGTAGTGTGAAGAACAATCCGGCAAGCTCACTTGCTGTGTCCTTGGGCAAAACACAAGAAAACGAAAATGAGATGTAATACGTTACGAGATGCCTCCATCTATATGTGGCAGACAGGTGACAGTGCCAAGACGTTTACTTGTGGTGGTGGCCCAGTCTAACTAAAAACTAGCAAAAAGGGCTAATGAGAATCTTAAATTCTGAAAAGCTTTTCCAAAAATGTAAGATCTTGCCCATACGAACAAGAAAAAGTGGTATTTGTAGCCAAAATAGCCTAAATTTTGTTGATTAGGAAGAACGTCTTCTTAATTCAGACAACATGCAAGATTTGGCAACCCATGAACGTTTTTGTAGAAACTGTCAAACAAAATGTGAAATCCCCAGCGATTTTAAATTTCATTGGACAAATTTTTTGATCATTTCAACTTAACCGAAAAAACTGGCAACAGCCAATAAGCAAAAGTAGGGCATATGATAAACACCGAGCTGTTTTAAATACAGTACTGCTGAGGTACAGCGTTCGTTGCTTTTTGAGTTTATTCAGAATGTTTTTGTTACACTTGAATGATCTTTTGCCTAATCCAACGTTAATCCAAGAACGTTTATTGCATTCTTACTCCCTTTTTATTGACTACTAGCCGTTAGGCGTATCAGCTTCATAATTTTTGCATTTATTAAACTCCTTTGTCGACAATGTAGCTAAGTGTGGTGAAGCACTGGCTGGTAAATGTGAGCTTGCTAGTTCAATTCTGGCATAAACTTTGCGTTAAGCTGTTGGAAACAGCACTTTTGGGAAATTCCCCCTACTTTGTTGTATAAATGCACTAGGCTAGCGATACTGACTGCTGTGAAGCTGTTCTGAACACAACCATGTTTTATGCAAAACTACAGAGTTTATTCTGGAGGGTGAAAATTTGATAATCATAATCAAACAATGTGTGTTTGATCAGTTGAATACTGTTTTCATCAGTGCTCACTTTTACTAAAAATAAATAATAGCAGCCTGATATTTTCTTTTGCAGATCTGAACAAAATTTGCAAAGTATAGTAATGCAACTTGAAGAAGATATCAAGGATTTAAAACTTCAAATTGATGAGTTAGAAAAAGAAACCCAAACCCAACACAGTGCTTTAAATTCAATGGAAGATTTAGGTGATTTTATAATGTTTTGAACTTGCGTATGAAACATGTAGATGGTAACACCAAAGCGGTTTTAGCTTTTCTTGAGCTATAGTGGTATATGTTTTATTCTGCAGTCACTTAAACACTTTAAACGTAGCACATAGAGCCGTTGTTTTGACGAATCACTTTCAACTGCACTCTTTCCTTTTCTAAACACGTATTTTTTCAGAAGGCCAAGTCCTTCCCTCGTCTCTAGGCCTTACTCTGTAGCTTTGCTTTGTCATGGAGCTCTTAGGGGTCTCTCTCTTCATTGTACAAAGCTTTTCTTTGGCCCCTTTTCACTTATGCTTCACCCGGATGGTACTCTTTTCTTATTGTCACCAACGCTATCAAGTTGTAACGCTTTCACCGAGCGGCTAGTTGCGCCATCACTGACTGTCTCTCATTTATCCCACTTCTTTTTATGGGGCGTCTCTACTTCTCCTACGAGTCACCCTGGCTCATTTTGCTGTGTCTTCCTATGAGGAGCAGGATTTTTTGTCTACCAACCTCCTTTGCCATTTGAGGTTTGGCCAGACTTGAAGTGAATCCAAGACTCTCCTGAACTCTTTGGTCCGCTCACTCGCTCATACATATTCCTGTATTTCCAAGAGAAGTTCTCTTGCCCTCCCTCTTTCCTTGGAACCCACCTTTCTTCACTCTGGAGCTGACTCTTTTCTCTCCTGCTTTGACCCTCTTCTTTCTTGCCAAGGTGCGGCTCTCACTCTCCTTGGTTCTCTTCCATCTCACGATCTGGTGATCTTAACTGATGGTTCTATTCCTTCAAAAGCGTTGGCTGACGGCTCTACCTCTGGTTTAGGTCCGGCTTCTGGAACTCCATGGTCTTCTGCCATGCCCCCATCTTTCAGAAGGGGTCGGATAGCAACAACAACATGGTATCGAAAAGCACATTTATATTAATCATGCTTAAAAAGTTTTCAGCGGCACTATTCGTTTTTGTTTTGTGTGAGCAATTTGTTTTATCAGCATTTTCATCATCTCGTATTTGTTTTATCAGTGAGGTAATGCTGACAAGTTAAGCGACAATCGCTCTCCATGGTTTTGTTGCGATTGCTAACACTTCAGTTTTAAACTAACCAAAAAGTAGTAATCTATTCTTATGAGCTTGCAAGTTCAATTTATTTGTGATTACTGTTTGGTTTGTAAAAAGATGGAACAATAATTGCCCCTGTAGCCTATTCCGAATTCTATTACTTACGTTTTATACACGCTTATGTTGTTTTTTTTTGTTCAGCGGAAACTCTAAAAGAAGAGAATGAAAATCTTGTAGCTGAGAATTCACAACTTTGCTCATTGGTGGAAGAGAAGAATATCGATCCTGTGACCAAAAAGCCTGTTTCTGTAAGATAATTTGATAAACATTGTATTTGTAAGTTGGAAGAAATTTCAATTGGGATTATTTTGTAAATGTGTTGTTATTGTTACACGATCTTTGCCGAGAGATGGGAGCATGGTGGGAGATCATGGAGCCTCAGAAGCCGGGCACCTCCCCAAGGCCTGGACCAGCAATCGTAGAGAGAAAAGGAGTCGCCAAAGAGCGTGTGGTGCAAAGAGTCCTTAGCAAGACAGTGCAGAGTAAAACGAGCGGTGTCCTTGGTCAGATGAGCACAGGCGCTGCGTGAAGGACTTCCTATTCTGTGGATTTTAGAGAGATAAGAGTTTAGCAGAAAGCTTTGTCCGTTGCAGCTAGAGTGGTCACTACCAGTGTGGCAAAAAAACACGAGTTCTCATTATTGGAAACTGAGGGAGTCTATGTGTCGAAGAATTTTGATGAGGCAGTACTCCTCTTGGCTGAGAGAAAAGTGGGTACAAGAGGTAAGAGGAGAGATACCTAGGCTTCGTGCCTGGCAGGCGAGGATTCTACCACTGAACCTCAAATGCAAAACGTTTCTCCACCGGGAATCGAATCCGGGTGCATGGGGCAGTGGATGATTGGAGCATCGTACCCCGTCTCACCAACTCATCGGCAGCGTCATTGCCTGGAAGAAATTAGTGACTGGCAACTCATTGCAGCTTGAGAGTAGAGGAGGACAGAGAGCATGGCTTCTACCAGTGAATGTGAGACGGAAGGAAGGACGGACAGACGAAAGCGTAGCAAGGACAGAGGGAAAGTCTGAGAGGAGGAAAAGAGAAGAGAAATGACTGTCTCGTTGGTGCTGCCGAGACCAGCGAAGAGCTTGCTGAATGGCGCAGGTTTCAGCAGCTAAGTGTGAACACACTGGGTCTGCTGACATGTTTTTGCCTAAAGGAAAAGGATCAGAGCCATCTCTCCAAAACACAAGATCATGAGGATAAAGCAAGTTAGTGAGGGAGAGAGCTGCACCTTGGCAAGAAAGAAGAAGGTCAGAGCGAGAGCATGGATAAGAAAGAGTGAAATCCATGCTGAAGAAGGGTAGGTTCCACGAAAGAGAGAAAAGCCAAGCAGAGCGAACCTCCCTGGGGGAAAAAAGCGGTGAGTGGATGCAAAGACTCTCAAAGAGGACCTGGAAAGTCTGGGTTTCACTCTAAGTCATGCCCAACTTGAAATGAGAGAGGATGTTGGAAGACAAAGGGCCGGTTCCTTTAATGACAAAGTAAAATGAGTCAGGATGATTCGTTGAGGAGAAAGGGACGCTTCTGAGAGAAGGGGAGAGACAGTGGAGGACGAGAGGCAACTGGTGATGACACGACTGACCACTCGGTGAAGGCATTCCAACTTGGTAAGGTTGGTAATGCAAAGAAAAGGAAACCTTCTGCCATTAAAGAGAGAACGAGCCAGAGAATAGCATTGTGCAGAAGAGAGAAAAAGGAGCTCTCGGAGGGGCCTCACAAGGAAGCAGAAATACATCTACAGGGTAAGGTCTTGAGACGAGGTAAGAATTTACCGGCTCGATGGTGTAGTGGTGAGAGCGTCCGCATCGCAGTCGGTAGACCTGGGGTTCATTCCCTAAGTCGAGTCATACCAAAAGACTTTAAAAAATGGTATTCACAGCTTCCCTACTTGGCGCTCAGCATAGTAAAAGGCTAGTGTGGAGAACAAGCCGGCAAGCTTGCTTATTGTGTCCTTGGGCAAGGCACTTAACGGGACGCCCCCACCTTTATGTGGCAGACAGGTGGCCCATCCGTACTTCACCGGATTACAACTGTGAAGTTGCTAACCTAGCATGTCAGACGACTCTTGGGTGTCCACTAGTGGCAGTCCGCCTTGTTGGTGGTGGGGCTACCAGTCACTCAAGACTGGTTCGAAATGGGCTGCCATCTTTCGCCTAGCCTGATTTCAATTAGATTGACGGCATGAAGCTGAATTGCCATACCTCCATCCCAAAGAAGAGGAGGGGTAACCACAAACAAACAAGGTAAGAACTTGGACTTTAAGATGCATGTTTAGAAAAGGAAAGAGAGCGGCAAAAAATGACCACATAAAAAGTTGAAGTGGAGTGAGGAATTTAGGAGGAGATGGGGCTGGAGGTTAGCTTGATGGGGATCTACCAAAAAGAAAAGAGCCTCGTGTTTTCTCGAATTGGTAGGTACACAGCTTTGCTCAGACTAGCACTTTGGTCGAATCAGAGCTCCTTGTGTTGCTTCCGCAACAGTAGAGACCGAGGGAGAGGATGCCCAGATGGCCAGGTTGCCGGTGTAAAAAAAACAGCTTGCAGCAGTAGCTAGAGGCTTATGGGGATCATTGATAAAAAGAGAGAAAAGTGCAGGGTTAAGAAGGGATTCTTGTGGAATATCTCGGCGAACTCGAAAGGAAGGACTTTTATGATTTTAAAAAACCACATAAGTGTGCCTGTGGGAAAGAAAAGATTGAGTCTTTCGAACGAAGCAAGAAGAGAGACTAGCCGAAATAAGTTTGTGGATGAAAGTGGCTTGCCAGACAAGAGTCTAAAATTTATAGAAGTTGATAGTACTAAGATTGTCAGAGTACCCGGCTTAAGTTTGTTAAATCCATTTGCAATGGACAGAGTAAGATAAAGAATTTGATTCAAAGTAGACCCACTAGGGCGAAAACCAGCGTGGCGGAGAGAGAGAATGGAGTTAGACTTCAGAAAGATGAGTAGAAGGGACAGAATAATGAGCTCAAACAGCTTTGAGATTTAGGAGGTAGCAGAGATAAGCTGGAAAGAAGCAGACGAGTCGAGAGGTTTTCCCATGTTGTGGATGGGAAAAATATATCAAGACTTCCAGGTGGAAGAAAAGAAATGCAAAAACCAGGAAAAATTAAAGGTGTTAAGGAGATGTATGCCAGACCGAGGAAAGTGCTTCAGCATGGGGCTGGCAACTCAGTCTGGGCCAGTAGCAGTGGAAGATGAGGGGTTGGATGCAGCCGCAAGAACTTTAATGGATGTAAACGGAGAAAAGAAAGAGGAGTGAGACTCCTCGAGGCACGAGGCCTGGCAGAGTTCAAACTAGTAGCCTCTGGCTCTGCTACCCAAAGTCTTCGGCTGAGGGCCAGAAACGTGAGATCGTAGGTAGTTCCCATGAAAGGTGGCAATCTCCCAGGCAGAGAAGCAATTAAGGAAGTTAGGGGAGGAGGAAGAAGTGGAATTAGCAACGAAGCGAAGGATATAATAGACTGACTTAGAATGAGATTTAGAAGAGAGAAATGAGCATGTCTTTTGTGTCATGCCTTAGCCTTGGTGATCACGGAAGAGGCATGGAGAGAGGTTGAGATGTAGGCCTGGTGCTTTTCACCACTTCTGTGAGCGGAAGCAAAAGTTTTGCGTCTTATACTTACTTGTTTTTCCTCTTTGGAAGAGCACCAGGCTTGAGGTCGGCAATGAATGCGGCCGAAAGGAATGGAATATTTAGCCGCATTAAGTGCCAAAGAAATTAAAGAATACGGCAGCTGAGGAAAGAGAAAAAGAGAAGTATTGTTCCAGAGAAGACGGTGTGAATCAAAGTAAATATTTAAGTCATTTCAATAAGCTTTCTGCAAATAAAGGAAGAGGCTCGTAAGGGTGGGATTGTGGAGGAAGAGCAACGGTAAGGGGAACTTGAATGTGTCGGGAATTCCTAGTCCTGAATCATCTCCCAAAAGCAGGAAAGAACAAGATAGGAGAGAATGAAAGCGATATCAGGAAAGGAGCGGCTACTAGAGGGCAGTGAAGAAGGGTAGAGGTGTCTGGATCATCGAGGAAAGGTCGAAGGAGATGAAGCAGTCAAATACTTCTTCCCCACAAGGATCTGAAGTACTTGAAGTCCCCAAATGAAGGAATTTCTGGAGGAAAAGAATACTTAAAGAAAATAGACGTTAATTCTACTACCTGACTAAGAAGAGTGAATAGGAAAAGCGTAGATGTTTAAGAAAGAGATATGGGAGGAGTTTTTCAGTGAAATGTTGACCACCACATTGTCATCTAGGGATCAAGCGAAAAGATAGAGGAAGTTGAGAGTACAGAAAAGCACAGGCTCTGTCTGACAAAAATCACTAACTGCGCTAGCGTGCGAGTCATCATATAAAGGACAGCCAGGCTGGGAATGAGTGCGCCCCACTCGTGAGCAGAATATCCAGGGATATGGAAAGATGAAGAATAAATGAGGTTGGATTTCTGGATGCAGGTAAGGCTAACCGAGAAAAGAGAAAGAATGGGGAGAAGTTTAATACCTCTGGCACGAAGACCTCAATCAGTGCATTAGGCAATCCTGAGCGAGTCAGGAAAGGGAAGAAGAGGCAGGAGGCATGAAAGAAAAGGTGGAACTGGAGTGGAGTTGGAAAGAGATTGAAGGGGGGTTAGTTACAAGGCAAAAGGAGAGTAGGGGGTCTGTAAGCGAGGAAGAAGGTAAGTGCTGCATTGGCCGAGGAGTGGGTTGTGATCAGTGGAGGTATAAGTGTGGGGCACCGGAGAAGAAGACACAGTGATGGTGGACTGGAGACCCACAGGGGAAGCCGATATGCTACCGGAAGGATAGCTGCAAGGGTGCCAAACTGGAAAGGGAGTTGAAATTTGAGGAAGAGTGGAAGGTGAACTTTAAATGTACCCATTTGAAGCAGGGACAGCATGGCCCTGACCTGGCCTTCCAGGCCACATTGCCGGCACTCACGCAGAACAGGCAAGGTAGGACCATGACTTGGATAAACATTGCCGCTTATTAAAAGTAGAACAAGAAGGCAAGGAAGAAGACGGTCGGAGAGCAAAGAAGAAAAGACAGACGACCAATTTTGGAAAGAGCGGGCGCTGTTCTTTGGTCGTTCAGAGGACAGCACTGCAAAAATGTTTAGTTTGGGGAGGCCAGGAACTTTCGGGGGGGGAGGGGGACAGCAGCTCCCGAAGAGATTGTGGACTGCACCTCCACGTTGAGGAGGCAGTTGATTGGTCCTCGTATGCAATTTTAGGATCGCTGGGACGTCACAGGACAGTGTTGGATGGGAACAGTTCTGCGCGAAAAGACTCTGGTTTTACTTCAATATCTTTTTTTACGTAATAACATAGAAATTGTCCTCTTTACGTAAATAGCTTAGTTGTTTTTTTGCATTGTTGTGCTTTTGCGAAAGAAACAGTAAAGCAATTTGCACCGCCTGGTTTCATGTCTGTTGTAGAAAAGCATTGCAACATGCTGGTTGCTTCTAACCAGATCGAAACTCAGGTTTGGCTCTTTGCTACCACAGAAAGACTTTGTGGTAGCAAGTCGTGAGATAAAGAGCACAATATTTTTATGCAGGTAAGTCAGGAGAGCTTTTATGTGTTTAGGGGGTTTTCAAAGACCAAAGCAATATCTTTTAGGCATCAATTGCTATTTTTCATTCACTTATAGTGTTTTTTCTTTCTTTTTCCTGCTGTAATCTGTTGAAGAATCTCAATAAATTGTTACCACTGTTTTGACCGGTGCGGTAAAATAGTTTGAGCGACCGTTTTGCTGTCTTTAGGGCTTGGTTCAATTTTTCAGTCGAGTCATACCAAAATTGGTAGTCGCTACTCCCATATAGGCGCTCAGCACAAAAGAGGTACAATAGTATGGAGAAAAGAAGATAGCAATTAACGGAATACTGTAAGCCATGTTTGTGTGGCAAACAAGTGGCAAAATTAGCACTCTACCCGTCGCGGTGACTCCGAACAAAATCGAAACTAGAATTTGGTGTTTTCCGCATCTCAAGCTACAGCATATCAAAAAGATTACAAAAGTTTTACCAGCTTGCAGTACGTGAAATACGCGCAACGTAATTTTTTTTCTGGAAAACCCCAACAACATTACTACAATTGCATTCTGTTCTTAATCTTTTACCTGAAAAAGGAATTTATGTATAAACATCTTTTTCCCTTGTTGATTTATTACTTCTTCATTCCAGCCTTCAAGGAGCACGAAACAGCTGATGAAAACCCGTCACTTGGAAGGTTATGATCAGGCAAAACAATGCGTTGTCAAAGTTCAATCACTGAGCAAAATTTGCAGTGAAGCTAGCGACCGCTTGAACCAAGTTGCGGTAAAGACAAAAAAAGTAATGTAGGGATTCACTCAGCGTTTGTCTTGCAGTTTGTGGTCCATGCCAGATAGTTTCCATTGCGACCAAAATAGACCTAAAACTTAGTAGCCATCTTTGTTGGTTGCCATAAAACACGGCTTGGCCCACAAACAGTAAGCTTTGAAAGGAACATCTTGTGTTTATATGTTGTCATGTTATATTTTTATTACTGTTGAGACGCTGATAAATTAAATTTTGCTTACACTGGAAGCATGGCGCAGAGTTAAACCTTCATACGATTCAATATTTGGTGTTAGTGCTAGATCGACCTTTTTACAAAGCCGGCTTTCTATGGTAATATTCAATTTGGTCTGCTGGTGCTTGTTGACTGGGGTCTTATTGGTGTAATTTCGTTGCATTGCTAAGGAATTGATACGATATGCAATGCTCAATTTAAAACAAATGTTTTGTTTTTTAATAGCTGCCAATATACATGAGTTTTTGCAGCCTTCATGGGTTTATGTTTTTTATATTCGTCTTATCAAGAAAACACTGCTCCGCGCATCTAACTTGTTAACGTGCCTGTTCTGCATTTCGTTGGAATCAATAAATTGCTATTAGAAATTGTAGCGTTTACACCTGATAACCTTGCAACAGGTTTGCAAGTCTGCTGTTAGAATTTGATTTCGGAACAGATCAATGGGTTCACTATGAAGAGATCCAGTCTTTCACCTTTGTTAAATTTAATCAAAGATTTAATGCTGTGCTTTAAAATGTTTATAAGTCTCGTTGTAGAGCACTTGCAAAAAGCGGTGGTCAGTAATTTAAACTTCGCTCTCTTGGTTGCACTGGAGTATTCCTGTAGAAAGACTGTGATTTTGAACTAAAGCGATGCCCATGTCAATGTTATGGTAGTGAATAGTTTTGAATTAGCTTCAAAGCTTCCATTAAAATTTTTTGTTCATTTGATTTCCAATAAAACCATTTTTTTTATTGTGCTCGCTACATGTAGGTGTTGATGAAAAATGCGAATCGGCAAGCATCTCCCACAAAATCTCTGCCAAACCGTGCTATTAAGCTATTTTGAAGTAAACTAATAATTTTTCGCCATTTCCGTTTTGCCTTCTTCGTATCATCGGGCTGGGTCATATTTCTGGTGCTGATGTACTATCTCATACTGGTCTTTGCATGTACTGAACTCTATTAGGCAGCGCAGACTGCGGTGGCCGGGGTTTGTCCGTCGAATGAGTGATGGGCGCATGGATGAGATGCAGGAAAAATTCTCTCAGGGCAAGCACCCAATCGAGTTGTTCTCTCATTAAAGTTTTAAAGATGTGGTAAAAAGAATGTAACGAGTATGAAGATCGGCATTGAGTTGAACCCTATGGATGGCGACTATACATGATCATGTTGTGAACTCCGAGGCCAGGCGGCACGAATTAGCTACTGAGACCAGGGCTGTCAGTAGAATATTCCAAAAAGTGATCAATTAATTGAAACGAAAACAAATTTATAAAATGAAATCAATTAATTAACAAAGAAACCTGTATTTACTTTCTTTTTTGAATAACGTCATAGGTCGTGTTATGCTACCCGAAGTAGAAGCAATCTCTAAAAAAAAGGTCACTACCTGTCTCGCTGTGGCCACTTATGCCACTCGCGGTATGTTTGACTTGATCCAAGTGTCTCGTTCAAAGAAACACTGCGCTGTATATTTGTTTTGCGGTTCTGAAGAGGGCTCCGCGGACCATAGTTTGGCGGTCCGCTAATCAATGTTAATAAGAAAAATAGTAACAAGTTTTGGTAGCGTCGCCACAAATTTCAAACTTATTAGCAAAAAGGTAACGGTTTGTTACCAAAAGTAACAACTCTGGCAACCCTGAGACACATCGCCCTGATGCCCATTATGAAAACACAACTATTAATACAATCGTAAACACTAATGACTGTGTATTGTGTGGCAGACCATGCCTCCCAAATAAAACTCCACAGACATCGATGCCCCAGCAGAACCTACAATTTGACTTAATTTTTTTCTTTTCTGAAAAAGTCCAAATCGATAATCAACTTCACTAAAAAATAAGCCAACTAACCAGGCTGTACTAACACTCGCAATGTGAATCATCGCTTCGAATGAATCAGAATTTAGATGTTCCTGAGAATTTTGTATAAAGTGGGCTATAATTTAAAACACTTGAGGTCTTTCACGAAGCTGAAAGGGTACGCACAATGTCCCCTCCTAAACGCTTTCTTTTCGTGATTTCTCGCGGAGAATGACAATGCTGGAATTTGTAGATGCGTTTATTAAAATATGTACCTAGGTTATTTTATTAGCAATAAAGAAATTACATGATCAGCAGGTGTCGACAATGTAAATAACAGCAATAGTCGTGAATTTAAATCACAATTTTTACGTTTTTGTGCTTTTGAAAAATACATATTACAGCAATTTTCTTTATTGCGCTACACGGCTTGCGGTAGAAGTGCACTGCGCCAGCAGCACGTGTTACTACAACGCAACACAAAATATAACTCTGTTTAGCTCACATGCAAACCGATAAACATGGGCCTACACACTCTAGATTGACTTACAGTTGCCTAGGCCAGCTTTACAGCCATAAGCCAATTTGAGTGCTGAAACTAGATATTGGGGTGTTTCATTTTTTTCACGCTTGAAATCAAAATTGCTTGGGGTCTGATCAGATTGAATTTTTATCACTAAGTAAGAGATTGCCTCTTTCCGTTGAAGTTTACCACTAGAGGGCAATAGAGTTTTCGCCATATCTCGTCAACCGAAAGGAGTAGACATGTGTGATAGCTTAAACGACGCCAAATGATCGGTTTCGTCTTTGTCTTTAATGCATTTAGATACCTTGTCTGCACCAGAAAAAAAGGTATTTCATAAAAAGCTATTTTTGGGTATCTTAATTGCCATATATTTTAGTGGTTAAACTTGCACAATTTTTTACAAGAAAAATAACGATTGAAGACGTATTACAGTAATCTCGCAAATTCTACAATACTTTATAACGGCGCAATTGATATGATATTGTCAGTAGCAATTACCAAATTACAAGGCCTTTGAAAGTTTTGATCGCAGTTAAGATGCAGCTGTACTGCTGAGTTAGTAGGCCTACTTGGTTGCAAGATTGCTAACTCCAGGGTAAAGAATAATGTCATTCTTCTTCTTCGTTGTTTGAACTATTTGTTGTGAGCTTCATGCAGGAAGATGTATATATAGGCCACACTGCGTTAGCACTCACGCTTGGTTTGCAAGTCTTCAGTTTGACTGGAGCCACCACGATGGGTAGACTGCTTGGCCCCACTATCTGTCTGCCACATGAAGACAGAGGCATACAGTTAAGTGTCTTGTCCAAGGATACAACAAGCAAGCTTGCCGGTTTGTTCTCCACACCAGCCCTTTTGTGCTGAGCGCCAAGCAGGAAAGCTGTGAATCAGGGATGCGGAAGCGGTTATTTTTCAAACGTTTCCACACCTATCGCTTCCACCGCTTCCGCTTCCACCAACAAAAAACGAAAAAAGGACTGTTGACAATTTTTTTAACTTTTGTGGCTTTGTAGCCTGCCTTCTCCTACACTTCATCATTTTGAAAAAACAAAAACCATCATTTACTGCTATTACTTTACCTACTTCGCTTGAGCATATTGTTTCGAACTACTCTGTGTTTGTTTTTCTTAGATATCAAAACTCGTGCTGAATATTGAACAGTGCTTTTCAATCTTTTTGTCATCGTGGAACCCCTAATGTACTTTCGCGTTTGTCACGGAACCCCCACTAACAAAAATTTAGAAATCACAAACTGCTTGCAAGAAAATCAAATATTTTGTTACTACAATTCAAAAGATAATTAAACACTTCAACAAATAGACAATTATTACAAGTTCCTTCACTACTTACAACCACTTTTACAACAGTTGACTTAATGCTTCTCAGATCTAAACCGTATGATTCCATATTACAGCTCTCGACAATAACTTGTCGTCACTACAAGAAATTACACCGTATAGCGCTGATTTTCCCTCTCTATCCTCAACTAACTCTAACTTTGAGTTAACTTTAACTCTAATCATCATTACGAACCTTCTGTCCGTCCTCAAAACACGTATTGACTCCGATTTTTTTGGATAGTGAAGTGCGAAATTTCTGTCGTATATGTAGTATGTAAATGTAAAGCGAGCAAAATTAAACTGTACCAATCAACAGCCGCCTCAACGTGGTGGTGCGGTCCCCGACCCATTTGGGTTGGGTCAAAATGGCTGTTGGCCATCCCGAGGGTCCCAGTTACCCCGGGCACTCCCCTCACACAAAGCATTTTTTCGCCATGCAGCCCCTTGAACGACCGCAGAAGGGTAGCACGAAGCCTCTTTAAAATTGGTCTGTCTTTTCTCTACTCCTTCCTTTCTCTTGCCCGTCTTCTCATTCTTCTCCTTCTCCTGATGAGCGGCAACGTTCATCCTAACCCTTGCCCTGTCTTTCCCTATTTAGTGTGCGCTGGAAATGTGACCTGGCGGGGTAGGTCAGTGCAATGCTGCACATGCTCTAATTAAGTTCATTTAAAGTGCTCACTACTCTCGTTTTCTAGATTCAAAACTCTTGGCAGCTCTCACTCCTGGAGCTGCCCTCCCTGCTTTTTTTGAGATTCTACACCTACCAGCACTGTGCCTTTCTCCTCGGACTCCTCCATCTGGTATACCTTCATTGCTCAAACTGCCCCCTTTTGCTAATGCAGCACTTGCACACCACCCTCATCTTCAAACCTCTTGTCCTTTTTACGCCCACTTTGTATCTTCTTCCTCTGCACCCTCACCACCGCCTCATGCTCCTGGCTGTTTCTCTTTACCTCCTGCTTTCTCTTCCCCTCCCTAACTCTTTCAGGGTTTTTTAATGGAATGCTGGGGGTCTTCAAGCCAGGAGCACTAAACTACTACACTTTCTTTCGTCTCATCCCGTTGATCTTATATATATCCAGGAATCTAACCTTAATTTATCTTCCTCTTTTCAGATCCCTGGATTCTCTGCTCTGCCATCCCATGGCACCCACTCCCGATCTAGTATTTTTTCTACTGATGTCACAGACGCTAGCGGTGGCGCCATCATTTTCGTCAAGCAGGGCTTATCCTTCTCTGAGCTTTCTACCTCCTCTCTTTCTTTGCTTGCCCCCTACTCTGATTATGTAGAGGTCAACATCTCTCTAAGCAACTTCTCCTCGCTCTCATTTCTTAATGTTTATGCTCTCCTTATTCGTTCTTCTACGAAGGATAGCAGAACCAATTTTTTTCTCTTTCTATTCTTCCCTCCTATGTGGAAGCGGTGGATTTTTCGCGCTTCCGCTTCCACAGAAAAAGGACCGCTTCCACCGCTTCCGCTTCCACATCCCTGCTGTAAATACAATTTTTTAAAGTCTTTTGGTATGACTCTACTTGGGAAATAAACCCCAGGTCTACCGACTGCGAAGCGGACGCTCTAACCACTTCGTCATCGCGGAGGTTAAAAATTACCGAGGCGAATTTAAAAGTTTCCCTCTGGATAGCTGGCGCTGAAATCGTGCGAATCGTGTCCGGTAAAGTGAATGATCAGAGGCGTCGCGCTTGAACGCGACCTCGACCTATTCTCGAACTTTGAATTGGCAAACGATTTGATCGGAGCGGATTGCAGTGAAGAGATCTGATACCAAGAAGTTTTTGCTTGGGTACGAGAAGCTTCAGGAAAATGCTCCGCCTACTCATATAAACGTATAATGCTCCACCTACTCATATAAACGTTTGATAAAGCAGTGCAATGAAACGGACCAAAAGTTTTTTTAAAAGGGCCAACTTTTGGAGAAGTAAAGGAGCAGTCAGTGCAGAATGTTGTTTCAGTTTGAGATAGACCTAAAGCCAGCTACCGGAGGTTAGTTGCTTGCGCATAGAAGTAAAGATCAAAGCCGTTCTAAAAAAGTTTGATGCAGCAAGACAAAAAAGCAAAACGGAAAAATCTATCTTTTTTGCACGAAGAATGGTTCGATCAACTTTTCAATATTTCGAGGTGGATATATGCGTATCCACCGCTACCATCATCTTGCAATAGTAAGTCTCTTGCTCCTGCACTTTGATAAACCACATGAAGGCCAAATTGAGCTTTGATAAATTATTCACCACTCAGGATTCAAACCTCCATCTTTAGATCTTGTTTTAATGAATTGGTCACCAATATGTACAGTCTAACTAATCGAAACATCTTTCCTGAAAATAAAGCTTGCTTTTTGTTTTTTAAACTGTAGTTTAGCACTGCTTTTATAAATGTCACAGAAGCATTTGTTCAAAATTACCTTTAGTTTGTTGAGTGCAGCAGTTTTTGATTTTAAAATGTTACGTAGTTGATTTGATTAAGATTTATTTTATAGTGTCTTTGTTTATTTATATAGATCAATGATTGTGTAAAATATTTAATTGTCATACAAAGTTGTCAAATTTACCAAAGCGACTGCCAGAATTGCCAGTGTGAAAATATTGTGTTTATTCACGTTTAAATCTTCGTTGTGATTCTGACTCGCCAACTCTTACTGTGATTATTATTTATTTATAATACTGTTTCGTATTATAATGTGTTAAATTTATTTTATTGAATACGGGTACACGTTTTTCAACAATCAATTTACAAACCTTGATTTAAATGTAAATCCGTCTGAGGCTATCCTCGAGTCAACAAGATCCTATAGCCGCCATAGAATTAATCGGCGGCTATAAATCATAAACGTAGAGAGGAGTTGAAGTTCTTACAGGGTCAAAGGCCTGAAAAAAGGGTGCTCATATCATCATTCCTTGATAGAAATTTAATTCTATAACAAATAGCAATCAATCAAAACGAGCTCATTTATTTGACTAAGGTTTCAGATATGGCAGAACCAAATCTTCTGCAGCTGAGACAGACATAGCAAAAGAAAAAAACTGCGATTAAGAAAAGCTGTCATTTACTGTGAGAAATTTGACGACGGCATTGAGAGAAGTAGTGATTATTTGACTAATACAGGAGTTGCTAGTTGCTAGTTAGCAATTTTCAAGGCGATCTTCTATTAAGAGGGATCTGCCTCCAGCATCAAAGTACAATGGAAAAAGTTGTTAAAATACAATAGGAAAATTTGCTATTTTATCAATAGAAAAAATTGTTAAATTACAATAAAAAAATTACCTATTATAACTTTTTTTCTGGTGCAGACAAGGTATCTAGATATATCAAAGACAAAGACGAAACCGATCATCTGGCGTCGTTTAGGTTATCACACATATGTCTACTCCTTTCGGTTGACGAGATATGGCGAAAACTCTATTGCCCTCTAGTGGTAAACTTCAACGGAAAGAGGCAATTTCTTAACTTTACCAGGTTTAAAAAATTGCTCCATTGAACTCAGTGATTAAAAATTCAATCTGATTAGATCTCAAGCAATTTTGATTTCAAAAGTGTGAAAAAAATGAAACACCCTAATAGGGGAGAGTCTGCATAATTGGGCATTATTTAGTTATTCTTCGAAAACTTGTTTGTTGCTTTATCAATTGTTTCCAAATTTTTACTCACAGAACATATTTCGTATGGCTGCTTTGGGGGGCAATTTCAGAGCTTTGTGATCGTTGGAAAAATCCAACCATTTGATGTTAATTGGACCGAGCTGAGTGGCAACACTGCTTACAAGCCGACTTGGAATCTCATTTCTTAATCGATTTTTAAAGCCATTCGACAAGTTAAAGTTAATTTCTTGGCAATTTCAATGACATGTACCTTGACTATTTTTTTTTTATACAAAAAAAAACTGAACTTTAATACCGATATTGTAACTTTTTACCCCTTCCAAAAAGTGGTAAGCTGAGTAAAAACAGAAAAGTTTAATACATAAAAGTTGTAATAAGGTACTAAAAGTCAGTGTCGTTTGAAAGCTTAGGAAAGTTGCTTTCTACCAATATGTAACTCCAATTAGTCAAAGTTAAGGTTTAGCTTTTAAACGTTGCCTCAAATCTAGCGAATTTAAAGCAATCTCTTACAAACTTCATTTCTTCTCTGATACTTCATGGCGTTGTTATGGTAGCTGTGGTTACTTGCTAACGGGAGAAAACGTAGGTCACAATTATTGTTCAATCATCATAGGAAAGGCTCGGGTTGCGTCTTCGAAAGCTGTATCTATACCAAGACTTGAACTGACAGCGGCAGTTTTGTCCGTTAGGCTTTACCTGCTCGTGACCAAAGAGCTAGATTTTTCAAACTGCAATGGTGTGTTTTGGACTGACTCTACTGCTACCCTCCAATACATACAGAACAATACCAAGCAATTTCATGTTTTTGTGGCCAATCGCCTTGTCACCATAAGTGAACACATTCAACTAATTTCTGGAAATGCTGTACACTCCATCGAGACTAAATCCTGCTGACTTCGCCACTAGAGGTATTTTAGCAGAGCTATTTTCCCATTCTCACATTGGCTACAGGGACCTTCATTTCTTTGGAAAACCGATGATGAGTGGCCAGCGGGACTTACAGTCTTACCTGAAATGCCTACAGAATTTTGCGTGCCAAAGGTCAAATTTCCAAAGCAAAACGGTAGTTTTGTAATAACTGCTTTGTTTACTCAAACTATTGATTGTCATCCCGTTAACCAATTGATAAAACAATGCTCTTCCCTACTGAATTTGAAACGAATAGTGGCATGGCTTCTCAGATTCAAACAAAATGTTCTCAGCGTGACTCGTGTTTCTGTGACCACTAATAAGAACGAACTGCTTTCAGTAACTGAACTTGAAAACGCAAAACTTGAACTTCTAAAACAAGTTCAAAAAACTCACTTTCTTTTTATTGCGTCTTACTCTTCACCAAAAGTAGATTTTCAACACTTCCACGCTCTATTAAAAGACTGTATTCAATTATCATAAATGGCATTCTTTAAGTCGGAGGGCGTCTCGATTTCACCGTTTTAGAATTTAATTTAAACCATCCAATTATACTCCCCAACGATTCTCATTTTACTGAACTTCTCATACGCCAGTGTCATAGCCAGTTGGGACATCGCGGACACGAACACACGTGGTCGATATTAAGACAGCGATATTGGATATTGAAGGGAGGAGCTGCTGTTAAACGAACCATTGGCCACTGCATTTATTGTAGAAAACGAAATGCCAGTTTAGGAAAGCAGCTGATGGCAGATTTACCCTCCAATCGGCTTCAAATTGAACAACCGCCATTTAATCACGCAGGTATTGATTGTTTTAGCTCCTTTGACGTACGCCAAGTTTGTAAAACATACTGTTAAACGGTACGGACGCGTGTTCTCTTGCCTGACTGTTAGAGCCATACATATTGAAATTGCTGCTTATTTCTCATTTACTGACAACTTCACCTTTTTTCTCTCAAAAATGCTCCCTTGTTCTCATTTTTCGTGGGACTGCGTTACGTTGTGACAATGCATTATTTTGTTCGTTGTAATTTGTATATACAGTAGAGTCGAGCCAGCGTTCTGTAATCTTTATTCGTTCTTTGTTAAATGTGTTTTTCGGCCTACTGTCATGTGATTTACTCGCTTTAAGCGACCTGCGGCTTCCTTCGTTGGGGCTGGCAGATAATCAAAAACTTTGAGATGATATTTGTGTTGCTTTTTGGATGTAAAATCATTCTCAATTTAATTGACTAGTGTGAAAGAGTGTGTGAAGCTTGTGACCGTCTGTAAAAAAAAACTTAGTAAACCGAATAAATCAAAATAAACTGGCAGAGGACAATCTATCCTTATCGAAGTCAGTAATCGCGTTTACAAAGCGTATGTTAACCAGTGGTGAACAGGCGCAACGAAAAGAATTAACATGGAGGACACTCTAAGCCAAGACATGACTACACTTTCAGCTTATTTCCAGGTTTTGAGGCTAAAGCTCAGCTATACGAAAACGGTGACGGCGGCCTTTCATCTTAACAACAGAGAAGCCAAACGTGAGCTTAATGTTTACAACAATGGTAACCTATTGCCACCCTGTCCAGTCTCAACGTATCTTGGAGTAAAGCTGGGCAGGTCGCTCACTTTCCATCACCACCTTGAAGCTTTGCGCAAAAAAATCTCCAGTCTCCATCCGAGTTGTACTGTTGAGGCAACTTGCAGAATCCGGATGGAGTGCAGGTGCCAAGACATTGCGCGTCTCTGCTCTTTCCTTGGTCTACTACAACTGAGTACTGCGCATCAGTTTGGTGTCGCAGTACGCATACTCGCCTCATTGACAGCATTCTCAATGATACTTTGCGCATTGTCACTGGATGCTTGCGTCCCACACCAACGGAGGGCTTGCCTGTCCTCGCAGGCATCCAGCCAGCTGAGCTCCGTCGATTAGGAGCGACACTTTCCTTGGCGAATCGTGCTATCCATGACCCCGACCATGTACTGCACGGACAGTTGGTTGGGCAGCAGGATGCGCACCAGGGGAGACTTAGATCAAGACGCCCATTTGTACCTGTTGTGTGGAAACTATTAGATAGTTTGTCTGAACTGGACATTCGCGTGAAACAGTGGACGAAACATAAATGAAACGCGGACTACTTGGAGAGTACTTCAAGGGTCCATGCTTTCATTCCCAGGGTCAGTTCAAGGCCACTTGGAATGAGTCTGCGCAGAACATCTTGGGTAAGGCTCAATCGCCTGCGGACAGGTGTGAGGCGTTTTCACTCATCCATGTACAAATGGATTCTCGCTCCATCACCGAATTGCGAATGTGGCGCCACTGAGCCAAATGCACATTACGTCATATCTTTATGCCTCCTACACCATGTACCACGAGGAACACGAGGTCGCAGGTTTTGGAAGGTGCAACTTGATGTTGGCTTAACACCACCACTGCCAGCATCTAATCTGAGCAGCGCAGCAGCCCGGGGTGGTAAAAGGTTAGGCCCTCGACCCTGACCTTGATCTATGCTGGCCCGGATTGAGTGTGGGTGCCTGACCAAACGATCACGACGACGACGACGACGTTGAATTCAGCATTAATTGTTGTAGGGTTTCTTTCATCGTAAACAGCTTGCTTAGGTTTCCCCGAAAAAGCTTTCAATCGCGTTTTTAAGATCGGTATTTTTTGAGCAAATTAAAAAACAAATTTTATAACGAATAGTTTAATTATGACGTCATGTGACATCGTAAAGAAGTAAACTTGTTGAAGTACCGTATTTGCCGGTGTATAAGTCGACTCGTTGTATAAGTCAACCCCCTAAAATTCGACGGAAAATTACGATTTTATGATATATCCTTTGTATAAGTCGAGCTCAATTGTTTCATTATCTTAAACTTTAAAATTCAACCAGAAATATACGGTAATCACGCACAACGAGATGCCGAACGAAGTATTGAGCGACTTCCACGCACGAGAACACATAATGTGTCCTTTTAAGGGCAGTGAACGCAATATCTGCCCTTGTAAGGGCAACCACATTATTCTGCTTTTACTAGCTTATAACTTTTTGTGAAGTGTAGTAATTACCATCACATTTGAAGCGATGAATACAAAGTTGAATTTCATGACTCGGTGTATAAGTCGAGGTCGATTTTTTTTAGGTCGATTTTTGATCGAAAAAGGTCGACTTATACACCGGCAAATACGGTAGTTAAATGGGGTACTGGCTTTCGTTCAAGCTAAAAGCCGTGTTTCTTGGTCCAAAAATGCGGTCTAAAAAAATTATCTCTGACGTCATCATGACGCCACCAACCCCCTTATGACACTCATCACGGAGAGTGATCAGTCGTGCCAAGTTTGATGCCTGTACCTCCAGCAGTTTCAGAGGAGTTAAAACAGACACATAGACAGACAGAATTGCGCTTTATGCTGTTGTATAGATACAACAGAAAAGAAGCAAGCTTCAATTGTTTGCCTGTCAAGCGTAAATATGCTGTACGTTAGTGACCCTAGTCAAACGCGATATATAAAAGATGTGAAATCATCACCAGTTTAATTGAGAAAAATCATTTATTACAGGACACTATTTCCAATTACAGATTACACAAATTTAATCGGCGGGTAAAATGTTCATCAGTCCTGTATCTTTCTTACGTTGGTTCATGAGATTTTTTCGCCTCACCTTATCTTTCTGTGGTTTCACCGGTTGTGGCGGTACCAGTTTACCAATTTTAGATATTTCCTGCAGTATTTTTTCCTTGCTGGTTGATGCTTCAACTATCGAGCCCTCAATCCCTTTTTGTCTTAACACTCCACTTATTTTTTCTAAACTCAATTGCTGGTCAATCTCTTTGCCTAACACGGCATCAGAGCCCATCATGCTCATTATATCTTTGCTTAATCGCCTTGATACTTCATTTGTCAGTTCGTCTTTTACTTCTATACTTCTTCCTTTTTTTTCTTTGTCTTTCTCTAGTACTATAAATTCAGGATTATGTTCTAATTCTGGGCTTAGTTGCTTTGTTATTTCTTGACTAATTGTTTTCATAACCTCGACGCTTAGTATGTCTTGAATTTGACTGCCTATCTTATTTGTGATGTCCTCGGTTACCTTCGCTTTAATATCTTCAGTGATTTTTTCCTTCATTTCATCACTCATTGTTTCGATGGTCGTGTTTTCTTTGCCAAGATTTTCATCGATTTGCTCTATTATGTTTTCAACTTTTAATTTTTCTTGTATTTTTTCATTCAGCTTTACTTTTATTTCTTCGCTTAGTCTTTTTCTAACCTCATCCATCATGTTGTCCTTGTCGATTTTTTCTTTTACTTCATTAGCTATCTCACGAATACTTTTCATGCCCAACATTTCTGGTAGTAAGTCATTCTTATCACTACTTCTACTAGTCTCGCCATTTGCTTTGCATCCGAACACAACATGCATTACAGAAGGATTTAACAGCTCAGAGTTATCCTAAAAAAATTATATTTTGGCAACATAGTTATAAAACTTTTTGCTTTACACTAAATAATAAAAACAAAGATCAATAAACCTCCTAAGTGTTTCAACTTTTGCTGGTGGTTCCGGTAGACAGTATTTTGTTTGCTTTTGTGCGGAAAGGTGAACAAAAAATAACTCTACCTCAAGCTGATGACGATGATTCAAAATGGAGCATTTTAACTCCCTTTAAAAAGCTTTTACCCACATTTGCAATTGTACACATTTTCACTCTTTGCATTCTTATTTTGCTTACAAACCACCTGCTTCACATGTATTTTAAATAGTGGTTTTGCAGCAAGTTAACTTTTGTCCTAGATTTCGGCGCATGCTCCTGAGGGTTTTGCAAATGGCCAGGAAGACATTATTACTTTAACATAAAAGGCTTTTATTCTGGAACGAATTTGGCATGACTACAGCAACAAGTAAACCTAAAAAAGTTCCAGCAGCAACAGTAAAGAAGCGGATTAAATTCAGTTATTTCTTTGATAAAACACGATTAACCTCTAGAACTATCATTGCAAATAACTCACTGTGCTTTCCTCACCATCCACTGGAACATATTCTGTGTTTTCATAACTCGCATCATCGTAAAGAATAGGAACAGGTCCCTGAATGAAATCAATGAACAATAACAGAGTGGAGTCAAAAACTTTTTTCTCAGATCATAAACCATCTTTGCGGTTATGCAAAACACAGGGCAACTCTTGCGCAAACCCTCTTTGATATTTACCAGTTAGTAATGCTGGCGCAGGGCAATTTCAATATATTACCACACGTGCAACAAAAGAAAGGAAATTGCTATGATGTGTAGACTACTTTTCGATTCAGAAACCAGCCACTTGAGTGAAATTGTGGAAGTATTTGGACTTCATCGGGATCTAAAACTACCCACTAACGTGTGAGTACACCAACAATTCTCAACTAAATAACCACAAAAAGTTATAGGCTAACTTGCTAATCAAGTCTGAAGGCAAAAGAATAAACTGCATCAATTACATATAACACAAAAGACTTAAGAGCGACAGTGTTATTTATAAACCAACCGCTCCAGAAACAAGTAAATCTCCAAATGATATTTTAGTTTTTTCCGCAGTTGGTCTTTTGTCAGGTGAACTTGTCCAGCAGCAATACATAGCAGTGTAACTACAACAAAAAAGGTAACACGAAAATTCTTCAGCTAAATTAAAGCGACAGTTGATATACCCCTCCTTGCTTGATTTGAGTTTGCGATGTAACTTAGATACTTGATTTCTCACCTTGTTTATATCCCAAGTAACAGTGAGAGTAAAAGGTCATCACAAGCCGCTCACTATAAGCGTTTGCTTATAACACGGAACTGTTTGCACAACTGATTGTTATCATCAAAGCGATAACGTGGAAAATCATAAAATACATTTATTTTCTAAAAATTTGGGCGTAATGGCATCACTACCGGACGAATAATCGGTGATACCGGGCGGATGCCGGGGGTCTGCGCTTGATTAAGGAACTTTTTTTTGAATATTACGTGATTTTATACTGTATATGATAAATCTTTGTGTTATTGAGATATTTTTTTTCCAAACGTAGGATAACTTCTACCATAAAATTATTTTCAACTGAGTTGCATAAATTGAAATCCGGAGCTTTTTCTGCAAACGAATCTAGAGAAATTTCGATACCACTTCGCGTGTAAAAAGACCGACGTCACAAAATTTACCACCAAACTTTCTTCCAACACAAACAGTTTGAAATGCAGATAATCAGAGTGATGAAATACTTACTGTCATAATTACAGTACACAGCACAACATTTTTCAAGTGTTTAATGCTAACGCTAATAGATGCTAACGCATTAAAGTTGCGTGAACTATATTCATGAATGAAAATAATAAAAAGGTGAAAATAAAATACAAATCATAAAAGTTGTCCTGTAGTAGGCGGACCATCTTGGTGTCTATAATAAACGTTAGCGCATGAGTTAATAAGCATGTGCCGTAATTATTGCCATCCAAAATTTCATAGACTATTGCATGATTGAAACAGAATAGAGATGACATTGGTGTGTTTGGTTAAGTGCTGGTCCACAAATCAATAGCCTGCTGAGGAGATTCAACGCTCTTATAAAGGTTTGATTACGCCAGCGAAAATACACTTTCTTTAAATGGGCCTCGTGATCATAATTTGCTCGGGCCCTCGCGACCATTTAGTCCGAATCAGAGTGGTATCTGTCTTAATGTATAGGGTACTAGACCTTCAGAGATTTTGCTAATACGCATATAAAGTGTTACTGATTTCCTTAGTAACTGAAGATATTTTACAATACTATTCTATAATTTTGATCAGTCGAAAGGATTCCCTACCGTACTTCCCCCCATTAAAATAAAAAGCTGTCAACCCAGCATACCCTTAAAGTTGACAAGGGTGTACAACCAATGGTTGTCCAATATGCTGGTCGAGAGTTACAAGCCTGCATTTCATATTTATGAATAGTTCAAAACGGACCGCTGCATTTTCATGACCTTCTTTATCACGGTGGCGTGATAAACCTGACATTTTCGAATCTGGCCGAGTCTCTCCCAAGGAAGAGTATAGGCAAACACCAATAAGAAAATTTCTATATACTGCCTCGTAGTTTAACTCACGCTTCTATTGGACATTCGTCCGGTTGAAAAAGCCGATAACTGCCTTTCTTTATTTTTGCTTTGAAACGGAAGTCGAGAGTATCGCCGTAAGGCATGGATCCAAAAGAAAAAATCTCCCAAAGTACAACACCTAACGACCAAACATCGCTGGCCCTCGTAAAAGTATCATTGCTAAAAGTCTCTGGCGCCATCCATCGATTGTCGTAGCTCGTACGCTAAAAATGCATTAGTGTTAAGCTTACTTTTCATGGTCACCAACTCATAGCACAAAATATAATCACCACCAACCGAGAAACGACGTTACTATATACCGGAAAAAAGGAAATGTATTAATACGAAAAACTTTATAATCCGAGAAAACAAACAGTTATAAAATTAATAGAAAAGAGTAACCCACACAGATGCTTCGCTTCAAAGAAAAATACTTTAAGCAGGACATTGAATAATGGAGATTCATTGTCCAGAAATAAAACGGGTCCTCCTTTTAAGGATGAAGGCTATGGAAGAAACTGTAAGGAATACTGGTGTTCTTCCGGTGTATAATATATAGAGCAAGCAATGCAAAAATGTTCTTTTATTAACGTTTTGCTAGGCAGATATGCCCAGCTTCATCAGAGTGGTATTCCAACTTAGAGTGCGAGCAGCAAATACACCTGCATCAATCAACAGCCGCCTAAACATGGTGGTGCGGTCCCCGACCCCGTTTGGGTTGGGTCGAAATGGCTGTTGGCCTTCCCGAGGACACCAGTTACGCCGGGAACTCCCCACTCATTTTTTTGCCGTGCTACTCCCTGAACAACCGCAGAAGGGTAGCACACAGCTTCATTAAAATCGGTCGCTTGTCTTCTCTCTTCTCCTGCCTTTCTCTTGCTCATCCTTGTCCCCTCATTCTTCTTCTTCTCTTGATGAGCGGTAACGTTCATGCCAATCCTGGCCTCATCTATCTCTGCTCCACGTGCGCTGGAAATGTGACGTGGCGGGGCAAGTCAGTGCAATGCTACACCTGCTCCGAATGAGTCCATCTATGGTGCTCACAATTCTCTCTTTCCAAATTCAGAACTCTTGGCAGCTCTGGCTCCTGGAGCTGCTCCCCCCCTGCTGTGTCCCTACTTGTAACAGTGTGATTTCCTCTTCGGACTCTTCTGGTTTGTATACCTACACTGTACAATCTGGCCTCCCTCTGCTAATGCTGCACTTCCGCCTCACCCTCGCCTTCAAACCTCTTATCCCCCTCTGCCCATTTTGTATCTTCTCCTTCTGCTCCCTCACCACCGTCCCTTGCTCTTGGCTGTCCTTCTACGCCTCCTGCTTCCTCTCCCCCTGATTCCTTCAGGGTTTTTCAATAAAATGCTGGCGGTCTCCAAGCCAGAAGCACTGAAATACTCCACTTTCTTTCGTCCCATCCTGTTGACCTTATGTGTATCCAGGAATCCAGTTTCAACTCATCTTCCTCTTTCCAGATTCCTGGATTTTCTGCTCTGCGTTCTGATCGTACCCAGTCCCGGTCTGGCATTCTCTCTCCTGATGCCACGCACGCTAGCGGCGGTGTCATCATTTTCGTCAGGCAGGGCCTATCCTTTTCTGAACTTTCTGCCTCCACGTTTTCTTCGCTCGATCCTTACTCTGATTATGTAGAGGTCAACATCTCTCCTAACAATTGCTCCTCGCTGTCATTTCTTAATGTGTGCGCCCCCCTATTCGCTCCTCTCCGACGGATGGAAGAACCGACACCTTTTCTCCCTCCATTCTTTCCTCCTCCAGAAATCTCTTCATACTGGGGGACTTCGATTGCCATTACCTCCTCTGGGACTCAAGAGGCACTTCCGACCCCCGTAGAAAGGAAGTATTTAACTGGATCGTTTTTTCTGATCTCCTTCTCCTCAATGACCTTGACATACCTACCCTTCTTCATCGCTCCTCTGGCAGTTGCTCCTCTCTTGACATTTTCTTTGCTCCCTCCTCTCTCGCCTTATCCTGCTCTTGGGAGGTGCTTTAGGACCTGGGTTCTGACCATCTACCAATTCTTCTACCTGTCCCTCTCTCTCCGGTCTTTCACCTTAACAAACGTCCCCTTCCTTCCCTTTTCCGAAAGCTCGCTGGGATGACTTTGCTTTCTACTTTGACTCCCATTGTTCTTCTGCAGACGAATACTCTTCTCTTTCTCTTTCCTCTGCTGCCGACGCTCTCTTTACTTCTCTGGCACTGAATGCAGCCAAATCTTCCATTCCTTTCGGCCGCATCAAACGCCATTCTAAAGCCTGGTGGTCCGCTGAAGTGGAAGATGCGGTTAATGAAAAATGTAAGGCTTTCGCTGCCGCTTACAGAAGTGATGAACATCGCCAGGCTTACATCTCCGCTTCGCGATGCTTTTCGTTTGTCATTGCCAAGGCCAAGGCTGAGGCATGGCAGACAACTTGATCTTCTCTTTCACCCGAATCCAACTCTAAATCTGTATACTTTCTTCTTCGCTCTGTCGCTGGCTCTTCTTCCTCATCTTCCTCTTCTCCTAACTTCCCAAACTGTTCTTCTCTCAGGGAGTCGACTTCGGTCTATGCCGCTTACTTGAGGTCCCACTTTTCTGTTTCTCAGCCAAAGGCCTGCGTAGCAGAGCTAGAGGCTACCTTTCTGAGCTCCGTCGAGCCACATGCCCTGAAGAGTCTCACTCGTTCTTCTGCTCTTCTCTCTTTCCCTCTGAATTTCTTGCAGCTGCCTCCAACCTTTTCTTCTCCACTGCCACTGGCCCAGACAAAGTTGCCTATCCCATGCTAAGGCACCTTCCTCGCTCTGGCATGGATTTTCGTCTTCACATCTTCAATCTCTCCTGAACTTTGCATTCCTTTCCTTCCATCTGGAAGACATCTTCTATTATTTCCACCCACAAGATGAGAAAACCTCTCGACTCTCCTGCTTCCTTCCCGCCTATCTCTCTCACCTCCTGCGTATCAAAGTTTTTTGAACTCATCATTCTATCGCATCTACTTTTTTTTCTGAAATCTAATTCCATTTTTTCTCCTCGCCAGGCCGGTTTCCGCCGTGTACGGTCTACTCTAAATCAAACTCTTTATCTTTCTCAGTTCATTTCGAATGGGTTTAGCAAACCCAGGCCGGACTCTCGGACGATCCTCTCTACTATTGATTTCTCAAAAGCTTTTGACTCTGTCTGGAATTCCGCCCTTTTTAATAAACTCATTTCGGCTGGCCTCCCTCCTTGCTTTGCTCGTTGGACTCAATCTTTCCTTTCTGATAGGCGCGCTTGCGTGGTTTATCAAAATCGCAAAAGCCGTTCCTTTCGAGTCCGTCGAGGTGTTCCGCAAGGATCCGTTCTTGACCCTGTACTTTTACCTTCGTTCATCAAGGATCTTCCTGCTTCTCTACCATCTTCCGTCAGCTGGTCTATTTACGCTGACGATCTGGCCATTTGGTCCTCCTTCCCCTCGGTTCCCACTGCGGTGGAGGCCATACAAGAAGCTCTGTTTCGATTGGAGCGCTGGTCTGAGTACTGATGGCTTCCTCTCAATCCCAGAAAATGTGAGGCCTCCTTTTTTTCAGTTGATTCCCACCAAGCTCATCTCCAGCTCAACCTCTTCTTACTCAACTCCCGCCTCCGTTTCAATCGCACTCCAACTTTCCTTGGAGTCACCTTCGACCGCACACTTTCCTTTTCTAAGCATGTATCTTCGCTGAAGGCCAAGTTTTTCCCACGTCTCAAGGTCTTACGCTGTATCTCTGCTTCGTCGTGGGGCCCCTCTAAGGAGTTCCTCTCTTTTCACTATAAAGCTTTTTTTCGGCCCCTTCTCACTTATGCCTCACCCGGATGGATTCCTTTCTTAAGCGCTACCAATATCACCAAATTGGAACGCTTCCACCGAGCGGCTAGTCGCGCCATCACTGGCTACCTTTCGTTCTCCTCTATCCCACTTCTTCTCTCCGAGGCTTTTTTACCTCCCCTACGAGTCACCCTGACTCATTTCGCTCTATCATCTTATGAGCGGGCCCTTCGTCTCCCAAGTTCCTTTCCCATTTCAGGTTTGGCCAGACTAGGAGTGAAACCAAGACTCTGCAGATTGTTCTGGAGAGCTTTTGTATCCACTCATCCGCTCATACTTCCTTCTACATCTCTTAGGGAGGCTCTTCTTGCTTGCCCTCCCTGTCCTCCTTGAAATTTGCTTTTTTTTCCTGAGGAGACCACCCATTCCCCCTCTAAGCTATCGCTCTGATTTCCCCCTCTCTCACTGGTCAAAGTGAGGCTTTTGCTCACCTTGACTCTCTCCCCTCTCACGGTCTGGAACACTGGACAGACGGCTCTGTTGGCGAAGGCGGCTCTGGTGTACTTGCCAACTGCTTTCTCTGTGACACCGAGGCCACTCTTTCCTTTTCAGCAGGCCCAGTATGTTCAAGTTTTTCCGCTGAAGCATGCGCCATTCTGCATGCTCTTTGTTGGTCTCGTAAGCACCAACAAGTCTGCCATTTCTCTTCTCTTCTCTTCTCTTACTATCTGACTCTCGTTCTGTCCTCACCACTCTGTCCTCTCCTCCATCTTTCCTTTTATCTCAAACTCTCTGGCAGATCTGGCAGGAACTGTTTTCTTTCTCCTCGTGTTCTATCAGGCTGCAATGGGCCCCCTGACACTCGTTTCTCCTGGGGAATGACACGGCTGATGAACTGGCCAGATGGGGTGCGTTACTTGCGCCCTCTGCAATCCCTTGTAGTCTCTCTCTTATTTTTCGTATCCACCCTTGTCTTTTCTCGGACTGGAAGCGTACTGTCTCATCAAAATTCTTTGTCACACAGGTTCCCTCGATTTCCACCGAGGAACCTGTGCTCCCTCTTCATGCTTGCAGTGTTCTCTCTCGTCTTCGTTGCAACGGACACAGCCTTTTGTTAAGTTTTTGTCTCTCTAGGATTGGCAGAATCGAGAATCCTTCCTGCAGCGCCTGCGGACACTCGTCCCAGGACACCCCTCATCTTGTTCTGCCCTGTCCAGCTTCGGATTCTTAGTGCCGCTCGCTCTTAGGAGACTCTCTGTCTCTCTACGACCTCTGGTCCAGGCCCTGGGGAATCGCCAGGCTTCTGGGGATCCTTGGTGTTCCGCCGTGCCCCCATCCCTCGGAAGGGGTCGGGTAACAGCAACAACAACAACAATAGCAGAAGCAAAAACAAGCAAATAACACAGTAATTTTTCTTAAATGATAAAATTTAGAACGCTAAAAGTAGGTAGACATAAAAGAGTATTTTTTACATTGCCTGTTCTTTTATTTTGCCTATTATTTTACACCGGTAGAATAACAACATTCCTTACAGTTTCTACAAGACTTCGTGCACAAGAATATCTTCTTAATTATGGAAGATGTAATAGGAGGAGAGTAAGTGTCAAAAATTCTGAACTAGAAGTTAAAAACTGAGTGATGCCATGTAAGAGAAAGACAATGAAGCAAAAACAGGCTAAAGTAAAAGATGAACTAGCTGGAACTTATTAAATGTTACAAGGACTTATAAGGTTGCCTCTTTACAAAATTTTCGCATTTAAAAAAAAAACATGAAGTAATTTGACTAACACAAACGACAAAGACAAGTCATCCAGTTACAAAACGAAAACTAAATAAGACTATATTATAGCCATGTTCTTGAATTAAAGGGTTCTTTTTCCAACAAGCAAACTTCTCAGCTGTGTTGTTGCGCCACTAAAACAGATACTTGACTATCATTTATTTCATTTCTGAGATTTTAAGAGAAGTACTATAGAAAGCAATTTAATCAAAAACTTGAAAATTTTACGAAACAGACATCTTGCTTTATGCATTCGCCAATACCATTATTCTGCGAGATTGCAGGATAAAGTAAATATGCATTACAACCATAAGTAATCTTACACACATATCTTGCACACCACAACTGGTGTCTCCGAGTTTCAACAGTCTTGCGGTTTGAAAATTACCAATTTTGCATTTTCCGGCATTGGTCACATATACATTTTCCGCTTTGAGTGCGCGATGGACAATATTGATAGAGTGAAGATGTTGCAGTCCCTGTAAAGTGAAGAAACTTCAAGCCAATCCTAAAAAATGGAAAAGTTCTGGGCTGCATATCACGTTGCTTCTACTCACAACTTATAGAAATTATGATGACGGAATTGATCAAAGAAACTGTTAAGGAAAACACGCAAGACGTATGGGCATGACTCTGTGATGCAGCCGGACAAATCACGAATCATATCGTGGTGGACTGTACTCGATGCAGTCCTCTCACTGGGACACAAACACTTCAGAATCTGGACCAAAGCTCTAAGAAAAAGTATTTCATCTGACCTCTTTTTGATATAACATCAAAAACATTTACCTTAATCAAAGAAATCTCAAAAGCTCATTAGATTGTCACAGTCAGAAGCAAAATCAGATTTCATTGTAATTTTGACAGCGTTTGACAATTATAAAATGCTCTGCGCCAAGAATGCTGGCAAGTACAAAGTGCGTCTGAACACAAGTTGTTCTATGGACTCATTCATTCATGCGTGTGAGCTCATAATTCGTTTGCTAGTCTTCAGTCAGACTGTTTACCACGATAGGTAGACTGCTTGACCCTATTACCTGTCTGCCACGTAAAGATGAAGACATTTCGTTAAATGCGTTTCCCCAAGGACAAAAGCAAGCTTGCCGGCATTTTCTCCACATTGCCCCTTTTGTACAGAGCGCCAAGCACGGAAAATATGAATATTAGTAAAGTCTTGGTATGGTTTTACAAATAATCGGAACCCAAGTCTATCGTCAGCGAAGCGAACGTTCTAACCACTGCTCGGTTGACCCAGCGTGCGTAATGATTTTTCTACGACGGGCATTAACTTATGCTCTACTCTACAAACTCACTCTAGCAACTTGAAAACAGAAATGTTGCAGCTGCTTTGGTTTCAGAATAGGTTTACCTTTTCTACTAGCCTTACGTTGCTCGTTACATACTTTGAGAAATTCTTTCAAACTTCCTTTCATGCATAATTCCATAACCAACATCAATTCTGCAAAAGAATTGTTTACATTTGATTGAATGAGGCTTTTTTTGAATGAACGAATGAAGCTTTTACATTTGAATAAATGGAGCTTTTAAATTTCAACATTGCTTTTGGTATTACCACTTTCTTCTTCAATCTGCTGGTGTTTTAAGCCAGCAAGTGCTGGGAAAGGATGATGCCTTCTCAAAAATAGCCTTATTTTTGACTTGAGCGCTCATTTTTTGCAACGCAACAATTTTTAAACTTTTTGTCTCATCGTAAATTTGGCCGGCTGCGATGAAAATTTAGACGTATTATTTTGGCTTTTAATTCAATTAGAACCCAAAAAATGACCACAAAACCCACAAAAACCAGCAAGTGCTGGTTTAAAGTGCTAGATTATTTGGCATAATCCGGAACGAGCACCAAATACATGTGTTTTAACAAAAACATCTAAAATTCTGAACGGCTTCTTGCTGTTTGAACAACTTTTTTTCGGCCGTTCTTATTTTTGGTTCCAGGTCAACGATAACCTTTGATTAATTTAAGACATATTTACCGCTTGTTGAAATCACTACTTTTCTTAAAACGTGAGTAAAGTACTTTTCCCAAAAACATAACAACCAAGTCTTGTCAGGTTTGGATGCGAATTCATTTGCCACCATATCAACACGTTGCCACCACAAAACGTTCATCACGTTGCCATTTAAACATCAATCTCTTTCAAAGGGCATGAAAATTGTCACATACAATACCACACTGGTATTAAGCTTCAATACTTTTTTTGTTATGTTTATCTATCGTTTTCCTTGGGACAACGTAAAACGAGTATCCAGGTTTACAACGCAAGTCCAATTAACCTAAAGTTATAGGAGAAATGCAGTCTACTTTAAACCAGACAAAAATAAAAAATTGCAGAGTTATAGCCCAACAGCAACAAGGCAGTCTGGCATTGGTAGTTTCTAGTTGTTATTGATTGCCAACAGCGGCTAAGAGCCCTTGTCATGAAAGCCCATAGCACTTTTTTGGTCATGATTGATTAAAGCCAGATTTGTATTCCACCTTCTACATTTCACTTCTTATTGCGCGCTGGCAGGAGAACTTTGGATATCTTTTTTAAAGTCTTTGGTATCACTCGACCAGAGGATGGAGTTCAGATTCATTACGTTCAAAGCGGGTGCTCCAACCACCACAGCGGTTTCATTGGTGGGAAGTCAGTCGTGGCATTCGCAGAGGAAAACTTGAATATTTTTACCAGTTAAAGCACCGAGTGGCCTTGATATTGATAGAGAGTGTTCCTTTCGTGCAAGTCATCAATCATTGAAACAACAAGATAGCTGTTAACATTAGATGTTCAGAGAAGGACTCTTCGAGTTTGAAAATCAACCTTGTAGTTTATGGGCCAGCAGTCATTGCATTGCTGGCGGGGTGCACTGGTGCGGGAAGAGTGTGACGTTGCCAGACCGTTTTTCACTAACATGACCGGAAGATATTTCTACTCCGTGCGTTCCACGTTAATTGTGCGTCACCACGATTCGTTTGTCGCGCACACCCACGACTACAGGTATTGCAGCAGTAAAACTTCAAACCAGCTTTGTAGAGCAGAACGCAAGATTAAAGTAAAATCGATTCATTCAACTTCGAAGTATTTCACTCACCTGTGTAAGCGTCACGCTTATCAATGCAAATGCCATAAAAATAAACAATGTTTTCGTGATATCCGATTGTCTTTAACACTTCTATCTCCAAGCTGATCTCCTGTCGTCTACGCATCGGTACTTTGTTGCCTAAAAGAATTTCACCAGAAATTACACGAACCCATTACAGTCGAATTTGACAGCTTTACAGATTGGATACGTATTAATACAATGGGTAGAATATCCCAGGAAACTAACTCCCAAGATACCTACTAAGTCGGCCTTTTTGTTGATGTGATGACTTCACTATTGAAATTTGAAAACCGGGATCTTGGTTTCGGGAAATTAATGCTAAAGTACTTCTGGTTTTCCCAACAAAACTTCCGTTATTTTCCTGATGTTAAGCAATCGTTAGTAAGATAATCATTATATCATCAAACAACAAACATTGCGTTAAATTAAAATTTCTTTTACAGCCAAACAACCAGGAAATCAAAAACCCCAATTACCACTGCCTCAAGATGCGATACAAAGATACACGTCCATGCAGCTTCACACAGTTCATCCAATCAAACCGAAATAATCTCGACCACCAGGCAAGTGGATGTCCAAACGATCTCATATTAAAAAAAGCTTATGAATTGTAATTTTTTACCTCGCATAACTCTTGTTAAAGCTTCAATTCCATATTGCAACTTGGTGGAGAGCACCACTCTCCAATCGACATAACTGTCATTTTTTCGCAAAATACCTTGTCTCTGCATGTCCAGCATTGTGAAGTAATGTATATCTTCAATGCTTTGCAGGCAGTCTGAAATAAAATACTGTACATGAAAATTACATACATAAAACAAAATACATAAAAGTTACATGCGCGAAACAAAATACACAGAAAGTAGGCTACGTACACATATGGAACTAAAACCGAGCTTCCTTTTTACAGGGTTGAGAACAGCAGCCCTAAAATTCTCCATTCGCTCTTAGAGAAAGTTCAACTTTACCGCGCAAGAATGCTGAGATATGAAAACGAGCAGAGCTGCCTTTCTCACATGTTGCAAATTCTTAACCTGTCGTTAGGGTGATCTCAAAAGAAATCGAGCGATCAAATGACGGTAGTTCACAATACCTCGCAAAACAGGTAAGCCGCTTTTGAAATCATTAAAATTAGTTTTGCCAGTTGCTTTCTCATTACTTTTTTGGCACTAACCTTAAAACCCTGCTCAGTACTCGGCAAAAGTAAATTCGAAAAAAAGGTCGACCTTTTAACAATATAACAATGTTAACCTTAAGCAAGCTTTCGTTCCTCCTCAACAACGAACGAGGCTCTGAACTTTAGAACTTATAGTTAGCGGATCAACACCTCAAAAAACTTCTGGTATCTATCTTTAGTAGATTATGGAAAACCTAGCTTGCTGACCAAAGCCTGATGTAACAGCAGGATATCGAGATACAAATGCACATATCAGCAATTTTTAACCTTTTTGTCCCTTTAGACTTGCAACAGTCTTCATCAAACGAGGCTGTTGCTGCGTATACGGCAGTAGCTTCGCTGTAGTAGTAGTAGGTGTAGTCAATCAGCAACCCAATTACGCAAAGATACTCGTCACGACACAACATTTCATGTACGCAAGTTAATGAGTGTATGCATGCTACAACAAAAATTTAACTTTCTTACCAAAATTTGGGTCTATGTGGGGAACGTTTTTAAGCAAAGAATTCGGCCGCGCTTCTCGATTCATATTTCTAAAAACAAAACTGAAATGAAGTGTATTTAGTAAATTTACTAATAGCGATTTTCTCTGTATTGCACGAGAATCAAAAGTTGGTATCAAACACGAAGTATGTCGCTACTAATCCCACAATGTTGCTCACTATCCCATGACAACGCTAACCGTCTGATCTGTTGTGTGCTTAACACTAACTGCCTAATATGGCAATTGTCTATCACTGATCGCGTGATATGGTGCATGTATATCATCAGGGTTGTGGTTCTTAGAGGAAAGAGGGTCCGAGGATACCGTGGGCAATACAAATGAAGATCAAATATAATAATTAAGAATATCATGTAAATTATTTGTACAACATCACAAATTATTATGAACATTATTTGCAACTTTAGACATTTTACAGGTGATATAATTAACGCTACTCAGTTTTTGCGTAATCGAGTCGTTTGTAGCGCCGCTTTGTTGCGACTTGAATGAATGATTAGCGTTAAAACCTCGCAATGACTTCGCAGTAGTGCTTTCGAAAAAGGCAACTTAAAACAATATCCTCTTGCTGGTTGGATTTCAACAAGGAGGTTTACTGAAAGTAACAACAAAAAGCCTAAGCGAAGCGTTAAAACATGCAAACTCCGAAGCAAGTTTGGGTAATTGTCATTTGCTAATCGTCTCTATCGCTCACTGCACTGCTGGATTCAAGAAAATAAAAACGCCATTAGTAAAAAATGCAATAACTGGCTGGCTGTAGGCTAATATTTTGCAAATAGCCTGAAATATAACAAAAATTTAAATCTGAAATCAAACCATGGGGGCTTTCCACAATTTCTTAAACTCGATCAAACCATATTTAGATATTTTCGATTAAACAGCAAATGTTTTTGTATCTATGTCGCCGCTTTGATGGGTTCGCGATTTCGTTACGATTTTCTCTCAACTTTATATTTCAATAACTTTTCTTTAATTTAGTCTATTTGTGTAAATCAATTTAAAGTCGAAGCCATTTTTCCGTTGTTGAGCGCCACTGATTCGATAAACAAATATAAACCAATTCAACTGATTCCGTACCACTATGTGAATAAAATTTTTGTCTGATATCTCAGGTGCTTTGACTTTCCAGGGCAAAGATATGAAAAGTCAAGCTTAGACATCGGCCTATCCTAAGCAAAAATCTATGAAAACACTGCGGACAACCACTAAGCACTCGCTGCAATGTATTTACACAACTAACCATCAGATTTTTCACGAAGTTTTACAACCCTTTTATTTCTTTACATATGTAGATAGATGATGCTTATAGAAATTTTTCTTTCCTGTTGCTTATAAACATTTTGAATTGAATCGCAAATTCACTCATGTGACCTAATCATCCACCAGCCAAGACGTAGATGTAGATCCAAGTATTATTTGTCTTGATACGTAAGCAAAATATTCACCATCAATTTCTGTTGACATGCTGATTGTGAGTTCAAATCTCACTTGACAGAGATGCGTGAAGCGCAATTTTTTTGAAGCATTGAATCAGGTCGATAGTTTACTCAAATAGCTCTGCCAATTGTTTCTGGAAAGCAGATTTAATATTTAAGTGAATGCGATTTTACATTGTTGTTTACTTATTTATTTCATTTATATTCCCAGACAAGCACGATAGCAACAGTGGTGCCAAAAGTTGTAAAATTGTCCCAATTCGCTTAGGAGTTTCAACCACACCGCATGAATTTCAAAATTCCGCTTGATTTGCTTGGTATTGCTTTCAATGAATTTACTGTTTGAATAATTGGTGAGCTCGCCAATCAAAGGAAATCATTACAAAACGCCTTTTCCAAATTATAGCTCTGTTGTTCTGCAATATGAGCAGCATTTATTGCCTACTAATGCAACAATTCCAATTTACCAAGTAGACTGTCAGGGCTGATACGAATTGACGCCTCTCCCTGGCAAATCGCTCATCATGTGCCAACTTGCATGGTTGGGCGGGCTGAACTGAATTTTTTACATACTTTCTCTGCCCCCAGAAAAGGAAATGGTAGGCCTATTAACAAGTTGTGTGTTGTTTGAATATGAAATGAGAGCCTTGTGATTATCATGTTGTTTTAAACAGTTATTAGAAAACTCACTTGATAGATTTTTTAACTACGTTTCCGCAAAGAAATACAACCGCAATGAAAGAGAACGAAATGATCGCTGCGTAGATCATATGGTCTAAAAAACATCATTTTGCAAATGAAGTGTGTTAGGGTTCACAGCTCTTAGTTTAGGGTTCAAAACCTTTGGAAAGCATCATTAGTATTTGCTAAGAATTCAAAACTCCAGAAAGACTCTTGCCAATAAAGCTTAAAAGCAATAAGTGGTAAACATACACGGCACTAGAAACATAAAATTCAAGTATAATACGGAAAAACTTATTACAAAAAGATTTTGTTTAATCATGCTTGCTTGTAAGCATTTGCAGCAGCGACCGTCCAAGAGTCAAAATTGTAATCGAAAATTACCAGGTTGGTCAACTCGGAGCGTTATGCTACTCATGAAATGATTGAGAGAAATAGTTATTCGCTTTTACACTCAAACTTGGGGTTTTAACAATGACTCGGGCAGACTGCCACGTCATTTAATAGAAACCGTAAAGTCATTTCGCATTCTCTCAAACTCTATGTTCATCTCTTGTCCAGTAAGTTCAAAAAATTGTATTTAAAAATTAAGCAATTAGACCCGCTTACTCCGAGTTTCGTTTATGTACAGCATCGTCTGTTTACTAGCAGTAAACTGAACGTTTTTAAGTCCAACTGGCGCGGCGGAAACCAATAGAAAACTGAAAAATAAGAATTAAAACTCATTAATCTCTAATTAGGGACTATTTTCAGAATCTGAGAAGGTTAAAACAATAGAAAAAGGTTCCCTATTTTCACGATAAAAAATCTTCAAACGTTTTTGTTGGACCAGTTGTGATCGATGTGGATTGCTGATTTTTGCCAAACCACTTGAGAACCCCAAAAGAGGGTACATAGATCGAACTATCAATCCTCTTAATTTATTAATGTAAAAATTTTTACAAAACAAGATTCATGGACATTCTCAAGGTGTGCGCCCCACCCCTAATTTTTCCAATACGGTTTAGTGTCTACTACTCAGCTTTAGGGTGAGTAAAGCTTTACGAAGGCCGCCCACATGAATATTATTTGTTCCCAAAATTTTTCAATGAAAGGAGTGTTTTTGAATTTTAGTGTTTGTTTACCTGTAATATTTATCCGACAGCAAGGGCACATTTCTTCCAGTGTAAGTTAAGCTTTGCTTGTAAGGTGCCGCCCTTCGCCTTCTTGTTGGGGCGAATCCCACATCAAACACATTACAAGACGTATTTTCACCATCACCCAACAAAAAATTATGCGAGGAAAAAATTCTGAAAACAGCCAGATTAGACTAATTTAGGTAGTCATTTATGTCATGAGAAACTACTTTTGGATAACATCAGTGTCATTCAGACTTGGGTAAGTGAGGCTACAGCTTGCATTTATAAGCAGAACATAATAACCTTTTCAAACTTCCTTTCGCCTTTATGCACCGAGTTAAGACCAAAAGTTGTGATATACTGTATAAAAAGAAACACCTAAATTGAAATGCGTGTAATTGGGTTGTTTTTCTGTATTACAGTGAGCTAATATAAAAAACGTTGTTTGGAAACAACTTTAATTTAACATCAAGTCATTTTTTAAATCTAACTTTAAACCTACTGTTATTTAGCTTAAGCGTTAACATGGTCCACCGAGTGAAGCTTCTTTTTTCTTATTTTGTTTCAACGTGATGAATAGTAAGCATCACTTAACTCAAGAGCTAAAAATGTCACATGAAATAGTCGAGCAAGTTTGGAAGTTTGCACTCAAAACAGTGGAAAACAAAGGTCACGACTTCAATTCTGTAGCACCGTGGATCTCAAACTGGGATCCGGAAAGAATTTTCTAGGAATTACCACTAGTTTTCAGTTTATAAACTTTGAGGATCTCAACACAAGTTAATGACTAAGAACGCTTAACATCATAGAAAGAGGTAACAACTATTGGCAATCTTTAACTTCATAAACTAGCTAAAGATTATAGCAGTTTAACGTGTTTGAAAACCAATGCTGTAGTGATAATTAAAGGAATAATTTAACGAACAAGAAAATACTTTTTTTACTTTTACATACGCATGTAAGCTCTAAGTTTTGAGATGCTTTTTTAAAAAAAAGCGCAAGTGCACCGGAATATGAACATATTTTTGTAAAATAACCAGCAGCTCCCACGCAAGTACTAGTTGAAGCACTACGTAAAACTTTCAGTAATTGTAGCAATGACAACATAGAAAAAAATATTATTTTGTACCTACTTGTTTGTTTTAGGCAACGCCATAGCTATGTAAGGGACGCCAGCAATCGGCTTACCAGTGAAGCTGTTGGCTAGATTCATGTATGAACGAGAAGCTGGAAACTTCTGGTTGCTATGTTCTTGGTCTTCGTAATAAGTTACAATTAAGAAGTAACAGCTAAAAAATTAAGTTTCATGCACTTGAAAATGTACCTTCCGGTAAAAGATGAGACTTATTCAACTTCTCCAACAGAAGATCAACGAAGAGTTCGGGAGAGTGCGAAATGACCTATATGATTAAGAGTCAGCACCCACCCATAAACACATCCATAAACTTCGTCGCTTTCAGCACAAGCCATGGATTAAGCCCGAATTGTGAGCTTGAAAGCAGACAAAAGATTGCTTTCGCTGTGATGCCGCAACCGACAAACTTACAAGAACAAGCCTATTTTACCACACGGTTTGCTATTCTTAGAAATTTACCACACTGCAATAAATATTGTAAACGAAAATCAAACCCGGATAGAAAATACAATTGTTGCTTCGTTATGTTGCAACAATATACCGTTTTGCATTATTTCGTAGACACGAGACAAGCATTCATTTTTTAAAATACAAGCATGAGCCATTAGTAAATGCAACAGTCTGGCGACCTGACCGCCAACAAGACGCACGAGTATTGCAAGATGATCACTGGCATAGGTTTTTTGTGACTTGCTTGATGAGCATTTTAACACAACAAACTTCACAGATCGATTAGTATACTTTGATAATTGATTGAATGTCTTCCTTCAAATATTTGCTGTAACCTCAGACTTTAATAGCGTTTTTGATTCATACTGAAAACCAGAGGAACTTGAAACCATAAACTGCAAGATCTCAATTTGTTTCTTACCGTTATTATTTGTCGCTCGCGTCACGATAGACGACGGTAAGTGTGAAACTTGTGGTCGAAATACAGCGTGTAGAGCAATTTGAGTGCCGCGTTGGTTGCGGCATGGCCGAAAAGTGATCGGCTTTTGCATTATAGCTCAGGTTTTGAATTCAAACTGTGGCTTTTGTCGACCACAAGGACATGTGTGGGTGACTGCTGACTTAGTCATTTTTCAGTTTGCCAACTCTCCGTTCGTCTTGTTTTTGATAAGCTGAATAAGTTTGCTCATTATCATAACTCAATTACACATTTGCAATGCAGCAAACAGAAACCAACCTTAGAAAAGTTACCTGATTGGCCTGCTTTGTTCATCCACTAATCGAAATGAGATATAAGATCTTTGAAAAAAGGTGCTTTTCACTGCAACTTCATTGAGTTTTTGAGGTGCTGCAATGTATTCATTTCAACTTTAAACGAAGAATTTACCATTTCGCTTTGACCATTACATACGTAGAACAACTTGTGCACGTCGAAGTTTCCTGTACCGATACTGCTAACCTACCACTAGGAAGGGAGCACATCAATTTGCGATGTCGTAGACAAAAACGTTTAAAACAGCGTAGTGAGGCACACCTTTAGGTGCCAGAGAGCATTCTTCAGATGGAATAATTGTGATTTCAGAATGATCTTTCACATCAGCCACCAACACAACAATATATCTTGCATTATGGATCATTGGAAACTGATAACTTCTTTCACTGGATGACACGTTTACTAAGATATTCCGTTTACGTAAAGTTTGCATTAGAAAATCTTTTGTCCCAATTGTGTATGAATAAAATGTTTTAGTTATGTTTATCTGAAAAACAAATTATGAATAATGCAGAAGATATTACGTAACTAACCGGCTTTACGTAGGAGAATCAAATTAAATATCTAAATAATATAAAAATGCTATTCCTAAAGAAAAAATACAAAAAATTTCATTGAACAAATTTAGGTGTTGATTTAAAAAAAAATTGATTGCAAATCTGAAATTTTACCATAAAAGTACTTCACAGTTAATTACCCCATTATTGCAACTTACACTAAATTTGTATTAAAAAAAATCAACCCAAAATATCTTTTTAAGCTATTTTACTCAATTGTATTTTACTTTAGATATTTTTGAAATATTGTCATTCATAAAATTTTTGTTAGTTTATCTATAAAAAATATTTTTCTTAAATATTTTACAAAAACTACTTTGTTATCATGATTTATTTTTACATTTGCTTTAACTGCGTTTGATTCAAAAACTGCTTTGTTATTCAAACATGTGGCACGGTTAACTGCAATTTTATTATTCAAAAAAATTGCCAGTTGGTTAGGCTAAGCTTACACATCGCAGTTTTCGTAACCAGAAATAAACTTCTTACCGATATTTTGAACAAGTTTTGAGGCGAGGTGTCGCTCCTTGATGCTGAGTGCAAACAGAGAGACACTCTTCTTTGCGTATCAAACAGTGAAACCTTGTCACAAAACCTGCTCGAGATATCGGCAAGAAGTTTTATTTCTGGTTACGAAAACTGCGATGGGCTGACGAAGCCTTGGTTACATTTTTACTTTATACCAACAATAATTTTTATTCAAATGGTACAAAATGTTTTGAATAAAAAGATTAATAACAAAATGGGCCTAGAGGTATACTAAGGTAGAAATGATTAAAGAACAACTACTTAACTGCCAACTGAACAAACTACCTTGAACTTGTTCACCACAATAGAGAGATCATTGAGCCAGACCCACTCGAGCACACAGATATCTTCTTTTACTTTTAAAAAGGCTTGCAGAGAGGCAGACGTTGTTGTTGATTGTTTGTCGACTATTGTAATGTTGCACAAATCAGAAGTGTTTGACAACTACAATGAAACGATAGTAAACGCTGGCATAATGCAATAAAAGAGTAAGTATTGAAGTTGAGTTGTATATCTCGAATTACTTAAAAAACGGGGAAAGTTAGAGGCATCAGTCCCTTTTAAATTTGCTCCATTTTGTTTAAAAGTGATGTCTCAGTGAGCAACAGGTTTGATAAATATAACATCATGATTCTGTCCAGTGAGTCACAGTTTATTTTCTCTGTGACTTAAACGAATCTCCAAACAAAAATCTTGATCACACTTTTACTGTTCTAGTGTTTACATCGGACTCTAATAGTACAGTTAAGTCATAGTATATAAGAGATTAGTGCTAAAAAGATCAGACACAATGAAAAGCGAGGACATTTATTTTGGATTCAGTTTGGGCTTTCCACACTTAATTCAAAACCTCAATAAAAGGCAATCAGCAATGGCTAGGAAATGATACATAGTATTTCGTTCAAGACCAGATGTTCGTGATAAATATATATCTACAGCTGACAATCTACAGTGTCGGCTTTGCACTGCATTTTGCTTATAGAAAGTATAGAATGCCTTTCACCAAATTTACTCTCGATTAGAAGTCGAACAATTAACCATGCATGTAACAACAAAGCATAAAGTAGTCATGCAATTGTTTTGGAAGCAATTTAGTATTTTTGCAATAAATTGACAACGTTTAATCACATCTTTTGAAATAATGTCCATCGCAACCTATGCTTCGTCAAATTGTTATCAAACTCAGGATTAATTACATTCAGCCGATGAATGATGTTCCGCATTTGTGAATGAGATTGGACTGTATCATCAACTCTATTCCGTCCATTAGTGCCGAAAGGAGATTTCATTTCAACAATTTTTGTACTCAAACGATCTAAATACGTTAAAAATGGTGGTATTATAAAAAAAAGCCTTATCAAAATATAGTACTGGCATTTTAATGACAAATGTGCTTATAAATTTTTACTTTTTGCTAACATTTTTTGGCGATGTAAATGCGGGCAATATAACGTACAATCATTAAAGTCCTAAATTATTATTAAATCAGATTTTTGAGCACTTTATGAGCACTTTATCAAACCGATTACTTTTTATTTCACAAATGTAGTGAGCTGTAAATCCACCAGAGAGAGATGCAGAGGTGCAGCTTTCATTTTTCCATTTTGTTTTATCAGATAGATAAACACACGAAAGATCCTTTTTCGGTTCAGCATCATCCCAGTCGGAATAGGAAAGCTCAGCTCCATTTGACCAAAGATAAGAACCACTGCTTGATTTCTTTAAGCCAATCCAAGCTTCTAAATTTTTATATGAAATTGATAAGCTAAATTATCTGCTTCATAATTATGAAGTCCGCTTGAATAAGACATTTGAGTGCTTTGTTCACTTTAAGATCTTCAGCCAAATTAAGCAATGTAGTCCATTAACTCACCCATCTTGTTCTTGGTCGGTCTCATCAAGTGGAAAATTAAAAGACATTAAGTTTTCCACTTGATAGTCAAAGCTTTCCCGTGATAAAAGACGTGCAACCAGGATTTTTGTTAAGGGAATAATCCAAAAAGTTGTGAAAGGAATAATCCAAAAGTGAAGGGAATAATTCAAAAATCCGACAGTAGAAAACCAATAGTCCCCACAAAATTTTGTGGCAAACTTTATCAGGTGTCCACGAAAGTAGATCTTCATTCCATGATTGAGGGGAAATTCCTACTTGATGACCGACGTTTACGCGATATTGTGCTAATATGCTAATCACAGAGCCATGTAGAATGAGATGATTGCACAGCTATTTGCTCTTTAATATATATTAGAAAATAAATAAGATTACCTGGTGTAGACCATATTGTACCAACGACATTATTAGTGATAGTATCTGCCAATACATTTTGAGTGTATTCGTCCATAATTGAAGCAAGGTGTCCATCTAACTCTACACATTTTGCTTCTGCTTCCTCTCTCGCGTATGTTTTGTCATTAGAAAATGTGTAGTAACTGTCGTTAATGGATAAATAAAAACCTACAGAAACAAATCAACTTGAAACACAAATCAAGCAGAGCTTTAGCCAAAGTGATCATGTAATGCAGGTTTATCGCTTTATATCAAACTTCGATGAGTAGACTAGTCGTTAAATTTTAATTCAATCAATAAAATCGATTTATTTTGCCTAACTATTGAAACCAAACAAGTGACGTAATTACCGGTGCTCATATCTATTCTGACAAGGATTGCACTTTGTAGGAGAACCTTTAAATTTTTTCCAGAGCACTTTAATATGAATAAATAGATTTTTCGTTTACTTTACGGTCATAAGCGAAACAATTTGTTTCATACAAGGAGGTGGGTGCTGACGGAAAGAATTTCTCTTTGTCTTTGGAGGCCAGCTTTTTAAAGTTATAAATTTTGATTTTCATCCAAACGAACTTGAAGATCTTTTACGCAGATTAACTTTTTAAAAAGAGTGATTTTCCAATTTTGTCCCAAATTAAAGTTGAAAGGCTTATTATTTGTAGATCTTTTTGAAAATAGTGATCTTTGAATTTTTCTCCAATAACAAATTTTTATCATTAAAGTTTTGAAATTTATGCAAACCGACGCAACAGTATGGGGACTTCAGCTTCTAAGTTCTCCCTATTTTTAGGCTTACGCTGACATTTGTCTTGGGCAGCACCACAAGAAAAGAGGGCTTACCGCATCTAGAGTAAAGTTCATAATAAAAAACAAAAAATTTTTCACCTTTTTTAGAAAATATGTTGGGTTCCTCTAAGAAGCCTTTAAAAAGGTAAAGTGTCATAGCTAATGGAAAAACTCTTTAATCTTTTTAGCTCCCTTTAGTCTAAAAAAACTGTTATACCTACTACAAAACAGTAAAGGAGATAGAGGTTAATGCAGAATCAAAACCTATCTTATTTTACCGACGCTGTTTACGGAACTGACAATTGACTGGTCTTTATCGAGACTAACATCTGTATTTGGAGATAGATCTTGCTTCTGCAAGACCCTCCGGGCTTAATATGAGGACCAAAATTACTACTTGATCTAGCGGACAAATAACTTCATTTAGTTCCATTTTTTATAACACTACCTATCTTTCAAGCTTGTTTCAGAGTTACCATTTATTAGCATTATCGCACAGAGCATTTTTATAAAACTATCATTACAACCAATCTAGGGAAATGGCAGCAAAGCGCCGTCTGCTTAGGCTATTTCTCTCCTTACCTTGTTTCACCTCAAACTTCTTCATTTCTTTCATATCTTCAACGTTATTACTTGCCCAGCACGATAATATAACTTTATTCAAGCACAAACCAATATCACGAACAGCAAGTGTTGATATAACTGAGCCATTTTCCACTTTACTGCTGATAGCAAACGGTAATCCCTTGCGTGTATCTACAACCTCGCTTCTCTTTTCCAGGTTATAACTGTCCAGTTTTAGAATGCGCCACGTCACATAAGGCAATGAATTCCCTGTCACTATACATTTCAATGAATAACTTGACTTGAAAGGAACCTCACTGGGTGAAGCAAACAGAAGTTGAGGTTTTACTAAAAAATACAGCAAGTAAAAATGAGGCTACTAGAGGTAACCTTCTTATAAGAGTTTGTAATTAAAAGCAGAGGTAATAATTGGGGCCACTTACAATAGAGTTGTTCGAAAGGCTAAAATCGATTCTGATGAGATTCGAGTCCACAGCCTCCAGATCAACGTTCAGATGCTCTACAGTTTGAGCTACGGAATAGCAAGCCCTGGTTTAGCACCCTCCTATTTGCTATCTGTGAACTAAGTTTTAAGTATTTAAGATGGCTTAGAGACATGCCATGACGTGTGGGTTGGTACGAACCAGAGCTATGAGTGCTGCGGTTATGTGTGGATGCTGTTGGTTAGCCCCACCAGAGTCGTTTTTAGCCCTTCCCAGTGTTCTGTAGTAAGTGACCGCAATTGTTAATTGAAGGTAGTGCAGGGGTGTCAACTTATAAATTATCCGATAAAAACTCAAAAACAACACTTGAAGTCGACTGAAATATTTTAATATTGCGAGCTTTCGTGAGCGAATCCTCACTTCTTCAAGCACAATCAATAGATACCAATAAATGAACTGTCCATTTTTAGCAACAAATTAAGGAATAAATCAACTGTTTTATTTATTGGTCCCTATTCATTTTGCCTGTAGAAGTGAGGATTCGCTCACGAAAGCTTGCAACAAATATTTAAGTCCACCACAAGCATGATTTTTGAGTTTTCATCTGCCTCAATTACTAATTATGCTTAAAACAACAGACCTTCATGAGAAGATTACGTCTTGTAGCTCTGTTGCGTAACCGGCCCTCACGTCGCTATAGGTCTCTATGCCATTATAATGCCTCGTCTTAGTTTATAAATAACAAATAGGGAGTCGGTAAGGTTATGCAGGCAAATTACTTGTGTGAGGGCTTGATATTCTGTAGCTTAAATGGTAGAGCATCTGCCCAGTAATCAGGAGGCTGTGGGCTCAAATCTTATCAGAATCAACTTAAACCTTCTGCATTGCTCTATAGTAAATAAACAAAATTATTAACTACACTCGACCCTTGTTTATCTGGACTTCTTTAATCCGGATTTCGGTTTATCCGTCAGTGGACATCAAACAATAGTTACCGACTTCTCTCCAGTTCGCTTTCCTAGGTCCCTAGCTCCAGCCATAGACCGAGGGTAACACGCTTTCTTGGTTCATTAAATAGTGTGAATACATTGCACATGCTGTGAAGGTAACCACTGGTATTCGAAACTTTTCTTTATCTGGGCCAGTTCCTGCGCCATTTGGTCCGAAAAAACGAGGGTCAAGTGAATACATAAAAACTTAAGGTCACCTTGCCTATAACATTTTCCTCAAACAGCTTGGACGAGACAGAAGAAAAATTGTGCAATATGTCTAATTTGGTTTTAAAAATTAATTAGAAAGTAAACTTTTAAATTTCGGATGCGCTTTCCGACTAATGCAGATGGTAATAACGAGCAAATTTAAACTATAGTTTGCGGTTAAGTTTAACGCGAAGACTTTAAAAACAAAACACATGCGACTAAAAATTAATGTTAAACCCCTCAACTCTGGTAAATAAAAAATAAAAACTCAGGCACTGCTTTCTCCGAAACGGATGTGAGCAATAAATGTCAGTCATCAACTGCACTGAAGAGACCTGATTGGTCGAAACAGTGTCACTGTCTGAAGTTTGCTAAGTGCATCGCTAGTCTCTTGCATTACTATAAAAGCTATTTCGTTTCTGAATAAGTTTTTCTGTGACCAAAAAATAACTACAAATCAATAAATTTGTTGATGGTTTTTGCATTGCATGCGGTGCTTACAAAATTGACAGTACTCTCCAGCATATTCTGAGGCACATTGACAGAAATACGAACATCCATATTTGGTACAAATGCCACCATTTTCGCAAGTAAGATTTCGACAGCCGTCTTGAGACTCAACTGCGTAAAAATTTTACGTAAAGTAAGCAATAACTAGAAATTAGAATATGAGCTCTAAGAGACATTTTCTGAAAAATCGTATAAAATCTTATTTCTGTACGACAGTTTAACTTCTATTTCCTTCGCCATAAACGGTGAGTTGTTTGCAAGAAAATTCAGACCGGGTAGTCGCTGGCTAGCCAGTGCAATGAATACAATGATGTAATGAGCAAGACAATTGTCTCGCAGTTCAAAGTCCTTCGTTCAATCCTTCATGGATTCACGTATGAACAAGAAAGTTAATGTTATGAAAGAAAGTTGCCAAAAAAGGAAGATGCATAAACGATTGCAGGACGATTCGTGAAGAGGCAGGTGATAGTGAGAAACAGGAAATATTGCAATAGAAACCATTCATCCAGCTAATTTTTTTGACAGCAGACGTTTAAAAATTATTGGGCATTCAGTGGTTTCAAAAAACAATTTTGGTTAATTGTTAAATCGGTCACCTGATTTTTCACAAATGTATCCTCCTTCAAAATAGCTGTTAAAAGTCGCCCATACTATTTGTTTTCTATTGTGAAAAAATGGAGAAGAATGTTCTGGGTTATTGGTGAGCATTAAATGGTTGAAATTATTTTTTCTGGGTTGGAATTTGCCCCACAGCGGGTAGCCATTGTTAATTACCAATGAAATGCTAGTCTTGTCCTTCCACAACCACTTGCTGTCTTGTTCACTGCCTCCAAGCCAAAGAGAAATCTATACAATAAAAAAAAAACAGTTTGGAAGCAAGATATATTTCCAAAAATACGCTAACAAACGTAGCAAAGTAAAGGCTCGTGTTCATTTGCATGATTTTCGAGCGTAATCATAAAGGCACTTCGTTTGCTTTATCATGTCGAAACACGCTTTTAATGCATCAGCTTTTGAGCGTTTAATTCAACTTCATAAAACTAAAAGCATGCTTCTGACCGCTCTCGAACAAATGGCACGTAGATGAAATCAATCTGTTTATAGAGACAGGTTTATTTTCTTCCCTTTGTAACTTTACCGAAGCAAATACATGGTTACAAAAAAGCAAAAAAAAAAACAATTTTACGCTGGCATCAAGAAGTGTCTAAAGAGCAAATATTTTTGCCCTAAACTCTTCATCGCTCAAGAAAGAAACGACAAATTTGAGTTGGAGACATTCTGAACTGTTCCTCTTTGTCTTGATGCTTTTGAGCAGAAAGACACCAGCCAATACAATGCTACATTGCATTATGTTAAGGTAAAAGTATATAAAAAAAGCTTTCTCGTGATGACCCTGGTGGTAATACAAATTCTGTTGATGTTTCGACAACGTAGACCAATTGTTGAATTGCACCAATCAACAGCCGCTTCTATGTGGTGGTGTGGTCCCCAACCCTATTTTGATTGGATCAAAATGGTTGTTGGCTTTACAGAGGGTCACTACCCGGGCACTCCCCTCGTACAAACCACCTTTTTAGTCTGCTCTTTTGAACGACCGCAAAAGAGCAGCACACCGCCTCTCTTAAAGGTTGTCGACTATTTTCTCTCTTCTTCTCCTGCCTCTCTCTTGCCCGTCTTCTCATTCTCCTCCATATGAGCGGCAACGTTCATTCTGATTCTGGCCCAATCTTTTGCTGTTCAGTGTGCGCTGGTAATGTGACAGGGAGGAGAGGTAAGTCGGTGCAATGTTGCATATTCTTTATATGGACCCATTTACAGCGCTCACTACTATCCTTCTCCAAGTTCAATGTTTTTGGCAGCTCTCACTCCTTCTTCCTGTCGCTGACTCTTCTTCCTTATTTTCCTCCTCTGCCAACTTCCCAACTACTCCTCTCCCAGCGAGTCGACTTCGGTTTTCGCCGACTACCTGAGATCCCACTTTTCTATTTCCCAGCCAAAGGTCTTGCGTAGCAGGCCCAGGGGCTACCTTTTCTAGCTCCGCCGAATCACGTGCCTTGAGGTATTTCATTCCTCTTTCTTCCCCCCCTTCTCCGAGGATGAATTTTTCGCGGCTGCCACAAAGCTCTCCTCGTCCACTGCTACGGGCCCAGACAAAGTTGCCTATCCCACGGTAAAGCACCTTCCTTGCTCTGGCATGGATTTTCTATTACACATTTTCAATCTTGTATGGTTTTTTCATTCCTTTCCTTTATCTGAAAGACGATATTTTTATTCCCATCCATAAGATGGGTAAGCCTCTCGACTCTCCTGCTTTCTTCCAGCCGATATCTCTCACTACCAGCGTTTTCTTGCTTTTTGAACGCATCATTTTATTAGGTCTATTTTTCTTTCTGAAGTCTAACTCAATTCTCTTTCTCCGCCAGGCCGATCTCCATCGACGGTCCACCCTCGACTAAATTCTGTTTCTTTCTCAGTCCATTTCAGATGGGTTTCACATATCCAAGCCTGGCTTTCAAAAAATTCTTGCTACAATGGACTTTTCCAAGGCTTTCGACTCTGTCAGACATCCCGACTTTTACCACAAACTTATTTGGGCTGGCCTACCCCCTTGCTTTGCCCGTTCGACTCAACCTTTGCTTTCTGATAGGGGCACTTGCGTGGTTTTTCAAAATCACAAACGTCGCTCTTTGGGACTTCGTCGAGGTGCTCCTCAAGGATTCGCTTTTGATCCTGTACTTTTCTCTCTTTTTATCAATAATTTTTCTACTTCTCTGCCGTCTTCCGTCAGCTGTTCTCTTTATGCTGACAACTTGGCCATTTGTTCCTCTTTTCTCTCAGTCCCTGCTACGGTGGAGGCCACGCAAGGAGCTCTGATTCGACGTCTGAGTAGCGATATCTTCCTCTCAATCCAAGCAAATATGAGGCCTCTTTTTTCTCAGTGGATCCCCGCCAAGCTAACCTTCTGCCCTATTTTCTTTTATTCAACTCTCCCCTCCGCTTTAGTGCCACTCCAGCTTGCCTTGGGGTCATCTTCGACCACACTCTTTGTTTTTCTAAACATGCATCTTCGCTGAAGGCCAAGTTCTTTCGTCGTCTCAAGAGGTTACGCTATATTTCTGATTCCTCATGGGGCCCCTCTACAGAGCCCCTCTCTTTTTTTTGTTTAAAGCTTTTCTTTGGCCCTTTCTCACTTATGCCTCACCCGGATAGTTTCCTTCCTTTAGTGTTACCAACGCTATCACGTTGCAACGCTTTCACTAAATGGCTAGTCGCGCCATTACTGCTGCCTCTCGTCTTACCTATCTGCGGCGTCTCTATTTCCCATACGAGTCACCCTGACTCATTTTGCTACTTCATCGTATGAGCAGGTCTTTCGTCTCCCAGCTTCCTTTTCCATTTCAGGTTTGGCCAGATTTGGAGTGAAATCAAGACTTTCCATATCCTCTTGGAGAGCTTTTACGTCCACTCACCCGCTCATTCTTTCTCCTACTTCTCCTAGAGAAGTTCTCTTTGCATGCCCTCCCTCTCACCCTCGGAACCTGCCTTTCTTTCGCTGTGAAGTCCACTCTTTCCTGCCTATGCTTCCGCTCTGATCACCCATTCTCTTGCGAAGGTGCGACTCTCGCTCACCTTGACTCTCCTTGACCTCACGATCTGGCGATCTTTAGAGATGGCTCTGTTCCTTTTCCCTTTGGCAAAAGCGGTTCTGGCGTCCTTAGAAACTGCTCACTTTGTGGCAATAAGGCCATTCTTTCCTTTTTGGCAGGCCTAGATTTTCAAGTTTCTCCGCTGAAGCTTGCGCCATTCTACGAGCTCTCTGCTGGTCTCGGCAGCACCAACAAGTCTTTTATTTCTCTTCTCCTCCTCTCCGGCTCTCGCTTTGTCCTTGCCACTCTGTCCTCTCCTCTGTTTTTCCTTTTACCTAAAACTCTCTGGCAGATCTGGCAGAAACTCCCTTCTCTCTCCTTAATATCAGGCTACAATGGGTACCCGAACACCCATTTATCCCTGGGAACAACGCGACTGATAAGCTGGCCAGCAAAGAGCGGCTTTTCATGCCTTGGGCAATCCATTGTAAACTCTCTCTTTTTACCTCTCGTATCCACTCTTGTCTTTTCTCGGACTGGAAGCGTACTGTTTCATCTAAATTCGTTGACACACGAGCTCCCTTGGTTTCTACTGAGGAACTTATGCTCCCTCGTCACGCTCGCTGTGTGCTCTTTCGTTTTTGCTGCAACAGACACAGCCTTCTGTAAAGCTCTTATCTCCCTAGAATTGGCAGAATTGAGAATCCTTCATGCAGCACCTGCAGACAGTTTCAGGACACTTCACTCTGCACTGTTCAGCTACAGACTCTTTGCGCCGCTCGCTCTTTGGCGACTCAGAACCTTAGGATCGCTAAATCATGGAGTCTTTGGAAAAAAGGTGTTAAAATAGTTTCTCCTGCTTGGTCACATTGTTTGTGGCAGAAGTGCACTGTTCCAATAATATTGGCAACACTGAAACCGGTTTGAACACAAAGGCATTTTTTTTGCAAGAGACAACGTTTTCTGTTACCGAGGATGAAATGCTTATTTCAATAACTCTCTCTCAAGTAGTGCTTTCACCCGATCAATAATGTGCTTCAAAACAACCCTAAACTGCAAAGCACATCACAAATAACCAAGGCTTTTTATCAAAATGCCTGTTGCGTCCAGAATTTCGCTAACTTATGCAAGAAGCCAAATGCATTGCTAATCTGACTACGCGCATAACCACCAAGGTCGGTGACCCCAGCGCAAAAAATTGTTATGGCCCTATTTTTTCCAGGTCGATTTATAACCTCAGTTTTTTGATTGCAATTTAAGGTACTGTAGGCAAATAGTATTGTTACAAAAACACTCATTCAACTATTTTCGTAATAAATAGTGTCTTTGCGGGTAAGTTTTTTATTTTTTCTATGGAGCTCAAAAAAAGCAACCCATTCATCGCACAGCGGTCTCTGAGTCGCATCGATCACTTTAATTGAACACAACACAGCGCATTTTATTTGATAAAAGGAATCGCAGTGCAATGTGACCAAGAGTTTATTCCGGCAATCTTTGCCATCGGCTTTAGTCAATGTCTGTGTTATATCAAGATAAAATAGTAAAATTATTTACCCAGCATATTGGCCACGATTGGTTATCCACCACCTACAGTCCGTCTTGTTCGTGGTGGGGTTACTAATGTGTGCTTATGATCGATTCGAAATGATGCTGTTCTCACCAAACCTCATTTGCATGTTTCTGCCTGCGTGATTACATGACGTACCGGTTTTACTGGGCTTTCATTTCGAGAAAGAAGCGCGAAAACTATCATCATCATCCCAATTACTTTAGTTGGTGACAACAAAATCAAATGATAAGATAACTTCGTAGTTGATTTACCAAAAAATCTTCTTACATAAGACTGGTTGCCATAGGCTTGAGAGATAAGATCAAAAATTAGCATTTGTTGAGCAAGATTTTTAATTTGAGCAAGATTGCCACCATACTCCACACAAAAGTTAGATGCACTTTCATAATCACCTTTTCCTGGTGGAGCAATGTCTTTGATGAAATAATTGCATTTGTCAAACTCATCACCAGGTAGGAATTTTACTAAAAATAAAGTAAACATGCAATGAGTTATTAGTTATAAAAATCATCGCAATTACATATAAGTAATTGGGCGCATGGACCTAGTTTGCAAAGAAGCTTAGCAGGAGACAAACTTTGTGTCATATACGCTTAGTGCTGGTTGTTACAGAATGCGAATACAGCCAAACAAGTAAAATAAATAAGAAATGTCTAACAGTTGAAAGGACATATCCATTCCTCCCCCGGTCCCTTTGAATTAGTTTTCTGATTGGATGTTTGAGTAGCCTACTGATGGAACAGTCCATTCTTGCATCAACCTCGGAAGTAATCTTAAAAAACCTTTTACAAAAGCATAACAACACAGAAACCACAAGGGTTTTGATCACGCAATTTGATAACCGCGGGTTAGCATCATACGCTGAGCACTTTGCCAATTTGTTGACAAATATATCTTACCGAGTCGCGTCAATTACCTATCTCGCAGTGCTGTCCTTCGAAAAATAGGTTGCATTCGCATAAATATTCCCTGCTACAGCCATCCACTGTACGGCACTTTCCATGGTTTTGACATAAAACGTTTTCACAAGGATTATGAATACCTGAAAATATTAATTTGCTCAAAGAGTTAACCTGTAATAGATGTGGAGCGTGATTTAAGCACAGTCACCGCATTAACCACTCTTGATTTCAAAGTCAATGACCACTGTTCGGTTAGCTGATATGAATACTGACTCGAATCTAACTTTTAACAAATTAGGAATCATAAAACCTAGAGGTAGATCCAATTAGAATTTCTCTCAAGTTACTACAAAGGAATGCTATTGGTAAGTGAAGCTCAAGGTAAGGTTCGCGGAAAACCTTTTCAGCTATACATAAAACAACTAGCGCTCAGTCTCTCTTTGGAGCTGCTGATCAAAGAGAAATGATGGAGACCAAAAGGATTTCAAAAAATGCAGGAAATAAAAACAGGTGGATGAGGACGTCATTAATTTTCCTCTGCTTCGAGCGAGAACTACAAAAACTGTGAAGATTCCCAAACTACGAATGCAAATTTTTTTATGAAATCACAAAAAATTTTTGCTACATATTCGCGCTTGTTCTTCAGTTATTTTTGAAAAATAAACTTGAAGAGTTTACGGAATCTGAAAACATACAAGGGAGTTATTAAGAAAGACTGTAAATACGATGTTGAACAAATGTTATTGCAAGAAATGTATCATTAACAATTTAACACCCTACAAGCATCGCAGTATTTTCCAGTCCAACCTTCGTTGCAAATGCAAACAAAGTCAGTGTCTGAGCAACCAATGCGATTACATAAACCATTGCCTTTACACAATGAAGGTTTGCAAGGATTAGGTGTTGAACCTAAAAAATAATAACTAATCAAAAAGTAACTTCGATCTCTCCTCATTTCATCGAAAATTTGTATTCCTAAGTAATTAACATGCTATGTTTAATGACTTTCCAGTTTTAATACTTTAAAGATGTCAGTCGATTTAGCCTACAAAGCGTTTACCTCAACAAGATAACGATAGTCCAATACTCAATTTTGGATTTTAGGTATGGGGATTATAAGACTCTCATTGTTCTGGACCCAAAACACAGGAAAAGAGTAGAGGGTCCAGTTCCTTTCTATTGGTTGCCTTTTCTTCAACACGAATGCCTACTCGTGTTATTACATCCTAAGAGCGGCGAGTCGTATTTTGAAATTCCGACACTTTCAGAAACTCGGATCTGATGCTTGCGAAGCCTGTGCCTTAATTACCGCACAATCTGATCTCAACAAAGGCACCACAAAAGCACTTGGGCTGGTAACAATCACTGGTAGAACGAGAGGAGCAGAATTTACTACCTGCTTTATTGCCTCATCAACAGCTTTGTCAAGTATTCAGACAAAAATTATCAGATGACTATGGCACAATCATATTCCCCTTTTTTGAACATAAATTTTCAAAACAGCCTGTCCACCATAAATTTTCAAGAAAGAAAGACAACATTTTGTTTTTTTCTGTTTCAACTTTTTGTCCTTTCATTGCGCTGTGTTGGATTGAATCGATTGCCTCCAAAGATTGTCAAATAACTTTATCAAAAACGTCATCACACAATCTTAACCTCAGCAAATATAGCTACAAAATTTGCTTAATATTTCTTAAAACAGTAAAAATCTTATAGAAGTTCTAGAAAAATGCTTTTGCCAGAAAATGATCCAGCGTAAAATCATTTTTTCCAACCCAGGCTAAATCTTTTGACTAGCTACGGTTTTTTCTCTCCTCCTCCACTTCAAAATGCGACCTTATTTTAATAACTTTCATTGGTTTGTGGCAGTCAAACAATAAAGCAGGACTCAAATGTGGTTATTAGCATTGATTTTTGGTTGCGTGGCTTATGGCATATCATGAATAGATGATACAATTTGAATACAGCCTGAACAACTTACTTACATTGAGTGCAAGTCGTGCCAGTAAATCTGTCTGGACAGATACAAATGAAGCCACATCCATTAGCAACACATTCTCCTCCATTTTGACAAAGCAAATCAGAACAAACAGGAGGAAAATTTTCACCTAAAACATCGACGTTGTTCAGTTTAAGTAAAATGAATGGAATTATGATCATAATCCCTTGGTGCATAGATTGCCACAAAAAACAGTTATGTTATCATTTAATAAAAAAAACAAGAACGTTTTGACAGTTCATTTGATTTGAGTAATACATGATGATTTTTCGGTTAAGAAAAAACCTTTTTTTGGTTTGTGTCGAAAATTTTTGTGTTTAGACTTGCTTCGGAGTTGTCAGTGCTGCCCACACAGTGAATTTTTGCTGCAAGCGTTGCAACCAAGCCAACAAAATAGCCGCAAAGTGCCTCTTTCGAGGACGCAACAGGGTAGAGATTGCGAGCTTCGAACGCACTATCATTGACACAAAACTGCCATAAAAGAAAGTTCAACCTACTTTACCACGTTTCACGATGAGAAAAATGAACAAAAGGGAAAACTTGACCCTAGCCGGTGTTAGCCTACAATCAGAATAATAATATGCATAAGCTACGAGTAACGTGCGTTGTAACCTGGAGGTGGCTGCTCTTCCAAACAACTCTTTCCAACCACAGCAAATTTATTGAAAACACTAACAAGCCGCCGTGGAGAAGTGGTAATCATTCCAGACTTTGAAACGAAAAGTCTGGGTATCGAAACCCAATGAACGCTCCATTTGTATTTGGTCGAAAGGGCATCGAAAATTTGAAATGCTACCTTACTTCACAAAAAAGTGTGGTTTGAAAGCGAGTTTGTGTTGGTACATGTGCACTCAATCAGCTCTCTCTGCTAACGAAACGCTGGAAAAAATCGTGAAAGTGACGACTAACAAGCAAGCAAGAAAGGATATCGACACTTTAAAACTCGGAAATGAGAATTCGCAATTTTTTCTATGCCCTTTCATTCACTACTTTCATTTTCTTACAAATCTGGAGAACAAAAACGACTCATTCCAAAAGCAGTCCTTAAAATCTGTTTTACTTTTAATTTTCAATTTTACTATGACCAATCTGCATTCCAACAGTTGTTAAAAATAAGCGTACAACTTTTGTTAAACATCTTATGTTAAAACTAAATATTTTCAATTGATCGTATAGCCCTCATCAACAAAACCATACTTACACTTGAACTAAAGTTTAGAAATGACCATGTAGGCCTACACACTAAACTAGTCATTTGACACCAACAGCAAATTGGTTAAGTTCAAGCGCAAGCATTATGTTTTGATGAAAGTCATATGATGAACCAAATACTTTTTTTTAATGTAAAAGGTCTGTTAAATATTGTTTGTTAATTTTTGCAATTTTGTGATATAAAAAGAATTGCCTCTTTTCCAAAATTTTATTTTGGTACTTGACTAGGACCATGATATGCCAGTGCATTTGTTAACAACATATGAAACTGAATCTCACTTTGTCTTTCGCATATAAAGCCAGCCAGATCCCTATTGCTCGCATCATTCCAGAAGAGATGATATGATTTGTTTGCTTGCTTGCCAATCACCTTCAACGCGTTGTTAATTTGAACACTGCTTGGTTTGTCATCATCCCAACGCGGATAACCATTCACGGATTGGGAATTAAAAACGTCATTAAAAGGCGATGTGAACTTTCCCTCGCTATTACGTTCACCAGTAATCCAAAATGAAACCTATGTAGAGATGTTTGCATAAAAAAAGAAAGGATAATTCATTTACAACCCGAAAACTCTTTATGATTACCTACATACGTGCAGTATAATAACTTGCATTCAAACCTGCTTCAGATTTTCCAGTATTGCTAAGGCATTGCGCATTTGTGCCAAAACCAATGCAAGAATCCTTTCTTAAAACAGAACATTTCATCTTAAGCAACGCAATTATGCTGACGAAATTGATGCAAGAAAGACGTTTGATCGCGCGACAACGCAATTTTTGGCACTATAAGGTGTGGCTGCATCACCCACTTTAACATCTCCAACGACGCAATATGCCTAACAGGCCAGTCGCCTGATACACCAAGTTGCGTATTGTCGAAAAGTGTGCCAAGGGTAAATCACATCTACTGCTTTAATATAATAAAACAATCACAAAGTTTACTGCAGCTACCTCCTTATTGCTGTAGAACCTCTTGACAATGTTTTCAATGGCCTGTTGTTCTTTGAGACTTCGTATCACAGCAAGAATTGAATTACGCCGCTTGCACTCCTGCTTTGCGCCATCATAAGTGACATAGTGAGAAGTGTAACGAATTAAATACTCACATCCATCATCACGCATCTCATTGTAATGGAACAACTCTAAAATGAAATTTGAGTTAATTTTGGTCTTTAGGACACAGTTAAATTTTTTTTAAATGGGGGAAGGAAGCAATCTGAAAAGATAGTGGTTGGATGTATCAAAAAGGTCTTTACGCTGGTTTAATAATGATAAATCAAAAGGTTTTATCTCATGGAACATTAGATGAATCGAGAGTGGGGAATTGCGAAATGACGTGTGGTTTTCAAGCCAGCAGTCGCACATTTATGTTGTTGCAGTCGACGCAAATCTAAGATGAGAGCTTCCGCTTCGTATGTGCCAGACGTGGGTTCAATACTCTTACCGAAAAAGATTCAATACTCTTACCGCTCACCAAAAGATGTTAAAGTAGGTATTCAAAGCTTCCTGCTTGGCGCTAGCACAAAAGGGCAGCGTGCAGAAAAAGCCGGCAAGTTCGCTTATTGTGCTCTTGGCCAAGGCACTTAACGGGATACCTCTATATTTTTGTGACAAGCAGGTAGTGGGGCCGAGTAGTCTACACGTTTTTGCGGCTCAGTCTGACAAAAGACAAACAAACAGAGCATTAGCTCACACATGAACGGTCTGATTGGTCTGTACCACAAACGCAAGCTTGAAAGCAAACGCCGATTCCGCTCGTCCAACCCGGTGCAATGCATCACTCGAAGGGCTCCACTTGCAGTCTTTTAATTATAAGTCTGGCGCTCAGTCCACTGCGCAGCGCTTCCGACAAGACAAAGTAGCGTGATTAGAGAAGAGGTTTCAGCTCCCTCAGCCTCACTGGTTGTGCACTTGTTTGTCTGCAGCGAAGCGCCATGGACTGAGCGCTAAACTTGCAGCCGAAATCTGTGAGCTCAGTGCAGCGACGATAGCCCATTTACGCAACTCAATAAATAACTTTTACCTTGCTCGCATGTTGGACCTGCAATTGCTGGCACACATTTACATTCCACATTGGAACCAACTTGCGTACAACGACCTCTATTTGCACAGCTCGTATGACGACAGTTTGCAATAACTGAAAAGGAATAAAATAATTCCTAATAAGTAATTTATTTATTGAGATTTATACGAGCTTAAGGTGAACAAATACTAAAAAGTCTCAGGTTTGTCAAGGCCCGAGCGGAAATCAGGAGAAAATTAAAAAAAACTCTTATTTTGTAATTTTGGTAACAAATAACCTAATCTCGCCGGGATATAGTAATGACAACATGCGCCAGGGTTTCTCAAAACTTTAAAAGCGTTTTCACTCTGCAACATTGATATTCAAAAAAAGTTTTGTCGTTCTTTTGCACTGATGTGGACAACTTGAGATTTTCTATAACCTACAGGTTGAATGAGTTTGCTAGCCTCTGTTGGGAAGATCATGGGAAAAATGATGATGAGTTTTAACATAAACCTAACACGCTCCGTTATCATACCTTTGCGTATGACATTTTCGGTAGTACTTTTAAAACTTTTTTAGTTACACTTTGTTTTTTTTAGTCTACCGTGGATCATGCTATGTTGTAAGTTAGGAGTTACATTTTTGATAGTGAACGTTGGTCACAAAAGCGTTGCCGTTTAGTTTTGAATCAAACAATTCAAGCGCCACCCTGTTTACATGTAAACCAATAAATTCCGGAACAAGTCTCGACGAATCGTCCTATATTTAATATTACTGCTTTATCTTGCTAGTTACAAACAAAAAGCAGTCGGCAATGTAAAATTGTTTTTCACTTTTCGAATCAATGCCAGTCTATTGGTTCAAATTCCTTTAAAATCAATTGCTGCATCTGGCCTTAATGTAGTGATGCAATTCTCATGTTCTTTAATTCAGTCATCAAATTCTACCTGGCATGCAGTTCCTATCCATGAGATGTGACATGTGAGAGGAGCAAATACATTTGTAACTACATCCAACGTCTTCACACCGCGATGGATATTTACAAGGATTGCTTGAACACGGAGAAGAGCTGTCAACTGAAATAATCAACCTTTGATATAAGAATTATCAGTTGCTGTGGCGTGGTAGAAGCATGCAGCTCCAAGCTTATGATGGAGCAGTAGGTTCTCATGTTGTAACCTAGACGTTTTCAAGTCTTGGCGACATGACAAACTGTATGGTTAGGTCTTAAGCAATTTGTATTCAGACCTGCTTTGAAGCTGTCGGTGTGTCTGGGAGCGGACACTTTTATTGCAAGTAATCAGAGTATTGGACTAAAACTTGGACTTGCTGACTTGAGGGTTTTTATCTTGGACTTGGACTTGCAGTTTTCACAGAAAACCCCAAGTCCAATTTTGATTTAGTTAAATGTAATAGGAAATGATAATTCTTGTACACCAGGCATAACCAATTAACTATGAAATTATTTCCTTCTGGTATGTAACGTAATATAAAATGCTAGTTGCTGTCTTTCATATGCATTCAACTTGATTACGCGCTGGTATCTAATGTATTTTCCTTTATACTGATATTGCGTTTTTTTTTTATAACATTAAAGGTGCGTCACTGATTTGCATTTTGAATTCATGGTTAGTAAATTTTGAGTCGGACTTGGATTTGGATTAGTGCAATGAAGTCGGACTTCCCTTAAAATGTGTGCGAGTGCAGTGACCGGCGAGTAATGCAACTATGCAACGGGGAATTAAAGGAATGTGCCAATCCAAAACAACTCAGGAAACACGCAGGCCTTGAACAAAAACCTTACTCTCACAAGCCAGTACTTTTTTAGCACTGAACTACATTGCTGATTCACTACAATTTGTCGGTATCGGCAAGTTACTGATCGTCTGTTAACTTTTGATTATATTTTTCTGGATTTGCCTTCATAAAAATTACCCGTAGAAGCTAGAGCGCTTCAGTGCTCTGTATCACGTTCAAATCATCAAATGATCACCAACGCGCTTGTGTACCCTTTACAACCTCAGCAACACCCACGATAGAACTAAATTTGATTATTTCAGTTGAGCCATACCAAAGGTTTTCATACCGGTATCGACAAAATTCCTGCTTGTAGCTCAGCAATAGAAGCGACGTGAGGGGTCAAATATGAAACTGAATTTGTTCAGTCATGATATATGTAATTTCATACTTCTTGGCGCTAAAAACGTTGCCGATAAAAAGAGCAAAAAATGGATGATATTTTATTTATATTTTTGGTTTGGTTATGCAAAACTTGATTAAAAAATCCTTTTTAACAAAATGCTAAACAAGCATTAATCAATCTGATCAAAAACGGTAAATCCGAGTAACATGTACCTGTCATTTCACATACATATCCTCCAAGCTTTTTCGGATTTGCTTCAGTCCAATAGAGTTCACGGGATCCATTTATGGAGGTGGATTTGTTGGACCATTTTAATACAGGGACTGTAGTTCCTGGATAGGAATGCATTCCAGGTCTGAGCTTTTCCCAAGCGGGATATCCGGTGGAATCTGGAAACAGACTTACCAAATTTCCATCGTCGAAATAAAAGCTGTTTTCAGTGATACCTATAAACAATTCCACCTGAAAAAATGCACAATAAAAACAACCATAGCACAGTGTTCTAGGATTCAAAACACACAGATCAAGGATCAAAATCTAAATTGAACCCCCTTACATATATGTTAAGGAGCTACCCAAAATTTAAACATGGGCTTGCTGATGAAGTAAATTTGATGCAACTGCAGACGAATATGATCAAACTGCAGAAAATAAAACGTAATCGGTAAATTTACTGGAAACTCTTACCACAAACAATATAAAAAATATTTCAGCAAATATTTTGGTAACTTGACGTTTTAAAATTGCCCTATTGCAACATTTATGTCAACAAAATTATTGTGAAAATATGGTAGAAATTTTTTTGGTAAACCAAAATTGCTTTGTCAGGAGCGTGGACAAGGTGGTCCAGGAGGTACTTTTGGTGTCGGGCCCAAATATTTTTTAGAGGGACTGGATTTTTGAAAACGTCGCGCGCAATGTTAACAATAAATTAGGTCTAAGCTTTCTATTTTTTCTGTTAGCAAATGCATGATCTATCTAATAATTTTTGTGACATGATGACTAATGTTTTAGTTATTTTGGCCACAAAAATTTGCTTAAATGCTTCTTATTAAAAAAATTCGGACCCCCCAGAATACTTCCTGGCTCCGTGGGCCAGAAACATAAAGTTTGGTTCTTGTAACTCTTAAAGCGCATAGCTTCCTAAACATAACATAATTTTTAGTCCCAAACCCCTAAATCTTAAACCCAGATATTCTACATGGATCAATCAATTTCTTTATGGTCAGACTTTACGAAATCGTTTCACATCAGTCCTGTTATGTTTTGTTATCTCTATTAAACAGGAAAATAGCATTTTACTTACGGAATACTGGTGACTGATAAGGATGCATTGCACGTTATTGACATTTTACTTTTTGACTTACTTTTGGCCTTATATTATTCCATTGACATAGTATTATAACTGTGCTTGATTTATTACCCCACATATAGAAATTTGATTATTTGAATAGCACAGGAACCAGACAGCAATATCTTATTCGTATCAGAGTGGAGCTAAAAAAAGAAAAAAAAGCGCAGAAAGAAAAGAAACTTCTAAGCTGTTATTTCAAACATTCATTCATTTGTAATTGGATAAAAGCCGGCAACTCCAGTTTACCAGATCCTTGTTTAAAGGGGGCCCGAAATAAATGTCGGTAGCAGGTCCGGACTCTTCTTTCAACGGCCCTGTGCTTTGTTCTAATAATCGCAATATAAGCGCTGTTGAATCGCAAATGACAAAATTTGAGTTTGCGTGGTGGCTCTTAGCACAGCATTTTCAGCTGACCTAGCATTGTTATGGAACCCACGAAGATACTATTTGCAGTAAATAAGACGATTTATTTATGCAGTTTTAAATTCAATATCAGGAATGGATTCCACGTTGATGATCTTTTGGACATAGGGCTTTGCAGTAAACTGCTTCAAAGTCTCAACCAGTTATTAAACACAATGTCTACCACTTACAGACTCTAGGTAACTGCCGAAGAACCGATCAAAAACTTGCTGCAATTTCTTCTGCTTTTCAGCATTGCTTGGCATAGCCAAGTGGGCTTGATGTGCTCGGCAGTTTTTAAAGGCTTGTTTCTTGGTAAAAACTGGTAGAAGTTGGAAGTGAAAAAAACAAGAACTACCGTTATCTGGTCGATGAAAAAGTGCTAAAAAACAATTATAAATTGACGCAGAGGTGGAAATGGGAAAGATTGGAAAGCCAGGTCCTTCTTCCATCCTATGTAGAATGATTTGACTAAAGCCAAACTATTGTTTTTTTGAGAAGTTCTTGTAATGATTACTGAAGCAAAACTATCCTGATTCACTGAACTTTAATTTGCGTTCAGTCAGTTTTGTTCCGTAATATCACTAGGTGAGAAGGAACGGTCCGACAATGCGACGCTATATTGCAAACACTTTTTCACTGATTGGAAAACACTTCCGACAAAATGGGGATAAGTTTAGATTAAAGATTTACTCATTTATACAGAATTGGAAACATTTTTGTTGAACACTTTTTAACCAAACCACCCAGGTTATTTTCAGAGCTATGATTACCCTTCATTCAAATACGTGTCAAACAAGAACAGCTTGCAAGTCATAATGTGAGAAGTAGGCTGATAAAATACATGGAACATGTTAGGAAGACAAACTTGTGGTGAATCATGCAAGGCCAACGTCCAAACTTGCTCTTCTTTCTTTTCAATTAGCTTGATGTGACAAAGGCATGTATTGTTTAATAGCTCAATTTACGCTCGAAGAAGGTATAATCATGCTTAGAGGCTCTGGATCAGATTGATTTTTTTGATTGACTATATGATGTAGTTCAGTTCATAATTGAGTCACGTCTTATAAACAAAAAACAAAACGTTTCAATTTTAATTGTGTCGAACTAGGATCGTTCAAACGCCTTCAAAATTTAACCTCAAGCGAATCACCTTTTTCACATTGAGATCCGCTGAAAAAGATGGGACAGGAGCATGAATAGTCTGGCATGCAGATTCCGCCGTTGTAACACGAGCAAGTGCCTGTACGAAGCAACAAGAAAACATATTTTGAGTTTACAACGTTTAAATGAACACAATTCTGTACATGAATAAATAGGCAAAGAAGCATCGAATAATAGGTTTTTCCCTGGGACGAAGCCATTATTATCCTTCAGGTAGAATGAAAGGAAAGAAGAAGCAAAAGTTTTCATATTTAGTGTGATAAGTAGCACTAGTTAGGTTATCAGTTCTCGGGTAGTTTCAACGTTGGTGTACTTTTGGAAATAACTCAAAACGACAATTTTTTCTGCTTAGCAACATATTAAAAACTCCGAAGGAAACTTGAGCACCCGCTGTTATGTGACGGTAAAAGTTGGTTCTTAATCCCAGTTGTTTCCGGTTAATGGTAAAATAGAAGAAAGTTACTTCAACTCAATATAAACTTCATAAGTCCGGAAAAGTAATGCTTATAACATAAAAGTTATTGTATAAAGTTCTTCTTGGGGTTACACATTTCTTCTAATGCGGTCTTGTTTACATCGTTCTCGTCTCGTACCTTGTGCTTCATGGCAAAACAAAGCAAGTACCAGGAGCAGTGTTGTTGCTCTCATGCTGCATTATTCATTTTTCTTGTAGAGCTCTGTCAAAAGTAAAATGACATTTAGTCAGTAGTTACACAATATCTTCAACTTCCAGACTAGTAGTGAAGAAAAAATGAAGCTAAACATAAAGAGTTATGCGCATCTGCAACCCAATTTCCAAATTTTGGCATAACGTTTGAATTACTTTTTGTTACTGTTAACAAAATATTGGCTTGCTGCAAATTCTTAAGCACGAGAAACCATTATAGCATTTATCTTTTGAGAAAACGATCTGGCAAATATCGTAAGGTTGGAACGCAAAATCATTTAATCATTATCGCTTTAAGATATTTGAGCCCTACGAGTAGTTCGCCTGACTCGGTCACAGACTCCTAATCTTTTTCTGCGGTCACCGGAAATCCCTTGATGGCTTATCAAAGTTCTTGTACGGGTATAAGTTGTAGGAACTTTGATTCATAAAATAATAGTGCTTATAGCTGCTTTAGAATTGTCGTGAAGTTGTTTTTCAAAAGCGCAAAAATGAAATCTACAAACTTAATTTAAGTACTGGCTCTTAAATAAATTATTGGCTAAGATCGACTTATCAATTTATTTAAATTTGTAAAATAAATAAATAACTTACCCTACCAACATCTTGCACATATTACCAAAAAAATTAAATTTTTCTGCAACCAAAAGTAATGCTAGCTCTGTGTAAAGAACATTTGATTGTAAAAAAATTGTTTATGATTTAACAATCTGAATTGATAAAATTTACCACTGATGACTCTGCAACTGCAAAAATGAGTCGAATTTTCATCCTTATTTTGTGCATTTTGCTCTCCCAGACGTGCTGGTTTAGATTATGTCTACCAATAAACTCGCTTTCTAACCAGACTTTTTGCTGGAGCATCCACATGGCAACTGCATAAAATAGAAAATTATTTCAAGAAAAATAAGATAGACAGAAGCGGAAGTAGCCCCTCCAAGAAAGATAGCGACGCTCCCGCTTTTGCTTTCAGTTGTAAAAAACTGACGCTCACTTTACATCTTAAATACAAATTTACAGTCGTTTTTTCAATTCAACTAGTTTCCAACAGCACAGACCCCAATCAAAATCACTTCAAGCAAGGAAGTGTTTATGACTAGTATTATGAAACGTAATTGAATGCAAAAAAATTTTGCAAACATGTGAAGTCATTTGCCTAGGCCAAGCCGACTAAAAACTTGGAAATCACTAAAAAAAGAAAAGATTTAATGTTTTTTTAAAAAATGAATAGGTGCATGGTTGAAAGAAATAAAAAAATGAACGAAGATAAGCAAATGATAAAATAATTCTGTGAAAAAAGGACCAACAGAAAATGCAGTTTTTTACAAAAAACGGTCAGTATCGGTACAACTGATAGTAAAGCGCTACCGTCCTATTTTGTGAAAGATTATTGAATCGACTTCGGAATGTTACAGCTATGGTAAAAATTAGACTTTGAGCAAGATGCAAACTTGAAATCAGCAATTGACATGTTTTCACGACTTTATCGAAACCACTGCCTGAACCGTATGTTTAGTCCTGTTAGTTGGACCAATGATTTTGCTAATGCAGCTGTTCGAATAAACTTAATTGTATACAAACGTACATAGCTGGGGTAGGCTTCACTCATGCAGATATACATTTTGGGCTTTTCAACATATTTTCTGGCTATTCTAGCAAAAAAGTAGTAACGAAAAAGAAATCCAGTTTAATTTTTAATCAAAAGTAAGTAATTATTATCTGAATTAATTTAATTAATTGATATTAAGGCATATAGGCTAACTGCAGTCAGTTGAATAAAACACCACTTCCACGACCGGTTTCGTTCCTATTAGAACTCGTCAGGTGGACTCAGGTAAAGAACCGACGATCACATGAATTGCACTATATATAAGCTTAAAATTGCACTATATATATAAGTATAAGTATATAAAGTATATAAGCTTCTATATATAAGTATATAAGGTTATATATACAAAGGGCACTATATATAACCTCAAAATTAACAATATCAGTTGAAAGGACCGATGGCGGAGTGGTATTAACCGCATGTAGCTATTCATGTGATCGTCGGTTCTTTACCTGAGTCCACCTGACGAGTTCTTACAGGAACGAAACCGGTCGTGAAAGTGGTATTTTATTCAACTGATTGCAGTTAGCCTATATGCCGTAATATCAATTAATTAAATTAATATCTCAAACAGGCTAACACCAGCTCCTATAATTCGTTTTATCGGAATTGTTGTTTTTATTGCTGGGGATTCATTTTCATATTTAGCTAATTTCCCGGATTATTTTTTGATAAATCTAACTATATTTAAAAGTAATATCTTTTAAATATAGTTAGATTTATCAAAAAAACACCCATCAATTAAAAGTAATATCTGAAACAGGCTAACACCAGCTCCTATAATTCGTATATTTAAAAGAGATTCTTGATATTTTAGAACAAACAAAAGTGGAAACTAGATAACGTTATGCAAGGTTAGTGAATGGTTGGAAGGTTCACACCGACATAAACCACAAACATTATCTTGAAAACAATTTAGTGTGTATTGCAAACAATGCACCCAACCCAATTTGACGAGACCAATTGGGTTGGGTGCATTGTTTGCAATACACACTAAATTGTTTTCAAGATAATGTTTGTGGTTTATGTCGGTGTGAACCTTCCAACCAAAAGTGGAAACCCTGTAAATAAGTAACTAAATAAAACTATCGGTACAATCGTGGTTATTCCTTCATTTAGGCAACGGCGAGAGATTAGTTATATACAGGTAAACGTTTTATGTAAAAATCGCTTTTCCCAGAGTTTTATCCCCCTTTAATATAGGTTACAAAGACTCCTGATCATTAATTCAAAGCACCATTTGGATTAAGCGTTTAGATATAGTCTTGATTGTGGTATAACAATCAAAGATTTGATTCTTGGTCACCGCTGCTAGGTCAAGATTAGTGTACAAAGCATTTAAAATTATTGGCGCGAACTAAGCGAAAATTTTTGAAAAAAGCCAAGGAAACTATCATTCGTATTAGGAAATTACGCAAGATGGAAGCAACGTTGCACTAGTAACAGATCTTATCCATGCACAGTTAATATGTTTTGCTTCTTCCAGAACAACATTTCTAAAATTTTATCAACATTTGAGCTAAACAACATTTTATCAAAATATTTGTAAAGGAGCAATACCTAGTGACAATTTTTAAGGCCGATTTATAGGCAACAGGGTGAGCGATTCACCCTGCCTTTATTTTTTAAACATTTTACTTGTAGATATGCACTTTAAACTTCTTGTTAGGTGTGAAAAATTAGATTCATTTTTGTATAATCAATTCGAATAAATTGTTAGATACAGCCTTGATAGTGATCTAACAATCAAAAATGTTTACCAGGCTGCTTGATTGGCATATAGGCTAACCACAATGTCCTGTCCGTAGGTGAGATGCTTGCTCGTAAATGAATTTACGAGTTTTTGCAGATTTCGCAGTTATCGTGTTCCACTTTATTGCCGTTTACTCAAGATGATTGCTATCGGCTCTTTCGCCCTTTTTTAGTAGGAAAGCTTTTTTGTAGGAGATCAACTTTACGAAAGTCATTAAATTGGTCTAAACAGTTTGAACCTGAAAAACCTTTTTTTTGTGGAGATAATTGTACTGTATATGCCGATGACCTATCATTTGAAGTCAACTTTACGAAATCAAGCAATACGTACATTTTGTGTGAGAGATTTGTGGTGGCTTTTTCATGAGATGCTGGTGTGGATGGTGGGTAGTTGAGAATGCTGATGAAGCATCACCATATTTAGAAATTTGAACTTTCATCATTCCATAATATTGCATGATTTACTAATATGCTCTTTGGTCCTTAATTCAACCAAAGAGGGGTGGTGGGAGTGTTTTGTACCGGGTGGCCTTTTGCAGAAAATAAGCATACGACTGATGAGGGTTAGTAACCCGAAACAACGTTGTCCCGTATTGTTATTTTGGGTTTTACTGACTGCAATATGCCCACATTATACTCAAATACTATTCTTGCATATTGATTCCAGCGTAATGCGATCGAGACATGTGAAGTACTTATGTGATATAGATCAAAACCGTTGCTCCTACATGAGGTTTTGCAACAATGCAGCAATAAATCGATGGCATGATCTAAAATCGCCCAGAATGCCATGTTTGCATTTTATGCGGGAAAGACTGTGGATGGACTAGCCTACGGTATGCTAGTATAAGATTTGATTTTTTTTACCACATTTATCCTCCATTCACGAGAAAACGAATTGTATCGCTATAGTTTGGACGGGACGTCCGCACTCGCTTGGGAGTTGCCGTTTCGGGGGTGTCTGGGCCACCTGTCTTCCACATAAAGGTAGGGCATCCCGCTAAGTGCCTTGCCCGAGGACAAAACAAGCGAACTTGCCAGCTTGCTCTCCACAATCTTCCATAAATGTCGAGCGTCAAGTAGGGGGGCTGCTGATACCATTTTTAAAGTCTTTTGGTAGGACTCGACAAGAGAATTGAATCCCAGGTCTACCGACTGCGAAGCGTACGCTCTAACCACTGCGCCATCGCGTCGGTTTAAAAATATACAATTTTGTGTGGGAAACCTGTGGAAGGCTGATATGTGAGATGCTGGTGTGGATTGAGGGTCGTTGAAAATGCTGGTAAGGCATCACTAAATTTGGAAATTTGAAATTTCAGCATTTCATAAAATTACATTATTTACCAAATCAAGATGAAAAAGGCGCTTGTTAACTTGCTATACACTGAAAATCTGCATGATTTTAAAATGATTTGCGGCCCGCGCGAAGGCACTTTGCAGACCACCAGTAGACCGAGTCCACCGGTTGAGATTGCTGAATTAGTGCATCTTGAATCATTGATTCAGGCGAAAGAGATTTATGCGAACGAAGCAACAGATTGAAAACTTATCCATACGAAATTAGCATTACTTTTATTACCTCATTGTAAGTAAGCCAGCAAATAAACAAGCAGCTGTAAGTTGCTACAGTAGCCTAAGCAAAAGCAATGTAGATTTACTGGACAATGGTTTGGTTAAACCATATTGAAAAAATATTGCCTCTGCTTGGACTTGCATGATCAAGATTATACAATATTACATAATTGACAAAATGTACTCTTTAGATAATAACCCTTACGGTATTTTTTAGGGGTAAGGAAGGGGAGATTCACCCCAATATGTGGCAAACCATTCCCATTTTTGAAAACAAGTTTAGTTAGATTTTTAGAATTTATGCAAGTGTTATAGCAGAGAATTTTTATTTTTATTTGTATAAAACCCATTAGGAGAAAATTTCACATACGGTACCGCATTGATAGTGATTTGCAATCAGATTTTTGTAAAACTGTGTAAACTGTTCTTCACAGCCACAGTGGTATTTGTGCGGGTATAGTTGCATTTACATTTACATATAAAAGCTTGAGTATGCCTTGATTTATCGACCGAGAATAAGCAAAGTTGTGGTTTACAAAATGAGCAATAGTTACTTACTTATGAGAATAAACGCTTTGTAATAATTGCATGATAATTTATGAAAAATCAACGTACACGTGAGCAAATTAAGGATCAACGACAAGTCAATCTGCTATACGCATAAAATATGTATCTATTACTATTTATTTATGTAGTTAAACCTGAAAATGACCACCATACAAGTCACGCAAAACACCCAAACAATGAATAAAAAAATTCAATGTTGAAAAAAAAACGTTTAAACATGGATTCATTTGTCATAAAAATTAGGTTTTAGTTTTTGATTATCCTGCGTGTCAGTTCTTAACATCACTGAACTGCTCTTACAGAGTCTTATGGGTTTTTAAGTCTATTAAAGTGAATGTGAAATACTGTTAGCAACCATTGAAAAAACAAATCTAGTCCAAAAAAAATTTCTTGAACCACTCTAAATGCACTGCACAAATATTTTTTAGGCTGTGTTCTGTTCAACAAGATTACAACGAAACTGGTGGCTTGCAGAATTTTTCCGTCAAAATAGCTTTTGTGTTGATTATTATTGTTTTCTTTTTACTGTTTTTTCTGCTTAGCATTTGATTTCGCGTTGAGAAATGGGTGAAATTTGCATTTGTGATTCCTCAATGATGATGGATGCTTGTATTTCTTCTTGCAAGCCTGAAGAATAGTTTACGAATTAATAAAACTGGCAGCATAGTGTAATAGATTGAGCATCAAGCTTGTGATTGCACACTGAATTTTCATCAGTTCTATTCGGCTAACTAGCCAGTGATTTTCATGCAAGTTTTTGAATCTAAGCCACTTTTCGCTTCCTATATACAGTACATATCATTCTTTTTCGAAGGCCAACAATAAAAAATAATATGATGGTAAACGTTGCATATACTGGCGGATGAAGACATACTCTTCTTCTTTTGCCTGACTTTTCCCTTGCTGCTCACGCTTTGAAGCCTAGTTGTTAACAAGACTATGCTACATTGACCAATTTACTCTGTTAAAGATTGCAAGGGAATTTTGAAAAAAAGTGATTTCCGTTGCTGAGCGAGTAAAATAACGGTACCATAATTTTGATAAATAGGTCTAGTGATTTGATGGTTTGGGATTTTAAAGGACGTGTCATCAGCTATTTATCAAACAATGATATCAAACACTATTTATCAAACGATATCTATTTAACAACGACAAAAAAAATTTACAAAATACTTTTTACAAAACTGTATTTTTTTTCGTTCAAGGCGATATAAACTGATAACCACTTAATTTCGGTTTTTTATTTGCATTTTAAATGGTGTTGGAAGCCCAGATTTAAACTTTTACTTCCTATCTGATCTCTACTCACCAAACTGATGCGATCGTGCGGTGACTACACAGATCGCCCGCTTTGGCGTCGGTAGACTTCGATTCAATTTCCTTATGGAGTCATAACAAAAACGTTAAAAGTGATAATCACAGATTCTCTGCTTGCCACTCAGGAACAGAAGTAATGTGGAAGATGTGATATAAAACTGAGTTTACTCTGTCATGATTGTAAAAGCGCAATGAGCTTCATGCAAAGCTTGAGCGCGGAGCCACTATTGGCGCGAGAGCAACAGGCAACAAACTACTCATCAAAACAAAGAAAAACAACTCATATGTTGTTGTTGTTGTGATTACCACTGCTCTTTCTCGGAATGGAATTACGGCACGAACAACAATTCAGGCTCATGGCGTCAATCTAATTGAAATTAGGCCAAGGGAAAGATGGCAACTCATTTTGAACCAGTAATGAGTGACTGGTAGCCCCACCACCAACAAGGTGGACTGCCACTGGTGGGCGCCCAAGAGTCTTCTTTTTATGACATGCTGGGTTAGCAACTTCACAATTGTAACCCGGTGAAGTACGGGTAGGCCACCTGTCTGCCACATAAAGGTAGAGGCGTCCCGTTTACTGTCTTGCCCAAGAACACAACAAGCAAGCTTGCCGGCTTGTTGTCCACCCCATTCCTTTTTTTATGCTAAGCGCCAAGCAGGGAAGCTGTGAATACTACTTTTTAAAGTCTTCTGGTATGACTCGACTTAGGAAACGAACCCCTTGTCTACCGACTACTAAGCAGACGCTCCAACTACTACGCCATCGCGTCGGTTCAACAACTCATGTCAGTGTCCAGCTCAGAGAGCGAGCCAAACCACGACTCGTAATCTAGAATTTGTGAGTTCAATGCTCAAGAATCTCAACCATATGTTTGGAAATTGTAAATAGCTGGAACCACTTAGCTCGCTTGCAATCCATGTGACACGAATTCAATCTACGCGCGCTACTGACATCGTGAAGCAAGTATTAACGCAAATGTTTGCACGACAAAATTTTACCTGTAGTTTACTGAAGCGTAGAACTTACAACTAAACAAACCAGGAAACACCTACCGAGCAAATGTAATTCTTGCCTTCCACATGACAGTAGCTGTGCTTCTTTCGATCGGAGCTGTTTCCGAAGCGCCGGTCACAACCTTGAAATTTGCAAGCGAACGGCTTTTCTTCTGCAACAAAACAAAAAAATCTAAGAAATGTGAGAACCTAATACTCAAAATCAGCAGCGTGCTACCTTCTTTGCAGGCGCGCCATCTTTAGATTTCTTGGAAATTTTTGGCAGGCTGGTCAGGGTTCGTAATGTTTCCATGAACAAGTAACCTTCCAAGCAGCATCTGCTGGCAATGTTTATTCAAAAAGGTAGCGAAAATCTTTTTTATTGTTTGAAGATCAATACTTTTAAAGCAACATTCACGCCAAATGTTAGATGTGAGAATTATTTTTTAAAAAATTGGTCATTTTGAGAGGTAATTGATAGGTTTGCATTCCGAAGCCACAAAATTTCACGTCGCAGGTCACATTTGGAATTCTTTACGGAAACCAAAAACTTTACGTCTCGGACCACAGATCGCACACATCTGCATTAGATGTCTTTTCAGGCTTGTCAAAAAACAGATATTCCCAAATTGGGACCCTCTGGCGTCAATTAAGCAGCAATCTTGTCTTATTTGAAATCTCGCAGATCTAAAGCGAAAGTCTATTTAATTGGTGGTTATTGACGTTGATTTTTTCTCAACATTTTTCACATTGCATAGCCTAGTTTACCAAATTTCCAGTTTATGATGTTAATCTACAAAAAATAGATCCCCATTTAAACAAAGAAGTGAACACTGTAAGGTGTTATTGATATTAATTATTGTTAATTTTATTTCTTGTTTAGTTGAAATATCTATAAATTTTGAATTTGACTTGGCCACCGTGAGTGTTGGTGAATTTTCAAATGGCACACAGGAAAATAAAAGTTTGAAAACCATTGCCATTGAATATTTGGCGCTCAACATATGCTCAATTCTTTGATCATAAGACGTCGGCTAAGCTATTTAGATTCTAGAGGGTATCATTAAATGCTCTTGTAAAGAGCCAATGTATTGCTCACTACTTTGCATTCGTTTGCACATCATAATGGAGCAAAGTACCGTGAGTTTTCCAAGTTGCTACAAACAACCGTTTACTCCTATCTTTACAAAATAATAATTTGTTACTTGTATGAGTTCTTTCATGAATGTCGCGGTTTTCTTTTCTTTTATGGGTCGTGCCACAGTAGTTGCAAGCGTACGGTTCTTCTCCTGTGTGGACTCGAAGATGGAGATGCAATTTGTGTGCTTGAGTGAACTTACCATCCTTCTTACATCCTTCCCACATGCAAATCAATTTGTCTTTATCCAAAAGACTTTCGTGTTCCGCCCTTAAATGTTCACCAAGACTTTTAGCTGTTTCACATTGTCTCCCACATGATGCCGAAACTCCAGAGTTGTTGAAAACTATCCACTTGCAAATATTCATGTTTATTTGTCGCAGGGTTGCCGAATGTTCCGGATTTGGTTCAGCTGGTTGATTTTGAGATGAAGTTGCGTTTCCGTACTGATCTTGAAAGTCGACTGCTTGATTTACAAATCCAGAGTTATGATAGCCCTGACTTCGAAGTTGTGTGTAGGTACTATGGTTATATTGACAATTTGAATAGTTCTGGCCTGAGCTTGCTGGAAAGCAACCATCGAAGCTACTATCTGCATTTCTTGGTGGCAAAGTAGATTGTTGAAAATCAGAGTGGCCTGTTTGGGAGAAAGCGAAACTGGTGTAGGCACGCGAGGTGCTGGCTACCTGAGCTGATGGAATTGTGTAAGACGTTTCTTGATAGAAGGAATTTGGACTTTGATGTTGTTGGTCGTGATAAGGATTGTACTGGGATGTTGAATTTCGATTTTGGATTAGCCACTGGTCAGAATTCGAATTAATATTCATCTGCAAACTGTTGCCCTGAGAACTTTCAAACTCATTTTGTTGATGTTGAAAAACAAATTGATTTGAATATTGATCATCAAATTTCCGCATTTTATTCTAAAACTATATCTGAAAGTAAAACGAGAACTTATTCAAGTGTTCGTAAACAGATAGCGCGGGCGACAACAAACTGATAAGCTGCCACTTATACATTTTGTAGCATTCAATGGACACATTTGTTTGTACCCGAACCGTAATCTTGAAAGCAAACTACGGCTCCATCGGCCGAGCCACATACAGCGCAACGCTTTAACCCTTTAATGATCATAAGATACTAATTGGTAACATTTGAAAAACAATTCCATAATTGTTGATAACAATGGGAAAATAATGAATTTCACAAATGTGGTTATTCCATTGTAATGGCATGACAGTTAACAATTGCGGGATATATATGGTCCCGTATCCGTCAAAGAGATGAGGCAAGGGTTCTTTGACTTTCTAAGTCACCCCTTCTTGACAATGTCAATAAAAATCCGTGCGCTCCTGAATATGCGAAATATTCAAGTTGTTATTATTGCTACTAGCAATACACCGTTAAACATAATAATGCAATATGTTTAGCAAATTCAAATGTTTTTGGCGCTACATATCGCCCTCATCAGGATCTATATACAAATATAGATCTAAACATATTGCATTATTATGTTCATCGGTGAATTGCTAGTAGCAATAATAACAACTTGGATACCAAAAGTCACCTCTCTATCAAAATTGTATTATGTGAAATATTTTTTTGGAGATGATTTTGTTCCCAACGTCCGTCATCTTCCCAGATTTGCAGTTCAGAACAGATTTTGCTTTTGGAAATCAGTTTCTTTTAAACGCTGTTTTTGACATATCTTTTAAGGTTATTAGAGAGATCCTATGGCACCGTGGCTCCACGCCCCGGTTGTGAACCGCCCACGCTCCCAATGACGAACGCACATCCCAGTTTAAAAACTCCTGCTCTAAGCGTTGAAGTTGTTGCTGACAAGCTCCACACTCCATCCATAGCTTGGAGCCGCTACACATAAACTTTCATTGATACAAAATCGTTTTTTTCGACAAATTTTTCTATTTCGTGTTTGTTCTGAAAGTTTTGCTGTTTTCATACGTCAAGCTAACTATTTAGATTTTCCATCGATTTTCTCTAAACAAATTAAAGTTTGGTTGTTTTAAATAGTGCTGTTTAAGGTGTGAATAAGCTTATTAAGTTTTACAACAGAAGTAATAAGACATTGTGGATATATTCGAGAAGGAATGCTGAACAAATCATTTCTCTTCAGAGATTAACGGGATAATATTCAAATCGCAGTCAACAATTCATTGAAATTTGTTTCGTTTTGTCCCAAAAGTATTAGATTAAACCAGCTATTAGGTTTCGGAGAAAAGTTTCATTGGAACAATTAGCCCATTGAAAATAATCAACTCAAAACGAAAGTTTCAAATAAGTGGAGCACTGGTAACAGTTATTTACTACGTAATGGGTATATAAAGAATATCTCTGCAGTGTCCTTGATAACTTAACCTTGCCATTGCTATATATTCATATCAATTGCAGTTGGTTTCGTGTTATCACTTAGTGATCTCATAATTGTGATAACCTTGCTAGATTTAAGTTGTACAGCAGTTAGCTTTCAACCCAGTTTCTAATTTAGTCTAGCCCTTGGTAATTATTGCAATAAGTGACGATACTTTTCGAAATGTTTTAAAAAAATTTCTACAACCGTTTTGTATTTTTCTTTATATTAAAGGTATGAGAATTGTTTTCATAAAATAAGAACGCTTGTGCTATCTGGAATATTTTTATGGTTAAATATATTAAAAACAATTCCAAATTACCGGTAACCTAACCCGGCCTGGCAAGTTTAACGACAATAAAACTGACGTATCTATACTATAAAGCGGAATTTTGTCTGAGTGTCTGTTTTAACTCCTCTGAAATGCTAGAGGTACAAGCATCAAACTTGGCACGATTGATCACCACCCGTGGTGAGTGTCAAAAGATGGTTCTAGACGTCATGATGACGTCATAATTAAAATATTTGTTTTTCCTTGGACGCTTAAAACTGGTTCTTGGATGTCATAATATGTCTCGTACGATAAACACAAATGTTTCGCCATCGCTGATCATCATATCAGGATGTTTTTAAAAATTGCAACCTTTTTGCAAATTCAGTTTACTCAAAAACTGATTTGTGATCTCATTTCTCAACTGATTTTCAAACTTTTTCAACAAATTAAAGGTTATTTGAAGGCAATTCTGATTGTGTATGATATGTACAATTAATATTACTTTTTATACTGAAAAAACTAATTTTAAGAACTGTGGTGTAACTTTCTATCCCTCTTAAAAAGTGGTAAGTTCAGTAAAAACAGGTAACTTTAATACAAAAACGTTATAATAAAGTACTAATAATTACTGTCCTTTGAAAGCTAAGGAAATTTGCTTTCTAGCAGTATGTGACTCCAATTACTTAAGGCTAAGGATTAGTTTGTAATGGCTGAACAAAAATTGGCTGCCATACGTGATGTTTCATTTTTAGTTGAACAATTATCCTACTTGACCTAACAAACTTGCAATTGTTAGACAAAGTTAGTTGTTTGGTACATTTTGACTACTTTCCTCACAAGCATGGTTCTTTTGCATTATCTGTCGACGTTTTCAAAAAGATCCATCAAAAACTGAAGTCTCTGATCGTTTATGAAATGTAGTCTACCGGTTAGAAACACCCAAATTTTAGTGCCTGCATTTTACAAAATGGCAATTTCTAGAAAAACTAAGTCCTTAGGTACATTTTGTCTATTCTTTCTCGATAGCATGGATCTTTGGCATTATCCATCAAAATATTTAAAAAGGTTTATTGAAAATTGAAGTCTACAAATTCTAATATGGAGCCAACTCCAAGCCAGACGCTTGGTGATCACTCAAGAAAAAGATGACGAGGTAAAGATGGCCTTTTTTTGCAACAAAATGTAAGTGTCGAGCTACATATGATCTAAATTTTGAAGAAATTTTCTTTGCAAATGGACGAGGATGGTGCAGCCAGCTGATTTGACATTCTCAACCTCGAAATTATTAATGGGCACCCGCTATTGCTATAACTTGATAGTGATTTCTTCGTTTCGGGTTAGTTTGTTCTTTGCAAGGCGGCGTTTATACCAAGACCAATGAACATGTACGCAGCCAGAGACGTTAGTTCATATTATTTCGCCTTCGGTAACGAAAAAGTGGGAAGTAGCGATCCTAATTTTTAATGGCTCAAAACGCATTGTGAGGTCATAATCTTAAATGGCATTGCCATGCTTGCCACCATTTAGCGAAAACAGCAGCAGGCAGCAAAATTATCCGCTATCATTTTGATAGCGAACATAAATAAATGGTAAAGCCCTATGTTGATATTCGTAATTGCAAGGATACTGGTACAAAACGCTAATCTTCATTTAAATGTAGGGAGGTCTGGATTAGGAGAAAGCTAAATGCAATAAAATCCCAAATTTAAGAAAAGATCAAAATTAAACAATAATAGCATCAATTTGTAACACTAGAGATTAGGAAGGAATGTTTTTGTTTGAAAGGAGCGTAATAAGGACCTATTCCAATAGGTTATATGACTTAGGCCCGAAGTGTAATCCCCTAAGTCTTAGGGGAAAGACATGGCACCTTTCATGCCATGGTCGATTAATTAAAACAAACAGCGCAGGCAAAAATCTTAATGTGACAAATATTAATACGAAAGCGGGCCCACCAAATCGTCAAATAGGCCTACCACTAAATAACTCATTTCTTTATGAGTTAAAACGACCAACATTTGGGCGACGCCATCAATTTCGACTATGCTTCACCCCCCCTCCCTTTACACTTTAAAAAATTATGAATGGTAGTTTGTGTCATCATTCTTTTTTTTTGAATACTTTCATTCTTGATTAATAGGCCAACATGATCACCAGTACATGCACAGAAACTACGGCTTATATTTACTAAAACATTTCGTTGTTGCTCTGACAAATGTTTGTGCGGTGAAGCTGGCGCAGCTGCATTAATTGATACGTTTTGGACTGCCACGGGTGATAGTATGCCCTGCCGGGGTAAAAACACACCATACTTAGGAGAAACACGTTTTTTATTTTGATTGATATAGCTTTATGGAGCTACCGGATCAAACTTAAAAATTTAGGAAAAGCAAGGACTCATTCAACTTCTGTGAGCATACCTAAGCAAAAAAACAAATATGAATCATAATGCGTAGCCAGCAAAGACTTCAGAAAGTTTGAGGGGAAATCAAAATTAACAACGTCACTATGTCAAATCGCACCACATAGAAGATATTATTGGCTTTCTGTTTTATAATAGCTTTATATAGCACCGGGATCAAACCAAACATTTGAGGAAAAGCAAGGACTCTTTTAACTTTCCAGGGCACGTCAAGCAGGGAGAAAAGAACATAATACATAATGTCTAGCCAGCGAGGACTTGAAAAAGTTTGGGGAAAAATGAAAATAAAACAGCGTCACTGTGTCAAATCGCACCACACGAAAGAAATTTTTGCTATTTTGCTTTAGAATAGCTTAATATCAGAAATGTGTTCCCTACTTCCAACCTACGGGAAACGCAAGGCTCCCTTAGGTTCGTGTCAGCAAGAAACAGAGCACATAGACGTAAGGCTTAGCCAGGATTTTTAAATGAGATTTCTATAAGGAAAAGGAACACAAAAAGTCGTGAAAATCTTATGTGCAGAAAACACGTAAACTTTTGATAACTGTTCACACAAGAACCTGATAGGTAAAGCCGGCTTGGCCGGCTGAACTGACGTTCTCAATCCCAATGTTTCTGACGGGGCTCTTCGGGTGACGCCGTTGTATATACCAGGGTTTCCCAAAGAGCTCCGTACGGATCCTCAGGGCTCCGCAAACGAAGAGTACAAACACGAGGCTTTCTATCCGGCTTGCGGAGCCCTTTTCATAATGGCAATACAAATGTACAGTGCGGTGTTTTCAGTGCGTACAGAGCTACTTCGATCCAATGAAATTGATCTCGAAAAGCATAAATTACGAAGGAGGCGATGACCTTTTTTTTTTCTTGTTTGGTGATCACCCAAATTTCGGTCAATATAACGCTTTCTCAGGCATTATTTACGTAGGATTTCCTTCTTTTTTTAGCCGGACTTTGAAATACTTAAACATAAAAAACTGTAAAGGTACTAAGTAGAGCATGCATCCTAGCCATTAAATAACAATTGAAAGTGTTAGTGTAATCTCTATATAACTTTTTGTTGACTCCGTAATCAATGTTTGACCTCTTCAAGGGGCCCAAACCATCAAAAGTTTGGAAAACCCTGGTATATACTATAATGCAAGGATTTTTTATGCTGATATGTTGCCTGTTAAGGTATTGATATCTATACTCTACAGCATTGTAACAAGATCCCAAGTTTAAGAAAGAAATCACCATACAACCATAACCATAACAATTTCTAAAACTGAATATAGAGAAAACAATAACCGCTTTTGTCGCTATGTCGGAAGCAAAACAAATAGCGCAGCTTAAGTAGGAACTTAATAACCCAAATACAAATAGAAAAGGAGCAGCACCATATCGCAAAATAAACTTACCATCAAGTAGTTTTTTTCTTTAATTGTGAAAGCAACCAACATTTTGGCGCTACAATCAGTTTTGATTTTGTACAATTCTTGCTCCCTCACGGGTATTAACGATAATTTTTGGTAAGATTCTTTCTGAGCATTGCCAGTCATGACTAAAAGAATGTGATGATCACAATTTCGTGTACAAGAATTGTGAAAGTGCATAACATTTATCAACTTTTCGCTACTGCTCACACAAAAGCCGGGTGGGTGACGCCGGTGCAGCCGGTAGAACTGAAATAATAAACCTGTACATTGCCAATGGAAAGCCCCTGCCGGGTGACGCCGGCTAGTTATTATTAAAAGAAAAACGAGCGACCAATTTATTAGCACGTAAATCGTTTTGGTAGATTCCAATTCGCTGCAAACTATTTAAAGTGCTGTAATACATGGCAGTCTAAGCGGAATGTCATAGTCAGAAACTCCTAAACAGGTCTGCGCATGAAAAAGTGAAAATCAATTTTTATATCCTCTGCTGTCTTGGTTAAATGTGATCTTTAAAAATATTTTTTACATTCAAAAAGAGACCAAAGGCGTAGAGAAAAAGTTATTTTCACTAACGCCAGAGCAAAACTATAATAACTCGACTCAATTGAAGATTTTTGCAATTACGCTCGGGCAAAAAATTGCTTATCGCTTTATGAAATATTTTTGGTCAACCCTTCTTTCCTTAATATTGATATTTCGCTCTGAAGCATCTTTTGTACATTTTTGTAATTTTGTTAAAGATTTGAAGTTAATTTTTAAGTTTTAGGTTAAAATAGTTTTTAAGTCGTGCGTAAGCATTTAAGTATTTGCTGCTTTTCAAATCAAAAACCGACAACAATTAACCTTCAGATTATAAAAAACTAGTATCTTTTGATGTCAAACAATTACAAAATACAACTAATCATTTTCGAACGAAAAACCGTGTTCGTTAACTGCTCAACTTTTATCGATATTCATCAAAGCTGCGTTTGCAAGCAGCCATTTTCGCAATTAGGAATAAGACTTCTTACCGATATTTAGAGCAGCTTTTGAGTCGAGGTTTCGCTGCTTGGTACGGAGTACAAATGGAGTTACGCTGTCTTCACACTCAGCATCAAGCAGCGAACCCTCGGGTCAAAACCGACTCTAAATATCGCAACGAAGTTTTATTCCTGGTTGAGAAAATCGTTATGTGCGAATGTAGCCCAAGTTTTTGAAGTATAACTTAATTATTACTCATTATGTTATTGAATAGAAAAACATTAAATAGCAATTTAATTTCATGCAATGTACAATTATATGACATCGAGCACTTGGTAGGAGTTTAAAACTCTCTGGCATGGTTATCATTTAATACAGTTTATCTTTATTAACTTAGCTTGATTCCAGTTGTGAATCTTTTCTGCGACTTTCACTACTGCTCTTAGCGTCTATTCTGCAATCGTCGTGACACAAAAATCAAATGTGATTGTCGTAATTATCGTTTCGTTAAAATTCAACTGCAAAGTGAAAATGCCTTTTTCTCAGGTTTAGTCGCGTGTATTTTGCTCCAGCGTGGATATGCGTTGTTTGAACACCTGAAAAGCAATCTAGAAATTTAAGAATGACAAAAATAAGTATTGATAAAATCCACAAATTCACTAACCTTGTATTGCTAAATTTTCTTATTGGTTTTTGTGATGTACTCATTAATAACAGCATCTCCATGTCAGAAGAAATTGGAGGCTTTGAAAGAATGGACTCTGCTTGCCGTGGTGACGTCATTAACGATTATTGTTTAAAACAAAGGTCTACCAATCGCCACAGAGCACAGTGGTAACATCAAGGTAATCTCTTGTTTAAGGAATATAAAGACTCATAAGCTAACCTATCAGCATATCCAACCAAGAATAAGATTTATGAAACAGAGTTTTATAAATTGATTGATTTTCGGATTGACTGAGTTTGATATTCATTGCGCTCCTTAGCATTTCATTGCATTTTGCTTTTTACATTGCGTTATTCTGCATGTCTTCAATTTCAAACTCATTAATGTGATGAGTTCTTCAATGGCGAAAGTAGCCAGTCGCGAATTTTATTACTTTTACTTGATAAAATTTGGGTAAGCGTTATTCAAATATTCTATTAAAAAAGTAGGCATTTTGAGTTAAATGAACCAAGAAAATCTGTTCAATGAAGATCAACAACACAATAAGGAGTATTCTGTCGATTTTACCGGAATAATTTTCCGTAAAATTATCCTCAGTACATCTTCGGTCGCAAAACCGAAGATTATCAAGTATTTAAAAATTCTTGGTCTATGGCATTCACGATCACAAGGAAAATTTCAACATCGGTTGTAATCACAATTTGTTTCTTTATACTTATGAAAGAATAATAATCATTAATATATAGCCTAAAACATCTTAGTTAGGAGCGAAAAGTCGATCTTAGATTTATAAGAATTTTTAATAAGAAGTCGCGTCTTTCAGATCGTTTGTGGAGAACTTTCCCATATGCAAGTATATTTATTTGTAAAGCAATTCTGATGAAAGGTTTCGATTTATCATAACTAGCATTTTCTTATGTTCTAGAAAGATGTAATTTTTCATAATCAATAGAACTCTAATTCAATGGTGGTGTTACACAAATCTTTATAGAGCTTTGAAGCAATCACGTTTTACCAGAAGCTATTTGTAACGTAGAATGTTACAGTATGTTGAGTTAGGATGCTTTTCAACTGAGGCAGTTTTTTTTACAGCCAGTACATTCTTCAATCCATACTAAAGGAAATTTTTCATGGTTTTTAATACCGTTGCTGAATCCTGAGCAAGAGCTTTGTTGATACCATTTATTGAATCTTTCGTATGACTCGACAAGGAATTGAACCCAGTTTCGACAATTACGAAGCGCACAATACAAACTGAAAAAACTACAATAAACAAACTCTTGTATGTCAAGAATTTGAACGTTAGCAGGAAAATCAATATATTACGGGTGTAACTGGGGTGACTTTCTGATGTTGAAAATTATGGAAAATTTTTAGTCAGTTTCATTTGTAGATGAAAAATTGCATCTTCAATTAAATGCTGCTTGCCTTGAATCTTCAAACAAAGAAATTGGAATCCGGATTAATCGTATGTAAAAAGAAATTGGATTCTGAACTTGCATAATGCAAAGGTGCATTCTGAACCGAGATCTATTACTTCTCATGCCTGGTCTTTATCGAAAATAATTACTTTATGTAACGCGCGGTGAGATGGTGGCTGGAGCGTTCGCTTTGGAGACAGTAGACCTGGGTTCAATTCACTTGTCGAGTGATGCTAATAGTTTAAATTATCGTATTTGCAGCTACATTGCTTGACGCTCAATGTGAAAGAAATAGCGCCAAGATAATACCCGACAAGTTCGCTTGTTATGCTCTTGTCAATTTCTCTGTTTTTAGGTGACCCATCATTATATGGCAAACAGATGGTGGAGTCCACCACTTCGCCCATGGCTGTCACCCAGTCTGACTAAATCAACTCATACACATGAACGAATTAAGTCAAGTATTGTCATTTTTGCGGGATAGAGCTTCGAATTGCAAGCCTTATCGTGCTTGATAACAATAACTTTTGATGTTTTACATCAGTCTATAAAGCAACTAGGTTTAGCAATAAAGCAGTTGTATAAATTGATGTAGTTGCGTGTTGTGTTCGTACCTCTTCTCTTTCTTGTATCAGAAGAGCGTTATGAAGCGACTATTCAGATTTATACCAAAACCCTAATCGAAATCACTCTGGAGAGTTGCGGGAATCCATCTCTAAACAAATGTCACATACAAAATGCTTGGTGATAACCCCACCACAATCAAGACCAACTGCCATTGGAAAGTCCTCAATAGTCGCCTTTGATAACGAGATGAAAGCAGCTTCAATGTTCTAACTCAGGGGTCGCCAAACTACGGCTCGCAAAGGCTTTTTATCTGGCCCTTTTCATAATTGCAAAACGAATGTACAGCGCAATGTTTTTTTCAATCCAATCATTTTGATCACGAAAAGCATAATTGACAGTGAGAGAGATGATGACCTTTCTTTCGGGCAATATAGCGCGTTCTCCAATGCTACTGACCGTTAATTCCCACCTACTTTGAGTTAACTTTGGCCCTCGGGTCTTTAAAATATCAGGAATGTGGCCCTCCGTGGAAAAAGTTTGGAGACCAATGTTCTAACTCAATGAAACATGGAAAACTGCTCACCTAATAATTTTAGCGGCTTTAATAGATGTTAAGTGAGTTGTATCTTTTTGTGAGACTAGAGAAGAACTTATGTCAGTGTCTACACCCTATGTCTTCTAATATTTTGCTTTCTGTTTTTCTGTTCAAAAAAATTTATGTCCAGCTGCACTGATTCGTTTGCAGTCTTGTGAAAAAAAATGGTGTCTGAAAAATCGTTCGTCGTGTGGCACGCGCCAAGAGTATGCGATTGTTTACACACAAAAGCCAATTGTTCGATTGTGTGAAAGCAAATAGTTGAGATGTAACTTGCTAGTTTTCAAGATTTTTTTACGTTAATTTGCCTTGGTGTGAAGTAGAATCCATATCAAACTGTTTAACGCAGTTCTCGGTGACGTGAAAAGTCGAGTTTAACAAGCAAATAAATAAAAATGTTTATATTTACTTAGCAGTTTACAATTGACAAACTGCAATGCATTTCACTGACACCTGCATCACGAGGCGTGAGAATACAATGAGCGAATAAAATGCAAGAAGTCAAACAGCTCATAAAAATCCTCTATTATTTTTAAAAAGTACAATGCTTTAAAAACTTTCCATTATAATTTCGTGTGAGAAGTCGCTGGTTCAATCTTCAGCGAAGAAAAAGTATTTGTGAAACTACAGAAGGCGCCGCTTATTATGACCAATTTGTTAAGGTCCGGAATTTCTCCATTCAAAATTTTCCGTTTAATATGACCAAATTTCGGATAATATGACCAACATTTTCTCCATCTTTCTTGTTACAGTACAGTGTTTTTTCCCGCCACGCACTTATAACTTCGATTTTTCAACATATTGTTACACACTGTACTAAATTTTACCGTCACTTGTAGTGTTGAAGTGCTGTACTTTGTTTTACTGTCAACATCACACTGTTACTTCGGGTAGACGATGAATTTGACGGTATTTGGATTTCTTGTGGCTTACGGCGTCGATTCGGGAGCTGCTGTGGCGGCTTCGGTTTTTATAACCATTCGGATATTATGACCAAAATGGCCTGGTCCCAAGGTGGTCATATTAAGCGGCGTCTACTGTATTAAAATTGAATTGTTTTGTTTGTCTTCTACATGTATAAAACATCCATCAATTTATATCTCCATTTGTGTTAAAAAGTCCATTTACGCTCGCTCAGTCTACCAACTTACGTTGGAGCGTATGTTGTTTTTTGTCAACAAATCAAAATCAACTCTTTGCAGATAGCTTTTATATATTACAATAAACCAAACACTATTCTGGCGTATTCTTATGTAATGCTAGCCAGTATAAAATGGTTTTTTGGTGTCAATTGCTCTGACGGTCAAATGGTATTAAAAAAACCATTGCTTCAGGGATTTGCTTTTGATACTAACAAAAGGTGTTTGGTCTGGTTTTTAGTTTAACGTAAAAGTGGGAGCTTGTTCAATCCAAGAGGAACAGAAAATTCGGAAGACAGAAATTTGGCCTTACGTTCATCAAGTCTTCTTCTTCTTCTTCGAGTCCGTTTGAGCTAGATCAAGTTGCAACAAGCGGTTGCGATTTTTTTGGCATTGTTGTTACATTGTAATAAATCATCCATGGTGCAGGTTGTACCAGTTTTTTCGCAAGTTAACAAATGGTTCATGGTTTGATTTTCTTTTCCACACTGGCAGGTAGTATCAGTGCCGGGGGGTAAGTAGCCCCACTTCAGTAGAAGAGATTTGGTCTTGCCTACACCTGATCTTAAACGGTTGAGACAACGCCATTTATTCCATTGTAACTTGCGTCCTGGGGGGAGAGATTCTTGAACTGGGAAATTTTGGAGCTTATGTTGATCTGGAATATTGTTTGTGTAGTTCTGCCATAGGTTCTGTGTTTTGAGTTGGTGCGTGGTGTACTTGTCGAGAGGAGGAACAGTTCTTAAAAAACTCTTTCTAGATTTTAGTCTGGATGGGGTGGCTGTCAATCCGTACATGGGATGTTGGGGGGGGGGGGGGGGGGGGGGCAATTCCTGCCTAACTGTACATCTTGTTAAGGGGGTCGGTTTAAGGTATCCAGTAATTCGTCGGCATGTATCATTTAGAGCTGAGTCGATTTTTCCTGCCTGAGCTGATCTCTCCCACACTGGGCACGCGTATTCAGCTGTAGAAAAGCACAGTGCTAGAGCCGTTGTGCGCAAAGTATAAGGGTTTGCTCCCCATATAGAATTTGCTAATTTGGAAAGCAGAGCATTTCTTGATTGAATGTTTATCAAGTCAGACGTCACCGATAGCCAACTTGCTTGTCGTCGGGGTCGGCGCAAGACATAGTTTCCACATTAATGTGAGCTTTAATGCAACCGCCATTTCCGCACAGCCATGCCACATGCAGCGAACACTCTGAGCGCTCAAGCATCAATCTTCGATGACACAGCTGGCACTCAGTCCATCGCGCCACATTGCCGACGTCATCATTGATGGAGACATCAGGAAAAGTTTTTTGTCACATTGCTTTAAGGATGTTTTGATCATAATTGGGTGGGATGTGACGCGCAAAACAGGAATGACTTCAATTCTTAAGACGTCCTCTCAGCAGTCAGAGTTCATGATTCCTTTACTTGGTGACAGTAGCCCCATCATACTTTAATTAAAATATCTTCTTTTTAGTCTGGATGGGGCGCCTGGATGAGCTGGATGAGCTGGATGAGCGCCAAGATGAGCGCCGAGCCTGGATGAGCGCCAAGCAGGGAAACTGTGGATGCCATTTTTTAAAGTCTTTTGGTATGACTCGACAATGGGAATGAACCCTAGGTCCACCAACTGCGAATAGGACGCTCTAACCACTACGCCATCGCGTCGGTCAAACTACGACCTTTTTTTATCAGTCACTACAAAATAAACGTTAGTTTAAAAACTATGCAACACTACGAGTATATATCTTTTAAAAGAATATTTCTTCAAAATTTGATGACGTAGGTTACATACATTTTATAAGGAAAATTTTATTGGTGAAAATGAAACAGAAGAATATTTATCCCCCTCTCACTAGTTGAGAAGCAGCAAGTTTTGATTGGAAAAAATCTGATTTTTTGAAACCTGTACTTTAATTCGATTATTTCAAAATTTTGTTAGGTTGCATTCTCGACCGATGAACCGTTTAATCATGGAAAAATGTTTCACAATTATGAAGCGATGTAGTTTTCCTAAAAATTCTAATTTTCTGAGGGCTGGTAAAAAAATTTTAAACGTGTTTGAAATAAAAGGATTTTTGACAACTACATTTTGATTAGTCAAGATGAAATAACCCTTAGCAAAGACTATTTAGAGTTGCATATAGATGGAAAGCATAATTTCTAAACTTTTAAATTAAAATAAATATTCAGGAGCTTATCGTATTGCATGTGTGTTAAATTTACCTGCTTTATCCCCTATACCTATTTTCAGGAGGGGGGGGGGGTTATGGAGTGTTTTTGAAGTTCAAAAAGCAACATCAAAAGTTTGAAAGATTAATTTTTTTTATATTATAAATTTGCAAGAAATAGTAAAAAGCAAGAGTGTTTAGGTAGCTTAGGTTTAGAAGCCATGGTGGTGTGATGGTAGTACGGTAAATCAAGATTGCTGGCTTTTGTGCTTACCTTTTTTTTTTGTTTTATTTGACATACTTATCCTCCATTCACGAGAAAGCGAATTGTATCGCTATACTTTGGACAGTAAGTCCGCACTCGCTTGGGAGTTGCCTTTTTCGAGGTTTATGGGTCACCTGTCTTCCACATAAAGGTGGGGCGTCCCGTTAAGTGCCTTGCCCAAGGACACAACAAGCGAACTTGCCGGCTTGTTCTCCACAACCTCCCCTAAATGCCGAGCGCCAAGCAGGGAAGCTGTGAATACCATTTTTTAAAGTCTTTTGGTATGACTCGACAATGGGAATGAACCCTAGGTCTACCGACTGCGAAGCGGACGCTCTAACCACTACGCCATCGCGTCGGTTTTACTTGCTAAAAATTTGACTACCGTTGTGGTTTGCAATTGGGTTCTTGGGCTATAAACCTTGATTTTGTATAGAAAACGAAAGTTAAAGTACCATTTATGAATTTTTTAATTATAAAGGACTCAAACCAGGGATGTGGAAGCGGTTATTTTGTGGAGACAAAAACTTATCCATATATTGCTATTACTTTAGGTACTTCGCTTAAGCTTATTGTTCCCAACTACTCTGTGTTTCCTTTTTTCGGATATTAGAACTCGTGTTGAATGTAGAACAATGCTCTTCAACCTTTTGTCATCGCGGAAGTGATGAACTTTCGCGTTTGTCTCGGAACCCCCACTAACAAAAATTTAGAAATCACGAATTGGTTGTAGGAAAATCAAGTATTTCGTTACTACAATTCAAAAAATAATTAAGCACTTCGTTGAATAAACTGTTATTCCAAGTTCCTTCACTACTTACAAACACTTTTACAACAGCTACATGTAACGTAATGCTTCTCAGATCTAAGCCGTATGACCACATATTACAACTCTCGATAATAACCTGTCGTCACAATAAAAAATTGCAACGATAAAGCGCGGATTTTCCCTCTCTATCCTCAACTAACTGTGACTTTGAGTTAACTTTAACTCTAATTATCAATACGGACTTTCTGGTCGTCCCTAAAACTGGTATTGACTCTAATCTTTCTGAATAGTGAAGTACGAAATTTCTGTCGTATATACAGTATATAAAGCAAGCAAAATTGAACTGCACCGATCAACAGCCGCCTCAACGTGGTGATGCCTTTCCCAACCCCGTTTGGTTGGGTCGAAATGGCTGTTGGCCTTCCCGAGGGTCCCAGTTATCCCGGGCACTCCCCCCACACAAACCATTTTTTTGCCATGCTGCCCCTGAACAACCGCAGAAGGGCAGCACGCAGCTTCTTTAAAATCGGTCTTCTGTCTTCTCTCTTCCCCTGCCTTTTTCTTGCCCGTCTTCTCATTCTCCTTGTCCTGATAAGCGGCAACGTTCATCCTAGCCCTTGCCCCATCTTTCCCTGCTCATTGTGCGCTGAAAATGTGACCTGGCGGGGTAGGTCGGTGCAATGCTGCACCTGCTCCAAATGGGTTCATTTAAAGTGCTCACTACTCTCCTTTTCTAGATTCAGAACTCTTGGCAGATCTCACTCCTGGAGCTGCCCTCCCTGTTGCATCTATGCTTTTTCTCAAGATTCCATACCTACCAACACTGTGACTTCCTCCTCGAACTCCTCCAGCTTGTATACCTCCACTGCTCAATCTGGCACATTTGGCCCCTCTGTTAATGCAGCACTCCCACCCAATCCTCGCCTTTAAACCTTTTATCCGTCTTCCGCCCACTTCGTATCTTCTCTATCTGCACCCTCACCACCGCCTCATGCTTCTGGCTGTTTCTCTACACCTCTTGCTTCCTCTTCCCATCCCTAACTCCCTCAGGGCTCTTCAAAGAAATGCTGGGGGTCTCCAAGCCAGGAGCACCAAACTTCTACACTTTATTTCGTTTCATCCCGTTGACCCTATTTGTATCCAGGAGTCTAACCTCAATTTATCTTCCTCTTTCCAAATCCCTGAATTCTCTGCTCTGCGATTCGATCGCACCCACTCCCGGTCTGGTATATGTTCTACAGATGCTGCTGCCGCTAGCGTGTGTGGACACGCTAGCGGCAGCATCATCATTTTTGTCTTCTTCTTCTTCTTTTGGAAGGGTTCCACATTTTCAGATGCTGACAGTGATGGTACTCAGCCAGCATTGTGTGTCGACATCCAAAACCGTCAGTCCACGTATTCCTGTTGGTGCCCGATGTACGGGGCATGTCAGAATGATGTGTTCTGCGGTTTGTTCTACTGCGCCACACTCGCAATTCGATGTAGGAGCAAGGCCCCATTTGTGCATGAACGACTGAAAGCACCCAACACCATCCCGCAAGCGGTTGAGCCTGACCCATGATGATTTGGGCAGGCCCATCCCCATTGGCTTAGTGCTTGTCCTAGGAATGATAGCACGGAGATCAGATGAACACTCCGAGTATTCCATGCTCCATTTAAAGTCAGTCCATTGAGCTGCACGAATATCCGATTCAGTTAAATCTTGCTGTAACTTCCGTGCAGCGAGCACAAAGGGGCGTCTAGATTTTAGTCTCTCCCTGTAGCCGTGTGTGGACCCAGCCAATAGTTCATACAGAATATGGCCAGAGTCCAAGCTGCCACGATATGCCAGGGAGAGCGTTGCTCCTAATCGGCGAAGCTCAGCCGGCTGGATACCTGCGAGGACGGGTAGATAGTCTGTTGGAGTTGGACGCAGGCATCCAGTGACAATGCGCAATGCGTCGTTGAGAACACTATCAATGAGGCGAGTGTGTGCACTGCGACACCAAACTGGTGCACAGTACTCCGCAGAGGAGTAGACCAGAGATAGGGCGGCTGTACGCAGTGTTTTAGCTCCAGCGCCCCAACCTGAGCCTGCAAGTCGTCTCATTAGTGCAACGCGCGTTGTTAGTTTTTTGCGCAATGCCTCAAGATGGTGACGAAACGTGAGTGATCTGTCCAGTTTAACTCCAAGATAGGTAGGGACTGGACAGAATGGCAGGCGTTTGCCATTGTTGTAAACATCAAGCTCACGTTTGGCCTCTCTGTTGTTCAGGTGAAAGGCCGTCCTCACCGTTTTAGTGTGGCTGAGCTGTAGCCTCCAAGTCTGGAGATATGTTGAGATTGTAGTCATGTCTTGGCTTAGGAGCCCCTCCAGGTCCTTCCAGTCATCAGAAGAGTATAACAGTGCCAGATCATCGGCGTAAGCATACCTTCTGGAGACCGTTGAAGGAAGATCGTACACATATATATCGAAAAAAAGGGGTGCCAAGACCGATCCCTGTGGGACGCCGTTTTTCAGACGTCGCAACCTGCTTCGCTTGCTGTCACCGGTAGTAAGGGTGAAACTTCTATTCCGGACAAGTTCCATGATCATACGAACCATGTGTTTATCCGGGAGAAGTCTCAGCAGCTTGCAGATAAGGCCACGATGCCAGACAGTGTCATATGCAGCTGTCAGATCTACAAACACAGCACCGGCCTTCTTTTTTGCCTCGAAAGAATCCTCGATGTTTTGTGTTAGTAAGACAACTTGATCCACTGTCGATTTACCAAGTCGAAACCCAGCCTGCTCGCCTGAGAGCAGGGGGTCGACAATAGGTTCAATACGAGCGTAGATCAATCGTTCGAGGATCTTGTAGGGGACACAGAGCAAGGAGATGGGATGGTAGCTCTTTGGGTCCTCTACAGGTTTCTTTGGCTTTGGGATCGCAATTACAAGTGCTCTTCTCCAGACTTTGGGAATTTCGAGTTGGCGCAAGCAGGAAGAGAGGAAGCCACGTAACCAGGACTTCAAAGCAGTTCCAGCATGGATTATAAGCTCCGGACAAATAGAGTCAGTGCCTGGAGCTTTCCCTGGCTTAACGTATTGGAGAGCGGCAGCGAATTCCCTGGGCGAGAAGTCGCCAGAGAGATTAACTGGAGATGGTATCAAAGCCCTCCAACGGTCAGACATTTCTTGAGAAATGAGTCGAGACGACTCACGATCAACACCCTCGTATTTCCCGTTTCTTACCAGCTGAGAAGCAATGGCGTTAGCTGAAACGGGACAGTTACGGGGGCTGTGTCGCGACCTGCCAGTAAGGTTGTTAATTGCGCTCCATGCCTTTCTGCTTGAGTGTGAGAAGTCGATGTTTCGGACTGCCTCAGATCATCGGTCTCTGCGTTTCTTGTCAAGCCAAGTTATTAGGGCTGTAGCATCCCTGCTTGACTCGTCTCCAGCAGGAGATTGCAGAAACGTTTGGTAGAGGGCCTCACACTTAGCGTCCCAACACGGTATGTAGGTGTTACGACGACCGCGTGGGATAGCTTTCTTGGCTGCTTTGCTGATGGTATTGCAAAGGTCCTGGTAGGCCTGATCTACATTTGTTGAATCAGGTGATGGCAAATTCCTTGCAAGCTTATTTGTCAAGGAATTATAGTGGCTCCAGTTGGCCTTGCGGAAGTTCCATCGCTTTACAGGCCTTCCCGGTACTGGAAGGGAAAGCCTTGGTGGTGTTATAAGCGAAGGTCCATGTTGTGACCTAGGAAACTTCTCCAAGACGCGTCTATAAGGCAAGTGACTATCAGGACCGACGGTGGTAAAGGCAAGATTCTGATTAGTGCCAGTGTTCCAGCGCCCAGAATGAAAGCTAGGTTCATCCTTGGGATCGTGGAAAAGGGCAAGATTGTTGGAGCTTGCCCAGGCCAGTAGGCAGTCTCCATCCGCGCTGTTGGTGTTATAACCCCAGTCGACACGGGGACAGTTGAAATCACCCGCATACAGACAAGGGTGAGTGAACACTGGAAGGTCGGAAACTTGCAACCGCGTTGGTGAAGGTTTGTAGATGTTAACAATTTTATAACCGTCAACATCCACGCACAACCACTCAGTCTCCGATGTCGTGGGAGATTGATCGTATAAGGTCCATTTTAGCCGCTCATGGACAAAAGTGGCAAGGCCATGCTTTCTGCTTAGGGAGAACCCAGCTAGTTGATAGTTTGATAGCACTAGCTTTTCTGCAGATATGCAGTGGGTCTCTTGTAGAAGGATGACGAACGCCTCAAGCTGAGTAGCAAGGTGATGAAGAACTTTCATCTTGCTAGCTGTGAGGCCTTCGATGTTCAGTTGTAGTATTGAGGGCCGAGGGAACTTTTTGGTGATGTGCCCTGAAAAGGGCAGTTTATGTGCAACGCACTCATCATCCCGTCCTGAAAAGGATGTTTGCTGATTAGCAGGCCCTTGAACATCAGAATAAGTGGATACCCTTCCGGGTGGGCACATTTGGTTTCCACAAAGCATTAGAGAGACTTTCCAATTGCTAGGTGTACTCACGACCAGCGCTACGTGAAAGCATGTGCCATGCGGGCCATCATTTTTGTCAGGCAGGGCTTATCCTTCTCTGAACTTTCTACCTCTTCTCTTTCTTCGCTTGACCCCTATTTTGATTATGTAGGGGTCAACATTTCTCTAAATGACTTCTTCTTGATCTCATTTCTAAATGTTTATGCTCTCTCAATTTGTTCTTCTGCGAGAGATAGCAGAACCGACTCCTTTTCTTCCTCCATTCTTCCCATTTTCAAGAATCTCTTCATTCTGGGGAATTGTAATTACCATCACCAGCATTGAGACTCAAAAATTACTTCTGACCCCTGTGCGGAGGAAGTATTTGATTGGGTCATAGCATCTGACCTCCTTATGATCCTGACATACCTACTCTTCTCCATCGCTCCTCTGGCAGTCGCTCCTCTCCTGACATCTCCTTTGCTCTCCCCTCTCTTGCTTCTGGGAGATGCTTCAGGACCTGGATACTGATCACCTACCAATCCTGCAAACCGTCCCTCTTTCTTCGGTCTTTCGCTTCAACGAATGTCCCTCTTCCTTCAATTTTCGGTAAGCTCGTTGGGATAACTTTTTTTTTACTTTGACCGTCACTGTCCTTCTGCAGAGGAATACTCGTCTCTTTATATTTCCTCTGCTGCTGCTTTCTTTAATTCTCTGACACTGAATGCCCTCTTTACGATCTGGTGCTCTGGAAAGACGGCTCTGTTTCTTTCCTTTTTGGCAAAGGCGGCTCTGGTGGACTTCCCAACTGCTCTCTCTTTGGCACTGAGGCCACTCTTTCGTTTTCAGCAGACCCAGTATGCTCAAGTGTTTCCGCTGAAGCCTGCGCCATTCTGCGAGCTCTTTGGTGGTTTCGGCAGCACCAACAAGTGTGCCACTTCTCTTCCCTTTTCCTCCTATCTAACTCTTGCTCTGTCCTCGCCACTCTGTCTTCTCCTCCATCTTTCCTTTTACCTCAATCTCTCTGACATGAACTTTCTTTTCTCTCCTCCTGTTCTATAAGGCTACAATGGGTCCCCGGACACTCGTTTCTCCCGGGGAACAACGAGGCTGATGAGCTGGCCAGACGGGGAGCGCTGCTCGTCTTTTCTGTAATCCCTTGTAGCCTCTCTCCTCTTACCTCTTGTATCCACCCTCATCTTTTCTCAGACTGGAGAAGTACTGTCTCATCTAAATTCTTTGACACACAGGTTCCCTCGATTTCCACTGAGGAACTTGTGCTCCTTCGTCACGCTCGCTCTGTTCCCTCTCGTCTTCGCTGCAAAGAACACAGCCTACTGTTAAGCTCTTATCAATTTATAATTGGCGAAATGGGGAGTCCTTCCTGCAGCGCCTGCAGACAGTAGTCCCAGGACACCTCTCATCTCATTCTGCACTGTCCAGCTACGGACTCTTTGAGCCGCTCGCTCTTTGGCGACTCTCTGCCTCTCTACGACCTTTGGTCAGGCCTTTGGGAGTTGCCCGGCTTCTGGGGCTTTATGGTCTTCCGCTATGCCCCCATCTCTCGGAAGGGATCAAGTAACAACAACAGCAAAATTGAAATTACAGATGCACTATTACGTAACAAATGCAAATTCAGACATTCTTAAAGTTGTAAACAGAATTGCGTCACAGTCTGCAACTTGCTAGCACAAGATTCCATTAATAACTATTTATACACACGGAACACCATTGCATATTTGAATTCAATATATTAAAATAAGAAATAAATACTAATAATACACAAAGAACCTTCGTGGACACCTCACAGAACCCTTAAAACTCATGAAACACAACTGCATGTATTGCGAAACCCCTGTTGAAGAGCACTGATGTAGAATGATCAAATTGTTTCCGTGGTGAGTAATTTCTTTTTCAACGTTTTCAAAAACCTAACCAAGGCTAGTTAAGTTTAATCAAATCATCGTTTTATTGGCTTCTTTTTCTTTGTCCAAACTACCTTTTTCTTACCCATGTCGATATATAATCTGATGCTAGTTATATTTTTTCTTTTTCTCTCGCGCTACTGATATCGCAGGTTCATTCAGACTTATAATGTAACTTCGCCGTTTTATTTAAATCCGTAAACGGATAAAACGTATTAGCCAAGTTACTCTTTAAGTCAAATAACCTATGTGGAAGCGGAAGCGGTAGAATTTTCGCGCTTCCGCTTCCGCTTCCACATCCTTGCCTTAAACATATATTAGGAAAAGAGTTTTGAAAATTAGTTCAAATACAAGATTAAAAACAACTTGAAAGTAAACTGAATTTTTAAATTGTAACTTTCCAAAACTCATGAGTAGATGATTGCGGGACTAAAATTCCATAGATAGCGTGAGGATTAGATGCAAGAAATTTCGAGATGTCGAATAAAAAACTTCACCTATAAATGAAAACCAATATTTGAAAAAAATAATATATTACATTTGTAAATAAAGAGGTGACACCAAAACTCTGGAAACTACCACAGTTAGAGACGTGTCCCTCAGTGTAAAGATCTTTGACACAAATAATGACCTACAGTAAGATCGAAACACAGGCAGAATATTAAATTTAATAGTTTGTGACATATCTTGTCATAAAAATGGTTTGTAATTTGCGACATACTAGTGTTCCAAAGTATCACCAAACTTTTGAAAAACTTTTCCTGATGTCTCCATCAATGATGACGTCGGCAATGCGGCGCGATGGACTGAGTGCCAGCTGTGTCATCGAAGATTGATGCTTGAGCGCTCAGAGTGTTCGCTGCATGTGGCATGGCTGTGCGGAAATGGCGGTTGCATTAAAGCTCACATTAATGTGGAAACTATGTCTTGCGCCGACCCCGACGACAAGCAGGAAGGCTATCGGTGACGTCTGACTTGATGAACGTAAGGCCACATTTCTGTCTTCCGAATTTTCTGTTCCTCTTGGATTGAACAAGCTCCCACTTTTACGTTAAACTAAAAACCAGGCAAAACACCAGGCAAAACCAGGTATCACCAACAAATCCCTGAAGCAATGGTTTTTTAAATACCATTTGACCGTCAGAGCAATTGACACCAAAAAGCCATTTTATACTGGCTAGCATTACATACGAATACGCCAGAATAGTGTTTGGTTTATTGTAATATATGAAAACGATCTGTAAAAAGTTGATTTTGATTTGTTGACAAAAAACAACATACACTTCAGCGTAAACTGGTAGACTGAGCGAGCGTAAATGAACTTAATATCGTGACAAGTCGATTGACCAAAACAAACAAAGCAATTTAATATCAATAATAGTTTCACAAATAATTTTTCTAGCCTGACGGTTAAACCAGTGACTTTGCACAAGCAATAGTAATCGAACTATTTCAAAACATTGTAAATTTAAATGGGCAAATTTTCATGAGCTCAATTTGACTTCTTGCATTTTATTGGCCGATTATGGTAGTTTTGTCGGTTTATTTTATGATGGAAACAACCTACATAAGGGCGTGCGAATTTTCATTTTTCGACAAAAAAGGTTCGTTTCAGCGTACGCTTATCGAGTAAGCAAGCGTAAAACAAGATTGATATTGTGGCAGGTTGATGGATGTTTTACAGAAGACAAACAAAACAATTCAATTTTAATGGTTTCACAAATACTTTTTCTTCGCTGAAGATTGAACCAGCGACTTCTCACATAAAATTGTAATTGTAAGTTGTTAAAGCATTGTACTTTTTAAAATAATAGAGGATTTTTATGAGCTGTTTGACTTCTTGCATTTTATTTGCTCATCGTATTCCCACGCCTCGTGATGCAGGTGTTAGTGAAATGCATTGCAGTTTGTCAATTGTAAACTGCTAAGTAAATATAAACATTTTTATTTATTTGCTTGTTAAACTCGACTTTTCACGTTACCGAGAACTGCGTTAAACAGTTTGATATGGATTCTACTTCACGCCAAGGCAAATTAACGTAAAAAAATCTTGAAAACTAGCAAGTTACTGCAATCTTTTTTGCATTTACATCTCAACTATTTGCTTTCACACAATCGAACAATTGGCTTTTGTGTGTAAACAATCGCATACTCTTGGCGCGTGCCACAGGACGAACGATTTTTCAGACACCATTTTTTTTCACAAGACTGCAAACGAATCAGTGCAGCTGGACATAGATTTTTTTGAACAGAAAAACAGAAAGCAAAGTATTAGAAGACATAGGGTGTAGACACTGACATAAGTTCTTCTCTAGTCTCACAAAAAGATACAACTCACTTAACATCTATTAAAGCCGCTAAAATTATTAGGTGAGCAGTTTTCCATGTTTCATTGAGTTAGAACATTGAAGCTGCTTCCATCTCGCTATCAAAGGCGACTATTGAGAACTCTCCAATGGCAGTTGGTCTTGATTGTGGTGGGGTTATCACCAAGCATTTTGTATTTGACATTTGTTTAGAGATGGATTCCCGCAACTCTCCAGAGTGATTTCGATTAGGGTTTTGGTATAAATCTGAATAGTCGCTTCATAACGCTCTTCTGATACAAGAAAGGGAAGAGGTACGAACACAACACGCAACTACATCAATTTATACAACTGCTTTATTGCTAAACCTAGTTGCTTTATAGACTGATGTAAAACATCAAAAGTTATTGTTATCAAGCACGATAAGGCTTGCAATTCGAAGCTCTATCCCGCAAAAATGACAATACTTGACTTAATTCGTTCATGTGTATGAGTTGATTTAGTCAGACTGGGTGACAGCCATGGGCGAAGTGGTGGACTCCACCATCTGTTTGCCATATAATGATGGGTCACCTAAAAACAGAGAAATTGACAAGAGCATAACAAACGAACTTGTCGGGTATTATCTTGGCGCTATTTCTTTCACATTGAGCGTCAAGCAATGTAGCTGCAAATACGATAATTTAAACTATTAGCATCACTCGACAAGTGAATTGAACCCAGGTCTACTGTCTCCAAAGCGAACGCTCCAGCCACCATCTCACCGCGCGTTACATAAAGTAATTATTTTCGATAAAGACCAGGCATGAGAAGTAATAGATCTCGGTTCAGAATGCACCTTTGCATTATGCAAGTTCAGAATCCAATTTCTTTTTACATACGATTAATCCGGATTCCAATTTCTTTGTTTGAAGATTCAAGGCAAGCAGCATTTAATTGAAGATGCAATTTTTCATCTACAAATGAAACTGACTAAAAATTTTCCATAATTTCCAACATCAGAAAGTCATCTTAGTTACACCTGTAATATATTGATTTTCCTGCTAACGTTCAAATTCTTGACATACAAGAGTTTGTTTATTGTAGTTTTTTCAGTTTGTATTGTGCGCTTCGTAATTGTCGAAGCTGGGTTCAATTCCTTATCGAGTCATACGAAAGATTCAATAAATGGTATCAACAAAGCTCTTGCTTGGGATTTAGCAACGGTAGTAATGAGGAGAAATGAATGACTAAAAGCCATAAAAAATTTCCTTTAGTATGGATTGAAACATTTTACGTTACAAATAGCTTCTGGTAAAACGTGTTTGCTTCAAAGCTCTATAAAGATTTGTGTAACACCACCATTGAATTAGAGTTCTATTGATTATGAAAAATTACATCTTTCTAGAACATAAGAAAATGCTAGTCATGATAAATCCAAATCTTTTATTAGAATTTCTTTACAAATAAATATACTTGCATATGGGAAAGTTCTCCACAAACGATCTGAAAGACGCGACTTCTTATTAAAAATTCTTATAAATCTAAGATCGACTTTTCGCTCCTAACTAAGATGTTTTAGGCTATATATTAATGATTATTATTCTTTCATAAGTATAAAGAAACAAATTGTGATTACAACCGATGTTGAAATTTTCCTTGTGGTCGTGCATGCCATAGACCAAGGATTTTTAAATACTTGATAATCTTCGGTTTTGCGACCGAAGATATACTGAGGATAATTTTACGGAAAATTATTCCGGTAAAATCGACAGAATATCCCTTATTGCTTTGTAAATATTTATTGAACAGATTTTCTTGGTTCATTTAACTCAAAATGCCTACTTTTTCAATAGGGTTTTTAAAAGATTCAATTTAAAGTTTATTCGCGACTTAATGCACACGACCTTGTGACTCAATTTCGGGTCGTAGTCTACTATTTGAAAACTTTGGCGTACCAAGAGGGATGTCGTGAGCACCGTCGACCCAAGCTCAAAGTTTGAATCTATATCACTACTAAAACTAACTATAAGTAAATCGTTAATGACAATGAATCAAGCAACATGATACATTACAAAATATGCGATATTTACGTAATAAAATACGCGACTGGCTACTTTCGCCATTGAAGAACTCATCACATTAATGAGTTTGAAATTGAAGACATGCAGAATAGCGCAATGTAAAAAGCAAAATGCAATAAAATACCAAGAAGTGCAATGAATCTCAAACTCAGTCAATCCGAAGATTAATCAATCTATAAAACTCTGTTTCATAAATCTTATTCTTGGTTGGATATGCCGATAGGTTAGCTTATGAGTCTTTATATCCCTTAAACAAGAGATTACCTTGATGTTACCACTGTGCTCTGTGGCGATTGGTAGACCTTTGTTTTAAACAATAATCGTTAATGACGTCACCACGGCAAGCAGAGTCCATTCTTTCAAAGCCTCCAATTTCTTCTGACATGGAGATGCTGTTATTAATGAGTACATCATAAAAACCAATGAGAAAATTTAGCAATACAAGGTTAGTAAATTTGTGGATTTTATCAATACTTATTTTTGTCATTCTTAAATTTCTAGATTGCTTTTCAGGTGTTCAAACAACGCATATCCACGCTGGAGCAAAATACACGCGACTAAACCTGAGAAAAAGGCATTTTCACTTTGCAGTTGAATTTTAACGAAACGATAATTACGACAATCACATTTGATTTTTGTGTCACGACGATTGCAGAATAGACGCTAAGAGCAGTAGTGAAAGTCGCAGAAAAGTTTCACGACTGGAATCAAGCTAAGTTAATAAAGATAAACTGTATTAAATGATATCCATGTCAGAGAGTTTTAAACTCCTACCAAGTGCTCGATGTCATATAATTGTACATTGCATGAAATTAAATTGCTATTTAATGTTTTTCTATTCAATAACATAATGAGAAATAATTAAGTTATACTTCAAAAACTTGGGCTACATTCGCACATAACGATTTTCTCAACCAGGAATAAAACTTCGTTGCGATATTTAGAGCCGGTTTTGACCCGAGGGTTCGCTGCTTGATGCTGAGTGTGAAGACAGCGTAACTCCATTTGTACTCCGTACCAAGCAGCGAAACCTCGACTCAAAAGCTGCTCTAAATATCGGTAAGAAGTCTTATTCCTAATTGCGAAAATGGCTGCTTGCAAACGCAGCTTTGATGAATATCGATAAAAGTTGAGCAGTTAACGAACTCGGTTTTTCGTTCGAAAATGATTAGTTGTATTTTGTAATTGTTTGACATCAAAAGATACTAGTTTTTTATAATCTGAAGATTAATTGTTGTCGATTTTTGATTTGAAAAGCAGCAAATACTTAAATGCTTACGCACAGCTTAAAAACTAATTTTGTTTGGGCGTCAGTGGAAATAACTTTTTTTGCTACGCCTTTGGACTCTTTTTGAATGTAAAAAATATTTTTAAAGGTTACATTCAACCAAGACAACAGAGGAACTAAGGATTGATTTTTCACTTTTTCATGCGCAGACCTCTTTAAGGAGTTTCCAACAATAACATTCCACTGAGACTACCAGGTATTACAGCACTTCAGATAGGTTTGCAGCTAATAGAAATGCACCAAAATGATTGACGTGCCAATAAATTAGTCAGCGGTTTTGCTCTCATTGATAATACGTCAGTTTTATCGTCGTTAAACTTGCTAGATCGGGTTAGATAACCGGTAATTTGAAATTGTCTTTAATTTATTTAACTATAAAAATATTACAGATAGTACATGCGTTTTTATTTTATGAAAACAATTCTCATATCTTTAATAGAAAGAAAAGTACAATAGGGCGGTTGTAAAAATTTTTATTAAAACATTTTGCTTTTACTCGAAAAGCATCCTCACTTATTGGAATAGTTCCCGGCAGTGTTGCCTGTGAGCCGTTCTTGTGCACGCGCTCACGAACAAAAAAATGCTGCTCAAGACTTTTTTAATTTTATTCATCTTTTTTGATCAAAATTAACATTTTTATTGAAAGCGCACACGCCAAAAATTTTTCCGCACGTGGCTCAAAAAGAAGTAGAGGGAACATTGGTTACCGATACCTAGGGCTAGACTAAATTAGAAACTTGGTTAAAAGCTAACTGCTGTGCAACTTAAATCTAGCAAGGTTATCACAATTATGAGATCACTAAGTGATTACACGAAACCAACCGCAATTAGTATGGATATATAGGAATGGCAAGGTTGAGTTATTAAGGGCACTGCAGAGATATTCTTTCTATACCCATTTAATAGTAAATAATTGTTACCAGTGCTCCACTTGCTTAAAACTCTCGTATTCAATTGATTATTTTCAACGGACTAATTGTTGAAACGAAATTTTCCTCCGAATCCTAATGGTTGGTTTGATTTAATATTTTTGGGACAAAACGGGACAAATTTCAATGAATTGTCGACTGCGATTTGAATATTATCCCGTTAGTCTCCAAAGAGCAATGATTTGTTCCGCAAAATATTCGTTCTGTTGTTGTTGTTGATATTACCACTCCTCTTCCTCAGGATTAAGGTACGGCATGAACGGCAACTCAGGTTCATGCCGTCAACCTAATTGAAATTAGGCTGGGGGGAAAGATGGCAGCCCATTTCGAACCAGTCATGAATGACTGGTAGCCCCACTACCAACAAGGCGGACTGCCATTGCTGGGCACCCAAGAGTCGCCTTTTACGACATGTTAGGTGAGCAACTTACAATTGTAACCCGGTGAAGTACGGGTGGGCCACCTGTCTGCCACATAAAGATGGAGGTGTCCCGTTAAGTGTCTTGCACAAGGACACAACAAGCAAGCATGCCGGCTTGTTCTCCACACTATTGACTTTTTTTTATGCTGAGCGCCAAGCAAGAAAGCTGTGAATACCATTTTTTAAAGTCTTTTGTTATTATTCGACAAGGGGAATGAACCCCAGGTCTACCGAATGTGAAGCGGACGCTTCAACAACTACACCATCGCGCCGGTTGAATATTTCTTCTCGAATATACCCACAATGTCTTATTACTTCTGCTGTAAAATTTAATAAGCTTATTCATACCTTAAACAGAACTATGAAAACAACCAAACTTTAATTTGTTTAGAGAAAATCTAAATAGTTAGCTTGACGTATAAAAATAGCAAAACTTCCAGAACAAACACGAAATAGAAAAAATTTGTCGAAAAAAACAACTTTATATTATTGAAAGTTTATGTGTAGCAACTCTGAGCGATGGATGGAGTGTGGAGCTTGCCAGCAATACCTTCAACGCTTAGAGCAGGAGTTTTTAACTGGGATGTGCGTTCGTCACAGGGAGCGTCGACGGTTCACAACGGGGGCGTGGAGCCACGGTGCCATAGGATCCCTTGAATGACCTCAAAAATTATGTCAAAAACAGCTGATTTCCAAAAACAAAATCTGTTCTGGACAGAAAATCCGAGAAGATGTTAATATTGTCAAGGAAGCGTGACTAGGAAAGTCTAAGAACCTCTGCCTTAAAGCGTTGCGCTGCATGTGGCTCGGCCGATGGAGCCGTAGTTTGCTTTCAAGATTACGGTTCGGGTACAAACAAAGGTGTCCATTGAATGCTACGAAATGTATAAGTGGCAGCTTATTCGATCAGAATATCAGTTTGTTGTCGCCCGCGCTATCTGTTTACTAACACTTGAATAAGTTCTCGTTTTACTTTCAGATATAGTTTTAGAATAAAATGCGGAAATTTGATGATCAATATTCAAATCAATTTGTTTTTCAACATCAACAAAATGAGTTTGAAAGTTCTCAGGGCAACAGTTTGCAGATGAATATTAATTCGAATTCTGACCAGTGGCTAATCCAAAATCGAAATTCAACATCCCAGTACAATCCTTATCACGACCAACAACATCAAAGTCCAAATTCCTTCTATCAAGAAACGTCTTACACAATTCCATCAGCTCAGGTAGCCAGCACCTCGCGTGCCTACACCAGTTTCGCTTTCTCCCAAACAGGCCACTCTGATTTTCAACAATCTACTTTGCCACCAAGAAATGCAGATAGTAGCTTCGATGGTTGCTTTCCAGCAAGCTCAGGCCAGAACTATTCAAATTGTCAATATAACCATAGTACCTACACACAACTTCGAAGTCAGGGCTATCATAACTCTGGATTTGTAAATCAAGCAGTCGACTTTCAAGATCAGTACGGAAACGCAACTTCATCTCAAAATCAACCAGCTGAACCAAATCCAGAACATTCGGCAACCCTGCGACAAATAAACATGAATATTTGCAAGTGGATAGTTTTCAACAACTCTGGAGTTTCGGCATCATGTGGGAGACAATGTGAAACAGCTAAAAGTCTTGGTGAACATTTAAGGGCGGAACACGAAAGTCTTTTGGATAAAGACAAATTGATTTGCATGTGGGAAGGATGTAAGAAGGATGGTAAGTTCACTCAAGCACACAAATTGCATCTCCATCTTCGAGTCCACACAGGAGAAGAACCGTACGCTTGCAACTACTGTGGCACGACCCATAAAAGAAAAGAAAACCGCGACATTCATGAAAGAACTCATACAAGTAACAAATTATTATTTTGTAAAGATAGGAGTAAACGGTTGTTTGTAGCAACTTGAAAACTCACGGTACTTTGCTCCATTATGATGTGCAAACGAATGCAAAGTAGTGAGCAATACATTGGCTCTTTACAAGAGCATTTAATGATATCCTCTAGAATCTAAATAGCTTAGCCGACGTATTATGATCAAAGAATTGAGCATATGTTGAGCGCCAAATATTCAATGGCAATGGTTTTCAAACTTTTATTTTCGTGTGCGCCATTTGAAAATTCACCAACATTCACGGTGGCCAAGTCAAATTCAAAACTTATAGATATTTCAACTAAACAAGAAATAAAATTAACAATAATTAATATCAATAACACCTTACAGTGTTCACTTCTTTGTTTAAGTGGGGATCTATTTTTTGTAGATTAACATCATAAAATGGAGATTTGGTAAACTAGGCTATGCAATGTGAAAAATGTTGAGAAAAAATCAACGTCAATAACCACCAATTAAATAGATTTTCGCTTTAGATCTGCGAGATTTCAAATAAGACAAGATTGCTGCTTAATTGACGCCAGAGGGTCTCAACCTTTGTTCTCTCATTTACCTCTTGGCAAATTTCAAGCATAAAATTTATCCCCCAAATTTTTTTAATTTTCACTTCTACAATTGCCAATTGTAGTAGTTAAAAGCATGAATTTTTTGTCAACTTAATTTACCTTCAAGGCAAGCCAAATTTACCCCCGGTTGAAAACCCCTGATTTACGGGGTCCCAATTTGGGAATGTCAGTTCTTTGGCAAGCCTGAAAAGGCATCTAAAGCAAATGATGCAACCTGTGGTCCGAGACGTAAAGTTTTTGGTTTCCAGAAAGAATTACAAATGTGACCTGCGACGTGAAATTTTGTGGCCTTGGAATGCAAACCTATCAATTACCTCTCAAAATGACCGATTTTTTAAAAAATAATTCTCACATCTAACATTTGGCGTGAATGTTGCTTTAAAAGTATTGATCTTCAAACAATAAAAAAGATTTTCGCTACCTTTTTGAATAAACATTGCCAGCAGATGCTGCTTGGAAGATTACTTGTTCATGGAAACATTACGAACCCTGACCAGCCTGCCAAAAATTTCCAAGAAATCTAAAGATGGCGCGCCTGCAAAGAAGGTAGCACGCTGCTGATTTTGAGCATTAGGTTCTCACATTTCTTAGATTTTTTGTTTTGTTGCAGAAGAAAAGCCGTTCGCTTGCAAATTTCAAGGTTGTGACCGGCGCTTCGGAAACAGCTCCGATCGAAAGAAGCACAGCTACTGTCATGTGGAAGGCAAGAATTACATTTGCTCGGTAGGTGTTTCCTGGTTTGTTTAGTTGTAAGTTCTACGCTTCAGTAAACTACAGGTAAAATTTTGTCGTGCAAAGATTTGCGTTAATACTTGCTTCACGATGCCGGTACAGCGCGTAGATTGAATTCGTGTCACATGGATTGCAAGCGAGCTAAGTGGTTCCAGCTATTTACAATTTCCAAACATATGGTTGAGATTCTTGAGCATTGAACTCACGAGTTCAAGATTGCGAGTCGTGGTTTGGCTCGCTCTCTGAGCTGCGACACAAACATGAGTTGTTTTTCTTTGTTTTGATGGGTAGTTTGTCCCTGTTGCTCTCGCGCCAGTAGTGGCTCCGCGCTCAGACCTTTGCGTGAAGTTCATTGCACTTTTACAATCATGATAGAGTAAACTCAGTTTTATATCACATCTTCCACATTACTTCTGTTGCTTAAGTGGCAAGCAGAGGATCTGTGATTATCACTTTTAACGTTTTTGTTATGACTCCATAAGGGAATCCAATCGAAGCTTACCGACGCCAAAGCGGGCGATCTGTGTAGTCACCGCACCATCGCATCAGTTTGGTGAGTAGAGATCCGGTAGGAGTTGGTTTTGAAAAGTAAAAAACTGAATTTCCAACCCTGACCTTCCGACCACAATGCAAATAAAAAACCGAAATTAAGTGGTTATCAGTTTATATCGCCTTGAACAGAAAAAAATACAGTTTTGTAAAAAGTATTTTGTAAATTTTTTCTGTCATCGTTTGATAAATAGCTGATGACACGTCCTTTAAAATCCCGAACCATCAAATCACTAGACCTATTTATCAAAATTATGGTACCGTTATTTTACTCGCTCAGCAACGGAAATCACTTTTTTTCAAAATTCCCTTGCCATCTTTGACAGAGTAAATTGGTCAATGTAGCATAGTCTTGTTAACAACTAGGCTTCAAAGCGTGAGCAGCAAGGGAAAAGTCAGGCAAAAGAAGAAGAGTATGTCTTCATCCGCCAGTATATGCAACGTTTACCATCATATTATTTTTATTGTTGGCCTTCGAAAAAGAATGATATGTAATGTACACAGGAAGCGAAATGTGTCTTAGATACAAAAACTTGCATGAAAATCACTGGCTAGTTAGCCGAATAGAACTGACGAAAATTCAGTGTGCAATCACAAGCTTGATGCTCAATCTATTGCACTATGCTGCCAGTTTTATTAATTCGTAAACTATTCTTCAGGCTTGCAAGAAGAAATACAAGCATCCATCATCATTGAGGAATCACAAATGCAAATTTCACCCATTTCTCAACGCAAAATCAAATGCTAAGCAGAAAAAACAGTAAAAAGAAAGCAATAATAATCAACACAAAAGCTATTTTGACGGAAAAATTCTGCAAGCCACCAGTTTCGTTGTAATCTTGTTGAACAGGACATAGGCTAAAAAATATTTGTGCACTGCATTTAGAGTGGACCAAGCAAAATCTGTTTAAACTAGATTTGTTTTATCAATAATTGCTCACAGAATGGTGGTCGGAATAATTTTATAGTGGTCGAACATTTCAACTTGAGTGTCAACTTACCCAAAACGATGAATAAAACAACTGACGCAAATATTTAAGCTGAAAAAATACTAGAGAAATTTAAACGATTAAATGAATTTATTACAAAGGTTCAGTAGATTTTTTGTGTTCGAGATTTCTTAAACACTATTGCTTGTGAGACAACGATAATTTATTGGTAGTAAGATTGAGAAAATTTTTAGTGTTTTGTCTCCCAATCGTCTTTTACGGGTAAACTTATATTGTTTTGTTGCAGAAAATATGCCCTCACTTACGTATGTGCTTCTAAACGTTGAAAGCACTTTTAATGTAAAACCCTTTTCTTTTGAAAGCTACCATTGCTGACTAATTTCCAAATGCTCTTTTGAAATTTATTCACGGGATACAAGAAATAGCTGCAGGCCCGTTGTTGGAAACCTGGGGTTCATTCCCTTAGTCGAGTCATATCAAAAGACTTTTAAAAATGGTATTCACAGCTTTCTTGCTTGGCGGTCAGCATAAAAAAAAGTCAATAGTGTGGAGAACAAGCCGGCATGCTTGCTTGTTGTGTCCTTGGGCAAGGCACTTAACGGGAGGCCTCCATCTTTATGTGGCAGACAGATGGCCCACCCGTACTTCACCGGGTTACAATTGTAAGTTGCTAACCCAGCATGTCGTAAAAGGCGACTCTTGGGTACCCACCAGTGGCAGTCCGCCTTGTTGGTGGTGGGGCTACCAGTCATTCAAGACTGGTTCGAAATGGGCTGCCATCTTTCCCCCCAGCCTAATTTCAATTAGGTTGACGGCATGAACCTGAATTGCCGTTCATGCCGTACCTCCATCCCGAGAAGAGGAAGGGTAATCACAAATAAACAAACAAACACCCACGCTGTCTTAGATTGTTAAACGGTAACGTTAATAGACTCAAAAACCCGGTAGTAGTTTTTCTTTGCCAATGACCGACATACAGTCTGATAAAAAGTCTTTGTAAACATAGTTTTTTAGAAAAATAAAGTCTTTCTGTAGCTGTTTTTTTACGTTTGTTTTGTAGATTAATTTGCTGTTTTGCGCGACTAGTTATGAAAGACGAAAATTTGCGCAACAAGATGTATTGAATTGAATGGTAGTCATTTTCAGCTTGTACTGCAAATTTTTGGAAAATCGCAACTGTTTAATCGCCCTGTATATTTAGGCTAAATTTCTTCGTTTCCATCCCATCCCTAAGTAAGATCTTAACAGTTAGTAATTGTTACATGCTTGTTGTAAAAATCGTTGGCGTATACGTAAGGAGCACGGAAGCTGCTGCCCCCTTTACTGTTATCAGCACGACCAGAATATCTTAACCTCACAAAAACTTAACAATGATGGTCAGATCAGTTGAGCTGTACAAAAAGATGTTTAATCTTCGTTTTGAGCAAAAATAAGAAAATAATTACTGCAAAAAGTTGATCTCACAAAAAAAATTTTTTTTTATACGAATGTGCCCTCATCTTTACCCCATACAAACAAAATGTTACACCTGTAGTAAACATTATAACACAATTTAATTTTTGTTTTACTGGTTTTATATAGTTATGAAATTTTGTAAATATTAATTTAACTAAATACTTATACATTAATAAATGCATAAATCGTATGTGTAGCCTACAGTTTGCGCAATTGTCGGTGATCTTTATTTTAAGCACATGCTGGCTACTTTGTCATCAATCATCACACAATGAGTATAAAACGTTTAACCAATGCTCTTTGATGTGCAAACCACAACTTGGTTAACCGCCAGTGAACAAAAGTGCTCTTGAATTTTGTATATGTAAATACAGCTATACCTGAACAGATTGGCCGATACCACCTGCGGCAGTGCAGAGCAGTTAAAACAGTTTCACCAAATTTTCATTGAAAATCACTATCAATGTTGTACTCTATCTGAAAATTTTTTGAAACGAGTTTATATAAAAGAAAAAAAAATTTTTACAAAATGCTTGCATAAATTTTAAAAATTTGGCAAGATTTATTTTCTTAAATGATAATAGTTACTACATTTCGGAGTTGAATCTCCCATCCCCTTCTCTTCCCTTATTACTAAAAAAGGCGGTAACAATTGTTTGCTAATGTGTGCTTTTCTAAATCATTTATTGCTCTTTAATCTCGATTATTCAAGCCCAAACGGAAAAAATACTTTTTTAGATATGAGTGTAATCAAAACATTTAGGCCTGTACAGTAAATTTACCTTGTTTTTGTATAGGCTGCGGTAGCAATCCACAGTTGTTTGCTTGTTATCAGGTAATGAATAATGTAATGCTATTTTCGCATAAATAAATGTCTAATCTATTGCTTCTTTTGAATAAATCTCTTCTTCGCCTGTATCAATGATTTAAGATGCACTATTTCATCTCATCTATACCGGTAGGGCGGCGCCCACTGGTGGTCTATGAAATGCTGTCAGGTTGGCCGCAAAGCATTTCAAAATCTTACAGTTTTCGGTGTAGAACAAGTTGATTGGCGCTTTTTTCATATTTGATTTCGTTAAGTTGATTTCAAAAGATGGGAACGCCTGCATATAGAATGATCTTCAAATGAAATAGGATTATGGCGCCCAAACTGCTGACTGAACTAATATAATGGCTTTCGTGAAGTTGATCTCCAAGAAAAGATTTCAAATTAAAAAAGCGAAAGTGCCTATAGTAATCTTCTCCGAAAAACGGCAATAAAGTGGGACACAAGTTGAAAAAGTTTGAGAAGTGCTGCACTAACAAGCACCCCACCTGTGGCCAGGACAAGATGGTTGACCTTTATACCAATCAAGCTGCCTGATGAACACTTTCTTTTTCTAAATCAAGATTAATGCATCTAACAATTTATTCGAGTGTGATTTTATAAAAATAAAAAGAAATTATAGAAAACAAGTGGCTTAATGTGCAGATGTACATGTATAGGAAAAATGATTAGCCTTAACAAATCTATAAGTGTATTATGCAGCTTTGGTGGAGTCGGTAATGTCGAGGTAAACAATATCGGTTGAGCCAGCCAAGCCAGCTTCATCTAATTGACAGTTGTTAAAATAGTAATACAAAGTTTATGTTTTTCATATAGCCAAATCTCGCTTCAAAACAAAGCTAACGTTTTTTGAAAGGCAATTGATTAAAAATTTTCTGGACGGTTGCGCGTAGCCACTACATGTCTACCAAGTTTTTTTGTCCTGGCAAGGTCTTATTTTCCCACTTTTCACAACAAACGTCCTTAAACTCAACAAACTTTACCGGTTAAATTAAGCAAGTCCTTAAATTGAAAACCCATCAAAAGTTGTGGAAGACCACCAAGGGTTTCATATTTATCTCCAGGATTAAGCTATTAAATATTAGGACCACCATTTACCACTTTTTTTGTAGTTGTAGTCATATTTCTATAAGCTAACGCCTCTGACTGCGGGCATTTTGCTTGGTTCTGGCATAAATACAGACAGGGAAGAGCAAACTACCCGAAGTGAAGCACTCACAGTAAAGCTATTTCAGTAGCAGGGTTCGCTTCAGTAATGTTGAGGTTAAGAATATCGTCTCAGCCGGCTTCATTTAGTTAATATTCGCGAGAACAACCAGGAAAAATAAATGTGCTCTTGGCACAGCCGATTGTCGTTGCAAAATTAAAAGTGCCGCTTTTTTGAAATAAATCGATTAGGCTTAAAAAACAATATGGGGGTTGATCAAAGTCGCAATATTCCTTCCCAAGTTTATGGAGTTACTGGCTACGTCTTGCTTGCGAGTTTGATACTTTGCATCTGAAATCGCTCACAGTTGAAACAGTCAACAATTTCAAAAATTTTATGTGTTTATTTTATCAAGTATCCTACATGAAAGCATAATTTTAAAGTGGTGGAATAGAGCGGGGAATGGGGGTGCCAAGATGATTGATATGTATTTTCAGGATTATACAATTAAACATCAGGACCGCTATTAACCACTTTTTTGTAATTTAATGCCTAATTATACGACCTAAAACCTCTGGTTGCTCTCATCGTGCTTGATTCTGGCATAAACGCAGGTGGGAAGAGCAAAACCCGAATGAAGCCCTAGCAGTTAACTTAGTTTATTTTGAAGGCTCCCATCAGTATTGTTGAGGTTAAGAATATCAACTCATCCAGTTGCGCCGGCTTCACCAATTGGAAAAAATTGCTTCAACATCTAGATGATATGTAGCTCGACCCGGATATTTAGTCGAAAAAGATAAAAGAGGACCGTTATTACCCCATGTCTTCATGTGGGGGATCACCGACTTTTTTTTGGATCAGACTAGATATGAAAATTCATAAAAACTTTATTTTTAAATGAATCTTTTTAAGAATTTTGATAGATAATGCCAAAGACCCGTGCTTTTGAAAAGAAAAGTCAACATTTAGCGAACGACTTATTTTTTCCAGAAATTGCAATTTGGCGAAGCGCAGCTGTCAAATTTTAAGTGTTTTTGACCGGTAGACTATACTTGAAAGTGTTACACATTTCACTTTTTCGTGTAAGTTTTTGAAAATGAGAATAAATAATGACGCAGAACCATGCTTTTGAGGAAAAATAGTCCAAATGTACCAAAGAACTCACTTTTTCTAAATATTGCAAGTTTCGTAGTTGTAGTAGATAAATTGTTCAACTACAAATGGAACATTGTGAATGACAACCAGTTTTAGATCAGCCATTATAAACTCATCATTAGCCTAACTAATTAGAGTTCCATATTGCTGGAAAGAAAATTTTCTAAGCTTTCAAACAATTCCAATTATTGTTAGTAACTTGTAATAACCTTTATATATTGAATTTACCTGTTCTTGCTCAGCGTATCAATTCTTCTTTTTGGGAGGAGGGTAAAAGCTGCACTACATGTGTTAAAGATCAGATTAAAAACCAATAGTACGGGTACATGTTATATATTTTTGGAATTGACTTAAAATTAACTTGAACTTTTCATAAAATTTTGAAAATTGGTGGAGAAAATAGGTTACCAATTAGCTTTTAAAAAAACTGATATTGTAAAAATATTTCAATTTTTGAAAAAATTATCATATGATGATCTTGGTATCGAAAGATTGTTAATTGCACCAGACACAATATGACATCAAAGAACGAGTTTGAAGCGGGCAGAAAAAACAAAAGACATGCTTAGAAGGAATAAAATACTTAAAATGAATCTATTTCTGCATTGCCAGTTAAGCTTTAATTGTTGTAAGGTTCTTTTTATCGAATGCACCTTGTTGATATCTCCTGAAAAAGCTTTAGTCGCATTTCTACAAACAGTGCTTATTGAGAAAATACTGATAACAAGTTGTGCAATCAAGTGTTAGTTTTGATGTTTTTTAAACACAAAAGAGATAAAAATATGTTGTAAGTACGAGGCTGGTTATCCTTTAAGCAAAAAATAGTTTTCCTTTCCTTTGTTTTATTTGTTTAGAAATCCAAATTAAAAAAATCATCTTTTACCATAACGTCATCGTGAGTTCACAAAACCCCTTATGACCCTCCCCCAAAGCGGTGATCAATCATGCCAAATTTGATGCTCGTTCGCCTAGTAGTTTCGGAGGAGTTAAAGCGCACATACGCGCACAGCTGTGAATAAACCAAACTCTGCTTTATACATTAAATCTACAGGGTGGCCCAAAAGTAATGTGCGCATCACAGCTATTACATTACAATTACAATTTATTCTGCAATATAATTACATGTATAAAATGATTTCGATGGGATTTGCATTCACGTCAAAACGCAATTGTGAGCGATTACTCAAAGTTACGAAAAATGTTGAAACCAAATACGCTTCAATAGCATCTGATCATTATCTGAAAAACAAAACAGTAATTGCAGAATAACTAAAATGCCTATGGTGCATTGACTTTTTGGGTCACTCTGTATGAGTAAAACAAATCTTTATCTAAAATCGAGGAACCTTACCTTTTTGGTTACAAAACGGCCTATATTATTGTCACCTCACTTGTGCTCCATTGCAAGTATCTTGATAGACCAAAACTTAAGTTTTCGTGCTATCAGCTTGATATAAAATTTTGGAAATGTTGGTTTAGAAGAAGCAATTATTTTAAATGTGTGTGGGTATGAAAACACTGGTAGTGCTCATTTGTTTGAAGTAACTTGCCGTTGCTTTTATTTTGCGTAATTTTTGGATGATTTGCTTTCATGCAATGAATGTAAAATCCTAATACAAGTGATGATTGCCTACGCCTGTTTTAAAAAATTCTTGCTTAGTTTACCCCAATAGTAAGTCAAAGTGCCTTGTACATTAATTTTTACCTATCAGCTGTGACCAGAAATCAGATCTTTGCTTGTTGATCCGCAATCAATACTATATCTAAACGCTTAATTCGAATGAGATTTTAAATTAATGAGCAGGAGTCTCTGAACTAATTTCGGAAAATGAAACTCCGGGAAGAACAATTTTTACATAGGAATTATAGGAGCTGGTGTTAGCCTGTTTAAGATATTACTTTTAATTAATTGATATTAAGGCATATAGGCTAACTGCAATCAGTTGAATAAAACATACCACTTCCACGACCGGTTTCGTTCCTGTTAGAACTCGTTAGGTGTGCTCAGGTATTGAACCGACGATCACATGAATTGCTTCGTGTGGTTTATGCTACTCCGCCATCGGTCCTTTCAACTGATGCTGTCAATTTAACAGCATTTATTTAAGTTAATTTAAGTTAATTTAAATTAAAAGAATCGGTTGAAAGGACCGATGGCGGAGTGGCATAAACCGCATGAAGCAATTCATGTGATCGTCGGTTCAATACCTGAGCACACCTAACGAGTTCTAATAGGAACGCAACCGGTCGTGGAAGTGGTATGTTTTATTCAACTGATTGCAGTTAGCCTATATATCAATTAATTAAAAGTAATTTTTACATAAATGCTTACAAATCTATTTGTAAAACTAGAGAATAATGTTTACCCACAGTATGTATAACCGATCTCTCGCCACCGCCTAAATGCGGCCGTAACAACGATTGTACAGATAATTATTTATTTAGTATCGATGTAATTGCCTCACTTGCTTGTTCACTAGGTGGTCATTTTGTTTACAAAACTTTCGGTTGCATCTCAATTCTCCAAAATTTTCGGAAAATGACAATGGCTTTAACATATATCAAGAAATCCACAAACGCTTCTCAATCTTTGAACTTCCCGCGTTTATTTTGATTTGCTTGCCAGTACTCCGGATCAATTTACTGCTTGTTGCAATCCACCAAGCCGAGGAAGTCGTGATCACGTGATTACTATGGCAGTGGTATCCTGTCCCGACAACATAGCACTGCCATAGTAAGATTTAAACGCACAATCATTTGATTACACAGCTAAAAAGTTTTAAATGAACTTTATGGAGACTGAGATCAAAGAGCGACTTTGGGATCATTTTTGTGCGCGGATTTTATAATGAAGTCAGCTTTTTCTAATATGGTCTAATTTTCGAGCTAGTAAATATGTTAGATCGTGTTCAAGTATTGTTTTTGTGTGAATTATATTGTTGCAGATGACGGCCGCACATTTTTGATTTGTTAAAATTGCTAACATGTTGGTTAAATACCGGCGACTTTTTTGGATACTGTCAGGCGTATGAAGAGTAATGAGCAACAAATAAAACACAACCAAAAAAGTTCAAACAAACACAAAACTGCATCAATGTGTATATCTGTCACTGCAAATTGCAAGACCTAGACATCAAGCTACACAGACAAATGCCCCTACAGTGCAAAGGTTAGTGATGCAAAGATGCGTTAAAAAGGAATCACAAGTCCAAACCCGTTGGCATACTGTTTTTTCATGACAGAAAACTGCATGTTTGCTAAGGCTGAAATTTTCGGTTTTCTATATTTTGGGAGAAGCTACTACCGCTAACCTCTCTTTTAAATATGAGCAATAGTCTGCCATCATATTGGTATTTCAACGCCCACGGTATTATTTCTCCTTGGTGGAAGCGCTTACATTGCTCTTTATTCATAGCTCTCAAGTTCTGAGGAAAGTGCTTTTGATGACCAAGAAAAAAATGGACCTAGACACTCATATTGCACGCTAATTTTTTTGCAAGAATTTAAGGTTTTTTTTCAAGATTGTGATAATTAGGAGTTTTAAAATTTCCGAGAAAGCTTTCCCAGTCACTGTGAAAGACCGTCAAGCATTTTTTCAGAGTTGACATAGTAAACAAAAAAATTGGTCTTGTATAGTACGATGTATCTGAGGGTCATCGAAATTCCTGTCCTCAAATTTTCTATGCTTAATACAGGAAACTTTTCGCACATTCCAATATGCAAGGCACTCCCTCTCTTTTTTATGTAAAGCTTTTACAATTCGCTTCATTAATTCCAGTTTTATGTGAGAAGACAGATCTATACTTATTCTGAGATGGCTTGATCGTAGGCATTTTATTTATCTAAAAATACTATAAGTACCTATAAAGTATGTGTAGCATCTGTTATAAACCATAGCGTAGGAAAGGAAAATAGTCAGCATATTTACTACAATCTAAACGTTTCTGGCTTTTCAATTAGCTCTTCTCATAAAAATCATTTTGATGTTGACTGTATCGGCAAATTTTACAAATGAAAAATAATACAAAAATTCCAAAGTAAAAAACTTTTTTGACTTAGGAATTTTTATACTGTTTTTCATTTGTAAAATTTGCCAATACAGTAAAGATTAAAATGATTTCTGTGAGGAGGACAAAATGGATTGTCGGAAACTTTTGGATTTTAAATAAATATGCTTGCTATTTTATCTGTGCTTTGCTTAGCAACGCCATGGTTTAAAAAACAATTTTTTTGCGGAAATTTTATTTCTATAAACAGTAGTAGATCAAGACAGCAATTTCTTGATTGTGGCTCAAAACTGGCGTACATTAAATGGTTCAAAGGTCCCCATCTAGGCCATTTTTAGATGAGAAAAAAATGGTTATAAAATCAGGAGGTGGTAAATGGTTTGAACTAACAGATGCAAAGCTGATTGTGCCAGTTACAATAACCGCTACAAAGTTGAAAATAGGCTAATCAAACTTAATTTATAAAAAATCCAGAGCTAGCCAACAAAAATTTACTTGCCGACCAAATTTTAGAATTTTGTCATCTAAAAATTTTATGGCACGTTTTTCAAAGAAGAAAAGGGAGATAAGGGCTTCTAATAGTTTTTTATGAATATGTGATATACATTTTTTTGAAACGACTTTTTGGGACAGAGTTCCACTTCATGGTCCACTCGGCGGTTAAATAGTTCCACATCTTCCCTATTGTTTTTGAGAGGGATTTTACTAGAATAAAAAGAGTTTTTTTAACAAGAATACAGCTTTCAAAAATCTGGCCACATTTTTTTTCTGAAATGGGAACGATAAACACATTTTGAGAGTAAATCTATTTTTGCCATCTCTTCTTCCTCCTATGGAAAGTTTTAATGATTGCTAGCTGATGTATGCTTTTGATAAATACTGTCACACAGTAAAAGCTTAATCGTACTTGTCCAATTGATTTTAATTTCTGTAAAGAGTTTGACTAATACTTTGTAAATTAGATCTACTTTATTTGTATAGCACACTGTGGTAACTTTTTCAGCTACAATTACTAAACAAGTAACTTAGTGGTGTTCTGCAAATAATTCAATTTTACATGAAGTATTCTGCAAAATGAAACAAAAAACAAATAATCGGAATGAAGACACCTTGCAAAAATGGTAAAGCATGCTTTTAAAACTTTAACATAAAAAGCGTTCACCCAATTCAAATTCAGCGCACTTTATGGAACACTTTTCACGTAACCAGAACTTACTCTCGCCTTCACCTACCCTACACACGGCTTGCCAATTGTGATTATGGCCCAGAGTCTAGTATTTGGTGTAAGGAAATTGTATGATTTGTTCATTGAACAAAAATTGCAAAATCGTCTTTGCAACAATTTTCACTGCATTTTAATCGTCTAGATCAGTGGTTCTTAAACTTTTTTAGTCGCGCCCCCTTGACATTTGTCATTTATGCTCACGCCTCACCTAGCCTCAAAAATCAAATTCACGAAAAATAGAACAATAACTTATTTGCCACTATCCTGCTTAGTGTGAAGGATGCAACTGTTTTTGGGAAACTAGTCGTTTAATTCGAGGCTTTGTTGAAGACAACGCGCATCGAAGATCTGCTTCGCATTCCAGTTTGTTACGAAACTTTGTCTTCATACTCACAAGTGCTGAAAATCCACTTTTACATAAATATGTCGATGAAAATGGAAGAAGGGTACGTATCGCCACATTGCCCACATTCTTATATATATGCAAATATTTAGCCCAGAAATTGTTAAGAGACATTGCTTCAAAATCATCTTTAGCAGTGGAGTTGCACTTCATCTCCAAAAACTCTTCCTGCACTTCTTCCGAAAGAATATCTTCTTTGATTCGAAAGGGATTTCTCGTCATCTTCCACTCTGTTAGTTCAACATTACCCAAGTCGGGAAAATAGCAGTCATATTCTTCTTTCAAAATTTGGAGGTGGGATTCCACTTCTACCTTAAGTTCACCTTCCAGTTTGGCTTTGCTGTTCTCAAGTGCTATGTCCAAGGTAGGAAATGAGGCTGCATTTCCCCGTTGAACTCGGCGATGCCACAACCCCAGCTTTGCTATGAATGTCCGTATCTCATCGTAATCTTTTATACGGTTCATGTTCTTTCCTTGCAACAGTAGATTGAGGCAATTGAGAGCTTCGAAAATGTCAACAAGATATGCCATTGCCTGTTGAAACTCTTGTGATTGGAATGGTAACAGGAGATCTTGTTTTCCCTGAGATTCAAGAAATATACTTACTTCATCTTTCAAACCGTAAACGCGAGCTAACATATTACCTTTTGATAGCCATCGAACATTTGTATGAAACAACAGATTTTCATGATTGGAATCCATGTGTTTACATAGCTGGGAAAATAACCGGGAATTGACAGCACTTGATTTGATAAAGTTAACAATTCGTATAATTATGGCAAGCTTTTTCTTCATTGCAGCAGGTAAAGTCTTGAAGGCCAAAGCCTCTCGATGGATTACGCAGTGAGTTCCAACTGCGTCCGGATTTTTTTGCTTTACCCTGGTAATACATCCACTCCGACACCCAAGCATCGCTGGTGCACCATCAGTGCAGACGCCAACAAGTTTCTCCCATTTCATGCCGTTTTTGTGAAAGTATGCATCAACAACTCTGAACACATCTTCTGCCTTAGTGGTCGTTTCAAGCGATTTGCAGAATAGCATTTCTTCCTCAATTGTAGCAGATGCAACAAAACGAACATAGACCATCAACTGTGACAATTGAGCTACGTCAGTCGTTTCGTCGCACTGAATGGCAAAATAAGGTGATGCGTGTATCTTTTGAAGAACTTGACATTCAATATCATTTGCAAGCTCATCGATTCGTGTCTTAATAGTGGAATCTGAAAAAGAAATCTTTGCTAACTTCTTGCTGTTGCTTTCCCCCAAAACAAGGCTACTTGCTTTCAACATGCATGGTTTTATCAAAGTTTCGCCAATATTATGAGGTTTTTTCGCTTGAGCTATCATTTGAGCAATTTCAAAAGATGCTTCTACCAGCTCCGCAGATGATAATTGGCTAAAATTCTCCGCACAGGCGATTTTCATTTTTTTAAAAGAATCCTTCTTGCTTTGAAAGAAAGCCAAGGGTTTCGTTTGATGAAGAGGATGTTTTGTTTGAAGATGACGCTTCAAGCGATTTGGCCTCAAAGCATCATTGCTCAACTTTTCGAAACATATAACGCACTGTGGTACAACTTGACCATTCACTGCTGCATCAGTAAAACCATACTGCAGATATTCTTCATTGTACTTCCTCTTTTTTGCACTCATTTTTATCACCGCAGCTAAATTAAATACCACTTATTTTTCAAAGGTCTAAAATTTGTAAATTGTGGGGGATTAACAAGTTTGAAAAAGTTAAAATTAATCAACCTCAAAATATAAAAACAAAAAGAAAATATATTTCGCTTTAAGAAAGCATCATCAGTTCTTAAAAAAAAGCAAACAAAAGTCACAACACTAAGAAAACTACTAATAAATCCCAGCAAAGAATTTTAACTGAAAACAACCAGGTACTGTCCACTCCACAACAACGTTAACAATAAATCTCGCTTGTGAACTTTCAAAAAGTTTGGAAAATACGGTTTAACGGCGTGGGAGAGAAAAGAACGAATAAATGAAAAAGTACAAAATCGACGTGCTAAGTGACATCTCCCGCGGAGAAAGGAAGGCGAAGCGTATAACAATGTGTCGATGTAAATAAGACAGCGAAAATTAAAACAGTAACGAATCAAAGTCCAGACAAAATTGTTTTTTAAAACTAGGTCACAGATTCTAATGTAATGGATTAGTAACGAGGTGGCAAAGAGATTTGACTGTAGTTCGGAGCTGCTTTTCATCAATATGTCACTGTCATGCTCGCGCCCCTCTTGTGAAGCTTTCACGCCCCCCAAGGGGGGTGCGCCCCCAGTTTAAGAATCCCTGGTCTAGATCATCACTGCAAGTAATTTTAATCACCTAGATTTGCACGAAAATCAGGCGTTTACATCAACGTAGATCGAGGCAGCCAAAAATGAGTCAAATTTTCTTTTTAATAGCTTGATAGGACTTTTGATAAATTTGCTGCTTGATACAATCCACCAAGCAGAGGAAATCATAATTACGTGACTTGCCCAAAAAGTCAACACGATCATAATACTTTCTGATAGGAAAATCATTTAATTATGCACAAGCTTTAAAAATGGCGGTTTAATCCAATTGATCGTGTTGCAGGATCATTTTAGCCCGGCAACAGAAGCCAGTCAAACCTTACATTAACCACCAGAAAAAACAAAAGTGGATACTGAGTACGTAAAGGCTGGAACACGTCTAGATGGATACCGACCGCATTTTCGTTAGAAGGGTTTTTCATAGTCGGTCCAATTACCAGTTTACCATACGAAACGTTTAAACCTTAATTTATTCAAAGCTTAAGAGACCAGCTACTGTAGGTAATGACACGTCCAGAAGAGCGGAGCGACTTTACTTTGTTTATACTTGTGTAATATTTTCAATTTGCAGGAATAGTTTAATAATACTTTATGATGACGTCATCACGACTGGCAAAATTTTTGTGCTCTTTCAAACTTTTCTCCGGCAATCTCTCTTGACTGTCGCTGTTTTTCTTTTGTACTTCAACGGTATAGAAAAGATACAGAAAAATCGCTATTTTTACATAAGTTAAATACTATGAAAAAAGTAGCCGAAAGACTAATTCATTTAAATATGGAATGCCAATCGATTAGGATATCACATCAACATTTTTCACCAAAAACCAAAGCGCTATCACAACGAATATCATTTTTTAGTGGTGTAAATGCATCAACTAATAAGACATTAAGATCTTCTCTTTGTGTACAAACATTACTTTAAAAGTTTTTTTTGACGTCGCAATCAACCTAGTTTCATTTCACGTGGGCTATCGTTTCATGCATAAAACAAAACGAAATATTTTTCAGAGTGTAACATGCCAGCTTATTTTGTCATAGGTGATTCGATAGTTGAAAAGAGTATAGGTACATAATTTATGCAGTTTTTCTCGGTTCTTAAAGTTTTCCATAGAAATTGATTACACAATGGACAAAAAATACGATCCCAAATGTAGGTACTCAAGAACCCACACGCTTCAACTCTTCCACAAATTCATTCGTTATTGTACCTATGTCGGGTGCCGCAGCTGCTCCACATTTATGAACAATAATTTCAGCGATGTACACAACCTTGTGTTTCAAAGTATCTGAAGATTCGAGCAATTCCTCTGAAGAACTGATTCGGAAATCTTCGACAAGGCCAAAGTCTATCTCACACAATTTGTCCTCACAGCTGGAGCGTTGTGATACTATTTTACCTTCTTTTTTGAGGATGACGTTATGTTTAACTAACTGGTGTAGACTTCAAACTTTTCTTGCAATTATGACGTCATTTACATCAATATAAAAGTTGCCACCAAAGCGTTCTCTGGCTTGACCAAAAAATTTTTCAAGAGGTTTTTGTGAAAAAACTGAGGCAAAACATATTCAAATTTGTGACCTTTTAAAAGATATTTTGCGGCACATATATAGCTGATTGTGGTGACAACAAAAGCACTGGCAGTAAAGTCAGTTGAGTTGTTTTTTTGAAATCTATCTCCTTGTCATTTGCAACTGAAAATAGTTACACGTAGCTCATGCAGCAAAACGGTGAAAAGGAGTTTGTTGTATTCTATGGTGCCACTGTACTTCAAGGAAAAGAGCGACACCTAATTATCTGCCCGATAATCTTGCTCTGGTACTTTTGTTTGTTGCCGCCGGTAATTTCGACACAAATTTTTTCACTATAAGCTATACTGACACATGATCTAGGCCACTGATTCTTAGCATGGGGGCGATTACCACAAAGAGACAATTTCACATTTTTGGGGGTAATTTAGATTGTTGTTTTTGATAAAGTTGTGCTAAAATATTTTCAACTTTGTGGAGTTTTGTGGGTGCGTACAAACTGCTTATCAATATTTTTGATACCGCAGTTTATCAATTACAAGATCGCATGTGCGAATAAGCAATGAAATTTTCTACATCTGGTGATTTCGCATTTTTCCTCAAGCAAATCACTTCTCCAAAACGTTGACGCTTCAAAAGTTTATTTGTTTGGGAGTGCCGCAGGTCCAAGCAGCAAATTGAAAATGACAGCGTGAGTACGCACAAAATGTCTGCGCGCTGCAGACGTGCTCTGTTTGTAGGACCCAACTTTAAACTGCCGAGAGAGCTCGTCTACAATTCATGCCTTGCAGCAGTCTATGTGATAAACCCATAGCCATAGTTAAGATGGAAACGAGAGATACCATTCTCTCGTAGATGTTAAATTTTTTATTTAGAAATCCAAAGCTGTACATAAAATTTTCAGCGCTTTAGCAAAAAAATTTGCATCCCCTCTCTATCAAGCTAATCAACCATAAACATGGTTTCAAGTTTAACCAATGAAAAACAATATCAACGCTTCGTTTTTTGGTTTTGTTTCTGGATTAATACGATTCGAAGTCCGAGGCAACAGGGCGCTTAGAATACAGCTTAATCACCCAGTGGCACAGAATTTACTGCATGAAACGCTAGCTGGGGTTGGAACATTACCGCATTTAATGCAGTCGTGATGCTATACTCGCATAATATGGTTCAATGGTTTCACTTATGCGAGAAAGTTTTTGTACCTCAACCAAAGGGTGGTTAGGCTAGAAGTAGCAGCAAAGCTTTTACCAGAGCCTCCTCACACTGCACTGCTACGCTTTTTGCTTACCTCAGCTTCAGAACAGCTTTTACCTACGGATTCATTTTTTTCCTTTTTTATGCTCGACCCTTTTATTGCTGTTTGACCAAAAATTAAGAAAGGAAAGTATTTGGCCTAAAAATACACATCAAAGCTTGCAGCCCGATTTTTGAGAATGAAGAAAAAATATTTATCTTTGTTTTTTCTTGCCACCATCCAAAATGGAGAAGAAAATTTTTTTTGGGGGGGATGGAGAGCAATAGATGCATTCAAAGTAACATTTTTGCAAAATCATCCAAATCTTAATCGTGTAAAACCTATTTCTTATTTGGTGTAAATTACAGTAGATTTCACCTTGGTGTAGATTACAGTAGACATTTTACTTTTAGTAATACAAATTTCTTTCAGTATCACTTTTCTTTATGGACCACTAAAATGTCTCTGTGGATTCTATAAATATTACATAGGGCCCTAGGGTCCATGTGGAATCCGGTTGAGAACCCCTGATACAATAAAAAACGGCGCATCACAAAAGTAACACCACGACTGCATAAAATGTGAAAACTTTACTGCACTACTTGCTTTCCATTCGGAAAAATTCGGTTTAATCAAGTGGTTTACATTAGAATTTTCAACCTATCTAGAATTACTGTAAACGGTCAAAATGACCGTTGGTCAAATTACAAAACCAATGCTTATAATTAGCCATTGTGTCACCGATATGTTATAAAATTTCTTTTAACTTTTGTAGTAGACCTAGAAATCCATTGAATGTTTGTAAATGTAAGTTTGACGAATTGCTATCTTAGCCATACCTTGGATTAACGTGCATAGGCCCTGCATCTCCAAATTGAGCTCTAGCCTTTCAACTTGCTAATTAGCTACGTTTCTGTCAGTACGCTCGGAGCTTGTAACCTTCCTCTCAACTCTGACACAATTCAATACACTTTCCTTTTGTTTTGTTTTGTTTTGTTTTTAGCAACCAATCCAAATTGATTTCTGCTTTGCTTGGTATAAATCTGCCACCTAGCGCTTTCGCGGTAGTAGCCTAAAAGTATCGATGCTGTCACTGGCTCACCACCAAAACTAACAAGTGGACATGATGCAAAATCAGCTTGCTTCAGTTTATCAGTATTAGTCTATGAATTCGATTCATTAAACAAATCATTTCCCATGGCCGAACTTAGTCTAAACATGTAGAACCTTGATCTATAATCCTTCACAAACATAGGCGTAGCACTTTGTTTTGTACGGGATGGGGGAATGCTAAAAACACTTCTGTCTCGAAACAAGTTGAAAGACATTTTTCTCTTTTTTCGGATATCAATATTATAATAGTGATTTTTTTGCTTTTTCAGCTCTAAACAGAGATGAAGGTCTTTGTTTCTTTAGAAATAAACTTTTTTAAAAGTATTTTGCCAAGATTTGAAATTTCTTTGGTGGGGGAGGGGGAAAAAAGTCATTTTTGTTTCAAAACAAAGTTGAAATTTTCGGAGATCAACTTTTTGACAGTTAATATTTTTCCAATTGCGTGATGCTTGGGGTGAGGGGAAATCACCGCCTTTTTCGATGAACCCTTTTTTGATTTTGTTTTAACTGGATGCAGCAAAAGTGTTAGATTTATTTCTTGGTGGGCGAAAATAATGTGAAAATATGTTTCAGTTGACAAAACGTTAAGTTACTCTCCAGCAATTGTGGATTTGAACTTTGAAATAGCACGGTTTTCCCTCTTGCTTTTCTAGAGTTTCATTTTTCAAGATAATTAATTGCAGCATACAGATTTCTTAAAACTCTTTCTTCAGCAGAGATATCGTCATCATCTTTTCATTTAGAGTAATTTCATTAGAATCCATCGTTTTTGCTCCTTCATCTTCACACCGCTCGCTATTAAGCACCAACTTCACCATTAATTTGTAAAATTTGCTTTGGTATTTTTAGGTGTTTTGAAAACAACTGTTCCTGTTGTCCACAACGTCTTTAAGCGTTTCATTTGTCGATGGGAATTTCAAATTACCTCTCGAGGGCGTAGTTTCTGAAACATTTAATTTTTCAAGCAATTCGTACACACCTTTTGGCTTAGAGTGATTGTTAATTTTACATTAAGATTCTTCGTTGTTATCATTGGGCATGGTTGACCTGCAGTAATGAAATTCTCATAATAATATTATCTCAGATAATTTAGATAACCAATCTGAAAAATCCAATACAGAGACAAGGATACGAGCCCTGACAAATCTGGGGAATATCGAGACAAAGATTGCATCATATCGCAACAAATAGCTGAATAAAAATTACATAATCTTTATACAATATTATATAACTCATATTCTAAAACTTTCGACAGTTCTAGAGAAGACAATTAACTCCTTACCGACCTCTAGTGACACAACTTACATAACAGTTTTAACTCTTTACCGATCTGTGGGACCCACCCCACCATTGTGACCAAATGAGTCATTGTGGACTTCATATAATAACATTCCCAAATATCTTAAACATACCCTCCACACCCCCAATGCCTAACCGAAAATCCTCTACCAACTCATGACGTCATAGCACCTCCTAAAACGTTGCCAAATGGGCTATTATACACTATTGGAGCTACTTTGTAAGATGCCTATTCGTTTGCGTCCACATGCAACAGCGCAATGTAAATTTTTCCTAAAGTAAATTTAAAGTGAACGAAGTGAATTTTTGTTTTCTTGAAACGAAACAATTTTGAACCTGATTGAGCTTCCTAATCGTCTAGGCAACCAGGATGAACACCAATTCTGCAAGGTCAAATTTTTGGTTGATGAATTACAGTCTGGCTCACAAAAGCTAAGCATAAAAAAATGATTGATGTCAGGTGTACAGTTAAATAAGATTCCAACAAGAGTTACGACCAGTTATAGTCCTTTAGATATTTGAATTCAGGAAATCGTTCTGCTTCAACTTTTAATGACAGAAAATATATTTCATCTATTAATATGTGATAGTCAGCATCAGTTTCTGGTGAAAGCATAAAAAAGAATTAAGTCAAAAACTCTACATGGCTAGCATAATACCAGCACAATATCTCCACCACACGTACAGCAAATTCTTACAAGTAGCAGTAAATCGGGTAGTTGTAATAATATTATTAAACAGAGGATGGATGAAAATATATCTTCGGATAAAGAACAAATTAAAAAATCTACCTTAGCCTGTCAAGGTACTTAATTCTTTTCTTGCTTCATTCACGCCTACTGTTTCTTCTCGTGCCAATGGGTATACCGATTAGCATTAGTGACTTGTCTCGTAATCGCTGGAATCTAACCATTCTAAACTTCTCACCAGTTCCCAAGCTACCTCAACACTTACCTTTGCTTCACCTTGATTATCACTGACGATTTCCAAAACTTCTGACGTGCATTTCGCGGTAAATCTCTACCTAGACACCTTCGAGAAATTTAACTTTTCAAAGGTAATCGACCTATCAGAAAACTAGCTCACATTAACTTTGAGATAAACTTTCCTGATAGTATATTTATCCTGCATTGATAACAACAAGCACCAAGTTGTAAAAAAATTCTCCTGCTGCTACGTTATCTAATTGAATTGTCTTTATCGCATCTAACTTATTAGGCTCTGATTGAACTTCATGGTCGACGGTCTCCTTTACGACCGGTCTCCTTTACTCTGTTTTCGCATTGACCGCAAAGCTTTGTATCCGCTGCCCTTTGTTCAAAAGTATTTTGAATCCATTAGTTAGAGTTTATCCTTTGCCTCTGCTGGAAATGCGACAATCTTAAATCTTTAAGATCAAGGTGCTGCTCTTGACGTATCCTAGTTTGTTTTTCGGAAAAATAAACGGGATTATCTCACACCTTGCAGTGCAGATAACTGCTGTTTGTCTGACGCCAATGAGATGTTTAAGATTCACTTCGATAATTGTAATGAATAGCAGAAAAAACAATCATTTTCGGGGTCAAAATGGGTTTTTCTGTTGTAAGGTAACAATGCGTCAATTTACGACTGTAGTCGTTCTAGCTGGCCACCAGAGGTGGCTAAATCACGCTATTGGTAACGTTGGTTCTTTTTTTACTTAGTAGTGGTAGAGGAAGTGTCGCCACTTTCGAATAATTGGCTATGTCGTTACTGTTACGTTTATTTGGCTACATTTTCTTGACATGTGACATCGATTAACGAGAACCGTTTTTGGCTTAAATTGCTTAACTAGCAATCAATGCCAAGCGGTGGCAGTACGCAAAAACATCTGAAGAAAATAGTGAATTATTATGCCGTGTTTTGGCACTTTCAACTCCTGCAGATTTTTAGCAAAGGATATCTTGAAAAATTGCGTAGCTTAAGTTGTTATAACATGGAAATGATTCGAGAATGATACATGAGTTTGCGTATTTGTGACTTTTAATGAATGAAACTCAAATGAAAGTAACTGTAATGAAAGTACTGTGCCGGTGCCATGCTTTACGTGAATAAATCATTTAAAATTTCAGAATGTTCATTGCGTTGTTTCGTCACCAATACATAACTATATACTCAATAATAGCTGTTTTACAGTGGCAGATAAAAAATTACGTATGGCACTTGCAGTCGATTTAAATATTTGCTGTTGCAACCTTTAGTGAGCGAATGCACACTTTTTCACGCAAAATGAATGAGAGACTAATTGCTATTTAATAGCCATTCTTGAGAATAATTGGTCTTATTTATTTTGCTCGAAAAAGTAAGCATTCGGTCACGAAACCTTGCATCAATAAATATTTTAGTCGACTAAAAGTGTCATTCTTAAGTTTTACTTGCTACTTTAAAAGTCGACACAATTACACGACCTTCAGTTTATAGTTAAGCCTGCTATGATTTAGGGCAGGGCTGACTCAGCGATTAATTTTTGCAAGTTGTCGCTCTGTTATGCCTTAAAAATAGATGTCCGAAAGCATGAATCCATTATATAATGTGCTGCACAATGGCAATAGAATTAATGATTAAGTCTGGTCCGGTTAAACCTATAACAGACTTTTCACGGGCTATTCTAGGTCTAACTGGGTCAGATTTAACCTCTAACAAATTAAACAAATTTGTCACCACGCTATCTAAATTTTATGCAAAAGTTAATGGATTTTTTGTAGAAAGCCTCCCCCCAAAAAACACACCCGCCACCGCTAAAAATAAAAAATTAGTAATTATCCAGTTAGAATTTTTATTTATTGATGGGTCAGGGTAAGGATTAGGGTCTGAGGTAAAAGAAAATGTCATCGAATGACCATAGCTGCACATAAAACGTGGCGGGGGTGTTTTTCTCAAATCTCACATTTTTGTATTAGTGGCGGGGGCTTTCTACAAAAGATCCAAGTTAATTTCTGAATAATAGGCTTAATTTTCCTAGTTTATGTATTGTTTTGGTTCCTATTTTAGCAAAAAATTTTCCATAAGAAATACGTCAAATCGCATCAAATCAATTCCAATTTTTCAAAATTTTTTGGGGAAACTCTGCAAACCTTGTTTTGACAGGTTATATGCATCTTCAGATTGCAAATCATAATTAGCAGAGAAGTGCGTCGATGATAGATTGTCACGAATAAGTAAATTTGCGTTATAAGGATAGTTTTTATATAAGTATAGTTACTGTAATCTGTTGTTCTATTTGTTTTATTTTTTAATCTGAATTGTCTGAAGCCCTAAACTTGCTAAACTTTTTTCGAAAAAAGACCTTTTATCTTTTGCATTTATTCATAGATGTGTAACTCACACGCCTCTTCTTACGTCATAACGGTTCACTACGTGATTAAGTTCCAATGTATTCTAGTGAATCTTGTTTCTTCTTGAAGATTTTTTTTCATTTTTTTTATTGCCGATTACGTATTAAGGTGTTTTTTTTGTGTCATGTGATAATCTAGCATTTTCCAGAAGATCGTCTTTTTGTATTTAAGGCGGCGAGATTTTTTACGATTTAGAGAGAGACAGAGAGTAGTTCAGTAGAGTGGCAGAGCAATAGAGAAAAATGTGTATTGATCTGTGGTGATTTATCGTGGATTTCTATTAGTGTGACAAGCGCTTAATCAGTGGATTTAGTCTTGGTTGGGTCTGATTGTTATATTAAAGCGCATTGTTTTTTGGTGTTGGGCGAGCGAAGGAATTCAAAGTCTTAAAGTGGTTTATAAATATATTTGTTCTGTTCTTGTTCGAGAAGTGCGTGAGTTAAAGTATCTTGGTGGAAGGCAATCTTTTCCTAGCTATTTAGTTGCAACCAGACTAAATTATTCGAGCTATAGTACAAGTCCCCTCAATTTTAAGAAGTAAATTAAAGTCAAAATAGAATAAAAAAATATTTATTGAACGCGACATAGATCTATCAAAAATCAACCATTACAAATCAATAGAAGTGAAATAATCAAAACCAGAAGAGTGAGGAAAACGATGAAAAAGTAGTAATCCCGTCCGCACTTGAGCCAAAAAAGTAATCATACTTAGCCGTCTCACTCGATGACAACTGCATGTGAGGAACAGATCAAGCGATCGACCTCATAAATCTACGGCTTTCCCAAAAACGCAATCATGCATCCACCGCCAGGCTTGAACGCGAAACCAATCAATCATTGTCGCCATACACAACTCCCAACCTATTAGATCACGTAGCCGACAAAATTTCAAAAGCGATGTGGCTGATTTTCAGAAAATAAACGCAATATTTACGACATTAACGACTTGTAGCCGACTTTCAAATAAGGTGTTTTAAAGGTTTTGAGGAGATGAGGGGCCGTTGAAAAATCATGTGACTCCTTCTGACGCCTCTGTCATGCTTATCCCCTTTTGATGAGATTGAGGGAGTAAGTAAAGTCGTCATGCTGATGTTTTATGAAAAAAGTGGGGGATAAGCATGACAAACTTGCTGTTATATTTGAAAGAATTTGAAGCGTTTAATCGCTTGATTAAACAAGATTCTAAGTAAGTGAAGTTTGCTTGAGTAAGCCTACTTTTTTATGTGACGCGTTATATGAGGGGTGGGGGGTTATGAAAACGTCATAACGCATCACATGGTGGGAGGGGATTAAAAATAGGTTATAGAACGTAATATGAATTGTAAACAGCTCTTAACTCATACTGACATTTAGTAAAAGACAGCAAGGGTTTAAGATAAACGTTAACAACTCGGCTGAACTTCTATAAATCCAGTTGTTTCGTTGACATTAGCGACTTAAAATATATAAAAAAAAAGACAAGTTTTTTAAAACTTGCTGGCAGCAAGTTTATGTATATAGATCTTTACGGCGACATTTCCAACGAGGTAGGTTGTACAGGCCTAAAGCGAACATAATCACGTGCTTTGACAAAGTGTCATATGGTATCACGCTCACAGCATTTGTAAAAAAATTAATTTAAGCTTAACAAAAGAAAAACAATGCTTTGACCACTGATATTAGGGGCAGCATTTTTTTTACAATTTAAGAGAGAGGTGGAATCATTCGACTTCTAGGTCATGGACCATGCAGTGTAACTCTGTCCCCCAAAAATCTTTTTGAAATGGCTGGCAAGGATTCGCTAAATGGATTCCGCTGAAGAAATAACAAAATGAACCTACGACATTATTGCCATGAAGTGGAAGACCTTGCTTGTATAAAAGGAATATTATTGTGATGATGCTGCCATCTGCAACACCTATTTCAAGTGGAAAGCGGTTGGCTGGCATATTCAAGTTTCCCATAGCCCATGAGCGAATAATAGCTATAAGGACATTTAGATATTGTGTGGTTTTATGCTGATTTATAAGTCTGTTTTTGGCTAATGCGTTTGTTTTGTTGCTTACTAGTTTGCTTTCACTTTTTTGTTTGAATAACCAATCATGTTTGAAATTGAAAAAGGATTAGTAGTGTTCAAGTGGCGTAGTGGTTAGAGCGTCCGCTTCGCAGTCGGTAGACCTGGGGTTCATTCCCCTTGTCGAGTCATACCAAAAGACTTTAAAAAATGGCATCCGCAGCTTTCCCTGCTTGGCGCTTGAATTTTTGATTTGCAATGATAAAAATGAAACTATCATTATCAGCAAATACAGAAAAATACTTGGATTTTTTCATAGTCTTCACTAATCATCAAAATCAAAAATAAAATGAGACTATTGTGCTCTATTCTGCTAATTTTGTAAAAAAAAAGCGCATTTCTTATTTCTTGCCAGGTCTTAAAACTTGGTTCATAGAAGTAACACCAAATCAAAGGCGGTGGTGGGATGTTTGGCACTGGTACCATACACTAGGCAATCTTGTGCGGCAGTAAGATTTGCCAACACAATACCTGATTTATTTTCTACAAAGCGGTGCTTAACGTCATAGGTTGGTTTAAACTCTTCATCAGTTATGCATTGACCTAGCCTAAAGCCAACTTTGGGGGTCAAAAACAGGTTCTAGACGCCTCAAGAGTAACCGCTCGAAAAACTTGTAAGAAACGCTTAGAAGTGATATAGGCTGGAAGCTCTTTCAGTCATTAGCTGCATTGCCAGGTTTTGGTACCGAGATAACAGTGGCCAGTCGCCATATTGTTGGGATTGTTTGGTAGGTCAAGCTGGCTGTAAAGAATTTTTGAAGCCACGTAACACATTTGGGGCCGCAGTACTTCCGAATATAGGTAGCGGAATATTGTCTGGATGTTGAGCTTTACCACACTTGATCAGCTAAATTGTAGAGGCAAATTTGGTGGACGAGACAGGGATAAATAACAGATCTTCAGCACTGAGAAATAGGTTTTCTCCTGTTTTTCATGCTGATCATGATGTTTATTAGTCCTTTTAACGGTGCCGTTGGTGAACGCTAAGAATGTGTAGTTGCGCTGAAGGAGCGAAAAATTTTTGATATTTTGTTTGAAAATAACTTAGTATCGAAAATAAGTCCTGCTTTTACTATTACTCATCCTTGAACTTGAGGTCTAGCTTTAACACTTGAAAAGTCCGGATTCGGACCGCGGTCCGCCAGTTGAGTAAGACCTGTTATAGAACAAAGAAATGAAGTCATATTTATTTGATGAATTGGTTTCTGGGTCTTTTAAGTACAAAAAAAGGTTTTTCTCCGTCAAGAAATGCATTGTAACGTCAAATCAAATTTTTGCATTGTAACGTCATTGTGATGTTCCCAACCCTTTATGCCACTCACCCTGGGAGATGATAAATCTTGCCAAGTCCTATTTGTACCTTGCGTAATTAGATGGGAAATAAAAGGGAATGCCCCCCAAACCGTATGACAGGTCATTCACAACCTTGATCTCAAAGGAAAAAAGGATCACATGTGTTTGGACAGGCATATGGGCAAAATTCTTATTTCAAAAACGCTGAACTCCAAAAAAAGCATTCATGCTTGTTTGAAGATCAAAATTAGCAAAACTTTCAATTTTGAAAACTTTTTCTCTCTTAACCCTTTCACGTATGTCGGGTAGCAAAATCGACCACGACTAATTTTTAACAATAATTACTCAGAGACCGGTCAGAAAGAGAACTATGCAAAAGCAAGATAGATCCATATGGAGTTTGTCGGAAAAAAGTCATGGTCAATTGAGTGTTGTGCTCAAAATGTGAAAACTGGGTTTATCACAGATGTGCAAAAATAAAGAGAGTTACCACTAGGTTGGCAATGCATTTTGTTTGCTCGAAATACAAAGGAATAATGGAAGGAACGGTGGATTCGATCGAGAAGTTGTGCGATGAAGTGGAGTCAGTGAATGGATTTTGTTATTTGGGAGACAGACTAAATGCTAGTGGTGGTTGTGAAGCGGTAGTTACAGCAAGAGTAAGAATCAGTTCGGTAAAATTCAGAGAATGTGGAGAGTTATTGCTTGGAAATAGGTTTCCTCTGAAGATGAAAGGTAAAGTTTATCGTTGTTGCGTAAGATCAGCAATACTGTATGGAAGTGAGGCATGGTGTTTAAAAAAATGAAAAAGCAATTCAAGGAGAACGGAGAGAACTATGGTGAGAGCCATGTGCAGTCAGAAAGTTGTTGACAGAGAGACGATTGAAGAACAGATGGATATGTTGGGGTTAAAGGAAACTATAGACCTGTTAGCAACACCGAATGGAGTCAGATGGTATGGACATGTACTGAGGAAGGATGACGATAGTGTTTTGAGGGTTGCTCTAAATCTTGAAGTGAGTGGCAAGAGAAAGCGAGGACGACCAAAAAAGACCTGGAAAAAGCAAGTGGAAGAGGAGATAGAGAAAGTTGGTTTGAAGAAGGAGGATGCCCTGAGACGATACAAGTGGAGAAACGGAGTGTGAGCAATTGCAGAAGGAATGGGGTAAATCCGGCCATCTCTGCTAAAGGGACAACACCGTATAAAAACTGAATAACTACTACTACGTTATGCCAAAATATTAGGTAATTTCATAACTTTTAAAAAAATTCATTCTTCATACGATGTCAAAACATTTTGTGCATTGAGCTCTCACTAATCATGTAATCAATGGCATTTTGATGGGCATCTGATATTTTTTGCTCTTGTGAGCGCATCAATTCTCTCAGACAATAATAATATATGCACCCGTTTCAAGATCAATCGGGTATCCTTCGCTTGCGAAAAACGAAACTATTACGAAGAATGTGGTAAAGAAAACTCAAGAAGAAATTCGACCCAAAAGAAAAAATACCAAAGCAATGAAATTAAGTCAATGCCGAACATGCAGAAAGTTGTTGTGTGGCAAATACACCTTTCCGATTTGTTTAAGAGTGTTTTGAGCAAATGACTTGATTACAATTTATATTTGGATCTAGTTGGTAAGAGCATGATATAAACCAGTGGTTCTCAACCGGGGTGCCATTTGCGATTCGCTGGGGTGCCGCGAGCTATTGCACAGTATTTATTTGTCTAGAAAAAAGGTTGAATGCTGTGATGTTATTTTAAGGTATAAACTTCAATTTATTTTGATAGAAAAGTGACCTTCAAGTTCATGCTTAGGTGAAAATTTGAGATGGCTTCGAATAATTGCTTTACATTGACGATGACGCCATACCAACTTTTCAGTTCAGTCAGCTACTGTTCAAAATCATACTGCTCTTTCCAAATTTTGAACAACAATGATGCCTCATTATGACGTTTCATACTATCTCATTCATACTCCCGCTTGTATCAGATAAGTTCATTCGAGAAAGATTAATTTGCTGGTTGAGAAGAAAATGAATAGTTTGATAGAGAAAGAAACAAAACGCAGTGTTTAAGGTTTTTTTTTTGCATAAATGCAATAGAGAAATTTATCACCAGGAAAAGAAAGTTAAGCATTGATCAAAGCGCATTTGCAGTTGCTGAAAGTGAAAGTACTGGTAAGGTTTCAGCTTCATTTGCTGAAACAGAAAGTACTAGTAAGGGTACCGGTACATTAGAAAAAAAGAAGAAACACCGGCTATATTGCAATAGTTATTTGAATTTTGGCTTTACTTGGTGCGGTGACGAAGAACAACCCGTACCAGAATGTCTTATCTGTCATACGAAATTGTCAAATGAGGCTATGGTGCCAAGTAAATTGTGTAGACACTTTTCAAAAAAGCACGGAAATCTTTCTGACAAACCAGCTAGCTATTTCAAAAGACTTTTGGAAGAACGAAAGCAACAAAGTGTGACATTTACCAAAACTTTTTAAGTTTCTACGAAAAGTCAACATGCCAGTTATTTGGTAGCAGAAATAATAGCTAAAAATTCAAAGACGCACACGGAAGCAGAAAAAGTAATTTTTCCTGCTTGCAGTGCGATAGTGAAAACAATGTTTGGGCCCGAAGCTGAGGAAAAAATAAGACCGATTCCTTTGTCAAATGATACCATTCGCAGACGTATTTGTGACATGTCAACGGATATACAAGATACTGTCATTTCTTCTGTAAAACAAAGCAAAATGTTTGCGATGCAAGTTGATGAATCATCTGACATCAGTGGGAAAGCTCAATTAATAGCTTTTATCCGGTTTGTCAGTGATGGAAAGATATCTGACCAATTTTTCAGTTGTAGAGAACTTAAAGAAAGAACGACTGGTCAAGATATTTTTGATACTCTTAGTAAGTATTTGGAAGAAAATGAATTAACATGGAAAGAATGTGTAGGACTGTGTACGGATGGAGCTCCATCTATTGAAAATCAAAGAATGTGAGTCAATCAAAGGATTTGTGTCATTTGTAAAAAAGTTAATAGTAAAATCATAACAACCCACTGTTTTCTTCATCATGAAGTGCTTATTCGAAAAACATTGAACTCGGACTTAACACAAGTGTTGAAAGAAGTTATAGAAATGGTAAACTACAACAAAGCTAGACCACTTAAATCACGATTATTTACAAAGCTTTGCAAAGAAATGGAAGCAAATTATGAAAATCTTCTGTTACACACCGAGGCAAGATGGCTTTCACGTGGAAAAGCATTGTCACGAGTATATGAGCTCAAAGAGAAGATGTTAGCTTTCTTTATTCTCGAAAGACAAGGAGAATTTTGTAATTTGCTTTGCGATGACGGCTGGAAGTCCAAATTAGCATATTTGGTAGACATCTTTGACCACTTAAGCAAGACAAATTCCAATATGCTAGGCAAGAATAAAAATCTCTTATCTTCAGCAGACAAAATGAGAGCTCTACAAAAAATTTGAAAGTGAGGTCATCACAAATACAGGAAGGAAACTCTGACATGTTTTTTCATTTTTCGAAAACGAATAACAAAGAAATGGTTTCATCGGTTATTAAACATCTCAAGTGTTTGCAAGACAAAATTGAGAAATATTTTCCACCAGTGTCCACTGAAAACTATAAATGGGTAAGAAATCCATTTTTACCCCTGGATACCAATGGTATTTTGAATCTAAAAGAAGAAGAACTTATTGACATACGTAACGACGGTAACATTAAGCTGTTGCTCAGGGAGATCCCTCTGGATGAATTTTGGATTAAAATTCAAAATGAATGCCCTAACATTGGAGAAAAAGCATTAGTTATTTTACTTCAATTTTCCACAACGTACCAATGCGAAACCGCATTTTCCGTTTTAACAAACCTAAAAACAAGAAAAAGAGAGAGGCTACTTGTTGTGGAGGAAGAAATGCGAGTAGCATTCTCGAATGTGCGCCCCAACATGAGAGAATTTGCGCTAAAAATCAAGCACAGATTACGCACTGACTTTTAAAATAAATTAAATCAGTTTTATGATATTTTTAGTGTTCTGTTTAGCTGTTGTTAATCAAAATTGTTTCAATGTAGTGTTTTGATGCAAACTTCACTCTTTAAATTGATTTTACAGTATTAGAATCGGAAGCTCTTAGGTTCAACCGGGTGCCGCAAAACTTTTTTGGTGGTTACAGGGTACCAATAGCCAAAAAAGGTTGAGAACCACTGATATAAACAGTAACTAAATATTACATTAAGTAGAAGCTATCTCCGCATTATAGCACTAAAGCCTTTATATAGTTGTCCAGTGATGATTGATAAAGCTAAACCAAAGGTGTTATGATTCAAACGCGAGCGCATACCATGTGACGTATGGGTCAAAAAAATAATCACTTTTCGCAGGAGTGAGTGAGTGAAAAAAAAGTTTCGTTTCTTTATTGTAAAAGGACTGAATTTTTATGCTTTTGCATCATGTCAAACTAACCGATTATATTGACAAAAGCAATACAGTTACCGAAACACGAAAACATGTTTTCAAATTGTATAGAAATGCTACTTTCAATGTGAAATCATCAAAATGAAATCATCACAGCGGCACGATTTAAATTAACGAAGTCACTATGGTTCCAAGTCGTGGGAGTTTTTGCTGGCGTCGCACACTGGAAGTTCGAAAAAGCTTGCATGTGATAGGGTAATTGCTCTGCCCTCCCCTCCTCAAGTAAGAAAGTGCTCATTTATATCATAAGATTGCTTGATAATAGGATCGAGTTTACTTAAAGCTCCACCCCTTTCCAAAAAAAGATACTGTTTTTCTTTAAACGCCACTGATCAGAGTAACCATGCTTTTGTAAATATCAACGTTTTGTAGTTACACGAAGACCAGGGCTTGGCTAATAAGACAAAGAAATATTTTAACATTGTGGAGTCCCTGGCTACGAGTTGATTGCCTTATTTTTAGCATAAGCGTACTTAGGAGTTGGACTTCCTCTCAATTGAAACAGTTAAAGATTTCAAAAACTATTATTCGTTTATGTTATGAAGTGCATTAAAGCATAACCGCAAGTATCAAAGTTGTGGGGGAGGAGGGGTGCCAAATTGATTGTTACATATTTTCGGAAATAACCTGTTTAATGGCTCACCACTTACGACTTTTTCGTAATTGTATGACTATTTGTACCACTTATAGCATCTAGCCCCAGGCATGTTGCTAGATCCTGGCATAAACACAGCCACCAAAACAGAAAATTAACCAAAAGTAAAACATTCACACGGCTGCGCCGGCATTACCCAACGCCTGGTCCAAATGGCAGGTGCTTTCTCGCAGCTTGGGCCGTTAGTACGTTTTTCAGAAATGTCAGACAGATACCGAACCTGCCATCGTGGAAGGGTAATCCCTCACCCCGATGTTCAGCCAGGGCGTACTACTCGGAAAACGCCCTTTCAGGGCGGGGCGATGTGCCCCTGTCAGGGCACACCGTCAACAAGTTCCGAAGGCCAGCAGTCTTGCAGCTGAACATCAAAAGCCTCACTGCAAGCAAGATAAATGTACTTCATCATCTCGCTGTGCAGTATGAAGCACTCGTCATTCTCTTTCAAGAGACTCACTGCACTTGTGCAGCTAAGCTAACAATACCAGGCTTTGCACTAACTGAGTCTTCTTTAAGTAAGACAAATGGCCTTGCCACGTTTGTCCATGACCGGGCTAAAATGGACCCTTGTTGTTCAGTCTCCAACTACATCGGAGACTGAGTGGTTGTGCATGGACGTTGATGGTTACAGAATTGACAATGCCTACAAACTTCCACCTACGCGACTGCAAGCGTCTGAAATCCCAGGTCCCCTCATCCCGTTCTCTATGCTGGCGATTTTAATTGTCCGCATGTCAACTGGGGTTATAGAACCAGCAGTACCGATGGAGAGTGCCTTGTTGCTTAAGCAAACCTTGACGGCCTTGTCCCTCTCCACGACCCAAATGACGTGGCCACCTTTCATTCTGGCCGCTGGAACACTGGCACCAACCCTGATCTGACATTTGTCAGTGTTGGTCCAGACAGCCGTGAACCTAACAGACGCATCTTAGAGAAGTTCCTAGGTCACAACATCGACCCTCGCTTATTGTTCCACCAAGATTCGCTCTGCCTGATTCGAGCAAGCCCATTAAGCGATGGAATTTCCGCAAGGCCAACTGGAGCCACTAAAATCCACTGACCAACAAACTTGTCCAGAGTTTGTTGCCACCAGATTCACTGAATGTACAGATCTGGCCTACCAGGGCTTCTGCAATGTCATCAGAACAGCTGCCAAAAATTTTATTCCACACGGTCGTTGAAATAACTACATACCGTGTTGGGATGCTGAGTGCGAGAACTTCTACCGGACATTTCTGCTATTTTCTCGGAGCTAATAACTCATGCTGGAGCTGCACTGAAGTCCTGATTGAGTGGCTTTCTTTCTTCTTGTCTGCGCCACCTCAAAATTCCAAAAGTCTGGAGAAGAGCACTGGTAGTGGCGATCCCTAAACCTAAGAAGCCTGTAGAGCACCCAAAAAACTATCGTCCCATCTCCTTGCTTTGCATCCCCTACAAGACCCCCGAGAGGCTCATACACGATCGTGTTGAGCCGATTGTTTACCCGCTTCTCCCAAGGGAGCAGGCTGGGTTTCGACGGGGAAGGTCAACCGTGGATCAGACTGTTTTGCTTACTCAAAACATCGAGGGTTCGTTTGAGGCCAAAAAGATTAATCCCGTGTTTGTTGATCTGACAGCTGCAGACAACACTGTCTGGCACCGTGGTCTCACGTGCTAGTTGCTTAGGCTTGTACCGTATAAGCACATGGTCCAGATGATCATGGAACTTGTCAGGAATAGAAGCTTCACGCTCACTACTGATGATAGCAAGCAGAGAAGGTTAAGATGTTTGCAAAACGACCTCCTACAGGGATTGGCCTTAGCACCCCTCCTTTTCAGCATCTACACATTCGATTTGCCTTCCATGACTTCGCCGAAATATGCATATGCTGATGGCTTAGGATTCTGTATGTTTCTCGAGATTGGAAGGCTGTGGAGGACACTCCAAGCCAAGACATGACCACACTTTCAGCTTATCTCCAGAATTAGAGGCTGAAGCTCAGCAATACGAAAACGGTGACGGCAGCCTTTTATCTCAACAACACAAAGGCCAAACGTGAGCTTAATGCTTACAACAATGGCAACGTATTGCCACCCTGTTCAGTTCCAACGTATCTTGGGGTAAAGCTGGACAGGTCGCTCACTTTCCGTCACTACCTCTAGGTTTTGCGCAAAAAACTCTCCACCTGAGTCGCGCTGTTGAAGCAACTTGCGGGATCCGGATGGGGTGCAGGTGCCAATACATTGCGTATCTCTTCTCTTTCCTTGGTCTACTCCACAGCTGAATACTGCGCACCAGTTTGGTATCGTAGTACGCACACTGGCCTCATTAACAGCATTTTCAATGATGCTTTGCGCATTACCACTGGATGCTTACCTCCCACACCATCGGAAGACTTGCCTGTCCTTGCAGGCATCCAACCATCTAAACTCCACCAATGAGGAGCGACACTCTCTTTGGCGAATCGTGCTATCCATGACCCCGATTGTGTACTGCACGTACAATTAGTTAATTAGCAGGATGCGCACCAGCGGAGACTTAGATCAAGACGCCCATTTGTACCAGTTGCATGGAAACTATTACCGGTAGACAGTTTGTCTGAAATGGACATTCGTATGAAGCAGTGGACGAAATATTAATGGAACGAGGACTACTTGGGGAGTACTTCAAGGGTCCGTGCTCTCATTCCCAAGGTCAGCTATCAAATATTTGGCAAACTACTAACAACTTGTGTGCCTATTTGTATGACCTAATATGTGTGAATGGGCGCCTATTACTAGGCCTTGGCATAATCACAGGCACGGGAAGTGCAAACTAACCCAAAGTCAGCACTTGCAGTTAAGTTATTACGATAGATTATGGTTTAAGAGTATAATCCATGGACTAGGCTTTCATGTTAAGGATGCGGATAATTGATGTGATTTCTGGAAGATTTAACGTAAAAAATTGTCAATTTATTCAACTTTGCTACATTTGATTAATATGTTTTAGAGATTAAGATGTTAGAGCGTCCGATTCGCAGTCGGTAGACCTAGGGTTCATTCCCATTGTCGAGTCATACCAAAAGACTTTAAAAAATACAGCTTCCCTGCTTGGCGCTCGGCATTTATGGGAGGTTGTGGAGAACAAGCCGGCAAGTTCGCTTGTTGTGTCCTTGGGCAAGGCACTTAACGAGACGCCCCTACCTTTATGTGGAAGACAGATGGCCCAGACATTTCGGAAACGGCAACTTCGAAGCGAGTGCGGACGTCCCGTCCAAAATATAGCGATACAATTCGCTTTCTCGTGAATGGAGAATAAATATGCGGTAAATGACAATAAATAAAAAAAGTTAGGCTTGCGACACGACTGTACAGAAGCACTGCAACGTTCCATTGCATTGCTGAAAACCTGGTGTTTGACCAACTGTTATGTTGATACTGCTATGTATCAGTCTTCAACAAGCAGCATGTAAGTTGCTAGCTTTTGAAACAACAATGAATAAAAACTGTACGCGTAGCTTGCTGTCTGTTGCTTTTTTTTATCTTTTTTCACTTAAGCGTGATTTGTGACGTCATTTTGGAGATGAAATTTTTGTAAGTTGATAAGTTAGAGGCTGGCTTTTGTTTGAGCAAAATACCGTTTTGTTCTGTACAGAAACGCAAGTTTTAAAGAAATTTATTGTGATGATGACGTAACGAACCCCCTATGACACTCAATCCAAGAAGATGATTTATCATGCCAGGTTTGACGTTAATACTCCCAGTAGTTTTGATGGAGTTAAAACAACATACACACACACACGCACGGGTATGATGTGTTTTCCAGTTTGTAGATTTTATCTATATTTAATAGCTTCAACCTTCTATAGGATGGATTCAAGTGAGCTCTATTATTCTCGTTCGCAACTATGTGTGCTGCTTATTTCTAAAGTGTTACTAGTGCATCAAGACTGGAATTTGAGGCACACTCCAAACTAGTATGGTATTAACCACTTCTTTAGGGGAAGCGGCTATAGCCGCGCAGCATTTTTGTGACATAACAACGGAGAGCGGCTAGAGCCGCAAATTTTCTTAGCCTGGTGTCGGAAAGCGTTCATGCCTGCATATTAAAGGTGTTGATGCGGTAAATCACCAAAACAGCGGTTCCCAAAGTATGGGTTGCGACCCAAACATGGGTCACAAAAAGTCAAAAAAAGGGTCGTGCCAAAGCAATACCGTAAGGAACTAGTTAAAATGGCTATAAATAAACTCGTAGTCGGTTATACATTTAGTAGAAATTGTTGTGGAACATCGAAGAACAGATTGCTGTAGCAATAGCCTAAAAAAGCCAACACTTTTACAATACCCAGGTTTCTGGACAACCCATTTGACTAGGCCGAAAATAACCATGACATCGTGGGCTTTTGGTCATTTAGCAAAAAATGGGGCCAAAAGTCTGAGACTTTTGGGCAAGTGGCTCGGCTAAACGCAATTAAAAAATCAAGCTAGCATGAAAATTAGTCTGGCTCAGTGTTTTCGAAAATGTCAAGAAAGAAACCATGCACGATTCAATCCCTTTTTAAACTTAATGTTTTAAAGACAGGAAATTATCATTTATCATTGATCTTTAAACGATCTTAAGCAGGTTTGCAAAATGTTGTGACTTTGGAAGTTCGCCATGCATCTTTTGAGTATGTTGCCTAATTATAACCGGAACTGATCTAGTTTTCTCGCAGTTTTGCTAAAAACTGCAAAGAAACTTTTAGCCAGACTCTTACGCCTGCCGTGGATCGAAATCCTGTGGCAGATGATTGGCTCAATCGTACCAGTAGATTAACCATATAGCGTTGGGTTCAAGGCATGCTAATATCGGTATTCAACCTTGTAACTGTTTTGTGGAGAATGGGCTAAACCGGCAAGATTTAAATTGCCTTTTTACCCCACAATGTCGAGTTTAGAAGATTATGACTGAAACTCGTGTCGTCTTGAACATTAACATATATTTCGACCAGCTTTCGCAGTAGTAATATTTTTGAGTTCGATGGGTCAAGGAGGGATTGGCTTGATTACCTCAATTGATTTCTTAGTAAATACCACTCCCTCCTCCACAATTTTTGCTCCCAACAAACTCGCCGACTACCGACTAGCGAAACGTTAACCACAAAAAATCCTTCTCAGTAGCTAGATCGCTGCTCAGCGCAGTCTTGCTAGCTTTTTGATAGAAATATATACGGTGTTTGTGGTTCTTGAAAGGGCTTTTGATCGTCCCAAAGGAAGTGATTTGGTGGGCACTGAGATCAAAAGGAATAATTTAAAGAGAGGCGATCATGTAAAGGTATATGAATATTTAGACGTCTGTGACAACAGAATGCTTGAAATCAAAATTGACGTAAAAGTTGGAATACATCAAAGATCAGCACAAAGTTCTCTTCTGTTTACGGTGGTGATGTATGAGGTTACAAAAATATCAGACGTGTTATGAGAGAACTCGTTTATGCAAATATCTTGATACTACTGGGGATAGTTGGGAGGAAGTGGATTCTCGATATTGTCGATGAAAGGGAGCACTACAAGACAAAAGTCTGAAAGTGAACGTGGACAAGGCTTTTTATACGGGTGGAAAAACCGTTTGCACACAGACTTACAAGTACCCATGTTCTGTAGGTGAAAAAGGAGTGCAAAGAAATTCTATAAATGGCACAACACCTGAAAACTGGGTGAACAAAAGATGCTCTTGAATTCGGGAAAGTATATCAGAAGCAAAAAATTTTATGTGCAAGAAATTACAGCGTTGTTTTAAACTTCGGATGCAAGAAAACAGTAGATGGGCATGACATAGAAGGAAAAAGACTGGCCCTCACTCTGGAGCAAAATGAGGATAATGAATGAGGTTAAAGCAAAATATTTTACTACAGTAGATGGCTTAATGTTATTTTTTTGAGGTTTCTTTTTAAGCCTAGTGCTGTCAGACATCAGTTCCAACAGCTGTACTGTTTGTACGGAAAATTACGCAATTCAGTGTGAAGAAAAATTTATTGCAATTTATCACTGCTCTCGATCCTTGATGTATCCAATCACTTTTTCATAAACCAGAAAGGCCAACTGTCGTTAGTATTGAAAGTTTCAACAAGTTTATAAAAAATATATTTTCATCAAAAATGTCAACGGTTTAGTTTTCCGAGTCGAGGAACACAACAAATACTGGGAGTTACCGGTGCTTCAATGGGTTAGAATTGTAAACCTGCCCATCCAGAATGTTTTTGAGGCGACTCTTGGGTACCCACCAATGGCAGTCCGCCTTGGTGGAGGTGGGGCAGTTAGTAATTTGCATCTATGACTGGTTTGAAATAGGCTGCCACTTTTCCTCTAGCCTAATTTAATTAGGTTGACGGCGTGAACCTGGATTGCCGTTCGTGCCGTAACTTCATCCCAAGGAAGAGAAGGGGTAAATCAACCAGCCAATACTGGTGGGCACTGCCACAATATTAGACAAACAAGGGTTGAAAATATTTACGGTAATCATACACAAATCCGTTTAATATAATTTGGGAATAAAGTTTGTCAACACAGCGACTTGTAATTAGTTATAATTGGAATTATAGTATTTCACCAAGAAGTAATCAATTACAAAATTGGATGCAATAATTGTAATTAATCTGAAATTATTTAAGTGATCTATCTCCGGTGTAAACGCTAAAAACGCAATTCAACAAAACTAACTTCAAAAGAATACTGAAATGGTGTAATATTTTCAATATCATTATTAGTTTCAACAACTTAGCTAATAACAGGAAGGTTTATTAAAAAAACGACACACAATACATGACCGCAACGGTAATTGATATGTAAAACAACACATAACACTTTTTATCATGTCAAAGCTGATAAAAATGCTAAAAAAATACTGACACATCGCGATTATCATAGTGAAACATCAAAGCAGTCACGCTCACATAAAAACTCAAATCCCCAAAATATCAACACCCTTTTTTCAAAAAAAAGACGACGCATTTGGATTAACCAACATTTGACTTTAAACTCATAAAACTCAAAAGTTTTTTTTTTGTGTTTAGAATTTAAAATGTCTACTCCCATAGTCCCTAAATTATATTTTAGGCGATCTAATTTAAACAAAGACCAAGTCTGGAAGTATTCACGACCCTGACCGTAAGCGTAACACTTTGCTTTTTATGCAGGGTTTGAAAACATTTTGCCTCGAAGCAAAGATAGAAGACCTTTTTTTCGGAGATAAGTTTTTCAGAACGACTTCTTTGCCATTTTCGGCTACAAATGAAAGCGAAAACCTTTTCTATGAAGGTCAAGCTTTTTAGAGTGACTTTTTCCTATTTTCTGCTCCAAAGATCTTTGCTTTGTTTTTGCCGAAAGTTTTTTGAAAAAAGGCATGACATCAGGAAAGTTGCAGGAGACCCACTCAGGGTCCGATTTACAATTTGGGGACCGTGGGTCCACTCAACAAGTGGTGCCAAAACTAAACACTGACTAGTACTCGATTTGTAAATACTAAAAATCTGTTATATTAGTCACAAAAACAAACATCTACCAACAACACTATCATGCAACACTGTATCGTCATAACACTGTTCATTTCAATAATTCATAAAACAGTTAATACTGAAACCTACAGTGCAAACGATGGATCGCCAAAGGCCTAGGTAAAGTCAAATATTTAAAATAAATTAAAAGATTGACAAACCTTCAAAATTGAAAACGCGATCAAAAAAACAGAGTAAAAGACGGAACTGTAAACCTGGCCCATTGTAAATGTTTTCAGCAAAGCTCAACCTCTCACAAATTAACAAGGCCAAGTATGTGTGAATATATATAGGTGATCTAAAAGTTTATGTCTTTTTCGTGAGGTACTAAATTAAAAAGAAAATAAGCATTGGGTAAGCTACTGCGTATGGGCAACACCTGTTTCTATTGGTGTACCTTACGAGAATAGTTTTAAACTTTTCACCTCGAAGACTATTTCCACGTTAGCATAAATATTTTCGCACTCAAGTTCAGTATATCGAGTAGTGCAATAGCTGTTCACTAACATGAAGGGTCTGTTTTAAGTGAAGACTATTTAGAAGTAGACCTCAAATGAAAGAAAATGGCTTTAGTGTAAAAGGTGTAGCTCATTTGAAACAAATGTGAGGTCTGGCACAAAAGATTAAGCAATACTGGTTTAGTCGCAGTATAATTACACGGGGTCACTATAATTTCAATTGCTACTTACAACAGCGCTGGAAATTCCTTGAGAACACATGCAAACCCTTCCGCATATACAATTGAACCAGCGAACACGAATGGTTTAGCTGCACTGTACTCTCAAGTACTTCACGTTGATTATCATTAAAAACAACAGTATTCCACACTTATGCAAATCGATCTTTGTAACACCAGCACGTACTTTGAAACTGGAAGCTAATCCAAATATTTTAATAAACGTTTTCAAAAACGTTCAGTTGTGGTTATCATCCATGCACCTATCTAGCAAATCACTTTTGTAAATTTTTTGCCCAGCGAGCAGACACTGGGCAACATCAGCTGCAACCGGATCTGACATCATTGTCGCAACGGCAATTACGTCATTTTCGCAAGTGTAGTAAGCGCAGAACTTACCCTCAGTCACGTCACCGGTGATTACGATGTCATCATAACCAACACCGTAGCCTAAAAATAATATGCCAAAGTGAAAACCAGTCAACAAATGCAAACGACAAAACGTTACGATTTAAAATTAAAAGATTGTATTTCATAGAACATCTTGAAGGTTTCAAGCTGAAACTTTTCAAATACTTGCAGACGCCGTATCAACGTATCAATTTGCTTTTTGAAAACACTTTTGGACAATGAGCGACAAGTCGTTTTTATCTAAGTTGACAAACAATCCGCTCTCTTAAAACATGTGGTCTATTACCATTGCAACAAAAATATACAGGGTGTTTACAAATAATCGCTACAACTAAAAAAATTCAACAAAATTTGATTTTTTGAGATATTTTCGTTTGGATTCTTTTATAGTTAAAAATAATTCAAGTTTTTCTTTCTTGACTGATACTTCAGCAATAATTGGGTTAGCAATTTAAATTTATTAAATGATTACTCACAATCTTTTGAATTAGGCGGCAAAAGCGGAGTTTTGAAAACGAGCACTCCGCAAGAAAAAGCTCAGTGCATTTCCTGATTTATAGAAACGAAGTCAGACATCCGAGCGCAGCAAAACTTGGGACAGAAGTAGGGAAGAGAGCCACCTGCGAGGTCTGCAATTCGATCATGACATGAAAGCCCTGCGAATGTACCTCTGGTATATGGCGAACGCATAGATTTAATGTCTCCTTTGGATGTTTGAGATAGTCTAGCCCTCTTTTTTTGTATCACATTACCAGTATCCATAAACTTTTAATGCCGTGATAGAATGGTAGACTTCGCAGATGGCTCTCTTCCATATTTGCGTCTAAAGTTTCTACTGTTTCCGCATGTCACTTTCACTATGACACATTTATGATCAGATTGCAATATGACTACTCTACGTCGCATTCGGATAGAAAGAATCTAGTAAAAAAACTATCGCTGAAGAGTTGGCAGTCTAGCAGGACTACTTGCGTAGTCTGTATTACAATTCTAGAGATACGAGCATGTTTACTTTAGCTCTACCATATAAACTGATATCACCAATGATGAGTGCATCACAAAACGCTTTTGTCAGAACAACTTTTTCCAAGCCGTCATCCCATTCAATCTCTAAAAGCAGCAGAGTTCTGTACAACCAAAAATTGTGGGCCTGCAGCTATTTATTGAAGTTGAAGTAAATTGTAATACATTACTAACAGCTGTTATCGTGCATGTCAACATTATGTAACAGCACTGCATCTGCAACAACCAAAACAGGGCACGCTATTCAAAAATCAATATCAAGAAAAAAAGATAGCATATTGTATCAAAAAATGTTTTCATTGATGTTCAAACAAAAAAATGTCGTGAACGGACAAAAAATTCAGAAATACTGAAAAGAACATTTGTGCATTTTTAATCTATATATATAAAACTCAAAGTTTGTCTGTCTGTCCTCTATAGAAATAAAACTGGAGACATTTAGATACAAACAAACATATGAATCTTATATAACTTTTTCCAGGGAAGCCAAGTACGGTATTTTGATTTCGATCAGAATCGTCTATGGGGGGCTACGAGGCTATATTTATTCAACCAATATTAAAATACTAGAGTTGTCTAAAGTTTTTGTTAGGTACCACAAACAGAAAAAAATTTGTGACAAATACAAATCCAAATTTTAAGGCGATAACCAAGACTGTACTTTTAGGGAATTTACCCGTCGTTGATCAAGAGGCAAAGCAGCAGACAAGTTTATGCCCATAGGCATGCCATATCCAGGCAGCGGGAATCTCAAGAACAAAAAAACATTGAGATGCCTCCTAAGAAGACACTTAAATTTGGAAAATCTGCAGATCCACGAAGAAAACATGTAGCAAGAGCATCAGAAACAGAAGAACGGAGGCAATGCAGAAAACAAGTTGATGCCCATAGGCATGCTATATCCAGGCAGCGGGAATCTCAAGAACAACAACAAACCAGGAGACACATTGATGCTGAGAGACATGCTATATCTCGACAGCAGGAATCACAAGAAAACCGTCAAATAAGGCTTTTGAGAAGTAGGAGCAGGCAACGTGAATTGAGGTTTCAACCATTTACTACAAGGCAATGGAAATAAGATGCATTTCATTATGATCCAAAACATGATTATGCAGCTGAAGAAGTAATCACTATTGGTTCTATGTCTAAGGTCTGCAATTATTGCAGAGCTAAAAAATGGGATAATGAACCTCCTGGTGTGTGCTGTTCTAACGGTAAAGTTCAATTGGCAACGTTTCAAGAACCATCACAACCTTTAAAAAATCTTCTTACCGGCTCCACTTCTGACTCAAAACATTTTCTTCAGCATATTCAAAAGTATAACTCAGCATTTCAAATGACATCTTTTGGAGCAAAATTTGTTACACAAGGGGGATTTATGCCAACTTTCAAAGTTCAAGGTCAAGTTTATCATAGAATTGAAAGTCTTTTACCAGAAGAGAATGAAAACTGTCAATTCTTACAAATCTATTTTATGGGGAATCAAGAAAACCAAGCTCAGTTTTGACGCTACAATCAGTTTTGATTACGTATATACAATCCCTGCTCCCTCACAAGTATTAATTGTCATAATTTGTGGCAAGATTCTTTGTGAGCATTGCCAGTCATGATTAAAAGAATATGATAATCACAATTCCGTGTACAAGAATTGTGAAAGTACATAGAATTCATTAACTTTTCGCTACTGCTCACACAACAGCTGGATGGGTGAAGCCGGCTTGGCCGGTTGAATCGAAATACTAAACCTGGACATTACTGATGGAGGGCCTCTGACGGGCGACGCCGGCAAAGCCGGCTATAAATCTATATATATAAAACTCAAAGTTTGTCTGTCTGTCTGTCCGCTATAGAAATAAAACTGGAGACATAGATACAAACAAACATATGAATCTTATATAACTTTTTCCAGGGAAGCCAAGTACGGTATTTTGATTTCGATCAGAATCGTCTTTGGGGGGCTACGAGCCTATATTTATTCAACTGTTGCCAAATGCGCTACAAACAGTTGCCACAAAATAACTTCGTAAATTTTGCCTCGATTATTATCGCGTTTCAGTAGTGTAGTGGTTATCACGCTCGCCTCACACGCGAGAGGTCCACGGTCGAGCCCGGGCTGAAACATAGGTTTTATTTTTGATACAATTACACGTTTTATGGAGTGACCACAAAGAAGTCAAAATGGTATTTTGATCAGAATCGTCTATGGGGGGCTACGAGGCTATATTTATTCAACCTATATTAAATATAGAGTTGTCTAAAGGTTTTGTTAGGTACCACAAACAGAAAAAAATTTGTGACAAATAAAAATCCAAATTTCATTGTTATGAGCAAGACTGTACCCGTCGTTAATCGGGTAAATATAACTTTTTCCAGGGAAGCCAAGTACAGTATTTTGATTTCGATCAGAATCGTTTATGGGGGGGCTACCAGGCTATGGGGCTCTACTAGAGGCCTATTTGTATCTATATATATAAAACTCAATGTGTGTCTGTCCGCTATAGAAATAAAACTGGAGACATTTAGATACAAACAAACATATGAATCTTATATAACTTTTTCCAGGGAAGCCAAGTACGGTATTTTGATTTCGATCAGAATCGTTTATGGGGGGCTACGAGCCTATATTTATTCAACCTATATTAAAATATGGTTATTCAATGTAAAAATTTAATCAGTCTTTACATTTTACCCGATCAACAACGGGTAATTTAATCAGTCTTTACATTTTACCCGATCAACGACGGGTAATTTAATCAGTCTTTACATTTTACCCGATCAACGATGGGGTAAATCCAAGTACGGTATTTTGATTTCGATCAGAATCGTCTATGGGGGGCTACGAGCCTACATTTATTCAACCTATATTTACTCTTTCGCTCCCGTCCGCCATTTTTACAAACCACAAACAGAATGTTAGAAAGGTTTATATATAAACGTTTTTGCTTTAACGATATGTACGCAAACAATTGCGCGAATGTCCGCATTTCTGTTTTTGCCGGTACACATACTGTCGCGGGAGCGAACGCATGACGATCGCTTGCCGGTAATTATACCCGCGCGGAATCGAAAGAGTTAAAATATGGTTATTTAATGTAAAATTTTAATCAGTCTTTACATTTTACCCGATCAACGACGGGTAAATCTGCGGTATTTTGATTTCGATCAGAATCGTCTATGGGGGGCTACGAGCCTATATTTATTTTCCTTCTCTTTACATTTTACTCGATCAACGACGGGTAAATCTATATTTATTTTCCTTCTCTTTACATTTTACCCGATCAACGACGGGTGGAAATCTGCTAGTTGTTGAATATTTTTCTTGAGAAAGTACACGTGTTATAAAAGGACACGTGGTAGCCCAAAATAAAGCAAATTACTGCCTTTTCAAAATTAACTGCAAAGCAAACTATTTAACACAAATATATTGTACATTCCAAGAGATGAAAAGGCGAGGTGAGGTTTTGCCATAAGCTTTTTACTGTATAATGCACTCATCAATGACGGTATCGCAGCAAATACAAAAGTTAAGAGGAATCTTTGTCACCATCTGCTACCGATTCTACCTTGTACCCATTTGTCACGTTCCTCAACAACTATAGGTTATAGACTATATTTCACGACTCAACGCGATCCTCGTAGTTGAGTCGTGAAATATTGTAAAGAATTTGTTATTTTTCTAGTTCTGCAATTAGGCAGTTACATGTGCAATTTGAAGTCGTAAAAATCCATAAAATGGATTAAAACTGAGATGTGCATTCCACATTGTGCAACCTGCGGTCCAGGACGCGAAATTTCATAGCCTTGGATGGCAAACCTATCGCTTACATCTCGGAAAAACAATCTCCACAATAAAACTGGTCTACACACGTAATGTAAAAACATTTGATATAAATGTTGCTTGAAAATACTGATTTTAAAAAAAAAGGCCTACACTGGCATTTTTGGTAAACACTGCCACCAACCGCTGTTTGGAAGCTTATTCGTGCGTAGAAACAACATAGATTACAAATTTTGACCGGCTCACAAAAATTTCAAAATGTGTGAAATTGGCGTACCAGCAAAAAGGTAGCACACCACTGAACTAAAATATAAATTTATTTAAGTCTAATTACTCGACAGTTATACTGTAATAAAAAAATAGTGTTGCTCTCTGGCGATATGAATAAAAACAGCTTTACACCAAAATAAATGCATACCTATGGTTATCTCCTAGCTGATAGTTTTTTATGTTTAAATTTTGTTTCTTATGAGGGTTAGTTAACTTGCCTTATCATTGTGAGGAATGAGCCTTGGTTAGAAATTATGAATAACTACGTTATATTTCTGCACTCAGTGATAAATAAAATTTGATACAAATTTATTAGATTTGTACAGGTGTGTCGCAAACTCTTGTTATTCTATAAAGCGTGCCTTTGGTAAAAAAAAGTTAAAAAACGCTGATGGTCTACATCTAAAAACTCTAGTTGATGCCGGTAAAAATTTCCTGGTTATTGGAGCTCCATAACCTTTTGCCATAGTGCAACAATTGCAATACCTAATGCCTTTGATCATATTTGCCTTAGCCTTCTAATCAAACACGTCACTGCGATAGTGAAAATCTTACAAATTTTTTCAAGCCCATTTACCATCAAAAAACTACTTTTATGCAGTGTAACAAGCTGCTTTCAAGGCATGCATAAATGACAAAGCAATGCTGAAAGACGAATCATCACACTCTAAAATAAGCAAATACAAAACAGCATAACAAATACTTATTGCGTAAACTGGATCTATTGTAAGATATCGCATGCCATGGTCAGGCAAAATAAGGCAGTTAATGTCAGGCTGGGCCATAAGTCACTGCTACAATACGCAAACTAGATTTGTAACCAGAAAAAATGTAACAAGTAACGATGGAGCTAAATGTAATTTATATTGCGCATGAATATTCCTTATTGTATTCCTCATTGTAAATAAAGTTTCTGCTTCCTAAATCTTTAAAAATAGGCTGCAGCAGTTGACAATCTTCAGCTACATCTGCTAGCTCAATAATTTCATAGAAATAAGGCGATTCGCTGATTTTGCTCCGCCTCAAAATGTAAGCCAGGCTTTCAAGTATTTTTCTAACTAGTGTGACAAAACATCTAATTAAACCTCGACATACCTGTGTACCGCAAACTTCTTTTATATTGCTGAGTCCAAAAAAATGGCACCGACTTCACAACCTGCATGTCACTCTCTCTCACTACCATGTTAGTGGCTGCGATTTTCCCATGAAAATGAGCCATCTGCCAATGCTGGATGTTAGAAGGTTTCCAGTCGCGCAACCTGGGAAAGATTAATTGGTCGCATAACAGATCTACACACTGACTATTCACATTTATTAAAATATTAAAACCAATGGATCAGTGATATACATCTCCATCTCACACTCGCTGAAAAATCTTTAGTTACACATGGAATAAGCTACCCATAGATTTGACAGTACAGCTGACATACGGCGTTTCTATAATAAACACTAGAACCAAATAAGAATACTACACGGAAAATGCTTTTATAAAGGACATAATAACGTGACGATTAAGCACGAATCGAACACTCAAAATATCAATGTTAGGTCGAAGCAACATCACTCTGAGCTACGTTACGATCATACTACTTGTCTGTTCCTCTCCCGTTTGAAAAGTGAAGCTGAAAAACGTTACAAATGGGTATTCAGCACCCGATGGTAGTTCGCCCTACTGGTGTTACAACCACCAGTCTGCAATTGTATTCACAACTGGTTTGAAAAGAGTATGTTTGATTAGCTTTGAAACCAGATTAGTTTCCTGTCACACTGCTGCGCCAAGAAAGAAGAGGATAAATAAACCAAGCATACCAATAAATAAACAAATAAAACAACATACATTTGAGGGTACATGGCAATGTCACCACCAGCAAAAACATTTTCAATCGGTTCCCTTGTTTCAGCATTCAGCACTCTCATATGCCGGTCAACGTTTACAAAACCATGACTGGTCAAAGAGATGCCGCTACTTCGCAGAAACTCCGTAGAAGGAATAATACCGATTCCAGCGATCACAAGATCCGCCTGAAAAAAGATATTCAGTCATGGCCACGACTGCCTCTCTGAAATTTATCAGCTGCAAGAGCAAAGTGGTGTCAAATATGAAGCAAATATAGAAATAATAAAAGTTAATTAAGTATTACATCTTTACCATACGGTTACGGTAAACTTTTACCGCCATCACCGCCGTGTGTTTTAAATAAAAAGCCTTTTCAAGTTCTCCAAAAAAAATGTTAAACAAGAAAAGAGTCGTAAAATATCTCTATAATCAAAATCCTGTGAAAAAAGAAAAGTTTTTATCTTAAAAAAAAGGTCAAACACAGTAAGTTCCGATTACGGAGGAAATTTCACTCTTTGCTCTCCCCTCTACCCACCATTAAGTCCAGTATTGCAGGTTTTACGCAAAGCAACTTACTTTTAAATCACCTTCGAAATTATAAGTGCAGTAATAACGTGCACAGATTAGTATACAGGACCACGCCATCACACAATACACATATCTAGTTACCAAAGCGGCAGGTATAGGTATTGCGAATAATAATTACTGCATAAAAGAAAAGTTTCTGGACAACGCATTACGCTTTTAGGTTCGCGCTTATTTACCAAACCCTTTATTTTGTTTTTGGCCAGGGCAGAAATATAACTGGAATAAATCCAATAAGTTTGCTAAACCTCTTAACAATAACTCAACAACTGCAATGAACTGTTAATACGCTCCGGTACGAGGTGTATCTATATTTGGGTTAAGGTCGAATATTTAGAGGAGTTTCTAATGTGGTGTCACTAAAAAATCTAAAGGAGAGAACCTGAAATACAATATATTTAAATTTAGTCTGATAACAGAAAAAGCGGGATTGACATTAATGCATCTGACCCAGTTAGTATTTTACCAAGTGAGCAGACATACCAGCTATAAATAAAATGTGTTAACTTAATTAATTTCTATTATAAGTATAATAACAATTGAGGCGATAAATAGGATATGACGTAAAGCTTTCTGTGCAGACAGAAGCCCGAAATAACAGCCAACGTAGGGAAGAAAAACGGGTTTGGTTCGATCCGTGCCGGGCCATAACCAGACAATTTTTAGTGTAAACTTTCCATAAATGTTTGAAGTATCACAGCTAGTTTCTTTCAAAATCTCAGTACGGTTAAATATGACAGAAACTTTCAGTAAAAACTTTCATTTATTTCGGTCATGTTAAAATACTTGCGTTGCAAAGTGCCGTTTACATCAAAAATTTATCAAATCAATCAAACCGTATATTGTTCAACTATTCTGTGCAGTCAGCTATTAGGGCAGATGCACCAACGCTACAATGCATGCGATTGGCACTTCGCAGCCAGAGTAACTGAGCTTCATAGTAATTATATAGCTACTCCTCAATCGAGTTTACACCTATGCGCATTGGCTTGTCTGCAGTTGCCAACAACAAGCGGTTTCTTAGCGATGTGCGTGGAATCAACAGAAGATTGAGACCACGGGCAACGGTAGCGTTTTCTGCATTACATTTAAGCGCGAAGTGTTCGGTATAACAATGAAATTGTGTGCTTCTCTTAAGTGAGCAGAGATAGTAGATACGCATTACGACCATTGTGAAATTGGAGAAGCCAAGGTTAAAAGATAATGGCGTTGCTACAAATCTTGATTCGGTTAACACTAGACCATTTAAAGTTGGTTTCGGTCTGGGACCAAAAAAAGAGTACAATGTTGGATTCAATGTTATTTTTATGCTAGTGAAAGCCATTGCATGTTACATCCTGTCGCAAGTCACATTTGAAACGTTAGTAAATACGTAGTTTCCAATGAATTTTTTCAATTTGAACAGCAAAAAACAGGAGGTCATCAACATTACCACCATAACATTTGTTATTTGCAATAAAATATCGTGATATCTCAAAAGGACAACAAATGATAACAAATATTAAGCGGTTATTTTTTGAGTTAATGCAAAGGTTAATAATCTACAGTACTTCCCATGACGCACTCTTCTTTTCTCGCTGTAACAACACCAACAGTTTGCAAAACGTTATCCATAAAAATGTTCGTTTCATTTTGATTAGCTAGAGATTAGTTTGTGAAAGATATAGCAAGCAATGCGGTGTCACTAAATTATTGATGATCATGTGAAGTGGTTGCGTACAACAAACAGCGTGTAAGAGCAAAAATGGAAAAGTTGACGTATTCCGTGAAAGCTTGTAATTTCAAAAAGATATGAAACTCAATCCTTGTAACGCAAGATTAACCATTCTTCAAAATTTTTGGCCGCTAACCCCGAACTGCCTTTTAACACAAGATTAACCATTCTTCAAAATTTTTGGCCATCACAATATAGGGATGTGAATGACACAAAACAGTACCCTATACGTATGACTAAACAAAAATAAAACTAGATTGTAGGGAAGAGTTTGGGCGAGCTGAGTAAAATCCGCAAAAACATTAGAGCACTTTTAATTTGCTATCTCAACTTGGCAAATATAGTAACAAGCTCCAAAAACACTTACTGGGATGTAATGGCTATTTGGAGTGACAGCCAGTCACACAAAAATAATGGCATGCTTGAGGGAGTAAAACAAAATGCTTCCAATGTGAACCTTGCGAAGTGGATTTAGTCTTTTTTGTGGAAAACCTCTTTCAGGCAGTACACTAACGTAATTACAAGTGATGCCCAAGAACGCAAGAATTATGTTCGTAACATGTGGAATCAGAATTGCTATTCTGTGAAGGTGGCATTTCAAATTGGAATGGTTGACATTTTACAAATTGTTATTTAATGTTCGCTGTTTTGGCAAAAATTCATTTGCAGTCGAAGGAAAATAGAATGCCAGATGTGACAACTAACAGCTTTCTTTGATTGAACGCTAAATGCAATGTACAAGCATGGAACACATAGACCTATTTTTGCTCTTAACTAGCAATAGCAAAGAATTATTCGCAATTTGATTTAAATGCACCCCGAACTGCCAATTTAATAAGAGCTTCAGCTAAACCATCGCGCCATAAACATACGACTACACACAGGAAACGAATAATTGCCAAAAATAATGCCGCTTGATCATTCTCACGCACTGTTTGAAATGATTCAAAACAATATAAATATTAAAGTACAGAGGAAGTGATAAAACATTTCACTATCCTTTATACAAAGCTGCTTAGTAGCACAACCTCAAATAAAATCTTTAGCATAGTTGGTGTTACGTGCTTTTTGCGTATCATTTTCGTTTGATTATTTCATATTAATCAATTTCAAATCAACATTTATTATATGTTAATGTGAGACAGTTTTAAAAACAAATGCACATAGCAAAACTACTACTCAAAGAGTATTATCACTATGAAGGTCGTTTTATACAGCATGCATTTGAAAGAAAACCGCGAAACTTGTTGCTTTTTTTTATAATCCTTTTCTACGTTTCTAATCAAGGGCGTCTTCTATCAGTATGCTTGGAACAATATCTGTTCTTAAAGATAGCTACATAATGATCAGCACATGTTCAGACGCCCTTATACGGCTGCCAATCTTGTTAATCAGCGGTTGTTAACGACAGTCGGCAACTTCACTTAGCGCATCTCGTACAATACATTTTTCAAAATCATTCGTGTGCTTTCTAATCAATAGCGGCAACCACTTTTTTAAAAATTATTCTGCACGTATTCTAATTGCGGGCATCTTTTAATTAACTATATAAAGTGTTTTACAAAAGCGCATTTCTGTTTCTATTATTTTGCCAAGCGTAAGCACAGATTAGCTTGAGAAATAAATTATGCAAAATCATTTGTGCAAAACATGTTTTGAATCCATAGCAACATTGTTACATTGAATATGGCTTGGTAATTTAAACAATACAAGCCATGCTTTGTAGAACGCCAATTCGCAAACATCTTAAAACATTATCAATAGTTCACCTGCAATTCTGATCCATCTCTTAAAAGAGCTCGTCTAACTTCATCATTCTCGCCTTGCAGTTCAGCAACTGAAGCGTTCATAAAAAATTTCACTCCATTGCGTTCATGCAACCGCTGGATAAACTTTCCAACCTGGAATAAAAATGCGCAACTTAATAAGTTCCTAGTTGGTTAGCCAGTTTCACCTTTATCCTTCATTGTGAACGGTCACAAAGAAAAAAATAAAAGATTACCACAAATGAACACTAAGCACACAAAATGTGACATCAACTAAAAATATAGCCACAGTGGAATCATGATGGTTAGATTAGGGCAAGCGCCAACTCATTTCGAGTCAGGCATAAACGCACACCAGTGGCACTATTATTGTTGAGATAGACTGGTACTGGAGGGTGAATAACACCCACGAACTTGTCGAATAAGTAAAATAGCAATCTGATCAGGTGAGTTGGAGCACTTTTCTAGCAAGCAATTCTCACTTCATGAGCGCAAACTAAGTAACCAGTCTCATTTAAATATGTTGACAATATATAACATATACGCAGTAAAAATATCAGTGAGCAGACATAATAGCAAAGTTTTAAAAATTTACACGCCAAACAGTTCACATAAGATGTGCATACCTTATTTCCCAATACACGTTCGAACGGTACACTAAAGAATTCACACACGCTAACTGATCTAGCTTTTTGTATCAGTGCTGAAGCCAGCTCCATTCCAATAAATGATGCGCCAAAGATCACCACGTTTCTGCCTTTCGCTTGTTTTGCGATTGCGTTTGCATCATCAGGAGTACGGAGCACAAAGACATTTTTCAAATCCCATCCTGGTATAGGAAGAGTACGAGGTCTACCTCCTACAAATAACAAACAAATCATTATGTCATGGTTATAGATTGATAATTTTGTATGGCAGCGATTCATCGTACGATCGCTGTTGTATGTTTTTGAACGCAGTGTCGTTTGAACAAGCTGTATTAACTTCGTCATATGATAAGATAAAAAGATTTAGATTGAAGTAAACATGGCCTAATCAAGCCGCGTTACATATACACCCGGCAAAACTGTGATTAAAATTAAGATTTGTGTTGCATCAGAAGAGACGTGATTGCGGTATGCACTTACAAATAACCACCTGTTTAATTACATTTAATCAGCAAGCAAGCAAGCAGGGTTTTAATTTCAGCTTTCCTTACTAAAAAGTGATGGCACGCTCTTACTGCAGAATGCGCACAATTATTTATTGTGAAATTCGAATTTAAGAACATTTGTGCCAAATTTGATTTCATAATTGGACAAAAAAATGAGCTGAACTAATTGATCTTTGGCCAACCACTAAAACTAGCGAGCAACATAATCTTCAAAATATGCCAACAACTGATGGCGAATACCAAGTCGGTTTGCAACAAACATGAAGACAAATGTTTAGTAACGAAAAGCCATGAACAACTCCCAGTCAGAGTTGAGTTGAGTTTTATCAGTCATACTGGCTGTGTTCATGCCCGCATCGAGTTATAAATCGACGCAATATACTTCTGGCACGGCACATTTCTACCACAAGAATTGTGCAAAACAAAGAATTGATAAAAATCGCTTTTCCAAGTGCACGTCAAGGAAGAAAATCTGAGGCTTGAACGCATGAACTTGCGACTATGGCCGCCATCAAACGGTAGGCTCTCCACGAGCCGAATAGAGCAGTAATAGAGGAAAAACATTTAACATTTTACGATATAACGGCTCAGTCTGTAAGGAACATAAAAAGTATAGGTCATGCAATGCATACTCGTAGTTTTGCAAATAAACAACCTCTATGTTGATGCAAAACTAGCTCTTACACACAAAAAAACATGAAAAACCATAATTCATAGTTTTGAAAACCTATTACAAACGTTGTGTTTCGTGAAACAAAGTACGTGTCAGATAATTCTCTCAGATTACTTTTTGTATTATGTTGTTGTCACTAATGAATACTTTAATTTTCAAACCAAACTAATAATAACAAAAATATAATAGCATTGGTTATATAAGTAAATAACTATTGGCCAGCAATATCTGCATGCATTTTGCATTACCTGACTTCTAATAAATAGCAGTTTGTGACAATTACCCTCGTTTGGCTGCAGCGCTAGTCACGCAAATGCACGATGCAAGCATAACTGGAACGCAAAACCAGGTTTGAACGATAGCTGATTTACCAATAATCTTTAAAGTTTACTCTTCGATGAACTAGGAACAAAAGTGACAGTGACATATTAGAACGTAAACTTGAAATGGTTACAAAAAAAAATTGTACCAGTTGCTATCATGAGTTGATCATAATATATTTCATCTCCGTCATCGAAAATAACAGTCTGATCCTCTAAATTTACATCACTTGCTCTTTTTTCTAGTAAAACACGAATATTGAGAGCATCATAAAACTCTTGAGGACGGAGATAGAGACTCTCGGGATTGTTGTCCATACTTTTGCTCAATTTAGTTCTACAAAACACAAACAGTTGTAACATGGACCTATGTCAAAACATCTAATGTCAACCAATTATAAAGAAGCCCACAAGTCAGTTTCACAGATCGCAAGATGAACCAAAAGTTTGGGAAACTAAAACACAGCTTTATGATTCTCATGTTAGCAGCTTTTCCTTACCAAAAAACGCACAAAGAAAAAAATCAAGAACATTCAAATAATACGGTGTACCTGTCATATGGTAGAAACCTTTCCATAGTGACAATTGTAACCGAGCCAGTGAAAGACTTTTGTCTCAAAGTTTCTGCACAGGATACAGAAGTGGGGCCACCACCAATAATTAAAATATGTGGACCATTTTCGTTTTGACATTGAACCGTTGGTTTGTATCGTTTGTGACTTTTTAAAGCAGACCTGGCTGCTTTAATTACAACTTTATCGCCATCTTGAATAAAAATCTCATGCTTTGGAAGGCAGTCTAAGCCAGGAAAGTCTTCAATGTCCCCCGTATCGATGTTAAAACATGCTCCATGCCATGGACAACGCACAATACCATTTCGTAATGATCCTTTTACAAGAGGAGCTCCATAATGAGTGCATTTTGGACCAATTGCTTTAAACTCTCCCTGATCACGAACAAGTAACGCTTTGACATTGCCAATAGGAACTTCTCTCATATCACCATCCTGCATTTCATCAACTCTGCAAGCATATGCTTCAACCATTTCCTCTTTGCTATTACTTCGACCCATTATATAGTGTTAGTTTACACAATAATAATAATAGCCTATTTCTAAAATGCAGATAATGAGCAAAGCATAAGGTATGTTTTCATTCCCATTTTAATTTATTAAACGAGAACATGCCATTTAACTCATTGAACATCAGACTGATAAACGCCCACACAGGTTGAGTAAGCAGCAACCCATAATGTTGTGAAGTCAGTACTGCCGATAAGCCCTTTTAAGCATCTTTGAAGGCTAGTTTTGTTGTACAACATAAATTACAAGCATATTCCAAAGCAATTACTACTCCTATTATAAATTTACAAGTATCAAATCAACTATTGGTCAATACCACGGTGAAAAGCAATTAGCGGCTAATTATGCTATTTAAATTGATGCAATAAAGAAACAACATAAAATCAAGCATCAATAAATGCAAACATACTTTTATTCACTGAACCTACTTTCAAAGGTTGATACTGGTACTATTTGAATATTGAATGTTTGAAATCGTTGACAACTATAATATGTAAAAATGCAACAATAGTCGTGTGCTAGATGATTATTCAAATCTGCTTTTTTCAAGTCACAATTTTTCAATATCCTGCTCATTGCTTAAGACTACTCTAAACAATAAACTACAGCAAAAATTTGATTCAGATGAGAGAGTCTTCCTTGCAAAGAGAATTACTACAAAGTATCTTTCTAACACCACACCCAGGAGGCATTATAAGATTTGATTGTACAATTATGGTCAACATTAGCATAACGCTACAGCAGACAAGACAAACAGCGCTTGTGGCAAGCTACCTGAAAACGATTTAGGATTTACCATCATCAGAGCATTTCATACACAGTTCATCTACCGCTGCATGCCAAAAAGTACCCTGATAAAATGTTTGCATGTGTACAAACAAATTGCCAAATTACTTAAAATAAATTGGTTAAACAAAATAGTGATTGCCAACCATTCAAAGACCAGTCAAACACTGACTTTATTGGGCAATGGTGCAAACTCTAATTGCACAGCAACCTTATAACCATAATTTTAATACAAATCTATCAAGGCCCCCAAAAGTTATGACAAAATCATTTTGTGGTAAAAACTGCTCGCTACTCAAATACACTGCTGGTCCAACAGAATCAACTTTATGTTGACAGCACAACAAGAAAAAGCTAATAAAAGCACCTTGTGCACTCAAGTTCATGGTTAAGTTTAAAGTGTAGTTTCTACTGACCACAATAGGAAACCTGTAAAAAAGGCACCATTTTTTAAGGGCACTTTCATTTTTCACAAGATCACATAGCCAAAGATGTTTAACAGTAGAAAGATCATTACTTTAACATTACGGCTTGACATGTAAATCTAAATAGTATGAAAATGCTGAAATTAGGCGAAATTATGGATCAGTAATTCAAATTTACAGTTAGAACTAGAATTAAGACTACTTGATTAATTCTTTAGTAGGCCTGATTGTTTAGACTAACTCAAAAGAGTTTAAAGCCCCAAAAAAGTGCAAAATATTACTAAGTAAAGGTTGATTTTACCCAAAAGAAAAAGTTGCTGCCAGAAAATTGCTAGCATGTGCTTGTAGAGTCTTTATCAAAAAAGTGTAAACCGCCTTGTGGTTGGAGACTATTAGTTCATTGGTACTGGCCATTAGCTGTTTAGCCATTATCTATTGTATTGTATTGTTCATGTTTATCCTTCATTCACGAGAAAGCGGATTGTATCACTATATTTTGGATGGGAAGTCTGCACTCGCCTAGGAGTTGCCATTTCTGAGATGTCTGGGCCACCTGTCTTCCACATAAAGGTAGGGATATTCCATTAAGTGCCTTGCCCAAGGACACAGCAATCATTCTTGCCGGGTTGTTATCCACACTATTCCTATTGTGCTGAGCGCCAAGCAGGAAAGCTTTACATACCATTTTTTAAAATCTTTTGGTATGACTCGACATGGAGAATGAACCTCAGGTCTACTGACTGTGAATCAGACACTCTAACCACTACACCATCGCATCGGTTTTTGCTTTGGTTTTCAAGCATTAAAAATTTAGTTTCATACATAAACATGTTGGCAATGTTATCAAGTGGGTTCAAGCTTAGTTTTATTGCCATAATTTTACAAATAGTTATATTAGTTCACTTATACAGTATAACACACAACAATCTAAAACATGCACTTTTTTCATCATTTGCCTGAAAATGTTTTGTTCGTAATTGTTGTTTCAAAGCACACTCTTCTGGTTTGAGCTTAATGAAAATCTAAAACACTAGACTTTGATGTGCTTCAAAAATATCTTAAAAAAATTCCTAAAAAATTATCAACAATGTAGTGTTTTCTGTATTTTTCTTTTAATAACATGACTTACCACTTTAGTCATGTGATCGAAATTTGCTATGTCTTTTTTTGCAAATGTGTCACTACTGCGCTTGTGCAGCTCGGTTAAAATACTTCTTGCTTGGTTTTTGCTGCTTCTTGATTCATATTGCCAGTATATTGGACGTTGTGTTTTTTTTATCACAACTTGGGATTTTGTGAACAAAAATAACCAGTCTCTATGTCTCTCATACATTCAAACTTAAAACAGCTATGTTCATGTGCCTTGCAAACACCATTTTAATATTCCTTTGCCAGAAAGATTAAGGCTTCTTACAAAAAATCTTCGAATTGAGTGTATTAAGTTCTACATTGTATCAAGAATGGAAAAAGTAAACCAGAGTTTGCATTAAACAAGTTCAACATTACGTTTGGACTCAAACTATGGATTGCAGCAACTGCAATAAGTATTGGAGACTGTTGATTCTGCAACCTGCTGATTCAGCAGTTATCCATTCATATTTTGTTGGTGCAAGCCATAGTTAGACTGTTTCAGGTATAAACTTTAGCTTGCACCAACTGCAGTGACATGTAAGGGTGATTGCTGAACTGAAAATTTAATGGTTATTGTGCAGTTTTCCTAACTAATGTTTTTCTCACATTTGATGAAATAAATAAATTCTGGCTATTTAATCAACAACTAGTAAATTTATTAAAAAAATATTAAAACTTGGAAACCCTGAATTAGGCATGGTCAATAACCTTAAACTTAGCAGTTAACACCAGTGTCTGTTAATTTTGTAGGCTATAAGTCTACAGGGCAAAAGGGAGTCCATTGAAGCTGTATAAACCACCTGACTAGTTAGGACTCAGCCTTCCTATTAAACTAGTTCAACACCCATAAGTGATTCTTTTACAAATAAAGCCAACTTTAAGTTGTATACTACTCACCAAATTTCGACTGCCGTGATTTTTAGCACAAGTAAAGAATCATGCCTAAAGACCAGTAAATACGACAGGAAATCGCACCTATTGCGACGCCACAATAAGTTAGAAGTTTCGCAGGTAGTCCTGCACTTGCTAGTGTAGCGTGACAGCAGGCATGTGTGTGTGATTTTAGACACATACAATAATACACAAATACACATAGTAAAAACTAAAATCACACACAACGGCGGGAGTAAAGTGCTGAGCCGCCGAAAACAAACTAACAAAAAAACAAAAACAAGACAAAAAGATGGTTGGCATGGCAGCTTGATGAAGTGCGAGGCACGACAGGCTACACCAGCAACCCAAACCCAACTGATGCTGAAAGGCCTACCAAGTAGGCGTCATGTACCACGTTAAGTTTCTACAGCAAACAAGTAATTTAAAACTGTAAAATGACAGTTAGTTTGGGTCGTGATACCATTCATCTAGCATCATTTAGTAGAAATTTACACCCGCCCTATATTAATCCAAATCTACCTACCACAGAGTTAATTGATTAAAACTAAACAGCAAACGAGCTGCTGCATAACAAACTGCATTGCAGTACTTGTGATCCGGATGATCTATTTCAACTCTGTACTTGCTGCCAGCAGATCACCTTCTATTTTCAACCTGCTTAACCGTACGTAAGCACCTAACCGTCTCACACGAACCAGGAAAACGAGGCGTCAAAATTATTTTTGTCTTTTTTCTCCACGGCACGTGCGTTTTGTTTATAACGCGACGCAGTGAACCAAAAAATATTAAATATGTTTCCAAACAAAAAATAGTAATTATTGCAGTTTGTGCTCAAGACTCACTGGCCAATTACAAAAGCAAAGGCGCTAAGCATCGTTGGCATTGCTAAAGGGGGTCGAAGGACTTATGTCCCCCAAACGTTTTGAATTCAATTAAGCAAAAAAGTTGTTTTATGATACAACGGTTACGAAAATCTCGACCTCAAAAAAAGTATTGTAAAAGAAAATCAAATGGAAAATAATATCTTTGCTGACCCTCAAATCTTCCTTGGGATACATTAACGCAAAGCACTACACAATTATACAGGCCGGCTGCGGTGCTTGAAATTCTAATATTCTACTGAGCTAAAATTCATATTTGAATGATTATTTCTTTGATTTACTCATAGTTAATTTTTGCCAAGCAAAGAAAATCATCAAAAAGTTATTCAAATGTATAACAACGCAGCCTTTCACAAGTAAAAGCCAGGGTGTGTTTAGATATCCTTTGTGAAAGCGTATTTTGTTTTTCAAATCACGCGCTCTTTGAAAGTAAACTCGTATTTAGAGGTGTTATTTGAGGGAGATGATAAAGGAGGATATAGAGTAATGATCCTCTCCAAATGGTAAAACAGTAGTAAAAATGTGAAAAAAGGCCTTTTTGTGGGTATAAATTAAAAAATTGGTGATAAAAATTCGTTACGTTTGTTTGGAGACTTAATTGGGCAAATTTCTCGTCTTAGACTTCACAACATGTTCTTACCAGTGAGGCAGCAAGGAGAGTGTAGTCCTCACAGAGAGCGCACTTAAAGAGGGCGGCCATTTTTGACTTGAAAAAATAAAATTTTAGCTGCGCCTGAACACATGATTCCAACATGGACATTTACAATTTGCTTGATCATTAAGGGAAGACTTATTTTGCTTTCGTTTAGGGTGGCCAAAACTCACTCCATGCTAATGTCTCTACCGACGCGATGGCGTAGTGGTTAGAGCGTCCGTTTCGTAGTCGGTAGACCTGGGGTTCAGTCTCCTTGTCGAGTCATACCAAAAGACTTTAAAAAATGGCATCCGCAGCTTCCCTGCTTGGCGCTCAGCATTTAGGGGAGGTTGTGGAGAACAAGCCGGCAAGTTCGCTTGTTGTGTCCTTGGGCAAGGCACTTAATGGGATGCCCCCACCTTTATGTGGAAGACAGGTGGCCCATAAACCTCGAAAAAGGCAACTCCCAAGCGAGTGCGGACTTCCCGTCCAAAGTATAGCGATACAATTCGCTTTCTCGTGAATGGAGGATAAATGTGGCAAATAAAACAAAACAAAACAAAACTTCCCCCAAAAAACTGTGCATTACCAATCCGTCATGTTACCACAAAATTTTACGCAAATTGATTCAGCAAGTTAAAGTATTGGTAACTGTTAAATATTTTTTACGCGTTTTATTTTGCTGCTAGGCCTGAGTTCTGAAGCATTGGCCTCTTGCTGCGTTATATTGCTGACAACAAGTGAGTTAATTTATTTGACGCCTAACTGGCCTACTTATGCTTTAGGCTGCTTCCAGACCGCTACGATATTCTTCTTTTTTGGCCTTGTGTTAGTTGTTGCTTCAAGTTGCCAGCTAGTGGACAACAGTTTTTCACCTTCTGGTTGCTGGAAGAATTGCTCTTTGCCCTTAGACTTGGGTTTAATTCTTAGGCTTGAAGCTTGGGCATGGTCTTAGGCTTAAGGCTTCGGTCTAATTCTTTAGAAGCTTAAATAAGTATATACTAATATTTATTTCAGTATTGTTTTGTAGTCGAGTTAGCACCTTTCACGATTGATTTATACTTTATTTTTGCATTGACAGAAACCGTTTTCGAATACTCTCTGTGCCGCGAGTGTGGCTGTCGCGTTTATCTGGAAATAAAGAAGTTGCACACTGGCAGAACAGCGATTCAAGAAGGGAGGCGAACTTTAGGCGCGTTGGCTGAAAGCTTCGACTGGGCGTGTGACAAATTCAATGCTTGGCCTACGCTGAGTTAAAAATCTGTTACAGTAACAAAGGCAATAATTGTGTCTTCTAACCTCACGATGGCAACTTTAATTGTTGCGTGTTTTCATGGGAACACATTTTGCGACAATTCTTTCTCTTGGATAAACTGCTTGTGGTAGGATGGCGCTATTCGGACCAGCAATATTATTCGCCTAAAGTTTATAATGGTAACACCACAATGCGGCCTCGATATTTATTACCCACAATTTTGCTTCGGCCTACATAACGTAAAAAGATAGCTGTCTGCATCAATTTTTTATTATTTCAGAGATCATATTCAAGAAAAGAATCTCATCCAGGAATTTTCCAAATTTATGGGCGCATCCTAACCAAACAAATCTCCAACCAAATTAGCAGCCGATCCACAAACTTCTCGTAGAAAAGTAAATTTTGAAAACTCTTTAATACAATTTCGAGCGTATTTTCAAAAACTTTTTGACAATTTATTTAAACTTACTGCTTTAATATTTGGCAAGTGATGCAGCCTCTTAGTAGCTGTTTACTTGGTCTGTATATATCTTCGCCTTAGTTTTTTCCAATTTCAAAGCTTTCCTAAAGAGGCCTCTTCCCCAAAATGATTTCATTCCATCCAGATCACTGAATCAATTGTTTTAGCTTGATCAAAAGTTAAGCATTTATGGACTCCCAAGGGGACCGATGACCCTAGGTTGCGAGCCACTAAGCTAAAGTAAGAGTTGGTGACCTGCGGATCTTTCATTTTTCAACTGCGACTCCGCACGGGCTGAGAACGACTACAACACGGATCGAAAAAAAGCAAGGGAGGGGAATGAAAAGGACACAGCTTTGAATAATCTTTTCTGAAAACGTTGAACTAAGAACAAAGCTCTTTAACCCTAGTTTTGAGAAGAAAGTAGACAAATAATCACTTTCAAAAAATTAATCTCAAAACAAAGATGTTCATGTACATTTGCTGCTACCAGCAGAGCCTTTTTCTTTTCTTGGAAATTGTACGCAAATGGCTCTTCAGACGTTAAAGGTCGTTGACCTGTAGAATCTAGTTCCACACTGGAGTCTGCTCGTAATTTTGAAGTAAACTGTAACTGCCGCACGGATCAATTGCCAAAATATTTTGTGTAAACAAAAGCCGATTTTAGATGTCGAAAGTAAAGATCATGAGGTTGCGAAAGACCAAAAACATTATCTTTAACGACCGCCCTTCAAAAATATGAACCAAAAAATATAAAGCGTTTGTTGACAAAACAACAAAAAAGCGAAATACATAGACAGGAGGTTACACTCTTGTGATCATACATCATCAAACTGCGCTGTCTATAAAAGTGGCTACCACTTTCAGAATTTTTGCATTAAATTGAGTGGGAGTGATGTCGTGTTTTTGTAAATGAAATGGATAAAATAAACAGTTTTGGAATGAACGTTAAATTCATTTTTTGCTGATATTATGGAATGAAAATAGAGTAAGGTAAAAAGTGTTTAAGTTGATTTGTTGTTGCTAATAGTTTGACTAGTGTTCTGGGCGTAACATAAAGGCTTATTTGTAGCCAGCGTCTGGTATGGTTTAATGCTCGAATATTAAGTGTTTTTGAGAATATTGAGCTTAAGTTAATTTTAATTCGAAACTTGTACAGCATATGAAGTAGCAAAAGCATATTGAAAAATTGTACACCTAGATTACAGTGCAGCCTTTTGATTCATTTGCCCTATCATGGATTAGAGAACGGCAGGGAAGATGAGCACCTTCACGTGGTCCCTCCTGTAAGTAGCTAAATCATCGAAGCAGCAATTCAAGCTGATTACTGAAGAAGCAAAACGAAGCTCATCAAGTCAGAGGAAATGATCCTGCTCTCAACGTAGGAAAGCATAAACGGCCCTTTTTAGGGCCTGAGGCCACCCCAGCAAAGCAAATGGCCAAAAAGAAGGAAATTCGGCAAGGGCTACCCTTACGAATAATCCAGCTAAACGTCGAGGGGCTCACCGCCAGTAAACTTGACGTTGTTGAGCGACTGGCCATTCAGCATAACGTAACTATTATCCTTTTACAGAAAACCCACTGCCAAACTGTGGGAAAGCTTGTTGTTAATACCTATGATCTGGCAGGATACACTATAAGCAGAAGAAATGGCCTCGCCGCCTTTGTCAGAAACAATCTATAGTGGAAGCTATCAGATTCTTCTGGAGAACATTTAGATATAGAGTGGCCATGCATTAATGTAGAGGGCAATAACATCATTAATACTTACAAACCCCCTCCTTCACAAATAACCTTGACATCACTGCTGGTTTTTGATACTCCCAGCATCTATGCTGGTGATTTGATTGTCAACATACTGACTGGGAGTACAATAACACCGGCCCTGATGGAGAGTGTTTAGCAGTATGGGCTGCACACAACGACCTGGCCCTTCTTCAAGACCCTAAAAGTAATTTTACTTTCCATTTGGGAAGCTGGAAATCTGATACTAATCAAGACCTAGCGCTTGCGAGAATCGAAACATCTTGCCAACACCCCAATAGACGAGTACTTGGGAAGTTTCTACCGTCACAACATCGACTCTTCCTTATAACAGCCTCTCACCGCATAACAACTACAAGCAAACTGGTGAAGCGCTGGAACTTTCGCAAGGCTAATTGGAAACGCTATGGCACTATTACCAACAATCTTGCCAAGAAGCTTCCACTACCAGATGCACGTAATGCAAACACAGCATACCAAGCTTTCTGCAGTATAACCATTGTAACAATAATAAATCTCTGGAATATTCATGTTATTATCCCGTGTCGACGTAGTTTTTCTGTTTTGGTCATTATTTCCGGTATTTCCCCCGTATGCAAACCGTCGCTTGTTTATTTTGTTCTCAAAGCAATTTTAGTGGTAGCTATTTCCTATACTTCCCCCGTAGGCAAACCTTTTCTTATTTATTTTATATGCGTTTTTATTGGTTGCTCTTTGGGCAGCAGTTTCCGGTATTCCCCCGTTTTCAAACCTTTTCTGTAATTTTTTAGTTTCTAGTAATTTTGATTGGATAACATATTTGGGAGCTTTATTTCGGTTACGTACGAATGGGAAGTATATATACGGGTGGGTCATTTTGAAAACTCAGAGAGACGAAAAAAAACAGACGACAGAACAGAGAAGAAAGAAAAGAAGGGAGGTGAAGAGACAAGCGAGAAGGGAGAAAAATTAGAAGGCAAGGGCCAAGCACTGCTGTAAGGAATGAAGACTATCGGCTGCTAGAAGTGTGGTGTCGGTGATTGGCTACGTGCGAAAGCTTGTATATTAATAGAGTTGTGTTGTTAAAGAGTGGGCTGGCAACCTAGCTTCTCAAGCGTAAGTTTTTAGGCCGAAGGATAAGGTATAGAAGGTAGCCGTTGAACTCTACCGAGCTAATCTTCTAGTCATCGAATCGTCATCTGCCGGTCACTAGGGTACAGGGCAGGTGACTAAACGGTATTCGGCGACAACCATCAATGCTGCAAAACAGTGTGTTTCTCGTGGCAAGAGAAAGCTATATGTCACGAATAAGGAAATTTGCCTTGAAGAGTAGTTTTCATGTATGTGTAAAGTGCTGTATCATTTGTTCGCTCGGCTACGGATTGAAAAAAAAAGACCTTTTTCCTCGCAATTGGATTTGCTGTAAGTACGCCTTTATTATGTCACAATCCTTATTACGACATAATACGATTCCAGATTGATCTAGTGATTCTAGCTTCTTCGAAGAATTTCGATAACCGATTACATAACTAATAGTTTTTTTTTCTTTTTTCAGGTGATTTCGTTCTAGCGTTTTCTGGATTGTTTTTTTCGATTTATATATAACGCGAGGGGATTTTTGTTAGTAGTAATTAGAGTGGTAGTAGAGAGAGTAGTAGAAAAGTATGTAGTGGGGAGAGAGAGATTGATTGACAGAGTAAAGAAAGGAAATTATTTTTTTGATATTTTATTGTGGATTCTGTGGACGTGGCGAGTATTTGAGCAGTTATTGGTGAAATTAGTTTTGGCGGTTTCCTGATTGTGTAGTAAAGCGATTAATTCTGAGATCGTTGAGCGAAGAAGCTTGAAGTCGTGGAGTATTATTTCTGCAAATACATTATTCTGTTCTTAACGTGGTTTAAAGTGTTTTTAGTGGAAGCCAATCTTTTCCAAGTTTTATTAAGTTGCAGTCAGACCTAATTATCCGAGCGATTATCATAGGTCGCCTCAATTTTAAAAGAAATTTAAGATTGAGATAGAATCAAAAGTTCTATATTATTATATCAAAACGCGACACTCTATATATATATACCATGCTGGAATAAAGAATGCGAAACTCTCTTCTAAATTACCCAAGCCTCTTCTGGCAATGCATCAGATATTGCTGCTTGCTCCCTGATCACAAGGCTTGATGATAACAGGCGTACATGATGGGAAGAGACTGTCCAAAACTTAGACTTTACACATTCGAGTCGTAAGGCGTGGAGAACACTAAATAAACTAACTGGCAGGTCCAGAACATCTCTTGGATAACGCCCCATTACTGCCAATGTCATTGCATTACAACTCGTGAATAATGGGACTTATCCTGCCGGGAATAAAGACATGGCTCACCAGGTGTCTTGAGAAGCGTCTGGACTATGGAAGATTCCAACGCCACCAGATCACAACATCTCCGATGAATTCTCTGATAATGAGCTCGCCTCATTACTGAATCTCCTTAAGCCAGGAAAAGCACCGGGCCCAGATCATATATGCTCGGAATTTATTCTCAATGGAGGCAAAGCACTGAAATCTTGGTTACGTGAATTTCTGTCTTCCTGCCTGCACCATCTCAAGATACCCAAAATCTGGAGACGGGCTGATGTGGTTGCCATACCGAACCTCAACAAACTCCTGGATGACGCTAGGAGTTATCATTCTATCTCACTCCTATGTGTTCCATATAAAATCCTTGAACGGCTCATCCATTTCCGTGTCGAGCCAATAATTGACCCTCTCTTACCACCTGAACAAGCGAGTTTTCGACGAGGTCAATGAACTCTAGAACAGGTCACTCGTATGAGTCAAGATATTGAGGATTGCTTTGAAGATAAAAAGAAAGCTGGTGCTATGTTTATCGACCTCACAGCAGCATACGACATCGTATGGCTTCGGGGCCTTGCCTGCAAGCTCCTTCGACTTTTGCCGGATAAGCACGTGGTCAAGATGATGATTGAGCTTATCTACAATCGTAGCTTTGCCCTTACCAACGGTCGTGGAGTGAAAAGCAGGTTGCGACGACTCAAAAATGGCGTCCTTCAGGGTTCTGTTCTGGCTCCACTCCTTTTTAACTTTTACATCAATGACCTCCCACCAACAACTTCTAAGCTATATACCTATGCCGATGATTTGGCCATAGTGCATTCGGCTGCTGAATGGTCCTCATTGGAAAAGACTCTTAACCAGGACATGGAAAAACTATCATCATATCTCCAAAATTGGAGATTAAAACTCAGCAAAACCAAAGTCGTGTTGATAGCTTTCCTTTGAACAACAGGGAAGCCAAGCGTGAACTTAACATCATAGTTGATGGAAATAACCTGCCCTACAACCCTACTCCTACTTATCTCAGGACCACCCTGGACAGGATCCTTATCTATCGACACCACTTGGAGACCCTGCGCAAGAAACTTACATCACGCGTCGCCCTGGTTCGTCGATTGGCGGGTACTAGCACGTGCAACAACTTTACGCATCACCACCCTGGCTCTTGTCTACTCCACCGCCGAGTACTGCGCACCAGTATGGAGTCGCAATGCACATGTGCATCTGCTTGACAGAATTAATGATGCCTTGCGCATGTTGACGGGATGCCTGAAACCAACAGCCCCTGGGTATCTTCCAGCTCTCCCTGGCATTCCCCCTGCTGAGCTTCTCCGTAAAGCTGCAACACTCTCACTGTCACGTCAGTCTTTAGAATCACGCCATAAACTCCACAATTATTTCAACAGACGAGCAAAAAAGAGGCGCCTTAAATCAAGAAAACTATTTGTCATCGAAACGCAAGGCTTGCTGGCTCAAAATACCAACGCTCCAACATGGTACCATAATACCTGGAAAGAGAACTGGCCAAAACCATCTCACGTCTTCACTCTTTCGTTACCGATGTAGGACTATTACCAACAGGTCATGAACTCATCCGGTCAGCCTGGGTTCGGCTGAATCGTCCTCGCACTGGCAACGGACGATTTAGATCTCTGATGTACAGATGGGGTCTGACAACAACTGCAGTTTGTGATTGTGGTGCAGAACAGCAAACTTCTGAACATTTATTGTATCAATGCCCTATTTTCAATCTAACCAGAGGGCTATTGGTATTGGATGATAACACCATCGATTGGCTGCTCAATGTATGCTCAGATATTTGATCCCCTTTAGATGATTAGACAACAATATCTCAAACGAAAGAAGGGAATGATGGGTGAAAGCAACATACTTTTGAAATTTTTTGTCAAAACAATGATCGCAGGCCAGTTACATTAATATATTAGATACAACTTTATGACCTTGACTATCCCTTAAGCAATTATCTTAGAGCTATTACCTTGGGGGCTGGGTTAAGCAAAGTGTAATTAAAAACTTAGAGCATTGGATGTAAAGATCAGATGATGGTTAATTTTGCTTATTTCCCTACTGGTATGGAGATATTTTTTAAAAAAAGAATAATTGATATTTGCGTGATACTTCCCTTAAGGCCAATCTTTTTTGGAAAATTGACAGTCGCTATTAAGCTTGGACTGGCCAATTGCAGGGCCTGATTTCCATAAAATCACTTTTGAATAACACATTTGTTTGTGAGTAACAATCTATAATGAATTCACTACTATATTTAATTAATTTTGCATTAGTTACCAAAATCACTCCTAAAGTTGATGTTCGCCCACCACATTTGGTCAGCCCTCTTTTTCGGGCCAAATGTGTGACATCATATGATATGTAACTTTTCTAGGCGATTGAGGCGTTTTCGTTTTGCTTTTGTTGTCGACAGCCTGTATGCGATGTCAGATATGTTTAAAACATTGATATCTTAGATGAGTTGTCGACAACTTTAGTTCATAGTCAATAATAAGGGTCACTGGTAAGTAGCCAAATGACCACAATGATCAAATAGCAAAGAAAAGATTTTTAAATTATTAATTGCTATTGAATTTTTAAATTTTAAATTTTTATAAAGCAAAGATCAATAACAAAAAAGGCATTATTAACCAGTGACCTTTATTACTGACTAACAAAAAAAGGTTCTTAGCACGAAAGTGAGGAAAACAATTGCTTTAGAGCTATGAACAGTCTAGGTCTGAACAAGACCATTTAGACAGGCTTCAATCTTTTTTTCATTTGTGTCAACTAAAATAAAATTTGGTGACCATGGGGTAATGGGACTGAAACGTGATCAACTATAAGGTTTTAATGATGATCTTTTGCTCCCAACAAGGTATGTTTGTAGAACTGTAGAAAAGAAATATTTCGGCAAACAGAACAATTTATTTTTTTGAATGCGGCAGAAAACGTCAAATCACTCGGATGTTAAAAAGCTAAGATGCTACCTGAATGTGTCTAAAACAAATATTGTGGTCTATGAATATTATCGAATATGTGAAGCATCATATAACTTACAGTTTAACAGTGTAAAATGGACTTAGTGAATAGGAAGAAGGAAAAAAGATAGCCAGAAATTGCTTCTTTTACTTCTCTGATTACGTATAGGACAAGCAAAAACTTTGAAAACAAGCTAAATCCTGTTACCATAACGGCATGAAAATGCATTTTGTTGATTTGTTTGATAAGTAAAAGCTTATGTTGTCAATTAGAATCCACCAACCACCGAATATCATTTGGAAGTACCTGTTAAAACGAGTAACCTTTTTTGAAACTTTAAAGATATTTGTAACGAGTTCGTGGAACAGAGACCCTTGGGGTAGTCTCCGAACCCGAGACAGATTGTTGTGAAGCTGTATAACAAAATAGATGAAACGCACTCCTTGCACTTCCTTTCTTTTGTCGCCTAAACTTTCGTGCACCAATCCTTTGATAAACGTATATTGATCATAAAGAACTGAAACTTGAAATTAAGATTTACAATTGACAGAAAAACAAGATTGGATGGCGGTTGGCGACGTTGGCGTTGTTACCGGTGTTGGCGGTATAGCAGTGTAGCGGAGTTAGCGGTGCAGCGTAGTTAGCGATGCAGCGTAGTTAGCGATGCAGCGTAGTTAGCGGTTTCAAGCTAGTTTGACCCCCAAGTACCTTCTCTACTACAGCTCCCCAAGGACGATCAACAAAAGAACAACTTATCCAACTATATCTACTTGGGTTCTTACAAGCTTCCTTTGACAGTTTCGTCTTTTGCTCAAACGTGCAGGTTTACAAACAACGTAATCCTTCCTGCTACTTGTCTACTTGAGAATGATGTAACATGTGATAAGAAGGCAGCTTTCGCAGCGTCACTTTAGGGTCAACTTTGCCAAATTCAACAACTAATCAATAAAAACGATACCTCAAGAGAAACAAACATAACAACCACACAACGCGGGTTCAAATCACAGATTGTCTACGCGAAAACTATAGATTTAAAGCGTTAGATGTTGCCAAATATTGTAACAATATTTACAATATTGAATTAAATGTGGTCAATCAAGTTTTCTACACCGAGCATCAGCGCCACTATCTCACAAATAAGAAAAACTTTTCTCCAATGAGGCAGGAAAGCAATTTTGCGTTGGAGCTTAAAAATCTAAAAACAAAATTGCTTGCATTCATCAACAAAAAGAAAAATTTATTAGGCAGTAGTTTAGGTGGGATACTGATTTTTTTACTCACCAATCATTATGCCAGGATTAAGTAATCACTCCATTTTCATCACAGGTGTCGCCTGGAATTTGCTTCTGAGGTGGAGGAGGAGACAATAAAATGAACGTAATGATGATGGTAAATTAAAGAGGATGTCGATGTTTTATGCCACTTCAAATTTGACTACCTCGTCAGCCCCATCTCGGTTCTATTGTTTTCCTGCATGCTCGCACATATACAACGCTATTATGTCTACGCGAACAATTGAGCCAGCGCTATATCAACGCCTGTAGAAGAACGCTATTTGCTTTACACACTTTATAGAATTTGGCAAGCAGAAAAATTATCATAAATTTCCTTGGTCAACAACAGTGGTGCCTAGCGCTTTAAAACCACGAACTTTTTAAAAAAGTTGCTAGTCCTGTGGACCCTTACCCAAATTGTGTTTGAAACTCAATCTTCGAGTGTGCAAGTACTCTCGACACTGTCAACATATTCAAAGCTCGGACGCGCGAATTTCCATTGAAAAATGGCTGTGAAAACTTTTGTTTTGTTTTCTTGAAGATCAAGCTTTTTAAAACTGGAGGCGATCCCACTCATGGTCTCCAGTCGCTGCCAACAGTTTGGCAACTACCGTCATAGTCGCGTGTTTAAATCATCGAAAAACGCGGTCAAAAATTAAACACACCATTAATTAAATGAATTGTTTTTGGCATTATCAAAATTCACCAAAGTATTTAGGGACCCCCTAAAACACTTTTGCGGATCCCCAAGGAGCTCACTAATCCACAAGGTTGGAAACCATTGGTCTACAACGTTATGCGTTTCAATTTTTTCAACGATTTAAAACATGCACCACCGGCGAGTTTGAACTGCGACAACATGTTGCATGACGAGAAGTGCGAAGCGACTACCTGGCAACATTTGTTGAAGGCGGTGCCTATGCACCTCTCTCAATATTGCAGCAGACAGCAATGGATTCAAGCAACTCTTTTAAAAGTTTGAACACCGGAATAATTTGTTGCCAACACAACAAGGGTAAATTATTCTAGAATTCTATGGGTTAAAATCTTAGTTGGCATAATCACTGATTGATCCAGCTTCATGTGAGTCATGGAAAAAATTGGAGGCTTAACCTTTATAATAAGATATTTCTAAAGCGATAAACGTTTTTTGAATAGAGTCGTCACTTTCCTGGAACGCAATCAAATCACGCCAAATATTAGGTATTTATTTATTGCGGTTTCATTTTGTGTGCCATTTAAAGGGAGCTGAAGAAAAAGTTTCTACGAGAAGGTGAAATGTAAAAAGAGTAAACAACATCGACAACAACAGCATAGCGCTGCTTTCCAACAGAGGTTTTCCAGCCGTATAAGCGGTATGAATACTTTCTACCTTTTTTGCTGCCCATATTCTTGATCCTTCTCCACTTCCGTCTCCGTTGAAAGACTTTTTGTGAGAAAGAGAAGTTTTTGTTTGAATGCTGCTTTTGTTGTCATCCATAAAACTTGCCATATCGGTCTCAGGAATATCACCGTTACAAGAACTAGCGTAACGTGATGACAGCGGCTGGGAAGGGAAGATCTGGGACCTCACAAAAGGAGGAGGAGGAGGCGGCGGAGGTAAAACGGTAGAGATATTTGAGCGGCGAAAACCTGGAGCTACACTTGGACGATGTCCGGAAAAATAAGAAGATACATCTTCTGAGCTTGGAGCCGCTGGTGCAGGCATTTTTCTTAACAGCCTAGAGTTGTGTTTATGCGTCGCGACTTGATCCTTTTTTTTAAAACTAGACATTCTTCTTTATTGCACAAATTGAACAATGTTTACATACCTCAACTTTACACAAATATTCATTGGCTTAGAGTTTCTAAATCAAGGTTTCACCCGTTACCCAGCTTTCCTTATTTCTATTTTTTCTTCAATGAAAAACTGCAAGAAAAATTTGTATTGTTACAAAATATTGAGTCATAATGCATTGCATTCAAAAAGTAAAATCGTACAATCGCTGGCGATGACACATCAAAAGAATTGCTAAACGAACTTAACTGTAATTGCTATTTACTAGCAAGTAGTCAGCACCAAGGCATATGTTGCAAAGACAAAATTATAGCAACGGAATATCAGTTTACAATGTCAACAATAAGCCCAGGTTTCGCTGCAAAAATCACACCGTTGATATAACCAGATGCCTTGGTTGTAACTTGTAAGCCAGGGGGTGCAAAACGTGAAAGCAATGAAAAGCATTAGGCGGACCAAAGAACATGATGTTATAATGATATTGACATCGAGAGATTATTCAAGTCATTGCACACAAGATGATAAGAGTAATGTGGAAAAAATACAAAATCAAGTTTACTCGGCTATCTGCAAAAAGTGCAATAAGTTTCTAAAGACCTAAGCGCACACCCTTTATTGGTACCCCAACAACGCCAAGGCACCAGAGTTATGCTATCTCTGGTAAGACTGGAGTGAAATCAAGGGTGACTGACATAGATGACATGAAGATGGACTTGACCCATAGCTTTACGTGTTTGTTGGTTGCGGCTTTGCAATCAAGATATAGCTGTGCACGATTAGTTTTAAATACGTAAGTAGACATTTTCTCTCAATAACAAGTGTGCATTAAAATAAAGAGAATGCTCACTCTTGCCTCAGCTATGAAGGCATAAAGAAGTTTGAGTTAGTAGTGTTGAAAAAGGAGTTCAGGGGATACTTGTGGACGTAGGCTACAGATTTCTTAGGGATCCTTATTTGCATTTTCAAAATATTCTGCGTGTACAACGGTTCGCAAAACCTGTACAATAAAGTAGGATATTCAAATTCACCCCACAAAATAAGAACTTTTTCAAAAATTTGCTGTTTTTGGCATCATGGTGTTTCCGAAAAATTAGTTTCTATCATTCAAAATCTGGGAAACAATTCTTGACCCCGGGGTTGGAGATTTCGGTTTAACTTGTTCGAAAATACAACTATTTGCATTGCTGAATTGCAATTAAACGGCATATAGCTTGCCTAGGTTGAATTCTCAAATGCTTATTTGAAAGGAAATAATGATAGATAGCTGAGCCAACATCGGAAATGTAAACAGTTGTATCGTCTAGCATCGAATAGCTTTAATTACAATCGCATTCTGGAAACATACTATTGGGTAAAGCGTGCTTAAATATTCACAAGATGGGAAACAGATTTTCCGAACCAGAAAAGGACAGCGGTCCCAAAGTCGATTACGTAATCACTGTAGAGGTAAGCCAAGTTGTGATTGTGCAAGTAATGATTGGCTAAGAGTAATGACGTATATATAAACTGTATTTGAAAAAGACAGATGTTGAAAACATAGTTTTGAAAGTTCAACTTTCCTTCCCACAACCATTTCCAACAAAGAGTTATGATTTTTTTGATATGTTATTTCTTTAGTCGAAGGAAAATCTTAACGGCTAAACGTAGAACAAATCTGTGAGCAGCTGCTGCTGAAATCCACAGTCGGTATAGGCGTTGGCAGGAAATGGTAAAAGAGGCATAGAAAGTATTTACTTCCTCAAACCGTTGAGTCGGATCCGCTATAGCAAGCTATGTTCAATAAAATTGCTAATTTTTCACCAAAAAAGCTTAGTTTTAACAATTTTCTTTAATGGACAAGCATTAGTTGGCCTATGGCTGTTATCTTTGTCTCTCCAAATAAAATTTATTGGTGTTAGAGTTGCTTGCTTGTCAAGTTGGAGCTTCCAACTTGACAAGCGAGGTATGCCAGAAAAGTTAAATAACGTTCGTTAAATTAATATGTTACCGTCCTAGCCAAAGCTTGGCTTCCCAAACAATATTATTTTGAATACGAGTAGGCGTTTGTTAGTAAACCTACCGGTGGTTATTGCCACAAATACAATCAAAGGGAACCAAAATTTTTCTTATGCACGTATGCTTCCAGAAATATGATTCTTAATAGCTCCCTTTGAGACTTGAAACACACTGTGTCTTATGTTTTACCCAACACGACTTTCGGGCGTAATCAAACCAAAAGGCTTTAACATTTAAAAACTGATTGATTTTATTTTATTTTAAATCAACTTTTTGTTCTAAGTACGGCGGGTACCAGTAGACTAACAACGTGTTTGCACGTCTGCTGACCGCGTAATTTTCTGCCAGACGTCTTGCGACTACATCTTCGCTGGAACTTGCAAGAATGTGCTGATTGAATTATTTTCAAAAGATGGAAAATCTTCAACTGGATATCTGACTCTGCACAATTACTTTATAAATAGTTTTAAAAAGTGTCAGATGAAAACTTTTGTTGTCCCGGCGAAAGATATTGGCTTTCCAGTTCTAATCCGTATAAGTAAGTATTCTGAGCTAATTGTGATGTTGTGCACCTCCATTCTTCATTGCGAGCATTTAACTAAAATGCATAAACTTGTACAACAAAGGACGGCTATCTCGAGTGCTCGTGTTTTAAAAGTTGGGTCCAAATTGGAAAATATTGCATTTATTAGTACAATATTTGCGGAATCCTACTCATATTCTTCATCTCTTTCTATCTTTTTAGATGGCTTTAACAAACTCAAGCCGAGCTCTCTTACGATCCTTGCTACTAAAGATTTCTTGCGGCTACCGATCTAAAGCTATTAACTCTGTCTGGTATCCTGCTTTTTTTCACAAGCTTGTTCCAACTGGCCTCTCTTCTTGCTTTGTTCAATGAACTTAATCTTTCCTTTCTCACTGGAGTACTTGCGTGGTTTTTCAAAATCAAGCTAGCCGCTCCTTTCGAGTCAGTCAAGATGTTTGCAAGGATCTGTTCTTGGCCTCCCTTTTTCTCTTTTTTTTTATCAACAATCTCCCTACGTCTCTACCTTTTTCCGTCACCTGCTCTCTATATGCTGATGACCTGGCCATCTGGTCCCCCTCCCCCTCGGTCCTTCCTGCTGCGGAGGCCACACAAGGAGCTCTGATTCGAATGGATTGCTTTTATAAGCTCTTGGTGTCTTCCTCTCAATCCGATCAGGTTTAAAGTCTCCTTCTTTTTGGTGGATCCCCGTCAAGTTTATCTCCCCTCTAGCCCGTAGGTTTCGAGGCTCCTGCAAAAACAATACAATTAGCGAAAATTCACATCCAAAAGATCTAACTGGCCAATGGATTCTTCCTTTACTGTGTAATTGGTCCGTCTGCAAAAGAGTTTGCTCACCTCTGGCTCAAGGCATTGGATCAGCAATACTTCCATTAACTTGGTTTTGGGGTTGGAACGGCACTTTTTAATAATTTAAAGTTTTGCTCTGCTGGCATTGTTTTCTTCAGGCTCTGCACGAATCATAGTGGGATTGATGGCTGAGTTGGAGGAACTTTGGTCACTATTCGCGAGAATTGGAAACCATATATCTACAAACCAAAGTTCCTCCAATTCAATCATCAAATGCTATTGTGTTCAATGCAGAGCCTGAAGAAAAACAATGACAACAGAGCAAACCTTTCAGTATACACAAGTGCCATTTTAACATTGAAATCAAGAGCTAATGGAAGTGCTGCTAATCAAATACACTAAGCCGTCGTTAAAAATAAAACTTCTTTTGGAGTGAAGTCGCTTTTGCACTTGCTTCCTTGAAAGGCACAGCATTAAAACGATTTTAACTGTTGCTTTTGGTGTACAGTTTTTTTCAAATTTTCTTTAAATATTTCAGATTTTTAAGCTCTGCGCTGATGAAGTCCCCGGGAGGGGACACGAAGCATCGGTGTTTTCTGTGTAAGCTTTTTGGTTTGTTGACTTTTCTTATGTTTAATAAAGTAATGTTAATCATGTCGGTTTGGCTAACCAACGTATCCACATTATTTACCAAAATTTAAAGCACAATCGCAACAAATATCACATTTCAGTTAATTAAGTGCTGCAACTGATAAAATAGCACAGATCTTCCCTTCATGCACAAGCATTGCTCAAAAGTTTGTAAGACGTCGGAAACAATCCAGTTCTTTTAGACGCCTGTTATAGTTTAACCCTACTCTGGTACCATGAAAAAAATTACGTTAGCAGTACCTTGGGGTCAATATGACCTCATTGCTAAAAATACATTTTGACACCAGTAGAAAAACTCAATTTGTTATCAGTCTGTGTTTATTGCTTGAAAAATGTAGTGGAGTGCACAACACATGAATATTTTACTTCTGACACTGGTTACATACCATCTTGCTGTGTTCTTCGCAAGTGGTGTTATGACATCTGTTGCAAGTGAGTCTGTACTTTTTGTCCTTCAATCTCGGACAAATTAAGCATCTTTTACGCCCTGATGGACAATGCTGGGTGATGTTTTGAACAGCTAGAGGTGTTCCTTGTAAAATTCCACGGCGTCAAATGATTTGTTTCACAGCCTGGGGTGCTTTGCGGGGTCACCAATCTGCGCTTAGCTTGAGGAACAATCAACGATATGAATAGTTCTTTCATTGGGTCAATATTACATCAAATAATTAAAATGTGAAATTTACGAAAAAAGCAACATTGAAATTAAGATTAAATGAATAGAAACAGTTGACAGGAACCTGCAAAGAAAATACAAAGCAAGATGACAGCTCATAATCTCAAAGTTTGGAATATTTAGCCTACCAAATAAGCCTGGGGTCAAATTGACCCCATGGTACCAGAGCAGGGTTAATACATACGCCTTAAACATAGCATTTTTCTCAGTGCGTCTATTTTAGGCTATAGGTGAGTCGATATTTAAAAAGAGTCCAGCTACATAACTTTTATAGTTTTTCTCGGTTGTCAAAATTGCACAGTCAACTATATTGCACAATGAACAAAAGATACGATTCCAAGTGTAGACACACAAAGGCACTTACAATTTAACTCTTCCACAAATCCATTCGATATTGAATCTTCTTTGAGTTTCGCAGCTAGTCCATATTGTGAAGGCAAAATCAACAAATCTTTTCTTTGATTTGTGTCATTGGGTAAAGCTTACTAATTTAGAGTAAGGATCTCCTTTATAATTTACCTGTACAACCAAGTGCATCATAATTTCTCGGCATTTTGATGATATTCAAAAAGAGTGACAATACTTTTCAACCATGCCGCAGTAAATGCGTAGCAGATGCTATTTATCCGAGCTCCGCCCAGCCACGTACCCTCAGGCGTCACATTCCTATTTCTGCTCCCACATCTCCCCCACAAAATTTCTCGCGGCTGACACAAACCTCTCCTCGTCCACTGCCCCTGACCCAAACAAAGTTGGCTATCTCATGCTAAAACACCTTCCTCGATCTGGCATGCATTTTCTCCTACACATTTTCAATCTTTCTCGGTCTTTACATTCCTTTCCTTCCATCTGGAAGACATCTTTTATTATTTCCATTCATGAGATGGAAAAGCCTCTGGACTCTTCTGCTTCCTTCCGGCCTATCTCTCTTGCCTTCTGCGTCTCAAAGCTTTTTGAGCCCATCATTCTATTGCGTCTATTCTTTTTTATGAAATCTATCTCGATTCTCTCTTCCCAAAGGCCTGTTTCCGCCCTGGACGATCTACTCTCGATCAAATTCTGTTTCTTTCTTGGTCCATTTCAGATGCTTTTAACAGACCCAAGCCTGGCTTTCCGACGATTTGTGCAACAATCAACTTCTTCAAAGTTTCGACTTTGTCTAACATCCCGCTCTTTTTCACACACTTATTTTAGCTAGCCTCCCTCCTTGCTTTGCTCGTTGGACTCAACTTTTCGTTTCTGATAGATGCACCAGCGTGGTTTTTCAAAATCAAAAAAGTCTTTTCTTTCGAGTTCGTCGAGGTGTTTCACAAGGATCCGTTATTGGCCCTGCACTGTGCTCTCTTTTTATTTATGATCTTTCTGCTTCTCTGTCTTCTTCCGTCAGCTGCTGATAATCTGGCCATTTGGTTCTCTTCTCTCTCGGTCTCTGCTGGGGTGAAGGATACACAAACATCTTTGATTCGACTGGAGCGCCAATCACAGAGATGGTGTCTTCCTCTCAATCCGAACAAATGTGAAGCCTGGTGGGGATCCACCAAGCTAATGTCCAGCCCCACCTGTTCTTATTCAACTCCCCCTCCGCTTAAATTCCATTCCAACTTTTCTTGGGGTCACCTTCGACCGCACGCTTTCCTTTTCTAAACAGGTATCTTTCTAAAGGCCAAGTTCTTCTCTTGTCTCAAGGCCTTACTTTTTATCTCTTCTTCCTCACGGGGCCCCTTCAAGGACTCCCTTTCTCGTTTGCATAAAGCTCTTCTTCGGCTAGTTCTCACTTATGTTTCACCCTGATGGTTTCCTTTTTATAGCGTTACCAACTTTACCAAATTGCAATACCTTCACCGAGCGGCTAGTCGTGCCGTCTCCGGCTGTCTATTGTCTTTTCTTATCCCACTTCTCGTCTATGAAGCGTTTCTTCCACCGCTACGAGTCACCCTGACTCATTTCGCTCTGTAATTTCATGAACGGTGCGTGCACTCATCCGCTCATGCTTTCTCCTACTTCTCCTAGGGAATTTCCTTTAGCTTGCCCTCCCTCTCCTAATTGGAACCTGCCTTCTTCACTGTGGAGTACGCCCTTTTCTCTCCATGCTTCCGCTCCAATCCCTCTCTTTTTTGCCAAGGTGCGGCTCTTGCTCACCTTGACTGTCTCTAAACTCACGATTAGGTGATCTGGACAAATGGCTGTGTTCCTGTTTCTTTTGGCAAAGGCGGCTGTAGCGTCCTTTCCAACAGCTTATTTTGTGGTACTGAGACCACTCTTTCCTTTTCGGCGGGCCCAAATTGTTAAAGTTTTTCCGCTGAAGCCTGCGCCATTCTGCAAGCTTTCCGTTGGTGTTCGCAGCACCAACAAGTCTGCTATTTCCCTTCTCTTTTCCTTCTCTTTAACTCTTGCTCGGTCCTTCGCCCTTGTTTCTCTTCCTCGTTTTTTTTTTACCTCAAACTCTCTTGTAGATCTGGCAGGAATCGTCTTTTTTCTCCACCTTTACTATCAGGCTACAATGGGTCTCCAGACACTTATTTCTTCCGGGAGCGACGCGGTTTAATGAGTTGGTCATACGCCGGACGCTGCTCGTGTCTTCTGCAATCCATTGTGATCTCTCTCCTCTTACTTTTTATATCCACTCTTATCTTTTCTCCAACTGAAAGCGTGCTGTCTCATTCTTTGATACACAGGTTTCCTAGGTTTCCAGGTTTCCTAGGTTTCCGAGGAACTTGTGCTCCCTGGACACGCTCGCTGTGCCCTCTTGTCGTCTTCGCTGCAACGGACACAGCCTTCTGCTAGGCTCTCATCTCGCTAGAATTGGCAGGATCAAGAATCCTTTCATGCAGCGCCTGCGAATATCCGTCCTAGGACACCTCCCATCTCATTCTGCACTGTCCAGGTACGGATTCTTTGCACCGCTCGCTCTTTGGCGATTCTCTGTTTCAGTACGACCCCTGATCCAGGCCCTGGAAAGTTGCCAGGCTTTTGGGGCTCCATGGTCTTCCACCATGCCTTCATCCCTCGGAAGGGGTCGGGTAGCAACAATAACCACAACATGTCGCAGAAAAAGTTGTAAATATTAATGCTGTTAGAAATCTAAAAACGGTTAAGTCGAATGTGAAAAAACAACTATCATTAATCAATTAACCTAATATCATTCTTCAACGTTTGCAGTTAAAAGATTCGTATTAAACCACTGTCAACAAAAGGTGAAATAAATTACACTTAGCTGCATCTAAAACACGTTAGTAACAAAAACAGAAACGAACAAGTCCCTATCAATACATTTACATTGTAAAAAATAAATTATGTGATCATTTGCGGTGGAACGAGGTCAAAACCAAACAGCCAAGAACAGCAGCGTGAAACACTGTGGCTATGTTGAGCTACTTTTTAAAACTATTTTGGGCTTTGAAATCACGCTATTTGGTGATTTTTTGCATTACTTTTGATGAAAAGCCCATTTTTAATGTAATTTTCGCGTTCCGCTGACGTGTGTGTCATGTCGGACCCGACTAAAACTATTGAGTGAGCAAGTCTACCTTGACCGGCGCAATGGTGTAGTGGTCAGAGCGTCAGCATCGCAGTCGGTAGACCTGGGGTTTATTCCCTAAGTCGATTCATACCAAAAGACTTTAAAAAATGGTATTCACAGCTTCCCTGCTTGGCGCTTAGCATAAAAAAAGGATAGTGTGGAGAACAACCCGGCAAGTTTGCTTGTTGTGTCCTTGGGCAAGGCTCTTAACGGGACGCCTCCACCTTTATGTAGCAGACAAGTGGCCCACCGTAATTAACCGGATTGCAATTGCAAAGTTGCTAACCCAGCATATCGTAAAAGACGACTCTTGGGTACCCACCACTGGCAGTCCGCCTTGGTGGTGGGGCTACAGGTCACTCATGACTGGTTTAAATTGGGCTGCCATCTTTCCCTTAGCCTTAATTTCAATTAGGTTGACGGCGTGAACCTGAATTGCCGTTCATGCCGTTCCTCCATTCCGAGAAAGAGAAGGGGTAACCACAAACAAACAAACAACAAGTCTACCATTCTTTGTTATAGTAGTCTATGGTAAAGTATGGTGCCACTTACCTAGCTCGAGAGTGCGCAAACTGCGGCCCGCGGAAAGATATGATTTGTAGCCAGCGCCTTCAGATTGATCACCAAAAACAAAAAAGTCCAGGTAAAAAAACAGTCTTTAATGTCTAAATGATTTTCTTCAAAATGAAAGCTTTGCTCACATAAGATTGATCGCCAATAAAACAAAACAAAACAAAGCTCTTCACTTTAACTGCAACGTTTTCAAGTTGGACTGTCAAAAACAAAAGTATTGGCTCTCTGTATTATCCGGTTGAGTGAAATTAACCTGCCTGCAAAAAATTTGCACGTTACTGACTTATTTTAAGATATTTTGCAGTAATGTCTCTTTCAGTTGGTTTGCGGTGCTTGTGAAAGAAAATCACGAAGTGGCATCAGTACTGCGAAATCGATCAATATTTTTTCACATTTTAAAAAATTTTACGCGTCCTAGTTCAAATTGAGTTCGGCAAAATTTTTAGTGAGTTTGTTTCCTAATTTGATAAAAAACTATATTCATGAGAGTCTAGACAAATATTTTGTCTCCAAATAACAGTGTAGAACTTCTGCTGTGTATTTGTTTCTCGGTTCCTGATCTTCTAGTCCGCGATCGATTACTTTCGAATTCGAACTTAGGAATTAATAATTCTTGAGTTTAACAACATAATCGATTTCGAGTTCGCAAAGTAAGTTGGCAGCATTTCTGGTGGAAACTGTTCTCTATGTGTAAAGGTTTGTTTTTATCTAGAGAAAATGAATTTCAAAATACATTGCTCTTTGAGCAAACTCTTTTAGCAAACGTTGAGCAAACTTTCACGTGCTGTCGTTCATAATCGATATACAGCAACATAAATCAAACAAAACTTGAAATACCAAATTGATATTATTGTTTTAAGCATTTTGTTTCAACCAAAAACTTTTTCTTTAGATCTATTAACCCTTTTTAAATTTATTCAAATCGAACCCTATTTCTTTACAGAATAGCCTCTTGAAATCTTTTTCATTATTTTTGAAAAAATTGACTCTGCTAATTTTAATACAACGTTTTAAGGTATGCTACTTTCACCTTCTACAAAAAATAAGCATTGTCAATTTTTTGTTCAAGATCCTAAAAATCATGAAAAACGTCTTTGTCAAACTTTTCTTTTTAGAAATAAGATTTGCTTTTTACGCAAGCCGGAGAAGAACTTCACTTTCTTTCTCTTTTTTCAACTCCTCCGATTGAATATGTTCAAAGTTTGATATATTCGGATAACTTGTGCATTTTGAAAGCCACAAAAAATTTTTAAAAGGTCTACTTTATTGATTTAAGAAAACTCTAGGCACCTCTTTTTCTGAAAATACCACCCCTGCTTAGATACTACTGACAAAGTTTTTGTTTCAGAATTCGAAAACTCGAAAAAAGACAGCTGGTTCTGCAATTCTGTAACCATCGGGATTTCTGGTAATGACAAGTTGGTCATTTTTCCCATTTATGACTGGATTACAGATGAAACAAGCATATTGCCGGGTGAAGGTAAAAGAAAATATATCTCCTGGGGTATTCATATTAGAGTTTGGCTGTAGATGGCACATTGGTGAAAGCGCCTGATTGAATGAAATTAGTGATTAGTTGGAACCTTGACTGGTTATGCAAACGACTTCCTAAAATATTATTTTAAACTTTTTTCTTGACGCTCTGCTCGAAAATTACAGTGTAGAGAAAATGCTGTCAACTATGTTGTGTCGTTGGAAAAGAGACCTAACGGAATTTCTTCACTTTTACAAGGCAGACAGGTGGTGTTGGGTAGTCTATTTGTAGCTTTGGCTCAGTCTGGCTAAAGTTTACCAAACAGACCATGAGCATTACACGCATGAACGAATGCAGTCTAGCATCTAGATGAAATAAGCATAATGCAGGATACACGTGTAAGAGCGAGACGCTGAATCAAGCACAGCTACACGACAAAATAGGCTGTTGTTACGTTTGTGGTCGGCCGTGGTTTTTCCATTACAAAATAGGTTCGAACTACCTGTGATAATCATGCCGGCCACATGTTGTGTAACATAAAAATTAGCATGTGGTCAAGAAATCTTATTTGTAATTTCACTCGAGCATATAGAGAAAAAGAAGCGGAAGCAAAATTTTCCGAGATCAATCAGAAACAACATGGTAAAAGTAGTTATTCCCTAAGTGAGTAAGCACCTTTTTTCTATTGTTTTTAGAGGCATCGATTATACGATGTCATTAAAATTTATGCAATACATTTTAATGGCGTCGTGTAGCTTTTATATTTTAAGTTATGTGTCTAAAACTACATCTCTTTTTAGCCCTTTTACTTACCTCAAACCATCTTCACCAATATTTCTCTAAAACAAAACTCATACCTCTCTGTTCGCAGCATCGCTTCCCCAAACGGTCTCCAACCTTCAAACAGCCGACGTGAGAAGACGAGAAGTGGAGAAGAATAAGAGATTATTTGAGTGGGTGGAAATTCCGCTGGAGGATGATCAAGGATGGGGTTTGCCACGTTACGTCAACGCAACGTCAATATTTGAGTTACCCTCTATTTTCCAATATGAAGACGTTCGAGCAAAAAACTTTTTAACTTCTGTTTCTGAAGCAGGCGTTAACGCATTTGTGGATAAGATAAGTAAGTTAAATCTATAAGATAGAATACCTAACAAAAAACAATCGAGAATAGTAGTCCAGTTATATAAAAAAAAACTCAGAAAACTAGGTTATCTGTCAGACAACTGGTGTCAGTAGGTCACAGCAGATAATACGTCGAAAGTTTGTTTATGCTTAAAAACAGTCTTGCGTTCTTAATCCTGTTTTGTAATATCGTTGGAAAGAAGAAATTTATGAAATAGCAACTTCATATGTTAATGGTCTAATTTCATCAATATTTTTCTTCTAATCTTTACCTTATTTTAACCTCAATATTAATGGTGTTTAAGAATTAGAAGTTCGCGGCGCCAAAAAAACAAAATGCCGAACAATCAAACTTTTAAAAATTGCTAGTATACGGCGCTCCATAAAGTGCACCGAATTTGAAAGGTTATCATGGAAAACAAATAACAGAAATGGTGACCTAAGGCATATTTGTTAGCAGTAAGTTCTCACATTTACTTATGAAACACAAAGTCGGTCACGTGTCCACCTGCGCTAGGTCTGCATGCATTTATGCACTCCTCGAAATTACTGATGACTTTGCACACATCTGTGGTTCAATGTCTCCAATCACACGCTCGATTTCAGCCTAGAGTTGAAGAATTGCGTATGGTTTGTTGGCGTATACCTTTGGATTTCACGTATACCTAGGAACTTCATTTCTGCCAAATACTATTCGGGGTTTTCGCACTGTTTGCGTCGCACATTCATTATTTTTGTAAAATGTCTCAAAAGTAAGAACTCGTTGCGCAGTTAAAAACCGCTTCATGATCCAATAGCCTAGGCAACAAACACTAAACAAATACCAGTATTTTGCAAATAATTTAATTTTACATGAAGTATTCTGTAAAATAAAATAAAACGCAATTAGAGTGAAAACACCTTGCAAAAATGATTAAAGTAGGCCTCAAACTTTAACACAGAAAACGTTCACTCAATTTAAATTCGGTGCACTTTATGGAACACTTTACTTACTTAGGGCACATTCTTTATGTTTTAATAAGCCTATTTTTTAATTTCATAAAATCTCCCTGCGAGTAGTGTGATGTGACTCAAGTGAAAATCGTATAATGATTGCTATCTGTTTGATTGTAGAGACTCAAATCAATCCCATTCGTAACCCTGATGACTTCTCACAACTTTACAAACTATTATCTGGCAATCCAAAGAATTTTAGCAGGTAACACCAAACATTACATTAGCAGTATAACTGGAGCAGTTAATTTATTTAGTGTATCCGCGTTGTCGACCCCTCTTACACAAAATGCTTTAAACCGTACTTCTTTAATCGCCTTCTCGACTCCTGGTGATGTTTTAGAAAAGCTTTCTTTTGTTAACGTTTACTAGTAGCTCCTATACGCAGACGGGATCAAAAGCAAAATGATTACTTTGGTGAATGAGGAAGGTCAACCACGAGGAGACAATCGGCCTCAATTAGTGGCAAGGCAGAGTGAAGTAGCGAGTTACATCAAGGAAATTCTCCCATAACTTTATATACCAGCAAAATTTAATGATTTTTTTCACTTAAAAACAATTCAATACCTTTAGTTGTGATGCTTAAAGGTGGAAGCTATGTGTCTTCCATGAGCAAGTCAAATAAACAATTTCAAAACTTGATTAGAAACAGTTCTTTTGCCCCTTCTTTGGGTGAAAACCCGATTTAACCCATACCCCTAGAGATAGATGACCATTAACGTCATTTTATAAAATCTGAAATATTTACGAAATGTGACGACGTTTAGAAATTGTAATCGTGCATAAAATCAGACACCTCTATGGTGAAAAAACACAATAAGTATAGAGGCTTTGAATAAAGCATAGCTTAGCGGTTTAAGCTATGCTTTACAATAAATATAATTTTTAGGTCAGAGGTTCTTAACCTGTGGGTAATTACCCACTAGTGGGAAATTTGAGGATTTCAGGTGGGTAATTTTAAGTTTTGGAACACAAAAAACATAAGCAACAAAAACTTTAAGTAGGAATGTGAGAACCAACACGATGTTAGGGAATCCATAAGCATGACGTTTCGAAAACTTAACTGTTTTCATCATAAGATGCAGTTCACGATAGGTCATATAAACTGTTAAACTGCTCAGTCCATCCACAGTTAGCCGAAAAGAACCGGAGCTACTCTGATCTAAAAGCAAACCAAGTAAAGAAAATGAGATTGGATACTACCGGTCAGTTTCAAACCACTTCAAAGGCAATCCTGACAACATCTTATGCAGTTTCTTTGCAAGTGGCAAAAGCCAAAAAGCCACATAACATCGCCGAGACACTGATAAAGCCGTATCTCGTAGAGTGTGCTAATATTTTGCTTGACTCAAATGCTGTTTCCAACATTAAGACGGTATCCTTGTCCAATGACACTGTTAAGTCACGCATTGATGATATGGCATGCAATATCAAATCTAAACTCATCGCTAATCTCAAAGCTTCACCTGTATTTGCAATTCAGCTCGATGAGTCGTTTGACGTTGCAAATCTCTCTCAACTGATGGTGTTTGTCCGGTATGTTCATAATCAAGCCGTTGAGGAGGACTTTCTTTTTTGTCGGCCATTGGAAATTGCCACAAAGGCCAGCGATGCGTTCAAACTGGTGGAAGAATTTTTTGAGACTGAAAAGTTGGATTGGGATAAACTCGGTGGTGTGTGTACTGATGGGGCACCTGCTATGTTGGGTGAGCGGTCTGGTTTTGTTGAATTTGTGAAAAGGAAGGATCCAAATATTATTGCTACGCACTGCATGATACATCGAGAGGCATTGGCCTCAAGAACAATGCCTCAAGAACTCAAGCAAACATTGGATTCTGCAATCAAGATCTTAAACTACATAAAAGCGAGTGCATTGAATACCCGGCTCTTCCGAAAACTGTGTCAGGATATGGAATCAGAACATCCAAATTTGGTGTATCACACTTCTGTTAGCTGGCTTTCCAAAGGCAACATGTTAAATCGCCTTGTGCTTTTACTGCAAGAGATTATTGAATTTCTTGAAATTCAAAAGAAAAGAGAATTGAAGTCGATTATTACTGACAGTATATTTCAGAAGAGATTGGCATATCTTGCAGACATATTTGGTCATTTGAATGAACTGAATCGCAAGTTATAAGGAATGGTTTCAAACATAATTGTACAACGGGACAAGATAGCTGCATTTATTGCAAAGCTGGAAAGGGAAAATACAGAGTGGTCGTAGTGTCGCGGCATTTCCAACGTTACATAAAATGATTGGAATGAATGATATTTATTCCGTAATTCAAAGTGATGTTGTTGAACATTTTGACAAGCTTACTTGTGAATTTCATTGTTATTTTCCATCCATTGAAGCTGACACTCCTACAATGGCATTAATTAGGAATCCATTTCGATTCCCTGTTGCAGGTGTTCAAGAAGATGAAGAAAACACACAAGAACAGTTTTTGGAATTGATTCATGATTCAGCTGCCAAAGCTTCATTTGAAGATAATACCTTGGATAAATTTTGGGCAATTATGATGAATACATACCCAAAAGTTGCTGCAAAACCATTATCATTGCTGACTGCTTTCTCATCAACATACCTTTGTGAATCAGCTTTTTCGAATGTTACCACCATAAAAACAAAAGCTCGAAACACAATGTTAAATCTGGAATCAGATTTGCGTTGTGCAATCTCAAAAATAAAACCTGACATTAAGTTGATCGTTGCTGAAAAGCAACAACAAAAATCACATTGACGAATTTGAACCAAATTAAATGTTATTCTTCTCAATAAATTGTTCTTTTTGTTACATACTGTTGTGCTTTTGGATATATCACAACAGGTCATCAGAATTCATTTTGATTTTTCAGTCAGTTTTAAAAGTATGTGGGGTAGTGGGGAATATAGATTTATTAAGTAGTGGAAGTGGATAATGAAGTAAAAAAGGTTAAGAATTCCTGTTTTAGGTGAAGCAATAAAAATATGTACAAGGCATCAAAAAATTAAATTCGTTTTCTTTAAATATTGCCACCACGTATGTGACCTGTATTGTAAGCACATTTTGGAAGTTTTGTTCTATTCAAAGGCGGCATTTGATGTTTGCAATGACGAGGAAGAGTAAGGAACTTCGTATTCAGAATTTTTCTACAGTGATGTCCATCAACTATTCGCTAGTACTTTACCTACTTGTACATTCGTTTAGGTGCATTGATCAATCGCTCCAGCTGGTATTTTGCGAGAAAAACCAATACAATATTCGTTTTTTTGAATAGATAAACATAAATAGAATATTGGTTGCAGCCACATTGGTGCGCACATAACAATTCTATCCCTTGTCTTGTCTATAGGCTTGAGGGTCTACAGGGATTTATTTTTGGAAATAGACCTGGATTGGAGAATCTTTTCACCATAAAGGGTTTTCAGTTTCGGAGATCAACTTGCAGTGAAGAGTCATTTTATAACATTTACGGTAGCCACCGTGGTGTACTGGTATTGTTAAAAACTTGGAACAAAAAATCTGGAGTTCAAAATTCTACAAAAACACCACTAGTATTTGTCAGAAAGAGTTGCTCCAGTAAAAAGTCTGGTTCGAAAGCGAGTGTGTAGTGGTAGAAATACATTGAATCAGCACGTCTGAGCCTGAGAAACACGGTAAAAAAAGTAAAATTGATTTTTTTCGACTTTAAGGTAAAGACTTTTTTCAAAGTACATCACCCCACAATACCAGAAGATTTGCACCACCGCTTTTATTGCACTGGTTTTTTCCCAACCTCTTCGGCGCTTTTGGTAACAACATTATTAGAAGACTTTTCTTGGTAATTATATTCCAATACTCTAGAATCTAGATTTTTCCCAGTCTCGCCCGTGTTTCAAATACGGCTGTGGAATTACACTAATGGATGCTCAAAAGATATAAGCTTCAGAAAAACAGTAATTTTTTTTCAACTAATCGCTTTTGATTGTTCGAGGCTTTATAGTTTCGAATTGTCGGTTCTGTGTTGCGAATATTGAAAGGCTTCCAAGACAGTCAAAACATCATTTTGTTTTAGTCGCCGAAACGATCATTGATCACATTTGTGGGATGAAGTTGTATTCCATGACAACTGTTGGACATTTTTGGTTGTGAGACCAAACTACAGAAAACAAATCAGCCTAAGACGAATAAATTCTTACTATTAAAAGTTTGGGCCAAATCGTCGCGATGAAAGTTCATAATCGCAATGGTGAAGAAAGTTTTCAGTTTTGCAGCCGTGGGTCACTATATTTCTTCGCATATAGTCAGCTATAAGGAAGAGTGGGAAAAAAGCTCAGGGCAAGCCTTATGAACATTTCTACAGTAGGCTTATTCCTTTATAGCGAACCTACGTATCTTTTAATTCAACGTTTACTCTATTTAACACTCCACAATATTAGCCTTAGCAATCTTTATTGGACGTGTTGCTTTGCATATTATGGCATTACACTAATTGAAAAAATTCTTTGACGAAGTATTCTGTTGCATTATGCGCTCAGAGATTTTACTCCAAAACCACCAAAAAGTGAAATTGCTAAATGCATTTATCAGGTCTTTTCTTTTTTTGTATCCATAGTGGAAAAGAAGGTATCAAATTGACGACACTAGCCGTATAAAGAACTGGTAGTTACATCATAGATCTTAGGAGAAAACCCCAGGGGCCTCTTACTTCGCGTAGGCTGATTATTCCAATCAATTCTATTTTGGGAGAGATAAACCTATTTCAGCAACTCGATTCTAAAAAAAATATTTTTTTTTTGAATGGTGGCCGCTGAAAAATATTTTCCACGGACACTTTTAGAGTTCGCCCAGTTATCACATCTTCTAGTGACGTAGCGAGATCTACAAATCATGATAGCAAGGCTGAATTCATCCTCACTGCTTCAACTGGAAAGTTTTGTATTTTGGAGATTTTGCATATTTCGAAAGATTGAATCGTTTAATCTGATTTAGTTTTGCGCAATAACGTAAGTTATATTAAAGATGGAAAGACGATGATGACATGGGGAGGCAGGTCTTGACAGGAGTGAGTCCCTTGGTCATCAAACAATGCTCTGCATTACCTGATCATTTCAATGTCACAAACGATGACGTTGTTGACTTGCTTGAAGATGGAAAATGTTTAGAAGATGAGATGGAGGTAATGATAAATATGTATGACTTTTGTAGCGAGCCAATGAAACAGGATTAGGCATTGGTAATGAAACAATGAAATGCAATAAAACAGGATAAGACAGTACTTGATATCCGATCCATTTTAATACATTTCTCCGCCTAGACATGCTCCTCATTAGAAGTTTAGGCATATACTTTAATCGGGGTTTTTATGTTAATACATGAAATGTGGGTACGCTACTGGCAATAAATTTTTCAAAGTGTTTTGTATTTGGTTTTTCAGTCCAATCTGTGGCTGGTAGACCCAATTGGCTTACTTCTTTTTTGTGTAAGGTTAGTCTGGGGGATTGAGAATAATACACATCCAGAAACAGGCATGTGTCCATAGACATACATTTATTTTTTGGGAAGACTGTTACAAAACCAATAACCAGCATTTGGTGAAAAAAAGAAAAGATTAAAAATTAGGCAGGAAAACGACACGCCAACTAACGGATAATTTAAATTCGCCGTATATAAACACTGAAAATTGCAGATAATTTGAGAAATATAGCTTTATTGACCAGTAACTGCTTCACAACGACAACGAAACTGTAAGAAATAACCGCGTTTCAGCCAGAAATTTAAAGACTGGCAACTAGCAAATTGAGCTATATTTTAGTTAGACTACTGGTTCTTACAATTCGGTGCCAAACCAGACTACCAAACCCTTGAATGAAAGAAAAAAACTTTTGCAGTAAATTTAGCATACGCATTTAGCTGAAACACAAATAGACAATTCTATAGATGAAGAACTGACATCTAACAATTCGGTAAAAATTAGATTAGATAAAAATTCACAACCAAATATTGCTTGCTGCATCATAGCGAAATCGATAACTGACATGACAGGTCGAAAAGCAGTTGCGGCGAAATTACGAAATAAAAAAAGAAACATGGCCAAAGAAAAAAATTAGAATTAAGCGCTACATACGTAGACTGTAGGCGTTGACAGTCTACCAGCAATAGACCTGCTTCAGTTAACTAAATCGAATGGAAAACGCATAACGCATTACATCCTTGATTTTGATCCTGCGTTTGAGGGAAAACGTTTGGTCAATTATACAAATGCATTTTGGTGTTTACATGTAAATCAGCTTTAGAGCGATCAACAGTGCAGGCCCAATGCAATACGTTTCTTATGTACAATGCAACTAAGCAGAGAAATGTCGAAAAGAGTCTTTTCCAAGAACACAAAAAAGATTTGAATGCAAGACCATGGAATCACTGCCACCATAACTCGGCGCTACAGGCCACTCGAGCACATTGACGACTAATTTAAAAGAAGGATCTTTTTTCGGCCTGCACAATTGAATGTGATCAGCGATTTGCACGGCTGCAATATAATGATAAGGTGAGCGGCAGCTAACTCAAATATGTGAAAATCGGTACGAGCACTCGAGTGTTTATGACTATATCTGATGTTATCACGTATGCCATTTCAGGCTGGAAAGTTGTACATCGCTGACTACGTGGACCTTTTATCTGGAATTAAAAGAAACGAAGGTCTAGTGTGCGCCGATTCGTGCGGGCTGTTTTACGTAAAGGGAGATGATTTTCTTCCAATTGCCATCCAACTGGTTCCAAACGATCGTGATTATCTTTTCACTCCAAAGGACACTTCTGATGACTGGCTGTTGGCTAAAATGTATTTCCGTGGCTCAATGAGTTCCATTCATCAGGTATCTGTGGTAACTATTCATGTGTGTATAGTTGTTCATAGATCTTTTATCATTTTTAAGCTAGTTTGATGTATATATTTTTCTACAAATTTTTGTCAATACTTAGGAAATACCTTGGCTCGATAGCTTCAAGGTCCTTCGATGCTTTCAGACTTTCATTCCTATTTTGCCCATTTTTCATGTTGGTTTTACTAGAATGGATTGTACTAAACTAAATCTGAAACCAAGCTTAGTTACCTTTGCCATGGAACAGCAGGAAATGGAGAAATAGTTTTGTAGTACATGTAATTCGATTTAGTTTATTGGATACCAAATGCCTATAATTTCCTTTAATGTTTTTCCAATCTTTTTAGACAGCAAGGTATTTTCGCCCTCGCATAATGCGTAAATTCTATGCAGAATGTGAAACAAACAACTATTTTTAACTAAACTTTGTAGATCTTCTTTTTTGGGCGATCAGCCTCAAATGAAAAAGGTAACTTCAGTCTTCTACGGGCTTGAGATTGAAAACAGCGATCTAAGTTTCCAAAAACTTTGCTGAATGCTCTTATTCTTTAAAGCTTAAGAGAAAGGAGAACTGACCAAATTTGATTTAATGCATTTCCCTTGAATGCGTCACAAACAAGTATTTTTAAAATTTGTATTACCGACAAGCAGTTTTCATAATTGATCATTATGTTTTAGTGGACTTACCATTTCCTCATGACCCACACTATCGTCGAGCCATTTGCTGTAGCCGTGTTCCGATGTTTCCCAAAATCACATCCTCTTTACAAACTGCTGCGTCCTCACCTCCGAACTGTGGTGGCTATCAACACTCTTAGCCGGTCGGTTTTAATTAACCAACAGAGTGTAGCAAATAAAGGAATAGCCCTTTGTAAGTTTGACATATTGTCGCTTGAAGTCTTTTAGAATACGATTGCGAGAATTTCTTGTTGAAGCTAGATACTGATTACAACTAATTTGGGGCTTGCTCACCGGTGTCTCTACTGGGGCGATCAGCCTCGGATGGCATTTGCATTTGAGGGGACTAAACTTTAGCAATATCTGATGTTTTAGCAACATCTGACGTTTTGTTAGTAACGATTAAAGCTGAAAAGCGTGCAAGAGCGACCTTGCTTTAAATTTTGCCATGAAAAAATGCTTAAAATGTTTGACCAGCTGGCTTAGACTGGCATGGTTTCAGTGGTAAACGACACTTTTAAAAAATTTAGAACCTCTTTGCGTTAATGTCATCGCAGTGGCAGTTTCTGGAAATTTTGAATGAGTTCTAGAATTTCGAGTTTTAATCATGTAACTCCAAAAAAATTCAATGACTCGGTGGTTTCTTTCCACCCCTCCCCAGATTCCCACCATCTCGGTTGAACTTTTCCTACTTATGTAAAAAATAATTTCTCCCAACGTACATGTATGTAAAGAATAATTATATCATCGACGACATCTTAAAATCTATGTTAAGGTGCTTGATAATTTCAAAACCGTTAGACCATTTTGCACTCTTCCAATCTTTTTATTCCAATATCTGCTTCATGAGTTAAAAAAATTTTCTCCAACTAATTACAATACTTTTATGTGGCTTTCAGAATGCTCGTCTTATTTCTTGCTATTAGGATGTCGGAAGAGCTAATTTCGAAAATTAAAAAGCAAAACATCAACAAAAATTTTTGATGCGTTTTAGCCTATCAACAATCCTAACTCACTGGGATAACTGGCTGACAAATCATTAATTCAAAACTGACTATCCAACCAACTACCTATTAAGTTGTACTACCAACCACTTAAAGCTCTTAGGCCTGCTGCAACTAACTGAATACAACACAGGTGTATGTGGGCTAGCCCGGTGGTTCTCAGACGGTAACAACTTGACTCCAGTAAGAACGGAAATTTTTACTCGTCTCAGGGAAGAAAAACCTGAATCCAAATTTTGTTTTATAATTTACATATACCCACCAGTGATTTAGTGTGGGTTTTTATATGAACTTCAAAAAATAAAAGGGCTCCACCAGTAATTTGGAATGTAAGTTTAGAAATTGAAACTTCGAAAGCATTGATGTCAAAAAAGGTCCTTATGTTGAATTTGTAGTGAGGAGAAAACCTCCAACCCTGGAAGTTTGTAAGAGAAGAACACAGAAATAATGTTGACAACCACTGGGCTAGTTGATTTTGAGATGGTGGAGGGATGCACATTCCTTGCAGGGATGGTGGCGACAGAAGAAATATTGCCAGCACAACACTGCAAAGCCAGCCAGGAAGCTGCACTGCATCGCACATAAACTTTTAAGTTGCCTGCATCGCTATTTACAACAAAGCAATTTTTTACCAATATAAATGTTGGTAAAAATTGTTTTGTTGTATATAAATATAATGCTCTAATATAATATAAATGCTCTACTTTATTACCAATATAAATGCTTAGTTGACATCAATAGCTTTGTGACTTCAATAATCATATTTCAGCTCAAAGCAATACAACCGGCCAGCGATGCACTTTGAGCAAACTGCAGACAGTGACACTGTTTCGACCTACCAAGTGCGACGGTCTAAGCTACGCTTTATTTAAGCCTCTAGCTACTTGTCGGTCATCAGCTGCACTGAAGAGACCTGATAGGTCAAAACAGTGTCACTGCATGCAGTTTGCTCAAATTATATTTTAACCCATTTGTCCCGAACTCATGGGTTTTTGAAATTTTTCATTAGTTTTTCGATATATCAGCGCATTCACATTAATAAACTCAACTTTTTAAAAAAAAATTAAATGCTTTGTTTATCTCTGTTTCTGCTTTGTTCTTTGAAAGGACAATGGTGCTTAGGCAGCTCTTGCAGCCAGAAACGCGTAAACTTACCATATAATACAATTGACATGTTATGCAGTAGCTGTTTGAAATGCATTTAATCCATATCACAAAGCGCATCAAATATTGAAAAACAAACTCTTCTCATCTGTCAGTTCTATGTATAGTTCTAAGTATAGTTGCAAGTCCTTTTATCGCTGATCAAAAGGTAGGAAATAGTTGACATGTAGGTGAAACTTTCCACTTTAAGCACATCCTTTGCATCTTTTTGCTTTACAATGCGCGTCTTGACTGCTTTTTTGTTGAGCAAATAAAGTGGTCAACCCGATCATATCTAATTTCTGGGAGCACTTTGAATGGAATGCAAGCAGGGGCGCAACCATGGGATGCGATTGTGCCATGACTCCCCTTTGGTCCCAGATAAAATTATGCGCAAAACAAACATTGGCCCAAAAATTTGCTCGTGGCGTTGGGCTTTATTCTTGAAGTTAACTCATGAGCTCCAAGCTTTCTTAGTTTTCTTGATATAAAGCAGAAATCACACGAACAAGTTCTTTTGCGCAAGAGTCATGCAGCAACAAACTATCAGAGTCTGACAAGGTGCGCAAGAATATTGCACAACATTAACAGCAATATTGCACAAAAACAAGTAGCTTGCCACGAGTGAAAGCAAGTTTTGTGGTTTCCGGAAAAGTTTCAGAAAATATTTTCAAGAATAGAGCATGTCTCTAATTTTCAGCAAGTTATTTACCAAATCATCTTGACGAGCCAGGATTTATAGTTGACGATTTAAATTTTCTAATTTTAGTCAAAATTCTTAGGACTATAGACAGTGGAGGAAACAAAACCATCAATTTGCTAATTAAAAATTCGACTGGAATGTTTTTTAGAAGACTATAGAGACCGCAATAAAAAGTTAAATGAGTGGACAAAAGTAGCAGAGACGCTACCATCAGAGATAGCGCAAGTTACAGTAACATTTTCTGGCTTGCAACGTAGGCAAAATTCAAGCCCGCGTAAGCATTATGAAAGACATATTGGTATTTTTTTCTAATTTTCAAAAACGTCTTTCGCTGTTGCACCGTCAAGTTAATGTCAAATGTCCTGATTCTTCGCATTCGCCTTTGAGGCGTAATTGTCCCACAAAGTGGATTAAAACCTATGATGTTGTCTTTGTTTTCAAGGAGTTTTATCCGGCGGTTGTTTCTTCTCTTTGTCAACTGTCAGAATCAAGAGATGGAGAAATTCTTGAAAGTGCTCTGCATGCCTTATTTGAAAGCGATAACAACAGCTGGGTTTTTGGTTAGCCTAGAAGTTATCAATGCTACACTGAAACTTACCAAAACAGTTGCAAAGAAGCTACAGGGAATCAAGAAATTATTTTGACTGCAGTAAATGCTACAAGTATTACCATTTGCAAAAATGTTATCCAGGCTTTCAGGGACAATAAAGAGACATTTGTTGAACTCTTTGGACATGCCGAAAATGTCTACAGCGAATCCATGCCCATGCCTCAAATTGTGAATTGGCAAGCCAGTACAGTGAATCCACTAGCTGTTTCACCATTGCAGTTTTTTAGGCGTTCAGTCTTTTTGCCTTTTATTGACACAGTGCTTGACTAACTCAGCGAAATATTTGCTCTGATCTTGTTAATTCTTAAAACTCCAATTTTTGATACCATTTGTCAGTGTAAAGCATGACATTTGTTTTGATCAGAAATGCTGTAAACTTCTATCTTTCCTTTGTGGATGATAGCATTGACGCTGTGGAGGTTGAATTTATGCGATGGCGTTCATATTGGCTGCGCCACGAAGGTGATTCTTTACCGTACAACACTTTAGGCATGTTGCTGTCTGCTAAAAAAATACATACGAATCCATCTTTGGAAGTTCTTCTCAAATATTGACAACTGTTCCGGTTACTACCGCAACAAATGAGCGTTCGTTTAGTGCTCTGAGATATTTGGAAACCTAATTGCGGTTCACTACAAAAGAAGCTTGTTTGAATGGATTGGTATTGGTGTCTGTTCACCGTGACCGCAACATTGATTTTAAAGCTGTGATTGATGAATTTTCACGTAAAAATTGTAGGCTAAATTTCAATTAAGTTAAATTGTGACATACAGCACCAGTAAATTTTTTGGGTTCGCTGATCACCATTATCAATTAGCTTGTATCAGTAAATACTTTGGGTGCAATTGTGTTAGGGCAAACTTTTTTTGTGTGTGCAATTGCATTGAATTTCTTTACGTTCTGTTTAAAAACCGCACACACCTCTCATTTTCTGGGGAGAAAAATCTCGATATCCTTATTGTGACTAGATCCTGAGGGTTTTACCACTGCAACTGGGCTGTGTTGTTCAAAAAACTTTGTCCCCTCCCTTGAAGAAATCCTGGCTGCGCCACTGAATGCGAGTAGCTTTCGCCTTCGGAGGATATCGACATTTCCGTTGCAGATAGCGTAGTACATGCGAGTGAACTCAAGAAAATCTATGGCTTAAGTGCACTCCGTAGATTTTGCCATTTCTCTCTGCATCTGCTAGGCATTATTAACAGAGATGCTAAGCCGCCAAGAAATCAGCGGCCACCAATATTTTTCATGCGCATATCTACGTGATACTTTGCTATATGTTGATCTAAGCCAGCGTTTCTCAACCTTTTTTCCCTTGCGGAACCCTCAAAATATATCCCATGTCTCACGGAATCCTTGCGCAAAAAAATAATAAATACCATTCTTTCTCATCTTATTTTCATCGTAGTTCACGTGGTGAATATTCCATTATTTTTGAATAATTAGGTTAAGGAAAAATTAATACTTCTTCGTCAATTTTTTTGGTAATGTTTGTTTATAATACTTTATCAGGGAGATTTCATTCTCACAACAATTCTAAACTTAAACGTGAAGAATAAATATACAAGTAGCCAACGAACATCATATAGCTACCTACTCAAATGTATGAAAACAAAAAGAAAACAGACAATTGCTGCATCAGTTTATCATTTATTCATCCGTGACTGACAATGTTTAGAAGACATACGAAAATCAAGCCAAAATGTCCTGTGAAGCAATAAATGGGCTATGAAATTGTTACTCTCAGAACTATTTGATAAAGTGAAACATGCTTCTCTAATGTGAAACCTGTGCCTGTCTTTTGTTACACAAATATTTAATTCGAGGTCGAACTTTAGATAAACACACCCGGATTTCATTTTCAACTGAAAGAAGACGATTTCTGTCTTTACTCTTAATACTCGTTAAACAAGAGAAGGCTTGTTCACACATGTAAGACGTTGAAAACTGCAGCAATATTTTACTTGCTTTCCTATGAATAGTAGGAAACTCTTCTTTCACAGAAATCCAGAACTCGTCCAAAGACAGGTCTGTAAATCTCATCTTTAGTGTGCGATCACACTGCAGCTCACAAAGTTCTTCCTCTTCTTTTAATGTCAGATTCTCAGGATGACAAGCAGATTCTGAGAAAGGATCCCGTATCCAATCATACGCCTGTGTTGAAAGGGAAGGAAAATAATTTTCAATTCTGATATACAGCTCCTCCAGATGGGATTCAATAAGACATGAAGTTTTCTTACATCCATCTCCACTTTTACTTTTCAAAAATCGCGGAAACATATCAAAATTCCCTTTTGCAACATGGCTTTTCCACAAATCCAGTCTTTTTTTAAATGCAAGAATTTTATCACTAGAAGTCAATATATTTTCTCTGGGGCCTTGCAGTGACTTGATTAGTTGATTCATGTGATAAAAAATGTCTGCTAAGTAGCTTAGTTTCTGTAGCCAATGTTCATCTTCAAAGCATTTGGCAAAATCTTGCTTATTTGTTTCTTGAAGGTATTTGTGCAACTCATCTTTCAGCTCAAACATTCTATCTAGAACTCTTCCTCTACTCAGCCACCGGATTTCCGTATGTTGCAATAAATTAATTTGTTCTGTGTCCAGGTTTTCACATAATCTTCTAAACATTCTGGAGTGAACTGGTCTTTGTTTAATAAAGTTTACCATTTTTATAACATCATCAAAAACTTTTTTCAGATCATCTCCAAGAGATTTTGAAATCAACACCTCCCTGTGAAGAAAGCAATGTGTTGAGATTATGTTAGGGTTTTCTTGTTTTACAAGAGAAGCAAACCCTTTCATGAAGCCAACCATTGATGGAGCACCGTCAGTGCAGATGCCAACGCAATCTTTCCAGGAGAGACCTCTTGTTTCCAGATAAGAGGACAAAATATTAAATACATCTATTCCTTTGCTCGTCTCTGACAGTTCTTTGCAACATAGGACGTTTTCTTGAATTTTACCCTCATTGACAAATCTTACGAAAGCTATAACATGGCATTTATTGGTAATATCAGTTGACTCATCAACCTGAATAGAAAAAATGCTATTTTCCAATTTGTCACACAAAACCTCTTCAATGTCATGTGCCATATCATCAATACGTCGACTTATTGTAGAGTCTGAAAGTGGAACATTTTCAATTTCTTGTACTGCATTTCGTCCAAGCATTTTACCGACTATAATTTTACAAGCTGGCAATATTAGGTTCTCACCAACTGTGTGACTTTTCCTTTTCTGTGCAATAATTTCTGCTACCAAATAACTTGCTTCAAGAGCCTTTTCACCTACACTAACCTTATTTAAAAAAGCTGTACTCTGTTTCTTTTGAGATTCCAACAGCCTTTTAAAATAATCTACACTTTTATTTTTCAAATGACTGTGATTGGTTGCAAAGTGTCTTTTCAATTTAGCTGGAGCCATTGCTGCATTTGCTAGTCGTTTACCACCTACGGTACACAATGGAATGGGACAGCTTGGGTCACCGGTCCATGTGAAGCCCATTGAGAGATAACTTTTATTGTAAAGACGAATCTTATTTATGCCCGATGTTGACTTACTGTTGGTGCTTTGGAATTTATCAGGAGCCTGTGACTCTTCATCACCACCCTCGTTATGATTTTCTGAACGTTTCCTCTTCAAAAATTGCCACATTGATAGATTGGGTATTTCTGTAAAAATAGAAAAAAATAAATTGATTTACTTGAGCTCAAAGAACTAAAAAAAGTAGAACCCACCTCGAGATAAGAGAAAGACAAGACTGTGTATATAAAATTCCCAAATACGAAATTAAATGTGTGTTGTAAACTTAGTCAGAAATATCAGAGTTTACGGTTGAGTGCACCCTACACTTTCAGTCGGAAATTGAATCGATGACTAACATTCCCACGCCCAGGTTCTTTTTTAATTAGCCATGGGAACGTTTGGATCAATATAAAATCGACAGCATGAGTACGAAAGTCTACAGAGCCCTTAAAGCGAAGTTAGGAATCCCAAATATTAAATGTGAACGATTAATTAGTTCTCTTAAGAGCCTGGCTTAGAAATAGGTCAAAAAGTCAAAATTCTGGTGACAAAAATTTTACCACACTTAGAAAAAGACTGAAAAAGAGTATTAGCTTATCTCATTTTTCTCGCGGAACCCTTAATGATCGTCTGCGGAACCCTAGGGTTCCGCGGAACCCCGGATGAGAAACGCTGATCTAAGCAATTAACACTGCCCATGTTTTGATTTTACGTTGGGACCAAATATGGCTACGGAGCTACTATATTCCTCCTGAGACTTTATGATCCCTGCTAGCTCGTAGCACTGTTTGAAGATTATTACAGTTGGACGTCATCGTGACAATGCTACTGTCATGCCATTTGACTCAGGTAACGCCAGCGTCTTTATCATTTGCCTGGCAATATTTTCCTCGGGGCTTTTTCTCATTTCCTTTGGCTTAAGCAGAGGTGCACGTTTAATGCGATTTAGACGAATTGTGACTGTGTTTCCGAAGTGGAATAGACGTCGAGAGATTGTCAAAGTATTAGTTGTAAGAGTTTTTTGGTTGTAGCTCAGATATCAAATCAGCAACTACCAATCCACCCACACCAAGTTCTTCAAATTTTGTCGCGTTTTTGGGCCCTGATGCGCTACGTATTCTAAAATTGCGTAAAGACACCACACCTTTTACTTGAACCGAATTGGCTGGTCGTGTATGTGTTGCTTCAATCCGCGTCTATCAACATAGGGTAATATAGATTCACAGACAGACAAGCACAAATCGTGTCTTAAAGAGAGAAGAAACTTTTTGTTCAAGTTGCTAAAAATGGGGCAAACTTTTGCGTAGCGGGAATCCTTATCGAAGTTTTCGTTATCTGCAACATGCAATTCGTGGACATTGTACAATACCAGGTCGTTTAAGTAAAAAAGGGTTTAGTCAAATTTTGACTGGGCGAAAACCAAGCAATTATAGCTGAAGATCACCAGCAGTCGTATCTACATTCTCTAGATAATTAAATACAGGCAATCATTCAGGTTTGACTGTCAATGCCGGAAAATAGATTTCAACTATCTAAATAGTCATTATCAGTTCCTGGTAGCATCATAAGAGAGAATTTCCGTAATTGAAAAAACTCTGCATGGCCAGCATTACACTAGTGGTATATCCCTAGGATACGTACAGCTAAATTTTACTTGTAGCAATAAATCAGGTAGTTGTAATAAAATTATTCTACTGAGGATGGATGTAAATGCATATAAGCATGAAGAAATATTAAAAAATCTGCCTTAGCCTATAGATACTAACAGTAGTTAACATAACAACAACAGAATATGGGACTAAAAAGAAATTCTGACGTCATACATTAATTAATAAATATGAAAAAGACTGAATGCTCATTGTAGTAAATACTAGGCGATGTAAACATTAAGTTAAACAAAATGAGGAAGCCGGGAAATGAGCAACAAGTAGTCAAAAATGACCGAGCTGTTGGCATAATCATTGACTGAATCATAAATCATCATAGTACAGGGTGGTCGCTAAAAAAAGCATAAAATTTGTCAAACCGCTATTTATTTTTACAAAGAATAACTTTTATAAAGTTTTTTAAAGGCACATGTTAAATTACACTCATAGATGTTCAAAATGTCGTTCGTGCACTTCAAAGCAGTGTATTAACCTAGAAATCCAAGCTTGTGTAGCGTTTTTAAGAATAGCTTATGGGATATCGTTTATTCATGATTTAATTAGACCTTCAAATTTTATGCTTTTTTAGCGACCACCCTGTATTTATTCTATTTTTCTGATTACTATGATTTTTTTCATCTGTTATTTTCTGATTACTTTAGCACAGAATTAAATCTTCAACTTACATTTAACTAATGATTACGCCGACAATTTGATAATTTTTAACTACTTATTTCTTAATTATGTGAAGGCTGCAACAGGCAAATAGCGAAAGCATTGGTCGAATCGGTTGCGTGCCATAGCGTCCAACACAGCGGTATTGCGGACATGAGGTAGTAATTCCTACAGCAATTATCTTCTAGAAACGGTATTATAAACCCTCACAAGAAGATTACCAAGCACAGCTTTGTCCTCAACTGCATTAGTTGTAAACGTGTTATTACCATATTGTCTCGCGTAGAGCATGGATTATTGATCCATGTACTGCAGAAGTTCCTCATCAAAAAAGTTCATATATTTGTACAGGACTCAATTCCTTTTCTACAAAAGATCTCTTTGGGTTTGTTTCATGCTTCTCAGATTCAATATCTTCCTTTCATCGTTCTCGTGTTTTTTCTTAGCTTTTCTTATACTTTGCGTTTGGACACTTGCCTTGTTGCCTTTGGGCTGGTAGTACCGGAGCCTTCTTCATTTCCTTTTTTGGGCACATTTGTGTCTAACCTCTTCAGTCTCAACCTGGAGTTGCTTGCCGGCTTGGACTTTTTCGCTGATTCTCATCGTCACTATCAGCATGTGATGGATTTGAGTCAAGTGGAAGCATGAAAAGGTCAGCTGAAGAGAAATTTGAATTTTTTGGAAAGTGATAATGCTTTGTGGAAGCCGATTTGGCGCAATGAAGAAAAATATAGCTTTGATATATCGCACGGACAACAAAAAGAGTGGCTTGTTTTCCAATCTCTTTCAAAAAAGGCAACTAACTTGAAACAAATAATGATTTGCAAAAACTGTGTATGTTGTAAAAACTTTTTTCTATTATAGGCATTACACTTATAACAATATGCCTAAAACTACTTTATCTTTCAAGATTACAAGTCACTAACGCTAATGGTGCCGTTGTCTGGGCCTTTAGTAATATAGGTCGCTGAGTGTAGGCTACCTTTGTTTCGTAGTTAAAAATCTTGTAAAAACATGATAAAAAGCAACACTTATTGTTATGTTGTTACTTAGTAAATTGCACTAAAACAAACAAACAAACATCGTACGACAGGCGCGGGCAAATCAAGGCAAAAATATCGGGGAGGCCTAAATTAATCATGTGGTGCTAGATCCAAATAAATCATCGGTGATAATTTATTTTTAGATTTAGTCAGAAATTAGATCAAAATTTAGTAAAAATTAGTCAAAATTTAGTCAGAAACCTGTCTAAGCGTAATTGCCGTTATTGCCTCTTCTCAGCAACAACTTTTACCATGGTGCATTGATTTAGGATTAAAGTCTTGTTCCAGATTGCAATTGATCCAAACTACCCACAAGATTTTAGAATATTAATTTAACAAGTTTTTTTGCTTTCGCAGCTGCCCTCAGCACTTCTAAAAAATTCTTCGAAACTCTAACGTTTGATGATCTTATCATTCCAAAACGACTCAAAAAACAGGGTGAGTTGATTCAAAGCAAACTGTTGGTTTTTATCAAAACTGTTTTATGAAGCTGTAGAATTAGATGATGACTTACGGCTTTTACCTTGGGAATTAGTGAACTGGTAATTGCAGCCAACAAACTGATCATTACCTCTAGACCTCTGTTCAAAGATCAAAAATTAAGCATATTTTCATACTGTGGCTATAAACCGACTAGCTTCCACGAAGCGCTTTATCAAAATATAACAAAATATATTTTTTGGATTAGCCACTTTTTGTTAACTTCTCTGGAATTATTTACTATCTTGTTCAAGGTTTGGACAACCCAGACCAATTGCCAGGATTTTACTACAGAGATGATGCATTGAAGTTGTGGAAAGTGATGGAGAAATACGTCGATGGTATCATTCGTCATTATTATAAAAATGATAAAGTAAGTTTAGTAAAAAATTTTGCGTGGGAAAACGTGGGGCTTTCAAATGCTTTTCTGAACAAAGTACCGCAACCTGATTGGGTGGTAGGGCGGGGAGGTAGGTAAAATTTCCTGTCGTAACTGCAAGTCGTTTTTTTCGGTATTCTTTCTAGTAACAAACCTGTTACATGACACTAATTGTCTACAAGTTGCCAGGTAGGTTCTTAAGTGTGAATGATGAGAAAATCGAATAAGTGATGTAGACGCTACGCTAAAAAATAGCTTTCCATAGAAAAATCCGAAACTCTACACAAACCACAACATTTCCTTGAATGTTGAAAAAAAGGAAAGATAGTTCCGTTATCCCTTTAATGTTTGTATCACCGCAGGATGTTGCTGATGACTTTGAGTTGCAAGGTTGGGCTGATGACGTTGCAAACAACGGACTAAACTGGCAGCGAAATAACGACAAGAGAATGCCGGATAAAATTACGTCAGTTGAACAGTTGGTAAGTTTGCTGTTTATTAAATAACGCCTATAGCAAGCATTAATTTTAGCTGCAATTGAAGCATCGAAATTCTGGGGAAAATCAGGCAGCATCATTTTAGGTATGCCAGCTTACCGGTAGCTCTATCTAAACTTTGGCTTCTGTTATCAAAGAGAGATCCCCATAAAAATTCTACATTTGAACGTACCTCACAAAACTAGAAAACCTGCAGCTTAAGCTTGACACTGGCTCGAAAAAGAGGCAATTAATACCGTACTGGCCCACAAGGCTGAGAGGAATACTTTTGTAAAAAGGTCTTTTTCAAGAAGCAACTTTTGAAGTGCACTTCTTTCAGATGAGAATTAGCCATGAAGAAAAATAATCAATTGACAAAGTTGTGTTATGACGCACACAACTGCATTGAGATGAAAACGATAAAACCAATGTTCTTTACCCAAATATAACAACGGCAATGTTATAAGCCGATAAAAAGTTATTAATACAAAATTAAATAAAGGCATCGGCTATTACCGTGTTGATTCAAAAATGATTCTTCTAATACTGTAGACCCAAAATTGGTATAAAAAAGTGTGCTTTACTGCTTACTTACTACATACTGAGAACTACAAAAATTTTATGATTTTATTGTTGTAGATTGAGATCTGTGTGACCATTATGTTCACCTGCTCTGCCCAGCATGCTGCTGTTAATTTTGGTCAGTTTGAAACTTATAAATTCTGTCCGAACGCTCCCACATGCATGCGTCTAGAGCCTCACAGAAAAGGAGAGGTAAGGGCAGGTAGAAACGAGAAAGAATCGTGCCGACTAAAGTAATAATTATTTATTAAAAGGCTACAGAAGAAAGCATAATGAATAGCCTACCTAACCGTGACCAAGCAACAATTGCTGTTACACTTACCTTTGCTCTTTCTCAATTTTCCCCAAATGAGGTGAGATATATCTAAGCTAACAAAGTGCACTTATTTAATCCATCGATTGTCTTAAAAACATACAGAAGGTCGCAGACATGGTTTATTTCGAAAAGGGGCAATTGCTCCAAATTATATTATCTTGCTCCTGATTCCTTTTTAAAGGTATAATGTTGGGAGTACAAACGTTTAAAAGTTGCAAGTTTACCATCTGGTAATGCGTAGGTAAATTTGTTTGAAAAAAACTTGTGAAATCAATCTAAACCAGGTCTAAGCTATGCTTTATTAAAAGCCTCTAGCTTCTTATTGGTCACCAACTGCACTGAAGAGACCTGATAGGTCGAAACAGTGTCACTGTCTGCAGTTTGCTAAGTGCATCCCTGGCCTCTTGCAATCTAAACCAATTTCCAATAAAAAAAAAATCAATTGAAACCAATTTAGCAATTTCTGGATGAAGTTAAAAGTGGTTTATTACATTAAAGTAGCTTTTGTGTTGTCAAGTCATTTAGTAGCTGTGCTCCTGCGTACCGTCAGTAATGAAATCCAAACAACTCTTGTATGATTAAATAATAGCGAAGCCTTCAATGGATCCCAGCCAGACTATCATTTCCAGTTTTATGAGTGCGAGTTGTTTTTGTTCTTTTATCCTTACAGATGCAATTTTTATGAACATTTTGACACAGTAAGCCAATTCTTGCGTTTGTTGTATAAAATCACACAAAGGCCTAAAAGTAAAGAGAGCCGCCACAGTACTTTTAAGTTTTCCTCTCGTAAAATGCTCAATGCTCTGTCAGACTGGATAAGCCATTTGCGGAAAAAATGAGAAACTAATAAAAGTCTTTCTTTAAATATTAACTTTTTTAAACTAGGTGCAAACCTTAGGCCTTTATCAATAACATCAAAAGCAAATTGCTTTACCTCACAATGAATCTGCTATACATGAAATTTTGATTTTTAAGATGACTTTTCTTTGAATTAAAAACTAGTTTCAAGCGTTATGCTAAATTTTAGTTTGTAGGATACGCAGAAACAAATTCATTGCGCATAACTTGGTCAAGATATAGAATGACATTTTTTTCGAAAATACATAGGTGTACATCGGACACTTTCCTCAAAAATTTTTCACGGAGCAATCTATTCTTGAAATACAAAATACTTACTCCAACGAACTGGCAGAACTTCAAAAAACTTTTGAAGCACGAAATGCTAATCTGGAAGAAGTGAAGCAATACACTTACCTTCTCCCTGATGAAATTCCTAACAGCATTGCCATATAATTGATGCAGTTTATGACGTTAAAATGGTTTTTAAATGCATTTAATGGATTATATATAATTGTTCCTAAATATAATAAACTTGGTAAAATACATAAGAGTGCTCAATAACAAAAACAGTTAGAACAAATTGATATATCTTTATTAGCAGAAATACTACAGCCTGTTTCACCGTTAAGGCTCCTCAGGTATTTCTTATTCAAATAGAATCTATTTGAATAAGAAAATAAAATAAAATAATAGAATAATAAATATTAAAATAGTTAATAAAAGAATTAAAAAGAGTTATAGTTCTATAAAAGAGTTATAGAAAATAAAAGAGTTAATAAAAATAAAATAAGAAATTTAAATAGAATCTTCTATTTGAATAAGAAATACCTGAGGAGTCTTAACGGCAAAATAGGCTGTAGTTTGCTAATAAAGATAAAGATTTGCTAATAACGATATAATTGTTCCTACATAATATCATTTAATTGAGGCTAAGAGCGTAATACAGTCAAACCTCGGTTTTCGAACGTCTCGCAGTTCGAACAATTCGGTTTTCGAACGGAAAATTCGAGATGAAAATCACTCGGTCCTCGAACAAAATTTCGGTTCTCAAACAACTCAAGAGAAAGATTTAGCTGAACCAAAGAGAGGCAGAATAGAGAAAACACCCTTAGAGTTATGAAAAAGGTGTACACATGTACAATACAGTACTGTATTATTTAAATTTACAATAAAATTACTCGTTATATTTTTCGTTTTATTTAAACTTTTGTGTTTTGTTTACTCTTTGAAAAAATGGTTTATACTATAATGTCTTCTTCTTCTTCTTCGAGTCCGTTCTGAGCTAGATTAAGTTGCACCAAGCCGTTGCGACTATTTTTTTTGGCATTGCTGTTACATTGTAATAAGTCATTTATGGTGCAGGTTGTTCCAGTTTTTTTCGCAAGTTAACAAATGGCTCATGGTTTGATTTTCTTTTCCACACTGGCAGGTGGTATCAGTGCCGGGGGGTAAGTAGCCCCACTTCAGTAGAAGAGATTTGGTCTTTCCTACACCTGATTTTAAACGGTTGAGACAACGCCATTTATGCCATTGTAACTTGTATCCTGTGGGGAGAGATTCTTGAACTGGGAAATTTTGGAGCTTATGTTGATCTGGAATATTGTCTGTGTAGTTCTGCCATAGGTTCTGTGTTTTGAGTTGGTGCGTGGTGTGCTTGTCGAGAGGAGGAACAGTTCTTAAAAAACTCTTTCTAGATTTTAGTCTGGATGGGGCGGCTGTCAATCCGTACATGGGATGTCGTTGGTTCAAATTGCATTTTCTACAGCTTGGCAGGAATCGCCCCCCTCCCCAGCATTTGCCGTGAAGTATCCAGCCAATCTGAACGAAAAAAATGCAATACTATAATGTACAGGGTATAGTGCAGGGGTGGGCAAAGTGCAGCCCCCGAGAGCATTTTGTGCGGCCCGCGAACACTTCTGAAACTTAAGTAAAGCTGATTTACGATGATAAGTGGAGAAACAATTGCCGTATTACAGAGGTAAGAAAAAGGTATTACATGCCATGTTGAAAAGAGCCTTTGATAGTTTGTACAGACGCATTTTCCGACCAATTAGAGGGTGATAACCTCTTTTTTTTTGGAGACCACAATGTCTGCGCGCGGTATAAGGTCAATGTAAGGAGGTCTCGTATAACATGAAGCTAACGCAGGCTATTGCAAGATCCTGAGCACTGACCCTCGGCCACTTATAGTTGGTCAATGCCGCCCTCGATCGACTCTTCAATCCTCAGTGCAGCCCCCGCAATGCCCTCTTAATAAGTGCGGCCCTCAGCTAGCTTCCATGACCGCGATGCGGCCCGCAGGCCAAAACAATTGCCCACCCCTGGTATAGTGTAACCAGGTAAATAAGTTATTCTTTTGGTGTATAGAACAAATTACTTTCCTTTTAATTTGTAATGGGAAAATATGATTCGGCTTTCGAACAAATCGGTTTTCGAACAGCCTTCCAGAACGAATTGTGTTCGAAAACCGAGGTTTGACTGTAGAATAATTTGCTATTCTCAACAGGGTTGCCAAATTGGGTGCCTTTTGCGTCCAATTGGGCTTTTTTACAATATGTGTGCTGAAAAGTTTTGTTAGGCGCTAAAAATAAAAAAGAGCCCAATTGGGCTACTTTTTATCTGCTTGGTGAATTGCAATTGGTTTTATTTTTCATTTTTTTTGTTCAAAAATGGATTTTAGAACAAAGTTTATTGCTGCTCTTTGTAACTGTATGATCATGCCTGTAAATATTGTTACAATATTTGGCAACATATAGTGCTTTAAATCTATAGTTTTCGCGTAGCCAATTTGTGATTTAAACCCGTGCTGTGTCGCAGTTATGTTTGTTTCACTTGAGGTATCGTTATCAGTGATTAGTCGTTAGATTCGGCAAGGATGACTCTCAAGTGACGCAGCGGTAACTGCCTTCTTGTCACACTTTGCGGCATTCTCAAGTAGACACGTAGCAGGAAGGAATACCTTGTTTTTGTAAACCTGCACGGTGAGTAGAAGACGAAAACTATCAAAAAAAGCTTGTAAGAAACGAAGTAGATAAAGTTGGTTAAGCTGTTCTTTTGTCAATTGTTATCGAGTTGTAGCTGTAGTGAAGAAGGTACTTGAGGTCAAAATAATTTGAAACCGCTAACAACGCCAACGTCGCCGACCTCAACGACGCAACCGCCAACAACGCACCACCATCCCATCTTGATTTTCTATCAATTGTAATATTTTAATTTCAATTTTCAATTCTACATCGTCAATACAAGTTTTATCAAAAGGACTTGTGCACGAAAATTTAGGCGACAGAAGAAAAGAACTTCAAACAAGCGCGCGTTTCATCGATTCAATTCTTTGTTAAACAGCTTCACAATAATCTGTCTCGGATTCGGAGACTATCACAAGGGTCTCTGTACCTCGAACCCGTTACAATGCCTTAATGGAACTGTTGCAGCAACATTAGTCCAGGTTTCATCATTTATTTATAAAATAATTTTGGAGTAAAAATAATGGAAAATTTGAGAATGCAATTACAGATGGGCCTTCACTAATCCGGAATCATTGAGACCTGGTGTGTGCCGGATTAGCCATTTTGCCTAATTAGCCATTTATTATCTTAGAATACACAAACAAAGTTGCTGACCACCTCATCTTAAAATTGAAATGTCCTCTAAATCAGTACAAGTTGGTTAATAAAGAAAAGACAAGTGAATCGTTAATAAAATGCAGGTAAAATAATTGGTACAGGTGCAGTACAGTAGCGGCCCCTGACCCAAGCTGGTGGAAAATTTGAAACTACGGTACAGAGTACAGGTTCTGTTTTCTAGGTCAAATTAGTGCTGGTTGTCTGGCTAACTGATTGCGGATTAATGATGGTCAACCTGTATGCATTTTGTTATCGCTAAGGTATATGCATTTGCTGCATCAAACTTTTTTTAATGGTTTGGTGTGGAAGACAACTTTTGATAGATAAATTGTTTTAGACTAGTCTACTATAGTCTTCGTGGCATTTTTATAAGGTCAGTTTAGCAGCTTTATCAGGAACATAGTACCAGTAGGAAATTAAGTGTCGCTGATCTGCATTTTTTGAGGTAAAAGTAGTTACTTTAGTAAGAGCGAAAAATTGTCTTAGTTTTGTAATTCTTAAAAACTCTTATAAATAACTCTACAAAATGCAGAAAAGTTAATTTTTTTCCACATTAGCGAAACCCAGGAAACACAGGAAAACTATTAGGTTGACATGTCAAAATGCTCTTATAATTTGGCAGTTGCGAAAAACAGCGTCAAATAGTTCAGCATGTTTATAATTCTATATTTTCTAATTTTTAGATTTGATTTTTGAGTGAGTAAGCGAAGAATAAAAAACAACAAATGTCTTTGAAAGTTTTACAAATGTTTGATGGAAAATTTTGACAATTTTACGGACCATAAATTTTTGAAATGCTTTTTCTTTACCAGAGGTGTGGCAAGAAAAATCTTGAGACCAAAAGAATAAAAGAAAGGGGGATTTTTTAGAGGACAAAAATTCTAAAACTACATTTGTTTTATCACAATCAGTTTCGAATACAAACTCATGATTAGTTGAGATTTACTCTTTTAAGTTGATTACTGGATGCCTGCATTTGATTGATGGTAATGATCTTCCTGCTACAGTCGCGAATAGAAACGCGTAAGTCTATCCAAAGGTTTCCTTACTTTTTCTATCTGCACAGCATCAGAAAGTTTTTACTGTTACTGAGTACGATTTGGTTTTAGCAAAACTTTGGCTAAAAATGCACTTGTGATTACAAAAAGCGTACCATCACGGCTTACATTTAATCCCCTCCAAAAATAATGCTTTCAAGAGCCCCTTGGTGGTTGATTTAAAAAATGTTGGTTTTGGTTTCTTACTCAAATATCATTAAAAAGTGAATGAGTCTCTACTCAGTGCTAACACAATATTTAAAATCTAGTGAAGTCGATCGTATTCAAAGCTAGAGAAAAAATAAGCAAAGATTACTCTTGCTTTCTTATGTTAATTCAGTCTGAATATTTTTACCCCAAAACAGTTCAACATGGGAATTGGATCGGAGACATTTATAGGATGTGAACAGTTCTTCCTGTTCCGTAGTTATGCTTTTGACGGAGAGGAGAGAGGGAAGAAAAGCTTCCGCTCTGCGCCTAGTCCCAATCCATAATTATCAATGATTCGCATTATTCTGCAATTTCTTAGTTGATGCTGAATTGATGCGTTTCTTCTGCTGTTTTGTGGCAAATGTTTTCAATGATTTGTTTGCATTCGTTATTTCTTTTATGTGGTTCCAAAGCAGCCACGTATGAAAAAAAAACGCTTCACATTTTGAAATCTAATATTTATTATTGAGCGCATTTTTAGGCTAGCAAAAAATAATTTTGGGTGCTATAAAGCCTAATATACTGTTGATTTGGGCACTTTTTAAAGTTTTTCTGGCAGTCCTGATTGTCAGTAAAAAGAATAGTGTACTGTGTTAATAGGCATAAAGCTTGAAAACAGTGATGGGCCATTGCTGTTTTGCGTGAGGTTCGCTGAGGTTGTTACTTAAACACTTACACAACACCCTGCAACTGAGGATTGCATCCTGGTTTTTCACATCTACTTTGGAAAAAATAAGTTTACTGTCAACCGCAACGACATGTTTGGGTATCTGCTGACTTAAAGGCTTCAAGGTCATTTTACACTCTTCAAAACTCACAGTTCCATAATCTGTTCTGTGAGTTGAACAGATTCTTGTATTTTCTATTTCAACGCAAGTCGCACTATTTCTCTTGGGGTTGGGATGTTGGATTACAAAATTTCGAAAAATATAGCAAACAATTCCAAAGAAATTCCAAAGAAAAATTTTCTGTATTAGCCTATTTCCTAACTACTGGTAACATGTCATTACAACTGGTTAAAGACATGAATTTCCGTGGTGTTGTGTCAGTGATTGCTGCATGCGTGGAATTGGAAATAAACCACACATTATGTAGGTCCCTATTTAGTATTCATTTCGTCAGTTCACATGCACCCTTACCTTACCACTTTGGTGGCCACTAGCCGAATTGTGTTTACATGCACAAAATAATGGTGATTGAAACAAAGTAGTGAAAATAAAATTTTTTGATATTGATTGTATAGTCAAGCATTTTAAGCTATCGTGCCTAACAATGGGTAGGAATATTACACGCAGAGCGTATAAGCCGATGCTCTGTTCACTAGTCTTCTGTTGGACTGGACCACAACAACTGGTAGAATGTTTCGCTTCGCCACCTGTTTGGCACGTAATGATGCCGGGATCCCGTGAATTGTCTTTTCCAAGGACCCAACAAGCAAAATGCCGGCTTGTTTTCTACACTATTACTTTTGCTTTGAGCGCCAAGCAGTAAAGCTTTGGGTACCATATTTAAAAGTTGTTTGGTACAACTCAATGAGGGAAATGAACCCCATGTATGCCGACTGCAAAGCGGACCCTCTAACCACTACACCATCGCGCCGGTTAATCAAACGATCAAAAGTTTTGATTATTATGATATTAGTATCACATGAAAATATAATTTGAAGAATGTGTTGGTTGTTTGCAGATGAAGAATTTAAAGGGTGCTTCAGCAGTAAAACAACAGCAAGACTTCGCAGATCTTAAGCCAATCTACAGTGCTGTACAGATGTAGAGCTGTGAATAGGCATAAATTGTAGCCTATTAATTTGAACAGGTTCTGCTACTAAAAATCATTTTTAAAACCTCAACCTATAACATGCAGCAGTTTAGGCTAAATCAGTTGCTCTTAACCGAGAGCCACTTGGTTTCCTAAAAAACGATTTAGTTATTCGTGGAGGGAAATTGGGGAGGAAAAATTTGGATCCAAATTTTGTTGTGTTATTTACGTATACATTTTAGTGTTTCAGTATGGGTTTATATACGAGCCCCACAAAATAAAAAAAGGGTTTCACCTTCAATGTGGAACGCTAATTCCGCAATTGGCTGACTACGACTGACTGAGACTCGAAAAATGTCTCCAGCTTTAATTTGAATGCAAATTTGTAAATTGAGACTTCACAAACATCGATTGCCAAGAAAAAAATCCCCACCTCGCAATTTACGAAAGGGAAGAAACGACAGAGTCTGGGTTTGTAAGGGAAGAACACAGAAGCAACATGGAGAATCAAGGGGAAAGACTGTATGATTATGAATCACGGGGCAAGACTAATGACGAATAATACTTTGTAGCAGCTGTTATTTTGATGCTGTTCAACTGCTTGTTCAGCCAAAAATTTTTACATTTTCAATTAGCCAAGCTTGTTTCCAACATTTTGACTAAGCCAAATTTGTTTATCAAGATGAGATTGTGACCAAACATTTTGCCGGTAAAGAAAAGAGAGATTGGTACTTATGACATCATATTGATTCCATTGTTGTTTTTGCGGAAATATTTTGAAATAGGTGTTTTAAACTTCGGAGCGCACCCCCTAGGGAGTAAAAGGTGGACAGGAGGTGCGGGATCACGGCGCCATGGTTTTTAAATGAAACCGTTGAAAAAATTTGTCAAAATCAGTGTTTTGAAAAACTATATTTATAAAAGGCTTTATGCTGTTTTGGAAATCAAATAATAAACACTTTGAAAAAATTGATCTTGAAAGAAAAGTAGGTATTCGAGCTGGTTTGAAGAGAAAAAGTAGAAAAATAAAAACTGCGGGAAAAAATCATCTCGAGGAAAGTAGGAGTTTTTTATGACTCGGTCATGAAGGAGGCGCCACAAAAAGTTCAAGAGCCCTTGTTCTAGAACAGTGATGGCGAACCTTTTCGAGGCCGCGTGCCACATTTACAGCCCGAAATGAATTTGTCTGTCCCGGCGTGCCAGCAGTTTCATAAACATCAGTTTTTAATAAACAAAAACGTTTAGATTAGACACGAACTACCGCGGCCAAAACTTGTGATTAATAGATCACGCGTAGCCAAGTACACGACAATAGGCCTACTATCTCTTTGTTCCGGGCACCTACAAAATATACAGACTGTGCACCTGCATATTTTGTAGGTACCGCTTTGATCACGTTCCCACTGCCTGAGCGAATTCCTGTTCAACTAGTCTTAATTCCTTTTTCTCGCGTATCACCAGGTAATGTCGTAATGAGATCCTTGACAGCAAAAAATTAGCGCCCGACAGCAATGAACTTATCTTAAATGTTTGTTTACTTTGCCGCTATTGCTTGAATAAAAAAACAAACCTAAAACGCCCGCAGTGTTCACAAACATTACTGAACCTTTCGAGCTACAACTGCACTCATCATCAGTCGCCTGCTTGACTGCTTTGTTGTCCGTGGTATTGCATTGAAATAAAAATAGACGAGTACAAGCTGGTGTCCTATAAAATTTGGTCCCCCGCAAAATTCGGTCTTCCCTCATGATACAATTGCTGAGTAATGTTATGTAGGCCTAATAAGCGATCTTACCTACCTGCAATCCAACTAAATATAAAATGTAAGCTAATGCAAAATTATACGATTTAATTTATATAACAAAGCAACACTTAAAATGCATTAAACTTGTGAAATCAAGAAAATAACTTTCGGCTGATATTACTCCAACTTTCCTATGACAACCACTCATACGTAGCAAAGGGGGGAACTAAATTTTACGGGAAGACCAAATGCTATACGACACGGGAGGCTGGTCTTACGATTCGAATAATAAGGTTTTTACGAAGCAAAAAAATCCTGGTGGAACACTTTTTTATTAGCAGCTGCATTTTACGAAATCAATGCGATTTCTGTTGTTGTAAAGTTGCAGATAACTTGTTGATTGCTGGCTCATACTTTGTGAATTTGAGTGTGACACACGCACTACTCATGTCATCTGTAAGTCTATTTCTTCTCTCGGATTTAATAAAGTTCATAGTCGAAAACAGCTGCTCACAAGAATATGATGACCCAAACAACGTAAGAAGTGCTATTCCAAGCGATTTCATAGATTTGAAACTGATCGGCAGAGAATTCCATACTTTCAGAATTTCATTTTCAGAGTTACTAGTGCCGTTTTCATTCATCATTCCCTTACACTCTATTTTCTCCAGTTTTTCACGCAGGTCACGGAATTTACAGGTCCACAAATAATTTTCTTTAAATTCTAAAAGCTCCATTTCTAGATTTTCCAAGCCCAGCCATTGTAAACAGGAAAGATCAAGATCTTCAAAGTTAGTTTTATCTGGAAAGGTTAGAAAATACAGAGTTTTTTCCATCTTTCGAAACTGTGCAAATCGTTTACTGAAATTTTCTTTTGTTGTTGATATTATGCTTGAAAATTCTTTAAATATATCTTGTTTGCTTGAACATCCGTCCGAAAATACTGTCGAGTTCGAGTCTTCTAAATGCGTTTTTAGATTTGAAAAATATTTAAGTTTCCCACTTTTTATGTCTTCTTCAAAAACTTCCAGCCTTTTTTCAAATGCTTTTATATCACAAAACATCCTTGCCGCTGTTTTTCCGCGTCCTTGTAGTTTTGTGTTCAGTGCATTAAAGTGCATTGTAAGATCTGTAAAGAACATGAGACTGTTAAGCCAAACAACGTCGGTGAGCTGAGGAAAGTCTTGCTTTTTCTCATACATGAAAAGTCGAATTTCGTTTAAGCAAGCGACAAATCTTTCTAAAACACGTCCTCTGCTCAACCATCGGACATTATTATACATCAGTAAGGTATCATACTGTGCTTTGACTTCACCAAGAAGTGCTTGAAACTGACGAAAATTAAGTGCACGAGCCGTGATGTAATTTACTATTTTTGTAACATCTTTGAGTACATCTTCTAATTTCCTGGTACTGTCTTTCGCACAAAGAGCTTCCTGGTGTATAATACAATGGAACCGAACAACTTGACGTTTTATTTCATTTGCAAACAGCTTTACGAAACCAGATGTTGCCCCAACCATACTCGGTGCTCCGTCAGTAGTGATTGAAATTATCTTCGCAGGTGCGACACTTTGTGTCGTAAGGCACTCCATCACAGCATTGTAGATATCTACTCCTTGAGTTCTTTCAGGTAAAGAAACCAGTTTCAGCAGTTCTCCTCTCATGGCGTCACCAGCAGCATAACGTAAAATTATCGCCAATCTTGCATGTTTACTTATATCTGTACTCTCATCCAAACACATAGAGTAGCAAGAAGCTTTTTGTAAATCGGTAGTGAGTTGTAAACTCACATCCTGTGCCATTCTTAAGACTCGATCCTTCACAGTATTTCTGCTAAGTGGCAGCTCGGAGATGCGTTGCAAAATTTCATGTCTATTTGAAAAGTCGTGAAAAAGAGATTCACTTCCAGCTAACATGGCTGATTTAATGAAATCCCCATCAGAAAGAGATTTACCATGTTTAGCGATACATAACGAAAATTGAAAGCTGGCATACATCAAATGATTGGGTTTGGAAATGAAGTTCACAAAATTATTACGCTGAGAATGATATTTTTTTAGTTCATTTGCAAGATACTCCTGTTTTTCCGTTTCTTTCATTTCAGAAATATTTTTGTGGTTGGTTTCGAAATGCCGTTTGACACTTGATGTACGACAAACAACACTATCGCCACACAAAGTACACAACGCTTTTCCGTTGCGTTCAATGGCTCCAAATAATTTCGTCCACTCTTCTCGAAATAATCGCCCGCTATCAATAAGCTTCACCTTTTTTGTTGCAATCATTTCAGGGTACAACTTGCAAACTATATCCAATATAATTAAAAATAAACAAAAAGCTATGTTTAGTTTAGGCACATAACTGACGGCTTTAAACAGTCTGAATATAAATTCAAAGTCAACGTATAACTGATCTGAACATTTTGTTCGAGCTTTCGTCTACTTCTTACATTTTCAGGAACTAGCTGTAGCTGAACAAAATGTTCAGATCAGTTATACGTTGACTTTGAATTTATATTCAGACTGTTTAACTGTTAAATAAGTTAAGCTAAACTATGCTAGGCTATCTAACAGATATAATTAAATACGACTCTGCTTCAAGTTAAAAACCGCTTGGCTAGAGGACTGTTACAGCGGTACACGACCTGAGCACTGTACAGTAAAAACTATAATTGCCTTGGTAAAATGGCACTGTGTCGTCATTGGCAGGTCCACACGTAATAATGGATTCTTTTATGTGATTGTAACTGCTTTTCACTTGGCATCATTTCAAGAACAACTGAGCCGTGGAAATATTTAATAAAACGAGTGAGATAATAACCTTATAATTTATATCATATATTTCCACGAGGGCTTTAATCGAAGCTGGTTTTGAATAAAGATAGGTTTAAAGTTGACCGTAAGTTTGTAATAAAAAACATTTTGCGCCGTTTTTTCGGAATGCGTCGCGTGCCAGTATTTATGATCTCGCGTGCCAACTTTGGCACGCGTGCCATAGGTTCGCCATCACTGTTCTAGAACATTTAGAATGTACCTCACCTAATATATACCTAAAGAAAAAGATTTTGGATAAAGGAACTTTTCTTTCATATTTTTATCAGCCAAACCAATACAATAAGAAGTAACTTTATTCAACATAATCAAGCTAACATAACTAAACTAAGAAAAGGAACACTGCAGCTTTTCGTCAAGGCAATATAAATCTGAAATTTTGCAGGCAAATTTAAATTTCACAGCACTGAACATTTATAACAAGAGAAGTGTCGTTGTAAAACTTGTAGTGAAGTTGCTTTTGCATATGTTTCATTGAGAAGTGCAGTTTTAAAACAATACTACTCTTGTTGTAAGCATTCAGTTCGATAAAATTTAAATTTACCTTCAAAATTTAGATTTATATTGTCTAGACCAGGGATTCTCAACCGGAGGTCAATTTGACCTGCCTTGGGGGTAAATTTTGTTAGTAAAAAATTTACGCTTTTATCTACTGCAACAGGCATTTATGGAAGTGAAAATATAAAAAAAATTTGAGGGGTAAATTTTACATTTGAAACTTGCCAAGGGGTAAATGAGAAAATAAAAATTGAGAACCCATAATCTAAACGAACTCCCCGTGAGGGAGCGAAAACTTTCGGTGTTGTTTTAGTTATTCAATGATGTTAGCTTTATTATATTAAACAAAGCAGCCAACTGTTTATCGTATTCGTTTGGCTGATAAAAATATGGACCGAAAGAAAAGTGATTCCAAAACTTTAAAACAAATCGTCACAGTTGGTGGACCAGAATTTAGCAGCGCGGAATCAAAAGCCATCTAGTAAGGAGGGCAGCAGCGATGACAGCTCGAGAACTGGCATTAAGAATGGTCCTGATGGATTGCTTGGTACAAGTATTGACATTATATCTGATGCCTCCATATTTACAGTAGCAGACAAGCAATGTAACTCTTGTGGTGTCCACTCAAACAAAGGACTAGCAAACATCACTCAACAGTTTATATAGATGTGCCAAAACAAAGCAACTAGCTCATACAAAGAGATTGAAAAATCTTTTTTGTGCTGTCCTAATTGGCATTTCGCTTTTTTCAAATATTGTATTACTAGCAGGCTTTTCCGGCGTCGCCCGGCAGGGGCCCTCCATCAGTAATGACCGGGTTTAGTATTTTGGTTCAACCGGCTGCGAAGGCTTCACCTATCCGGCTCTTGCGTAAGCAGTAGCAAAAAGTTGACAAACTTTTTGCTTTTTCACAATTCTTCTACACGAAATTGTGATCATCATATTCTCTTAATCATGACTGACAATGCTCACAAAGATTCTTGCCACAAATTATTCTCGTTAATACTTGTGAGGGAGCAGGGGCTATACATAATCAAAACTGATTGTAGCGGCAAAATGGTGTTTGCTTTCACAATTAAAGAAAAAAACTATTCAATGGTAAGCCTATTTTGCCAATTGGTGCTGCCGCTTTCCTATTTATATTTGTGGTATTATGTTCCTAATTTGGCTGCGCTATTGGTCTGGTTTCCGACATAGCGACAAAAGAGGCTATTGTTCTCTCTATATTCACTTTTACAAATTGTTATGGTTAACTTTTTATTTTGATTTTTTCTTAAACTTGGGATTTTATTACAATGATGTAGCGTATAGACATAGATGTCATAAATATTATAACAGGCAGCATATCAGCATAAGAAAAAGTCCTTGCTTTATAATATGTATGACGGCATCACCTGCAGAGACTTCGTCAGTGACATCGGGATTGAGAGTGTCGGTTCAGCCGGCCGAGCCGGCTTTACCTATCAGGTTCTTGTGCGAAGAGTTACCAAGCGTTTATGTGTTTTCTGCACATAAGGTGGTTACGACTTTTTGTGCTCCTTTTCCTCATAGAATATCTCATTTCAAGATCCTGGCTTTGCCTTTGGTCTATGTGCTCTGTTCATTGCTGACACAAACCCAAGGGAGCCTTGCGTTTCCCGTAGTTTGGAAGTAGGGATTACATTTCTGATATTAAGCTATTCTGAAGCAAAAAAACAAAAATAACTTTCGTGTGGTGCGATTTCACTCAGTGAGGCTGTTTTCTCTTGATTTCCCCTAAAGCTTTCTCAAGTCCTCGCTGGCTACGCATTATGTAGCATGTTCTTTTCTCCCTGCTTGACGTGCCCTGGGGAGTCTAAAGTGTCCTTGCTTTTCCCCAAATGTTTGGTTTGACCCTCGATAGATCTATAAAGCTATTATAAAGCAAAACACAAATAATATCATCCACGTGGTGCGATTTAACACAGTGACGTTAATTTTGATTTTGCCTTAAACTTTCTTAAGCCCCTGCTTGCTACGCATTATGATTCATATTCGTTTTTCCTTGCTTAGGTATGCTCATAGAAGTTGAATGAGTCCTTGCTTTTCCCAAATTTTCAGGTTTGATTCCTGTAGCTATATAAAGCTAATATGAAGCAAAATAGAAAAAATGTTTCTCCTAAGTATGGAGCGATTTTAACCCGGAAAGCCATATTATCACCCGTACCGATTTAAAACGTATCAATTAATGCAGCTGCGCCAGCATCACCGTACAAATATTTGTAAGAGTCACAACGAAATGTTTTACTAAATATAAGCCATAGTTTCTGTACATGTAATGGTGATCATGTTGGTTTATTAATCAAGACTGAAAGTGTTCAAAAAGAAAGAACGATGACACAAACTACCATTCGTAATTTTTTAGAGTAAGGGGGAGAAGATAAAACATAGTCAAAATTGATGGCGTCGCCCAAATGGTGGTCGTTTTGACTCATAAAGAAATGAGCTGTTTGTTGGTAGGCATGTTCGACGATTTGGTGGGCCCGCTTTTGTATTAATATTGGTTACATTAAAATCTTTGCCTGCACTATTTACTTTAATTCAGCCATAGCATGAAAAGGGGTCCGGCCTTTCCTTTAAGTCATACAACCTTTTGCGATGCACGCCTATTAAGCTCTTTTCAAACAACAACATTCCCTCTTAATCCAGTGTTACAGATTGATGCCATTATTGTTTAATTTTGATGTTTTCTTCAATTTGGGACTTAATTACATTTAACTTTTGCCCCTAATCCAGACCTCCCTACTTCTAAATGAAGGTTAGTGTTTTGTGCCGATAAGCCTATCCTTGGAATTACAAATATCAGTAATGAGCTTTACCATTATTTATGTTTGCTTTCAAAATGATAGTGGATAATTTTGCTGCCTGCTGCTGTTCTCACTGTATAGTGGCAAGCTTTGTGATGTCATTTAACATTATAACCTCACAATGCGTTTTGAGCCATTATTATTAGGATTGCTACTTCCACTTCTTCGTCACTGTAGGCGAATTAATATGAAGTAACGTCTCTGACTGCGTTCGTGTTCCTTGGCCCTGGCATAAACGCCGCCATGCAAAGAGCAAATTAATTCAAAATGAAGTACTCACAGTTAAGTTATAGCAGTAGCGAGAGCCCCTATCAATAATGTCGAACTTAAAAACATCAAATCAGCTGGCTGCTGCGACAGCCTTGCCCAATTGCAAAAGAAATTGCTCTAACATTTAGATCATATATCGCTCAACACTTGCATTTTGTTGCAAACGATAAGAAAGGGCCATTTTTACCCCATCGTCTTTTTCTTGGGTGATTACAAAGTGTTTTGCTTGAAGTAGGCTACATATTAAAATTTGTAGACTTCATTTTTCGGTGAGTCTTTTGAATGTTTTGATTGATAATGCCAAAGATCCATGCTATCGAGAAAGAATATACAAAATGTATCAAAGGATTCGGTTTTTCTAGAAATTGCAATTTTGTGAAATGCAGGCACTAAAATTTTTTGTGTTTTTAACCGGTAGACTACATTTCATAAACATTTGGAGACTTTAGTTTTTGATGGATCGATTGTTGACACACAATGCAAAAAAACCATACTTGTGAGGAAAAGTAGTCAAAATGTACCAAAGAGCTAACTTTGTTTAACAATAGCAAGTTTGTTAGCTCTAGTACGATAATTGTTCAACTAAAAATGAAACATGATGTATGGCAACCAATTTTTGATCACACATTATAAACTAATCCTTAGGCTAAAGTAATTGGAGTCACATATTACTGGAAAGGAAATTTCTTAAGCTTTCAAAGCACATTCATAGTTAATACCTTATTATAACGTTTTTGTATTAAAGTCACCTATTTTTACTGAGCTCACCACTTTAGTAGTATAGAATGCGTCATTTGGCGCGGTTTTAGGCGGTGCTGCGGCGGAGATGGCGGCGGAGCTGGTCTCTAACCCTAACCCTAGCCCTAACTTTAACCCTAACCCTAATCTTATGTGAGGGAGCTAACCCTAGGTCTATTATTTTTTGTGAGGAAGCCAACACTAATTTTATTTGAAGGAGGTCGGAGGGGGCTCACCCTAGACATTAATTTTATGGGGCAGAGGTCTGAAGGTGCTAACTCTAGGTCTATTTTTGTGAGAAAGCTAACCATAACTCTAAGGAAGCCAACCCTAGGTCTGAGGGCGCTAACTCTAGGTCTATTTTTTGTAAGAGAGCCAACCATAGGTCTGAAAGCGACAACTCTAGGTTTAAGAGAGTCAACCCTAGGTCTGAGGGTGCTAACTCTAGATCTATTTTTTGTAAGAGAGCTAACCATAGGTCTGAGAGTGCCAACTCTAGATTGAAGAGAGCCAACCCTAGGTCTGAGGGTGATAACTCTAGGTTTATGTGAGCTAACCATAGTTCTAAGGAAGATAACCCTAGATTTTATTTGAAGGAGGTCGAAAATAGATAACCCTAGGTTTATTAATTTTATGTGGGAGAGGTCTGAGGGAGTTAACACCAATCTGAGGGAGTTAGTTCCAACATGGTGTCATTTTAAAAAATTTGATGTCATTCTTACGACCTGTTATTACATATTGTTTTTTAATTCTGTATTTCAATGACGTAAGTTTTTAACTAGACCGTGGGAATGTAGTTACATCTCTCTTGCGCAATACGTGATGTAAGTTTTAATTAGACCGTGGGAATGTAGCTGTATGCTTATTGTGCAATCCATGACATATTGTATTTTTAACCATGATGCGATCTTTGCTTTTGTGTAGACTGGTCCGGACTTGTCCGTCGAAAATTTTTAGAATATGTTTTATTCAACTGTTTGTTAGGATGTATTGTCTCCATCTTGTCCAAACTTACCAAGCTCGAATCTTTTTTCTCTGTATTTTGTTTACATGATGAAAAGTTCTAAGGAAGCTAATTTTGTTTAAAGGAAGTCGGAGATAGCTAACCCTAGGTTTATTAATTTTATGCGATGGCGGTCTGGGGGAGTTAACACCAAACTGAGGGAGTTAGTTCCAACACGATATCATTTCAAAAAATCTGATGTCATTCCTATGACTTGTTATTACATATTGTTTTTTTTGATTCTGTATTTCAATGACGTAAGCCTTTCACTAGACCGTGGGAATGTAGTTCTATCCCTATTGCACAATCCGTGACGTATTCTATTTTTAGCCAGACCGTGGGAATATAGTTGCATGCATTATTGCCCAGTCCATGACGTATTCTATTTTTAGCCAGATTGTATCCCTATTACACAATCTGTGACGTAAGTTTTTAACTAGACCGTGGGAATGTAGTTGCATCCTTATTGCACGATCCGTGATGTAAGTTTTTAACTAAACCGTGGGAATGTAGTTGCATGCTTATTGCACAATCCGTGACGTATTCTATTTTTAGCCAGAATGTGATTGCATACCTATTGCACAATCCATTATGACATAAATTTTTAACTAGACCGTGGAATGTAGTTACATCCCTATTTCACAATCCATAATGATTCTGTTTTCAACAAGACCATGGGAATCTAACCCTAACCTAACTGTAATTCTAACCCTATGTAAGAGATCCATCCCTAGGTCTATCAATTTTTGTGAGGGAGCTAATCATAGTCCTAAGGGAACTAACCATAGATCAAAGGACACTAATTTTATCTGAAGGAGATCGAAGGGAGTTAACTTTAGATCTGAGGGAGCTAATTCCAGTTCCAACCCTAACACGATGTGGTTGTCATGTAGAATATTTTAAAGAATTTAGTGCAAACCTTCACACCTTATGATCGCATTTGACTTGCCATATATGAAGTTATTGCACAATGATTACGTAAATTTTATACAGTTGTTTGTTTGGTATGGTGCAAACCTTATATGTTTATGGTAGCATAAGAATTATCCAATATGAAATAATATAATATTGCGCAATAGTTTCATAATTCTGGTACAGTTGTTTGCTGGGGTGTGACACAATGACGTCAAATCAAAGCAGTGGGATAAAAGTAGCAAAATGTAACGTCGCTCTTAGAATTATCCAAAGCATACGGTTTTGAGGCGAGCTGTTTTTAACATTTTACGATTAAGATCGTTCAAAGTCTGTTGCATATTTGTTTCCAATAATGTTCACACGCTTTTATGATAAAAGGTTTATCAATTTAGCTAGCTATTCATGCGGTTTCTGCATTACGTAATTGCAATGCCAGCGTTTTAGGCAGACTAAGTTGTTCAATTCAGGAAGTTTATTTAGCAATCGAAACTTCAAATTTGTATAAATGCGGAAAAAAGTCACCTAACAATAAGACGGCCAAAAAACCGTCAAAATCAACTGACGTGCCTATCATGCAACAGCAAAACTGTAGCAATAACAAATTGAAAAACAAAGTAAAAGATATAATTTTTAAATAGAATGCATTTTTCTTTATTCACATCCAAATATCGTCTTATTATGAGTTGATCTGCTCGATGCAATACTATTAAACGCGACTTCAGACCAAGAAATACCCGCTACTTCGAAGTCAAAAGTTTCACTTAAACAGTCTCGATTCTATATAACAGCGTTTTGGAACAAGTGCAAAATTTTCCCCAAGACAACAACAAGTGCAAAATTTTCCCCAGTTAGTTATCAAGTTTATTCTTGAGAACATTAGAACAGTTGAGATACCATGGTTGCGGGTTCGAATCTCAGCTGGCAGGGCATTAAAAGAAAGGCAGTGTACGCTGAAGGGGCAGGCCTGGTATGTAAATGTACGGGGCAGTGTACACTGGAAGGGAGTGTAAAATAGCCACTGCCATTAAAGACGCGATGGATCAAGTGCATAAATTTCCCCACATGGGAAAATTTTTGCACTTGATCCAGCGTTTTTACTCAAAGGCTCTTGTAAGCATGCTGTTGTATAGATAGTTTGTTGTATAGTATTTCTTTGGAATAGTATAATTTAACCGTTTTATAGTAAAAATTTTGTAGGTTAACAGAAACTCAACCGACCAATAAAATTTGTTCTATTTTAAAACAATACAGTCAGCAAAACGGGTAGAGATTTAAAATTAACTTTTGTCAGGGGAACATTGAATTTGCAATAAGTTTTATACGGCATTACAAAACTATCATTATCGAACGTTTAAATTTTACTCATTCTTTGTGACACATTACAAATAATCTCTAATAAACATTAAAGATAATCTAAGACGCAGGTTTCTTATCACATCATTCTGACACTTCTATTTAATTATTTTTGTACTTTCAACTTCATGCACTATTATCGTTTCGAACACTCTTCTTAACACACGACCGTGTCTTAAAATGCATATCTGGCGTTTTCTTTTCCTGATATTGGTTAATAGTGTCAGTGTTTAATTCACAAGATTTTGGGTTTTCTGCATTTTTTCAACTTTTCTACCCACTTTACTCTCTCGACAGTTAGACTGTGGTCTTAGAGAAATTCTTATAGCCGTCTTTGGTCATCGTCAGATACAAAACTTCATTTTCGTTATTGCAGAGACGAAACGTCTCGAATTACCATGCTTAAAACATCATCTCGCAACCGCTATCCATGTGATAGATAACTAAATGGGAATGGATCGTTTGGTTGAATTACAAAGAATTGCGGAGGATAATTACATGAATTGGCGTCATAAGGGAGTAGTTTTTTAAAGGATAAGCCGTTTGAAACCGAGACGTCATGAATGCGTAAGACACACGTGACCGCTAAACACGCAGTAACTCGTGTTATCACCAATTTGAACTTGTTATCTGAAGAGAACGATGCACACAGTGATCCAGCGAGGGAAATACAACACATACTGGTGCTCTCACGGTCGTATATACACAAAATAGTTGTCTTTGATTACTAAGGTGACCTAAAAAGGTGGTTTGAAGAAAAGTATATCTAATTTGATGTCTTTTTCAGTTCAAATAACTTTAAAGATTTGAAATCTCATTTTTAAATATTCTTACAACTAATGCTATAATTTAATTTTAACACAATATAACGTATTAATCCTAAAAGTTTTAATGCTTGAGCTGACAAATCAAACATGATTTTTACCGATGTCATTTGAAACTGAAAAAGAATCCTACGTCTCTCGCTTTATCCCCAATTTTCTTCTGTATAACAGCGGTTATGCAACTTCTTCTTTTAGCTATTTTTGATAAAAACCTTAACATTTTGAGCTTATTCGACTTCCATCACATATTTTTGAGTTATCAGTGCTGCTCCAAACATCACAACCTAACCGCGGATTTGAAAACTTCACCGTTTGTTTTACCCAATACCTTCGTATTTCTGAAATAATCGTTTTTCCCAACCACACACCGTGTTTAATCTCACTTTCACAATTTTCTGGAATAATTGATTCCAAATACTATCTGATTTTCCAAGTTTTAACTTATCTTTTTCTAAATTTTTGAAATCGTTTTGTAGTCTTCTACATTAACACTCATGTAAAAGATTTTGAATCTTTGTTTCTATTTGCGTTTGGCGAGGATTTGAACCGTCACCCGGTATTTTTTGACAGACGCTCTCAACACCTTGCTGTTTTCCCAGACAGACTTGAACCACACGAAAGTCGTTCAAGCAACGATATATTTAGGCGTTTTAAACACTATGTAATTAATCCACAAAGGCCAAAGAGAGTTTGTGGCAACGGCAACGGTTAAATACCTTGACCACTTTACCTTTAAATAAAACAAGCATGTTGATTAACAACCTGGCTAATTTTATTCTACAAATTGACAAACTTAAGCGTCCTAAACAGTGAAATAAAGCAAGCTAATTCCAAACCAAGATACAATCTGGCTATTTCCAACTCGTCCAAGTACAAATACAATCGCTCATGCACGTTTATTCAAACAAAGGATTTCCGGGTTCAAAGGTAAAGTGTTTCCAATTTGATTTGTTAATAATCAATTTAAAATATGAAAGGTTTACGCTACATTCCCCCCAAACTCTTCTTTACGTCGAGTTTCCATAAACTGCGTAAATCTATTCCCCTTAACATAACACAGCACAAAACAAGATACGATACAAACTAACGATTTCACACACAATAGCTCTGAAGCAGTTCATTGCTCGCTCTAGCAAAGTTCGTTCCATTGTCTGTACGGAGGAATTTAGTACGAAACCCTGTAGAATACAAAAACCTTTGGAAGACGTAAATAAAGGTGGAAGCTGTGAGATCGACGGATACTTCAATGCGAATTGCTGTGGTAACCATACATACAAACAAACAGATCAAGCGCTTCGCTGAACTTCTGCCCACTGTCACGCTGAATGGGGCAGCCAAGTCAGAAGCTGCGTAAGCGAACACATGCGTTCTAGATTTTAACGTCGATGCTGGCAACGGCGCCATTAATTGTTTTCCCCGTTTTTGACGCCTTAACCTACAACCAGCACAGTTTCTTGTATAATGCCTTACGGTACAAACCCCGCCTACAGGCCACAATCCCACGTCTTGCTGAAGAGCTCCAAATACCACATCTGATCCTATGTGCCCCAAATCCGAATGTTTCTTTTTGAATGTACAGTTCTGTAATCCAATGCATGTATGGCAATATGACAGGGTGTTTAAATTGCAGAGACAGTTCTGCGTTTTGAAGCCTTCCCCCAATTCTTAACACGCCGTCTGAAGATAAAAATGGGACGAATTTACAAAGCTGGAGCAGATAATGTGGTCTTTGAGATGGTGGAAATGAATGAAGGGTTTGTTCAAAAGAGGAGTCATCATGTTGCATTCTTGTTATAATGGAACCTAAACATTCATTCTGCACCATCCTCAGCAAACATGTTCGAGCATCTGCCTTCAGTAACTCCTTTGGTTGGAGGACTGGGTCACTCAGATTTTCATTTTTAATGGCCAAGAAGCATCGCATCAACATAAGTAGGCGGGCTTCTGTACTTGTGGCAGAATCTGACAATGCATTTAGCAAAGAGCAGATTTTACCCGTAATAACTGGGCATAAAGTGGCAGTGATGACAATCTTTTCAGCGTCCACATCCTTTTGACACACTTCTGGTTTGAGAATATCTAAACCGACTTTCCACTCCTCCTTGGGTTGACGTAAGAAAGACGGCCCGGCGGACCACAACTCCCATTCTTTTCGTTGCTTGACGCCAATACCTCTTGACGCAATGTCAGGGGGATTTACCGTAGACTGAATGTATCCAGGACATCTACCCTCCGTAGTACTCATTACTTTATCCACGCGATTCCGCACAAATTGCGCCAACTGCTTGCTGCTGCACTGACACCATTTGATAACGGTAACGGAGTCTACCCAAACATATATTTCGGTAATCGAAATTGTAAAATGTATTATGCATTGGTTTAACAGATCTGCGCCCATACAAAGTCCTAAAAGTTCCTTTCGCGCAATGGAGAATCTGGAAACTTGTGTTTGGGGAAAAAGCCTTGATTTCCCAAATACCAGTGAGCTTTCTATAATGTTTCCACAACGCTTTGTCAAGTAAACACACGCACCCATTGCGTAGTTTGAGGTGTCAGTGAACACATGCACCTCATATTTTCCTTCCTTCAACTAGGAGTATTGTCGAGGAAAGGTAAACAATGAAAGAAATTCAATCTCAGATACCAGACTGTCCCACTCTTCGCTGAGCTCAAATCCTATCTCATCATCCCAATCAACGGTGCTTGTAACAACTTTGGAATAACAAAGCTTTAACCTCACAAAAAAGGGGCACCACAACCCCAATGGATCAAAGTGCGAGTTTAAGTAGCTGAGTGCACTCCGTCGGGTGAGTGCGTGTTGAGCTGAAGAGTTTGACTTGCGTAGATGCAGTTGAAGTTTATCGCTTTCTGCATCCCAGGACACTCCTAAAGTCCATTGTTGTGGGAGCTCATCCTTTGATGGATTGATCGTTTTTAATTGTGAGGCCAAATGTTCTTGATCTATTCCATCAAAGACCTCCTTAGAATTACAGAAAAATTTGGTAAGGACAAATCCTGTAGAAGCCAAAAGGTTAGCTGCTTCGGTTATCAGAGTTTTGGCTGCTTCCACGGTTTCTACAGAAGCAATCAAGTCATCAACATAAAAATCCTTCTGCACTCTTTTTTCAGTACTTGCTGAAACGTTGGCATAGTTTCTTGCAGCTGTGTACTTTGTATAGAAGCCGGCTATTCTGGGAACACAGATAATGCCATAGGGCATGACAGTAAATCTCCATCTTTCATCATTCCTTGCTACTTCCTGGTCCTTGAGGGGCAAAAACCGTAACATGTCCCTATCTCTGGGATGAAGTTTCACTTGGAAAAACATATTTCTGATGTCGCCAGTGACACCACAGGCATGTTGCCGAAATCGTATCAAAATTCCCACAAGAGACTCGAGGAACATTGGCCCACGATTTAGCATATCATTTATGCTTATTCCATTTATTCTAAGAGCACCATTGTAAACCACACAAAACTTTTGTCCCGTTGAGAAATGGGTAATGTAATGAATTGGATTCTGCTCACATTCTCTTGACTCCTTTTCGTTTATGCTTTCAACATGCCCATTTCTTTTCATGTTCTCAAAGGTTTCTACGTACTTTTGAGATAACTCTGGTTGTTGCGCGAGCTTATTGCTCTGCAAGCGCAGACGCCGCATGGCGATTGGCAGGCTTTTAGGCATATCTACGAAATATCCATCTTTCCAGGGAAGGGGAAGTTGCAAACGCCTCTGACCATTTTCATCTGTCACTTCCATTAAATTCTCTTTATAAAATGAAAGCACCCTTTCATCTTCTCTACTCAGACACCATTTTTCACAATCAGGTTCTAGAACCAATTGGTCCCGGTAATAGCGCAATATATCATGAACAAGCAAAGGCATTTCATGCAGACATTCCTTGTTGGTAATATTCTGCTCTGCAGAAATAATATTGAGCACTTCCTCCGCATAGTTGTCTCTTACATTTTGGTGCGTTGCACAAATGCACTGGGGAATACTTTTCTTTGTTCTCAATCCCCAGAAAATAGTACCAAGTGGATGAGCCGCAACGAGGTATTCGCAAGCAGCAGCATTATTCCAGCGACACTTTTCCAACACCTGGAACTTCCGCAAATCTTTCGCACCAAGTATCATATCAACAGAGCGCTTCTCATGTGCGACATGGCAGTAATCAACTGAGTAACCATGCTCTTTTGCTAGCCATTTATCCGCAACACACTGGCTATAAGGTAACTTCATGTCAATAAAGGCTACATCCGGAATGTTGACAGTATCGTTTTCACCATACTGTACTTCAATCGCAAAGTTCTTTTCATGCACTGATACCTTTTCGCCTTTTCGTTCAGAAAGCTAATACAAATGCTATCTTCTGGGATCCATCTAAACATTTTTTCAGCTAGATCTTTCGTGCAAATGCTCACATCCGCTCCAGTGTCAATCAAAGCATAAAAAGCAATCTCTTTGATATTCTTCTGCCTCTCTTTTACAGCAGTTAGAGCCATTATAGGCACTGAAGTTTCGAACGGCTGCTCTATAGTACCATCGTCTTTCACAGGTCTCGCGGCATTTAAATTTCCATCCATCACGTCCTGGTCCACCACATCCTGGTGCACAAGCCTCTGATTTCTTTTGTCTTCATTTCTTTGCAGCTGAGGCTCACCAAATTTATTGTTTGGTAATTTTTGTTGATGGAGCAACTCCGAGTGCCCACCTTGGCAGATTGGGCACGATTGCTTTTCTGAACAGTATTTGGCTAGGTGCTTACCCAAACAATAAAAACACAATCCATGAGCTTTTACAAACATACGTCTTTCCTTCACACCCATTTTCAAAAACTCATAACAATCAATCGTCTTGTGACGGGCAAGGGGATGAATCCTGCATAGGTTAGAAGTTCGGAACGTAGTAGACAATTGACATTTATTTTGCTTATCCACAGACATAGTTTTTCCAGACGAATGCTGTGCTGATAACTGGGTAACTGCTGTTGAAAATTTCTGACCTTGCAAGTTATTTACCCGATAGGCGGATGTCTTTCGCCGAATGCTTAGCTTCTTGTCGGAACTGGAAGAGTTCTCCTCGCCAATGATAGTGGAGATATCATACGTGTGTCTATCTTTAAATTGAAGGTTAGCAATTACGTCATCCAAAAACATCAAGACAGTTTCAAAGCGCCATGCAGTAAAATCTTTGTATTCGTGGGCAAATTGGGCATATAATGCCGGACTAAAACAGTCAACTATACGAAAGATCAATTTAGGCCTTGGTAATTCGTTTGACATGCCAACGGATTCTGCAACACTTTTGAGATTACGTAGCTTTGTGCGATACGACTGTAACAATGGAACCTTTTCTACCAGACATTCTTTGTCCCATTTAACGTCTCGAATGACACTGTCTAATAATCCTCTGGGATCCCCATATAAATCCTCGAAGATTTCCCAAACGCGATCCAGAGTCTTTTGTGGATCCCGCATGATCCATGCACTTTTGATATGCTCATAGACAGAGTCTGTCACAGTGTTTGCAATTCTTTGCAATAGCGCATACGGGTCAGTATCCCACAGCATTTCATAATCTCTCAGTAGTTGCTGTCGAAACATAAGATAGTCCGACCTTTTCCCCCCAAACCGACGAGTGAAGTCACGTTGACCTATGCTCCACATCGGGAAATACATGGAATTCACTCTCCTGTTCAATTGCCTAACCCCATATGCTGGTTCAACAGGATTATTATTAGCCTCTTGCTTCCTTGCTTGCCAGGGGTGTCTAAAGGTAGTTTTGGAAAAACTTCCTGACGTACCGGTAGGATAAAGTTTACGGTGACGACTTGTTTCGAACTCGTTCAGGGTTTTTGGCCTGACATCATCAAAACATACTTTATGTTTTGTGAAGGCATTAGATGAGCCGATCATATCACCTCTTTCTGTCAAAGGATCTCGCGATTTAACTGAAGATTGTGGAACAAACTCACTAGCTTCACTACGTAGCCTTTGTCTCAAAGTTCCATCCTCGCTTGGTAGCTGTGAGGCAATGTCTAGGGAAAATGACTTTGTCCACTTGGCATGATCTTCTTTCTGTCTCACTCTTGCTTCCAAACCAATTTGAGTTTGCTGGGACTGATAACTCGTAGACGGTAACTCGACCTCATAGCTACTCACATTCTTTACTCTGTTATCATCACTTAAATCCAGTTTCTGGCGCTGACATATGGCTGCGTCTGGAAGCATTGCTTCCGTTGCTAATTCTTTGTATTTGGCCAATTCTCTCTCCAAATGATTTTTGTTCTTAACCAGTTTACCCCTTTCTTTGACAGCAGCCTTCTGCATCTTCAGCCGTCGTTCTCTTTCCTCTTTGTCACTCTCCTTTTCCTGCGTCATCCGACTGATGCGGTTTAAGAAACCTCTTCTTTCTTCTTTTGCTACTTCAGCTGACGTGGCTGCATCTACTAGTTGGTCGCTCAATTCCGACATTTTGACGCGTTACTCTCGTTCAATATTTCCTAAAATTTCCTGAGATTCAGCAGAAAGACTGGACGATGACTTCGAAACAGTGCTTCTTCTAGTTCTTTCTCTGCGTTCTGAGGGTTTTAACTTTGCTCTCTCGTAATAACGATGCAAAGTGTCATTGATTGAAGTATCATACAGGAACAACAGTCTTTGTACTCGTGGTAATGCAGGTACCGAAACATTTTGCTCTCTTTTAGCGTTTGCTTCCTCTATCCACTTATGTACAGCAGAAAGATAGACAGAATGAGCATGCAAAATGTAATTGTAAGCAGCCTCAACAACCATGGGATCGTTCTCGACCTCACTATGAGCCAAATCTTGCAGGGTCAATTCCATAACTTTAAGTTCTCAAGAGTATTTAGCTAGGCTGCGATGATCTGAAAACATGGATGGATCAAGTAGGTCCACTCACTGTCGCCTGAGTTCACCCATAACGGTTTCCAGGTCATCTGAGTATGCGTCCTCTCCCTGACAGTCACTCTGATGTGCAATCTGATCATCAACGTAGCAAGTCTGAGCTTGTCTAGCAACAGCTTTCCCGACATCATCTTTGTTTTCAACTGACTCAGGAATATTAACTTCTTGTGGGGCCTTATATATAACGCTCGTCTGAGCCAACATGCAAGGGAAAATAACAAGTAATAAAAATGAAACAAAATTCCTTCAATTTTGAAAGGCGAATTGGCCACACCAAGCAAATTTCCCAATTCACCGTGTTAGCAAAGTATATTAAAATGGGTTTCCCATACAACAAACTGTGTTGTCAATAATCGCAAGCCCTCTATCCCAAACACAATACTGCCGTTTGCCGATGTGCCGCCCACGCGTTCCCACCTCGACTAACCCAAACAAACATGCAATAAAGCAAAAGCGCAAAGCACTAACCTGCTCTGTTTTGTCTGCGGGTTCCAAACTGAAGAAGCGAGATTCACCACCAAACTGCGACTTCAAGTTGACAAAACGACAGCTTGCGATTTCTTCAAATGCTGATTTCTGTAAGTCCGTAATAAATTCTCCAAATAAATCCACAATATGTCCGTAATAAATCCACAATCCAGAAAGTGGAAGGTAGTTAATGTAAAAGATTTTGAATCTTCGATTCTATTTGCGTTTGGCGAGGATTTGAACCGTCACCCGGTATTTTTTGACAGACGCTCTCAACACCTTGCTGTTTTCTCAGACAGACTTGAACCACACGAAAGTCGTTCAAGCAACGATATATTTAGGCGTTTTAAACACTATGTAATTAATCCACAAAGGCCAAAGAGAGTTTGTGGCAACGGCAACGGTTAAATACCTTGACCACTTTACCTTTAAATAAAACAAGCATGTTGATTAACAACCTGGCTAATTTTATTCTACAAATTGACAAACTTAAGCGTCCTAAACAGTGAAATAAAGCAAGCTAATTCCAAACCAAGATACAATCTGGCTATTTCCAACTCGTCCAAGTACAAATACAATCGCTCATGCACGTTTATTCAAACAAAGGATTTCCGGGTTCAAAGGTAAAGTGTTTCCAATTTGATTTGTTAATAATCAATTTAAAATATGAAAGGTTTACGCTACAACCCACGTATGACATTTGGTGGCTACATTAGATGCAGATTGTTAGAAATTATTTAGGTGAGAATTTTGAAAACATGACAACTTTTTGTGTATAAAAGTATTAAGTCAGAACTTTAACGGTTTGAATCTGTTTGTACATGTAAAATAATGTGAACTTACAGTTTCAACTCTCACGTAAATATTTTCCCAATTTACGTCAGTTTTATTAGTGAAAAAACACAATATTATCGTTTATCAAATATTTTATCAACTTTTCAAGAAATAAGAACCGCACTCATAGTTTTTTCAGAGCGTTTGCTAGCAATTACAAATACTTATTAACTGTTGCAAAGCTTCAACTTTAACTAAACATCGAATTTTTAACTCTTTTATGTTGACATAAACCAACACAAATAAAAAACTTGCCAACACTTTTAAGGCTTTACAAAACCGATATACGTTTACAAAGCAAAAATAAATTGTCTGCACACCATTTTAAACCCTCACACTACCGGTTATATGCATTCAAAAAATAAAAAGAACCTCAACTTTGTTGTTAAGTCGCCTTTAATTTTTATTGCATAATCCTACAACCAAAAGCTTACAATAGTTTGGTTGACAACGTTGTTAAACAAAAATTTTCAATTATAAATGATTTCATTTTATAAAAGTGTTAACTAACAATCTTTTTATGATGCATTAAGACAACTTCAACACTCGTGTATTGGCAACCACAAAGCAAAATATTAATCAAAAAAATCTAAGTCTCTGAACTTATCTCATTTCTATGCGTTCCTCATAGTAACCGTTTCTAAGAGCTTTAGCCACAAACTTTAACTCTGAAGCAAACCAAGTCTGACGGAACTTAGCGTCTGGAAACACTTTCAGCTCTCTTTTTCAACAACCTAGGACATTAATTATTATCGATATGACTTGCATAAATACAAAACTTTTGTACGTGCTTGCTTATTTTTGTCAAATTCTATCTAACTTTCTTACTAGACGTCGCGCTTTTAGCGTTTTATCCTAGTTGATTTTAAAACAAAAACCGTCAATTAAATGAAAAATAACAATTTATCGCTGTGCAATCAAATTTTGTATTACCTCTAGACCAGGGGTCACCAACCTTTCTTGGACCACGAGCTACTTTTTGGATATTGATTAAAGTGGGGGCGCACTTATCCTAAAGTTTGCAACATCCCGGACTTGATGTTCAATCTATTTTGTATTGGCAGGCGGTGTCATTACAAACCTGTTGCCATTACTTCGGTGGCCGATGTCTCGCAACCCTAGGCTACCTTTTTTTTTTGAAGCCACCATCGACTTTTGAAAAAATTTTGAGAATATTTTAAAACAAGCTGGCGGGCACCTCATATTGCCTTCACGGGCGACATAGTGCCCGCGGGCACACGGTTGGTGACCCCTGCTCTAGACCTAGTTCAAACGCAATAATATAAACGTACGAGATATTTTCTGAACTTTATCCTAATTTCTATACCAAGCATTGACTCACAAATGCTACCTATAAACAAAATCTGAACTCACCACCTCTTATTTTCAAAAAATTTTTCATAAACTTCGAAATCTTTTACTGAGTAAACACCATACTTGTGTTTTTATGCTGCTATTACTTACATAGTTATAAAACAAACCTTACTTTTTATATACATCAAATAGTTAAAATTTCATCAAAGCATTCTCACAAACACTAAATTCATGATTTCTAACAGAGCTATACCTAACTTTAAACCTAAACAGTTCTGATCTTTCTAACTAATCCAGTCAATTGCGTCAAATTTTAGACCTATTATATTTCAGTGGGTAATAAACTTAAAATTTATATATCTTGATAAGCATTTACATAACAAAATTAGAGCAAATTCTATTAAACACGTTAAAAGTTTTTATCTGTTTGCCCTCACCAAAGATTGAACTCACAATTTTTGTCATTTTGATGCAACAAAATCTTTTTCATATGTACACTTTACATTCAAGAAACGTCTAAAAAAACTGAAGCTAATTATTATCTGCTACCGCCACTCACAAAGATGTAACAAATATGACTCGTTTAAGACGATTCTTTAAAATTCTGTGTAGTATAATTCATTCTTTTCAACCAAAAATACTATTTGTGACATTATTTGAATGCGATCACGGGTAAAAGTCTTTGTAAACGCTCCTATCACTAAGCATTAAAATCGTAACTTTAATACCAAATAGTTTTAGATTTTCACTCACCATCGCGTTTAAATTTCAAACTTGCAATTAATAAATAAAATGTGTAGGTTTATTAGCAAAGCTAAAAAACTTTTACATGTTTCACAAACGTCTTTCATAAAATATCTTATTATACGGCAAAAAGTCTAAACTTAAGATTTACCAAACAATTTTAATTTCCTCACTATGTCCATGAAACTTGCAACGGTAAACATCAACACATTTAGTTTCAAAGCAAAATTTTATAAACTTACGATCTGCTTATATCCATTTTTCATGTAATTACTCTCGTCACATATTGAACTAGTAATCTTTAAGGTTTTTATTAACTTTTAGATAAATTAAATGCAAACTTATGATTAAGCCGTGCATTAAAATTTTCGTCTTCACCAAAAATCAAATTCACATAGAACATACAAACTTAAAATCATGAAAACTTCTGTTACATTCATGCCTAAGCTTGCATCAAACACTAAATTTGAAAACTGGTTTCGTACTAAATTCCTCCGTACAGACAATGGAACGAACTTTGCTAGAGCGAGCAATGAACTGCTTCAGAGCTATTGTGTGTGAAATCGTTAGTTTGTATCGTATCTTGTTTTGTGCTGTGTTATGTTAAGGGGAATAGATTTACGCAGTTTATGGAAACTCGACGTAAAGAAGAGTTTGGGGGGAATGTAGCGTAAACCTTTCATATTTTAAATTGATTATTAACAAATCAAATTGGAAACACTTTACCTTTGAACCCGGAAATCCTTTGTTTGAATAAACGTGCATGAGCGATTGTATTTGTACTTGGACGAGTTGGAAATAGCCAGATTGTATCTTGGTTTGGAATTAGCTTGCTTTATTTCACTGTTTAGGACGCTTAAGTTTGTCAATTTGTAGAATAAAATTAGCCAGGTTGTTAATCAACATGCTTGTTTTATTTAAAGGTAAAGTGGTCAAGGTATTTAACCGTTGCCGTTGCCACAAACTCTCTTTGGCCTTTGTGGATTAATTACATAGTGTTTAAAACGCCTAAATATATCGTTGCTTGAACGACTTTCGTGTGGTTCAAGTCTGTCTGAGAAAACAGCAAGGTGTTGAGAGCGTCTGTCAAAAAATACCGGGTGACGGTTCAAATCCTCGCCAAACGCAAATAGAATCGAAGATTCAAAATCTTTTACATTAACTACCTTCCACTTTCTGGATTGTGGATTTATTACGGACATATTGTGGATTTATTTGGAGAATTTATTACGGACTTACAGAAATCAGCATTTGAAGAAATCGCAAGCTGTCGTTTTGTCAACTTGAAGTCGCAGTTTGGTGGTGAATCTCGCTTCTTCAGTTTGGAACCCGCAGACAAAACAGAGCAGGTTAGTGCTTTGCGCTTTTGCTTTATTGCATGTTTGTTTGGGTTAGTCGAGGTGGGAACGCGTGGGCGGCACATCGGCAAACGGCAGTATTGTGTTTGGGATAGAGGGCTTGCGATTATTGACAACACAGTTTGTTGTATGGGAAACCCATTTTAATATACTTTGCTAACACGGTGAATTGGGAAATTTGCTTGGTGTGGCCAATTCGCCTTTCAAAATTGAAGGAATTTTGTTTCATTTTTATTACTTGTTATTTTCCCTTGCATGTTGGCTCAGACGAGCGTTATATATAAGGCCCCACAAGAAGTTAATATTCCTGAGTCAGTTGAAAACAAAGATGATGTCGGGAAAGCTGTTGCTAGACAAGCTCAGACTTGCTACGTTGATGATCAGATTGCACATCAGAGTGACTGTCAGGGAGAGGACGCATACTCAGATGACCTGGAAACCGTTATGGGTGAACTCAGGCGACAGTGAGTGGACCTACTTGATCCATCCATGTTTTCAGATCATCGCAGCCTAGCTAAATACTCTTGAGAACTTAAAGTTATGGAATTGACCCTGCAAGATTTGGCTCATAGTGAGGTCGAGAACGATCCCATGGTTGTTGAGGCTGCTTACAATTACATTTTGCATGCTCATTCTGTCTATCTTTCTGCTGTACATAAGTGGATAGAGGAAGCAAACGCTAAAAGAGAGCAAAATGTTTCGGTACCTGCATTACCACGAGTACAAAGACTGTTGTTCCTGTATGATACTTCAATCAATGACACTTTGCATCGTTATTACGAGAGAGCAAAGTTAAAACCCTCAGAACGCAGAGAAAGAACTAGAAGAAGCACTGTTTCGAAGTCATCGTCCAGTCTTTCTGCTGAATCTCAGGAAAGTTTAGGAAATATTGAACGAGAGTAACGCGTCAAAATGTCGGAATTGAGCGACCAACTAGTAGATGCAGCCACGTCAGCTGAAGTAGCAAAAGAAGAAAGAAGAGGTTTCTTAAACCGCATCAGTCGGATGACGCAGGAAAAGGAGAGTGACAAAGAGGAAAGAGAACGACGGCTGAAGATGCAGAAGGCTGCTGTCAAAGAAAGGGGTAAACTGGTTAAGAACAAAAATCATTTGGAGAGAGAATTGGCCAAATACAAAGAATTAGCAACGGAAGCAATGCTTCCAGACGCAGCCATATGTCAGCGCCAGAAACTGGATTTAAGTGATGATAACAGAGTAAAGAATGTGAGTAGCTATGAGGTCGAGTTACCGTCTACGAGTTATCAGTCCCAGCAAACTCAAATTGGTTTGGAAGCAAGAGTGAGACAGAAAGAAGATCATGCCAAGTGGACAAAGTCATTTTCCCTAGACATTGCCTCACAGCTACCAAGCGAGGATGGAACTTTGAGACAAAGGCTACGTAGTGAAGCTAGTGAGTTTGTTCCACAATCTTCAGTTAAATCGCGAGATCCTTTGACAGAAAGAGGTGATATGATCGGCTCATCTAATGCCTTCACAAAACATAAAGTATGTTTTGATGATGTCAGGCCAAAAACCCTGAACGAGTTCGAAACAAGTCGTCACCGTAAACTTTATCCTACCGGTACGTCAGGAAGTTTTTCCAAAACTACCTTTAGACACCCCTGGCAAGCAAGGAAGCAAGAGGCTAATAATAATCCTGTTGAACCAGCATATGGGGTTAGGCAATTGAACAGGAGAGTGAATTCCATGTATTTCCCGATGTGGAGCATAGGTCAACGTGACTTCACTCGTCGGTTTGGGGGGAAAAGGTCGGACTATCTTATGTTTCGACAGCAACTACTGAGAGATTATGAAATGCTGTGGGATACTGACCCGTATGCGCTATTGCAAAGAATTGCAAACACTGTGACAGACTCTGTCTATGAGCATATCAAAAGTGCATGGATCATGCGGGATCCACAAAAGACTCTGGATCGCGTTTGGGAAATCTTCGAGGATTTATATGGGGATCCCAGAGGATTATTAGACAGTGTCATTCGAGACGTTAAATGGGACAAAGAATGTCTGGTAGAAAAGGTTCCATTGTTACAGTCGTATCGCACAAAGCTACGTAATCTCAAAAGTGTTGCAGAATCCGTTGGCATGTCAAACGAATTACCAAGGCCTAAATTGATCTTTCGTATAGTTGACTGTTTTAGTCCGGCATTATATGCCCAATTTGCCCACGAATACAAAGATTTTACTGCATGGCGCTTTGAAACTGTCTTGATGTTTTTGGATGACGTAATTGCTAACCTTCAATTTAAAGATAGACACACGTATGATATCTCCACTATCATTGGCGAGGAGAACTCTTCCAGTTCCGACAAGAAGCTAAGCATTCGGCGAAAGACATCCGCCTATCGGGTAAATAACTTGCAAGGTCAGAAATTTTCAACAGCAGTTACCCAGTTATCAGCACAGCATTCGTCTGGAAAAACTATGTCTGTGGATAAGCAAAATAAATGTCAATTGTCTACTACGTTCCGAACTTCTAACCTATGCAGGATTCATCCCCTTGCCCGTCACAAGACGATTGATTGTTATGAGTTTTTGAAAATGGGTGTGAAGGAAAGACGTATGTTTGTAAAAGCTCATGGATTGTGTTTTTATTGTTTGGGTAAGCACCTAGCCAAATACTGTTCAGAAAAGCAATCGTGCCCAATCTGCCAAGGTGGGCACTCGGAGTTGCTCCATCAACAAAAATTACCAAACAATAAATTTGGTGAGCCTCAGCTGCAAAGAAATGAAGACAAAAGAAATCAGAGGCTTGTGCACCAGGATGTGGTGGACCAGGACGTGATGGATGGAAATTTAAATGCCGCGAGACCTGTGAAAGACGATGGTACTATAGAGCAGCCGTTCGAAACTTCAGTGCCTATAATGGCTCTAACTGCTGTAAAAGAGAGGCAGAAGAATATCAAAGAGATTGCTTTTTATGCTTTGATTGACACTGGAGCGGATGTGAGCATTTGCACGAAAGATCTAGCTGAAAAAATGTTTAGATGGATCCCAGAAGATAGCATTTGTATTAGCTTTCTGAACGAAAAGGCGAAAAGGTATCAGTGCATGAAAAGAACTTTGCGATTGAAGTACAGTATGGTGAAAACGATACTGTCAACATTCCGGATGTAGCCTTTATTGACATGAAGTTACCTTATAGCCAGTGTGTTGCGGATAAATGGCTAGCAAAAGAGCATGGTTACTCAGTTGATTACTGCCATGTCGCACATGAGAAGCGCTCTGTTGATATGATACTTGGTGCGAAAGATTTGCGGAAGTTCCAGGTGTTGGAAAAGTGTCGCTGGAATAATGCTGCTGCTTGCGAATACCTCGTTGCGGCTCATCCACTTGGTACTATTTTCTGGGGATTGAGAACAAAGAAAAGTATTCCCCAGTGCATTTGTGCAACGCACCAAAATGTAAGAGACAACTATGCGGAGGAAGTGCTCAATATTATTTCTGCAGAGCAGAATATTACCAACAAGGAATGTCTGCATGAAATGCCTTTGCTTGTTCATGATATATTGCGCTATTACCGGGACCAATTGGTTCTAGAACCTGATTGTGAAAAATGGTGTCTGAGTAGAGAAGATGAAAGGGTGCTTTCATTTTATAAAGAGAATTTAATGGAAGTGACAGATGAAAATGGTCAGAGGCGTTTGCAACTTCCCCTTCCCTGGAAAGATGGATATTTCGTAGATATGCCTAAAAGCCTGCCAATCGCCATGCGGCGTCTGCGCTTGCAGAGCAATAAGCTCGCGCAACAACCAGAGTTATCTCAAAAGTACGTAGAAACCTTTGAGAACATGAAAAGAAATGGGCATGTTGAAAGCATAAACGAAAAGGAGTCAAGAGAATGTGAGCAGAATCCAATTCATTACATTACCCATTTCTCAACGGGACAAAAGTTTTGTGTGGTTTACAATGGTGCTCTTAGAATAAATGGAATAAGCATAAATGATATGCTAAATCGTGGGCCAATGTTCCTCGAGTCTCTTGTGGGAATTTTGATACGATTTCGGCAACATGCCTGTGGTGTCACTGGCGACATCAGAAATATGTTTTTCCAAGTGAAACTTCATCCCAGAGATAGGGACATGTTACGGTTTTTGCCCCTCAAGGACCAGGAAGTAGCAAGGAATGATGAAAGATGGAGATTTACTGTCATGCCCTATGGCATTATCTGTGTTCCCAGAATAGCCGGCTTCTATACAAAGTACACAGCTGCAAGAAACTATGCCAACGTTTCAGCAAGTACTGAAAAAAGAGTGCAGAAGGATTTTTATGTTGATGACTTGATTGCTTCTGTAGAAACCGTGGAAGCAGCCAAAACTCTGATAACCGAAGCAGCTAACCTTTTGGCTTCTACAGGATTTGTCCTTACCAAATTTTTCTGTAATTCTAAGGAGGTCTTTGATGGAATAGATCAAGAACATTTGGCCTCACAATTAAAAACGATCAATCCATCAAAGGATGAGCTCCCACAACAATGGACTTTAGGAGTGTCCTGGGATGCAGAAAGCGATAAACTTCAACTGCATCTACGCAAGTCAAACTCTTCAGCTCAACACGCACTCACCCGACGGAGTGCACTCAGCTACTTAAACTCGCACTTTGATCCATTGGGGTTGTGGTGCCCCTTTTTTGTGAGGTTAAAGCTTTGTTATTCCAAAGTTGTTACAAGCACCGTTGATTGGGATGATGAGATAGGATTTGAGCTCAGCGAAGAGTGGGACAGTCTGGTATCTGAGATTGAATTTCTTTCATTGTTTACCTTTCCTCGACAATACTCCTAGTTGAAGGAAGGAAAATATGAGGTGCATGTGTTCACTGACACCTCAAACTACGCAATGGGTGCGTGTGTTTACTTGACAAAGCGTTGTGGAAACATTATAGAAAGCTCACTGGTATTTGGGAAATCAAGGCTTTTTCCCCAAACACAAGTTTCCAGATTCTCCATTGCGCGAAAGGAACTTTTAGGACTTTGTATGGGCGCAGATCTGTTAAACCAATGCATAATACATTTTACAATTTCGATTACCGAAATATATGTTTGGGTAGACTCCGTTACCGTTATCAAATGGTGTCAGTGCAGCAGCAAGCAGTTGGCGCAATTTGTGCGGAATCGCGTGGATAAAGTAATGAGTACTACGGAGGGTAGATGTCCTGGATACATTCAGTCTACGGTAAATCCCCCTGACATTGCGTCAAGAGGTATTGGCGTCAAGCAACGAAAAGAATGGGAGTTGTGGTCCGCCGGGCCGTCTTTCTTACGTCAACCCAAGGAGGAGTGGAAAGTCGGTTTAGATATTCTCAAACCAGAAGTGTGTCAAAAGGATGTGGACGCTGAAAAGATTGTCATCACTGCCACTTTATGCCCAGTTATTACGGGTAAAATCTGCTCTTTGCTAAATGCATTGTCAGATTCTGCCACAAGTACAGAAGCCCGCCTACTTATGTTGATGCGATGCTTCTTGGCCATTAAAAATGAAAATCTGAGTGACCCAGTCCTCCAACCAAAGGAGTTACTGAAGGCAGATGCTCGAACATGTTTGCTGAGGATGGTGCAGAATGAATGTTTAGGTTCCATTATAACAAGAATGCAACATGATGACTCCTCTTTTGAACAAACCCTTCATTCATTTCCACCATCTCAAAGACCACATTATCTGCTCCAGCTTTGTAAATTCGTCCCATTTTTATCTTCAGACGGCGTGTTAAGAATTGGGGGAAGGCTTCAAAACGCAGAACTGTCTCTGCAATTTAAACACCCTGTCATATTGCCATACATGCATTGGATTACAGAACTGTACATTCAAAAAGAAACATTCGGATTTGGGGCACATAGGATCAGATGTGGTATTTGGAGCTCTTCAGCAAGACGTGGGATTGTGGCCTGTAGGCGGGGTTTGTACCGTAAGGCATTATACAAGAAACTGTGCTGGTTGTAGGTTAAGGCGTCAAAAACGGGGAAAACAATTAATGGCGCCGTTGCCAGCATCGACGTTAAAATCTAGAACGCATGTGTTCGCTTACGCAGCTTCTGACTTGGCTGCCCCATTCAGCGTGACAGTGGGCAGAAGTTCAGCGAAGCGCTTGATCTGTTTGTTTGTATGTATGGTTACCACAGCAATTCGCATTGAAGTATCCGTCGATCTCACAGCTTCCACCTTTATTTACGTCTTCCAAAGGTTTTTGTATTCTACAGGGTTTCGTACTAAATTCCTCCGTACAGACAATGGAACGAACTTTGCTAGAGCGAGCAATGAACTGCTTCAGAGCTATTGTGTGTGAAATCGTTAGTTTGTATCGTATCTTGTTTTGTGCTGTGTTATGTTAAGGGGAATAGATTTACGCAGTTTATGGAAACTCGACGTAAAGAAGAGTTTGGGGGGAATGTAGCGTAAACCTTTCATATTTTAAATTGATTATTAACAAATCAAATTGGAAACACTTTACCTTTGAACCCGGAAATCCTTTGTTTGAATAAACGTGCATGAGCGATTGTATTTGTACTTGGACGAGTTGGAAATAGCCAGATTGTATCTTGGTTTGGAATTAGCTTGCTTTATTTCACTGTTTAGGACGCTTAAGTTTGTCAATTTGTAGAATAAAATTAGCCAGGTTGTTAATCAACATGCTTGTTTTATTTAAAGGTAAAGTGGTCAAGGTATTTAACCGTTGCCGTTGCCACAAACTCTCTTTGGCCTTTGTGGATTAATTACATAGTGTTTAAAACGCCTAAATATATCGTTGCTTGAACGACTTTCGTGTGGTTCAAGTCTGTCTGGGAAAACAGCAAGGTGTTGAGAGCGTCTGTCAAAAAATACCGGGTGACGGTTCAAATCCTCGCCAAACGCAAATAGAAACAAAGATTCAAAATCTTTTACATGAGTGTTAATGTAGAAGACTACAAAACGATTTCAAAAATTTAGAAAAAGATAAGTTAAAACTTGGAAAATCAGATAGTATTTGGAATCAATTATTCCAGAAAATTGTGAAAGTGAGATTAAACACGGTGTGTGGTTGGGAAAAACGATTATTTCAGAAATACGAAGGTATTGGGTAAAACAAACGGTGAAGTTTTCAAATCCGCGGTTAGGTTGTGATGTTTGGAGCAGCACTGATAACTCAAAAATATGTGATGGAAGTCGAATAAGCTCAAAATGTTAAGGTTTTTATCAAAAATAGCTAAAAGAAGAAGTTGCATAACCGCTGTTATACAGAAGAAAATTGGGGATAAAGCGAGAGACGTAGGATTCTTTTTCAGTTTCAAATGACATCGGTAAAAATCATGTTTGATTTGTCAGCTCAAGCATTAAAACTTTTAGGATTAATACGTTATATTGTGTTAAAATTAAATTATAGCATTAGTTGTAAGAATATTTAAAAATGAGATTTCAAATCTTTAAAGTTATTTGAACTGAAAAAGACATCAAATTAGATATACTTTTCTTCAAACCACCTTTTTAGGTCACCTTAGTAATCAAAGACAACTATTTTGTGTATATACGACCGTGAGAGCACCAGTATGTGTTGTATTTCCCTCGCTGGATCACTGTGTGCATCGTTCTCTTCAGATAACAAGTTCAAATTGGTGATAACACGAGTTACTGCGTGTTTAACGGTCACGTGTGTCTTACGCATTCATGACGTCTCGGTTTCAAACGGCTTATCCTTTAAAAAACTACTCCCTTATGACGCCAATTCATGTAATTATCCTCCGCAATTCTTTGTAATTCAACCAAACGATCCATTCCCATTTAGTTATCTATCACATGGATAGCGGTTGCGAGATGATGTTTTAAGCATGGTAATTCGAGACGTTTCGTCTCTGCAATAACGAAAATGAAGTTTTGTATCTGACGATGACCAAAGACGGCTATAAGAATTTCTCTAAGACCACAGTCTAACTGTCGAGAGAGTAAAGTGGGTAGAAAAGTTGAAAAAATGCAGAAAACCCAAAATCTTGTGAATTAAACACTGACACTATTAACCAATATCAGGAAAAGAAAACGCCAGATATGCATTTTAAGACACGGTCGTGTGTTAAGAAGAGTGTTCGAAACGATAATAGTGCATGAAGTTGAAAGTACAAAAATAATTAAATAGAAGTGTCAGAATGATGTGATAAGAAACCTGCGTCTTAGATTATCTTTAATGTTTATTAGAGATTATTTGTAATGTGTCACAAAGAATGAGTAAAATTTAAACGTTCGATAATGATAGTTTTGTAATGCCGTATAAAACTTATTGCAAATTCAATGTTCCCCTGACAAAAGTTAATTTTAAATCTCTACCCGTTTTGCTGACTGTATTGTTTTAAAATAGAACAAATTTTATTGGTCGGTTGAGTTTCTGTTAACCTACAAAATTTTTACTATAAAACGGTTAAATTATACTATTCCAAAGAAATACTATACAACAAACTATCTATACAACAGCATGCTTACAAGAGCCTTTGAGTAAAAACGCTGGATCAAGTGCAAAAATTTTCCCATGTGGGGAAATTTATGCACTTGATCCATCGCGTCTTTAATGGCAGTGGCTATTTTACACTCCCTTCCAGTGTACACTGCCCCGTACATTTACATACCAGGCCTGCCCCTTCAGCGTACACTGCCTTTCTTTTAATGCCCTGCCAGCTGAGATTCGAACCCGCAACCATGGTATCTCAACTGTTCTAATGTTCTCAAGAATAAACTTGATAACTAACTGGGGAAAATTTTGCACTTGTTGTTGTCTTGGGGAAAATTTTGCACTTGTTCCAAAACGCTGTTATATAGAATCGAGACTGTTTAAGTGAAACTTTTGACTTCGAAGTAGCGGGTATTTCTTGGTCTGAAGTCGCGTTTAATAGTATTGCATCGAGCAGATCAACTCATAATAAGACGATATTTGGATGTGAATAAAGAAAAATGCATTCTATTTAAAAATTATATCTTTTACTTTGTTTTTCAATTTGTTATTGCTACAGTTTTGCTGTTGCATGATAGGCACGTCAGTTGATTTTGACGGTTTTTTGGCCGTCTTATTGTTAGGTGACTTTTTTCCGCATTTATACAAATTTGAAGTTTCGATTGCTAAATAAACTTCCTGAATTGAACAACTTAGTCTGCCTAAAACGCTGGCATTGCAATTACGTAATGCAGAAACCGCATGAATAGCTAGCTAAATTGATAAACCTTTTATCATAAAAGCGTGTGAACATTATTGGAAACAAATATGCAACAGACTTTGAACGATCTTAATCGTAAAATGTTAAAAACAGCTCGCCTCAAAACCGTATGCTTTGGATAATTCTAAGAGCGACGTTACATTTTGCTACTTTTATCCCACTGCTTTGATTTGACGTCATTGTGTCACACCCCAGCAAACAACTGTACCAGAATTATGAAACTATTGCGCAATATTATATTATTTCATATTGGATAATTCTTATGCTACCATAAACATATAAGGTTTGCACCATACCAAACAAACAACTGTATAAAATTTACGTAATCATTGTGCAATAACTTCATATATGGCAAGTCAAATGCGATCATAAGGTGTGAAGGTTTGCACTAAATTCTTTAAAATATTCTACATGACAACCACATCGTGTTAGGGTTGGAACTGGAATTAGCTCCCTCAGATCTAAAGTTAACTCCCTTCGATCTCCTTCAGATAAAATTAGTGTCCTTTGATCTATGGTTAGTTCCCTTAGGACTATGATTAGCTCCCTCACAAAAATTGATAGACCTAGGGATGGATCTCTTACATAGGGTTAGAATTACAGTTAGGTTAGGGTTAGATTCCCATGGTCTTGTTGAAAACAGAATCATTATGGATTGTGAAATAGGGATGTAACTACATTCCACGGTCTAGTTAAAAATTTATGTCATAATGGATTGTGCAATAGGTATGCAATCACATTCTGGCTAAAAATAGAATACGTCACGGATTGTGCAATAAGCATGCAACTACATTCCCACGGTTTAGTTAAAAACTTACATCACGGATCGTGCAATAAGGATGCAACTACATTCCCACGGTCTAGTTAAAAACTTACGTCACAGATTGTGTAATAGGGATACAATCTGGCTAAAAATAGAATACGTCATGGACTGGGCAATAATGCATGCAACTATATTCCCACGGTCTGGCTAAAAATAGAATACGTCACGGATTGTGCAATAGGGATAGAACTACATTCCCACGGTCTAGTGAAAGGCTTACGTCATTGAAATACAAAATCAAAAAAAACAATATGTAATAACAAGTCATAGGAATGACATCAGATTTTTTGAAATGATATCGTGTTGGAACTAACTCCCTCAGTTTGGTGTTAACTCCCCCAGACCGCCATCGCATAAAATTAATAAACCTAGGGTTAGCTATCTCCGACTTCCTTTAAACAAAATTAGCTTCCTTAGAACTTTTCATCATGTAAACAAAATACAGAGAAAAAAGATTCGAGCTTGGTAAGTTTGGACAAGATGGAGACAATACATCCTAACAAACAGTTGAATAAAACATATTCTAAAAATTTTCGACGGACAAGTCCGGACCAGTCTACACAAAAGCAAAGATCGCATCATGGTTAAAAATACAATATGTCATGGATTGCACAATAAGCATACAGCTACATTCCCACGGTCTAATTAAAACTTACATCACGTATTGCGCAAGAGAGATGTAACTACATTCCCACGGTCTAGTTAAAAACTTACGTCATTGAAATACAGAATTAAAAAACAATATGTAATAACAGGTCGTAAGAATGACATCAAATTTTTTAAAATGACACCATGTTGGAACTAACTCCCTCAGATTGGTGTTAACTCCCTCAGACCTCTCCCACATAAAATTAATAAACCTAGGGTTATCTATTTTCGACCTCCTTCAAATAAAATCTAGGGTTATCTTCCTTAGAACTATGGTTAGCTCACATAAACCTAGAGTTATCACCCTCAGACCTAGGGTTGGCTCTCTTCAATCTAGAGTTGGCACTCTCAGACCTATGGTTAGCTCTCTTACAAAAAATAGATCTAGAGTTAGCACCCTCAGACCTAGGGTTGACTCTCTTAAACCTAGAGTTGTCACTTTCAGACCTATGGTTGGCTCTCTTACAAAAAATAGACCTAGAGTTAGCGCCCTCAGACCTAGGGTTGGCTTCCTTAGAGTTATGGTTAGCTTTCTCACAAAAATAGACCTAGAGTTAGCACCTTCAGACCTCTCCCCCATAAAATTAATGTCTAGGGTGAGCCCCCTCCGACCTCCTTCAAATAAAATTAGTGTTGGCTTCCTCACAAAAAATAATAGACCTAGGGTTAGCTCCCTTACATAAGATTAGGGTTAGGGTTAAAGTTAGGGCTAGGGTTAGGGTTAGAGACCAGCTCCGCCGCCATCTCCGCCGCAGCACCGCCTAAAACCGCGCCAAATGACGCATTCTATACTACTCACTTTTGGGAGGACAAAAAGTTACATCACATGTTGTAAAATTTAGATTTTTTAGTATAAAATCTAATATTAATTGTACATATTATACACTGTCGGAACCGCATTAAAATAACTTTTAATTTGAAGAAAAAAGTTTGAAAATCAGCTGAGAAATGAGGTCACAAATTAGTTTTTAATAAACTGATTTTGCAAAAAGGTTGCAATTTTTGAAAACATCTTTATATTATGATCTGCTGTAGCAAACATTTGTGTTAGTCGTACGGGACATATTATGACATTATAGACCCAGTTTAGCATGCAAGCGAAAAATAGAAGAAATAAATGCTTAGACGGCTGGTAGTGCTTAAATAAAGAATTGCTCGTAGCATAATCAAATAAGCATTTATTGTTGTAAAGTTGTTTTTATCAAAAGCACCTTATTAATAACTCCTAAAAGAACGTTTAATCGTGTTTGTGCGATGAATAATTTGTAAGAAAAAACAAAAAACAGATTGTTCAATGAATCATTGATTGTGACGTCATTTTAGACCCCAAACAAACGAAAGTTTTTGAAATGTGGTAAGTCGAAAGCTGGTTTTCGTTTGAGCAAAAAGCGGTTGTCCTTTGTCGAGCAATGCAAAGTTCTAAAAAAATTATGTTTGATTCTGACGTCATCAAGACGTCACGAACACTCTTGTGATACTCACCACGGGGTGGTGATCAATCGTGCCAAGTTTGATGCTTGTACCTGTAGCAGTTTCAGAGGAGTTAAAACAGACAGACAGACACACAGACACACAGACAGAATTGCGCTTTATATTCTAGATTTCGCTTGCATGCTTAAAACTGGCTCTATGATGTCATAATATACCCCGTACGATTAGCACAAATTTTGGCTACCGCAAATCATAATATCAACATGTTTTCAAAAATTGCAATCTTTTTGCAAAATCAGTTTACTAAAAAACTGATTTGTGACCTCATTTCTCAACCGATTTTTAAACTTTTTTCATCAAATTAGAAGTTATTTTAATGCAGTTCCGATAGTGTATAATACGTACAATTAATATTAGTTTTTATACTAAAAAATCTGAATTTTACGACCTGTGGTGTAACTTTTTATCCTCCCAAAAGTGGTGAGCTCAGTAAAAATAGGTGACTTTAATACAAAAACGTTATAATAAAGTATTAATTGTTACTGTGCTTTGAAAGCTTAAGAAATTTCCTTTCCAGTAATATGTGACTCCAATTACTTGAGCCTAAGGATTAGTTTATAATGTGTGATCAAAAATTGGTTGCCATACATCATGTTTCATTTTTAGTTGAACAATTATCGAACTAGAGCTAACAAACTTGCTATTGTTAAACAAAGTTAGTTCTTTGGTACTGTCGCGTTTTAATAGAGTTTTTGATTCTATTTCAATTTCAATTTACTTCTTAAATTGAAGCGACTTGCAGTATCGCTCGAATAATTAAGTTTGATTGCAACTTAATAGCTAGGAAAAGATTGGCTTCCACTAAGATACTTTAACCTGCGCACTTCTCGATCAAGATCAGAACAATATATTCACAAACCACTTTATAACTTCGAATTCCTTTGCTTGTCAAAACACAGAACTAAAGCACTTCAATAAGCAAATATCAGAGACTTATTAAACTAAAAACCACCAAAATAATCATCGCTTAATTCCTGTCACACAATCACCACAAAACAACGCCTTTTACAACACTCTACTCTGATCTACTACTCAATCTCTGAATTATACTCCGAATGAATGAAATAAATCTCGCCGCCTCATATACGACGGAAAATAATCTAGAAATTGCTAGAACATCACGCGACACAGGAAAAACACCGTAAATAAATTACGTAATCGGTAATAAAAGGAAAATCTTCGAGAAGAAACAAGAATCACTAGAATATGTTGGGAAACTAAGTCACTTAGGTCATTGTGACATCAGAAAGGCTTGTGAGTTACAAATCTATTTATAAATCCGAAAAAAAGGTCTCTTTTTTTTTGAAAACGGTTAGCAAGTTAGGGCTACAAACAATTCAGATTGACAAGTAAAATGATTACTGCAAAATAAAACAACAGATTACAATAACTCTACACACGTAAAAACTATTTTGTTTAGCGCAAATTTACTTATTCGTGACAGGTACATTTTGGCTACTTTCCCTCACAAGCATGGTTCTTTTGCATTATCTGTAGACGTTTTCAAAAATATTTTATCAAAAACTGAAGTCTCTAAACGTTTCTGAAATGTAGTCTACCGGTTAAAAAAAAACGCAAAATTTTGTCGCCTACATTTCACAAAATTCTAATTCCTAGAAAAACTAAGTTTTTTAGTACATCTTGGCTCTTCTTTCTTGATAGCATGGATCTTTGGCATTACCCATCAAAACATTCAAAAGACTCATCGAAAAACAAAATCTACAAATTTTAATTTGTAAAGCAAAGCACTTGGTGATCACCCAAGGAAAAGAGGAGGTAAAAATGGCTCTTTCTTATCGTTTGCAACAAAATGTAAGTGACGAGCTACATATGATTTAAATGTTAAAAGAATTTCCTTTGCAATTGAGCGAGGCTGCGCAGCAGCCAGCTGATTTGATGTTCTTAAGCTCGACATTATTGATGGGGACCCCGGCTCTTGCTATAACTTCACTATGAGTGGTTCATTTGGAGTTAGTTTGCTCTTTGCATGGCGGCGTTTATGCCAGGGCCAAGCAACATGGCCTTTAGTTCAGAGACGCTAGTTCATATTAATTCGCCTTCATAACGAAAAAGTGGTACGTAGCAATCCTAATATTAAATTGCTTAAAATGCACTGTGAGGTCATAATGTCAAATGACATCACATCACAAAGCTTGCCACTATACAGTGAGAACAGCAGCAGGCAGCAAAATTATCCACTATCATTTTGATAGCCAACATAAATGGTAAAGCCCATTATTAATATTTGTAATGGCAAGGATATCGGTACAAAACACTAATCTTTATTTAACAGTAGAGAGGTCTGGGTTAGGGGCAAAGTTAAATGTACAAAAATTCCAAGTTTAAGAAAATATCAAAATTAAACAAAAATAGCATTCGTTTGTGACACTGGATTATGAGGAAATGTTTTTGTTCAAAAAGAGATTTATAGGCGTGCATTGCAATATGTTATATGACTTAGGGAAAAGGTATGGCTCCTTTTCATGCTATGGCCAAATTAAAGGAAAACAGCGCAGGCAAAGATGTTAATGTCACAAATTAAAGTACAAAAGCGGGGCCACCAAATCGTAAAATATGCCTATCACTAAATAGTTCATTTCATAGTTCAGTTCATAGCTCACTAAATAGTTCATTGTCAAAACGACCACTAGTTGGGAAATACCAACAATTTTGACGATATGTTACCCCCTCCTTACACTTTTAAATATTACAAATGTTAGTTTGTGTCATCGTTCTTTCTTTTTGAACACTTCCAGTCTTGATTAATATAACAGTATGACAACCAGTACATGCACAGAAACTATGGCTAATATTTACTAAAACATTTCGTTGTTGCTGTCACAAATGTTTGTTCGGTGAGGCTGGCGCAGTTGCATTAATTGATACGATTTAAGTTGGCGCGGGTGATGGCACGCCCTGCCGAGGTAAAATCGCACCATACTTAGGAGAAACATTTTTTTATTTTGTTTGATAATAGTTTTATAGAGCTATAGGGATCAAACCTGAAGATTTGGGAAAAGCAAGGACTCTTTTAACTTCTCGAAGCATACCTGAGGAAGAAAAAACGAATATGGATCATAATACGTAGCCAGCAGGGACTTCAGAATGTTTGAGGAGAAGTCTAAATTAACAACATCACTGTGTCAAATTGCACCACATGAAATATATCATTGGTATTTTGCTTTATAGAGCTACTGGGATCAAACCCGACCATTGGGAAAAAAAAAGGATTCTTTTGACTCTCCATGGCACGTCAAGCAGGGAGAAAAGAACATGCTACAAAATGCGTAGCCAGCGAGAACTTAAGAAAGCGTAAAGAGAAATCAAAAGAAAATAACGTCACTAAATTGCCTAATATGAGAAATGTGTTTTGTACTTCAAACTACGGGAAACGCAAGGCTCTTTTGGGTTCCTGTCAGCAATGAACATAGCACGTAGACCTAAGGCATAGCCAGGACCTTGAAATGAGAAATTCTATGAGAATCAAAAAGAAGCACAAAATGTTGTGAACATGTTATGTGCAGAAAACCCATAATCATTTGGTAACTCTTCACACAAGAGCCTGATTGGTGAAGCCGGCTTGGCAGCCGGTTAAATCGAAATGCTAAACCCCGTCATTACTGATGGAGGGTCCCTGCCGGGCGACGCCGGCAGAGCCGGCTAATGAAAATATAGTTTAAAGAATGTTTACTCGCAGATGGAGAATTCAAGGGTGCTTCAGCTGTAGAACAGCGGCAAGACTTCGTAGATCTTAAGCGACTCTGCAGAGTTGTACAGATGTAGGGCTGTGAATAGGCATAAACAGTAGCCTATTGATTTGAACATGGTCTGCAACTCACCTGGTTTCCTAAGAGACGATTTAGTTATGGGTGAAATGAATTGAGAAGGAAATATGCGGTTCTAAATTTTGCTGTGTAATTTATATATGCATTTCAATGTTTCGGTATGTGTTTATGTATGAACCGCAGGAAAGAAAAAACGGTTTTCACCTTTAATGTGAAACGGTAATTCGAAAACTGACTGACTGAAACTCCAAAAAAATCTCCAGCTGTAATTTGGAAAGCAAATTTGTAAATTGAGTCTTCATAAACGTCAAATAACCAGAAGAAAAGTCCTTACTCGAAATTTACGGTAGGGAGAAAACGGCTGAGTTTGAGATTTGTAAGGGAGGAACACAGAAGCAACGTTGCTGAGAATCACGAAGCTAAACTATGTGACCAAGGCTAAGCTTGAATGACGAATAATAATTTGTAGCGTCTGTTATTTTGGTGCTGTGCAACTGCTTATTCAGCCTAAATTGTTTACAGCATTTTCAATTAACCAAACTTGTTTACAACATTTTAATTTAGCCACATTTGCTTACCACGATGTAATTAAAAGATTGCCATTGTGACCAAACATTTACCTGGTAAATAATCCCGAAATTAATACTTATGAAATCATAATAATTCGATTGTTGTTTTTACTAAAATATTTTGAAACAAGGGTTTTAAACTTGGGAGCGCACCCTAGGGGAGTAAAAGGTTGACAGAAGGGGCGGGGTTAGAGCGCCATGGTTCTTTAATAAAACAGTTGAAAAAGTTTGTCAAAATCAGTGTTTTGAAAAAATTGATTTTAAATAAGGCTTTATGCTGTTTTGGAAATCAAATATTGAATATTTTGAAGAAATTAATCTTAAAAGAAAGAGGGTATTCATGCTGGCTCAAAGAGAAAATTTAGGAAAATGAGAACTGCTGGGAAAAAATCATCTCCAGAAAAGTACGAGTTTTTTTGACGCGGTCGTGAAAGAGGCGTCACAAATAGTTTATCATCACTTGTTCTAAAACGTTTACAAGGTACTTCACTTAAAAACTATATATCTCAAGAAAATAGTTTCGGATAGGAGGGAACTTTTCTTCCATATTTTTATCAGCCAAACCATTACAATAAGCAGTAACTTTATTTAACAAAATCAAGCTAATATAACTGAACTAATGAAACAAACGCCTAAGCTTCTCGTCAGGGCAATATAAATCCAAAATTTTGCAGATAAATTTAAATTTCACAAAACTGAATACTTATAATGAAAGTAGTAGTGTTGTAACACAAGAAGTGAAATTGCTTTTGCTCCTGTTTTGCTGAGAAGTGCAGTGTTTAAACGATGCTACTCTTATTGTAAGTATTCATGCAGTTCAATGAAATTTAAATTTACCTTCAAAATTCAGATTTGTGTTGTCCTGACGAGCTCCCCGAGAGGGTACGAAAAGCTTAGGTGTTCTTTTGGTTAGTTTAGAGATGTTAACTTTATTGTGTGAAATAAAGCAGCCTACTGCTTATTGTATTGATTTGGATGATAAAAATGTGGGCCTAAAAAAAAGTGGTCCAAAAACTTTAGACACATTGTAACAGTTGGCGGATAAAAATGTAGCAGCGTGGAATCAAAAGCCATCTAGTAAGACTGAAAGCAACGGAGACGGCACGAGAACTGGCTCTAAGAACGGTACTGATGAATTATTTTGTACATGCATCTTGAGTTGTTTCATCTCTAATTGTATTGGTCACCGTGCGATCGACTTCCACGTCAAACCGGAAGAAGGGCGTAGCGGATACAGCAAACCTTTTGGATGTACGATAACTTGTTATAAATGCAGTGAGACGGAATATGAAAGAAGACATTGCCGGAGTTCACCATGTTCTCGAGCTGCACCTCGGGCTGGAAATAGCGTTGTTAAACCTGCTTCACAATGACATCAAATTAGATGTGCTGTGCAGGTTGAAAAAGTATTATAATGTCAAAGTGAAAGATGGTGAACATTCAAAACTGAAGTCTCGAAAAAGCTAAGGTTGCACATAATGACGCTTGTTTCAGTGTTGAAAATAATGTATGCCTGTTGGGACTGCGTATGTTAATAAAAACACAGTTGAGATTCTTTGCGATACAGGTTGTAATGGTGGAATTGGTAGGAGGGAATTTGTTAATCAAGAATATGCTACAGGTAGCATGGGTTATGCAATGGATATTGATCAAACATTACAAGAAGAGCACATTGCCAAAATTATAGCGGATATGTCATAATTTACGGCAGTGATTTAAGCTGTATGTTTGCGGGATTCACGGTTTATTCTTTTTTTTTGGAAATACTGTATTTCTAGAACACATGTCCACAAACGTAAGAAATGAAGCTCTGTAAGGTTTTTGAATTGAAAATTCATGAGGACAATTGAGAGTCTGAAAAATTTCAAACCCGTGGATAATGAATTGTTGAACATTACTATCAAAATATTTGCTAGGCCCTTTACTGTCAAAAAAAAGCAGGAACTCAATTCTCTCCCAATACGCTGCTCAGATCTGCTTTAAAAATATAAGCTCCAGAATATTTAGCAACACTCAGAATTATGTCAATGTGGTAAACTCCATGAAAAACGTTTTTGTACAAGGGTCAGTTTGCAGCATTCTTTTGATTTGTAGAGTAGTTATGCCAAATGATTAAACGGTCTGTTTCTGGTTTTATCAATTTGCAGTAGATTATCAAACACCTATGAAAAAACAATCACATTTAATGTTTTGTGCAAAAAGTGCGAAGGTGCAGCTCCAAAAGTACGTTCTTGTTTTTTACCAACTTAAAATTGGGAGCAACCCGCATCAAGAACAGAGATTAAAACGAAAGTGTACAAAGTATCTTCCCTAATATATACCTCACAAGAAATGAGGGTTTCGGAGCAGTGAAAGTACTGTCTAGAAACAGTAAAGAGTATCAAGAAACATCTAATCCAACAATTTTGGTTGAACCAATTTCAACAGAAATCAACAGAGAAATCAATTGAATGCCCATGCAGAGCTTCGTCTTTCTGGGACTTCGTGGCAGCCACGTTTAAAATTTTGTGTGATAAACGCTGAAAACCACTGAGTTAAAATGACTTTGTGCTAATTACAAAACCCTCTACAAGCAAGCCAAATAATTACGATGCCACAATGATAAAAAGCGAAAAAATGTTTGCTTAATGGTGACATTAGTTATTTACCAACTTTATTGGATAAACGTAGCCGAAATGCAGCATTTTCACTGTTAACTATTAAAACAATATTTTGTTGTTGTCATGCTTCGATGAAACGTTTAATAAGTTTTGTCAGCAAGGCATGCCATACAAACAAAACTGAGTGATTTTGTGGGCAGGCAAAAAACTTACGTTTGCTGTTACCGGTCCACGAACCCGAATTGAAAACCGCGGGCTTAGAAATAAGTTGCGATAAGTTGATACCAAGAGCTTTAGTTTTGACGTTTGTAATCACAGGCACATCTCAAACAATAGTTTTGCTGATACGATGTGATACGCAGCAACAGTGAAATACTTCCAGGTGGTACGCAGACTGAAAATAGGGTGGAAATTGCTACCCTAAAGCAGGGGTGTCCAAACCTTTTCCATGGAGGACCACATTGCCGATATATTTAAAGACACGTGGGCCAAAGTTAACTTAAAGTAGGTAGAAAGTAACAGTCAGTAATGTCGGAGATCGTGTAATATTGCTTGAAAAATAGGAGATCTCCAAAAGAAAAGAAAAAAGGTCATCAACTCTCTGTCACCAATTATGCTTTTCGCTGTCAAAATGATTGGATCGATGTGGCTCTATCAAGGAAACACTGCGCTATACATTTGTTTTTCAATTAATAAAAAGCCTTCACGGGCCGGATTTGGCCGACGGGCCGTAGTTTGGCGACCCCTGCCCTAAAGAAATGCATACAGTAATTTGAAGACTGAATATCTCAATAAATCAAAACCTCTGAAATTTTTTCACATGTTTTATCTGTAGATCTTTGCTAATACTTTTTTTTATTGTCAAAGCTTTATTCTTGACTAAACACAACACCAAATATTTTAAATACAACATTCTGTCTATTGGATTTCCGTATTGTTCAAACATATTTTAATGCATAGCGATGCAAAGCAAGTGACTGATAAAATCATAAATATATTTTTTTGAAAATCCAAACTTTTTTGGCTATTCGTTTTGTTCTCCTCAGAGAAATTACTTTTGATCTTTACTATAGCAGCAAAATGAAATACACATTGAAAATATTGTAGAAAAGATCAAAAAATGATTTCTTTGAGTGTAAAATGCATTGCCGAAAGCGTTTAGCAAGAGGTGCTCAGGTATGGCATGCACAAGAACTTTTTGCGGCAATGACTAGTCACGTGAAAATTGTCTGCAACAAAATGTGAGTTCAAAAAGTTAATCCCAACAAAATATGGTCTAGATGTGTAATCATTGGCAGTTCTATCCGATTTAGTTTTGATTTTTTTGATCGTTTCTTTAAAAAAGAATTTTCTGAGCAAAATTAAACTTCAAAAAATTTAATTTCCAAAGAAAAAAAAGTGGTGCAGCTCCAGTCGCAAAAAAAAACTCCATTTCAATTCGAAGTTTATAAACGGTGGTCATCAACTCGAAACTGACTTCAATCGTCAGGTATTTTTCCGTTTCAGATATGGCAACCAATAGACAAGGCTGAACCCCCCAACATGACCTTTTTGCTGCTCGTTAAGATTTCAAATTAGTATAATGTGACCCGAATCATAAAAACTTTGGGGACTCTCTGTTATATTTTTCATAATTATGTTTACAAGTTTATCTGTGATTTGCTTTGCAACCTTACGTATATAAAAAGAAAATTGTTGCCGAAGTTTTCGTCTTATACATTCAATACACTCCAAAACTATTATAACGTCATAAAATATATTAATTATATGGCAATGCTCCTCGGAACTTCATCTTCAGGTAGAAGGAAGGTGTATTGCTTCACTTCTTCAAGTTTGGAGTTTCGTTCTTTAAAAGCTTTTTGAAGTTCTGCAAGCTCGCTAGAGAAAGTGCTTTGTATATCAAGAATAGATTCCTCCGTAAAAAATTTCTCAGGAAATTGTCCGATGAAGACCTGTGTATATTGAAAAATTGATAACAATAAGATCACAGACATGTCTTGACAGAAAATGAACTTATCCTCGAGCGAGTTTAAGAATTTTAGAGCGTAATTATCGATAACGCACGCTGTTCATACTGACAGAACTTCAACTGCTATGAACCCTAGCATTGGTCACACAATAGTGAAGTTGCAGACAAGGCGTTATTGTTAGATTTCTGGTAATCATAAACTATTAGACTTAAACACTAACAGATTAGCTAGTTGGAATTTACTTCTTGAACTATAATGAGTTTTATATTCAGCTCCAAGTTTTGATTTAAAACAATTAGCATAATTGTCAAGTTCATGCTTCATATTTAGATTCCAATGTTGGGGAGACTCGAGTCAATGACTCGACTCCAGTCGGTATAAAAAAAGACTCATTTGCAGTAGCAACAAATCCTGTTGGACGGCCTCGCCTTACTACTGCCAATCCAGAAGAATTAGCAAATTATCAAGGAGGCAATGGGCTATCAGCCAAGAGACTCTGTCCAAACTTGGATGTAATATTGGATCAGTTTCGTCATTTTCCATGTGCAATTGATGCATTGGGCCAATGGTGTAAGACACCATTGAACTACTCTATTAAAATTTGATTAGGATATAGAACTAAAATATAGGCTAATATTAATATAGGCTAAGGTCTTACACTACCTTGGGAAGTCAAATTATAAATAGAAATTTGAGGTCACAGCAACGTACACTGGTAACCAAATACAGTAGTCCTCGCTTATTAAGCCCACCTTAGCACCGTACGATTTTGGGCTTATTAAGCGTGTGGACTTATTAACCGATGGACGACTCTTTGCTACTCTCTCGCGCAAAAATGTTTATGGCTAACTACATTATAGCTAAAACTTTTAAATCTAATAACATTGTACACGGAAATCACTCATACGGATCAAGTATTATTATTTATTAAAGATCAAAAAATATTCATTTTCATGCAAAAGCATCAAGAGTAAGTTGCGTCATGGAATGTTGATGACGTAAAAAATGCCGCACATGACCACTCAACTTCTCAAACTCGTCCATTTGTTCAAATTGGGACGAAAGAGATTAATTAATAACTACTACAACAGTGTAACGAGGCGTAAACCAGTCAAATCAATGAATGAACTTTGTTAGTTATGAAGCTTTTTAAACAAACTTCAAGAAAACGCGTACGATATTTGAGCTCAATAAACGGGCTCTTGAGCTTATAAAGCGGATGTTTTTTAGTACACGATTAAATGGAACAATTCCGGACCGGACAAATTTGGGCTTATTAAGCGGGTGAGCTTACTAACCGTGAGCTTAATAAGCAGGGACTACTGTACTATGGATTGTGACGAATAAGACAAGTGATGACAAAACAACGACTAAATGATTGTCGCGTTTCAATAGAAACTTTTTTGATTCAATTTCAATTTTAATTTACTTCTTAAAATTGAAGCGACGTATAGTATCGCTTCAATGATTAAGTGTGGTTGCAACTTAATAGCTAGGAAAAGATAAACTTCCACTGAGATACTTTAACTTACGCACTTTTCGATCACGAACAGAACAAATATATTCACAAACCACTTTAAAACTTTAAATTCCTTCGCTTGTCAAATACAGAAACTAAAGCACTTTAATATATAAATATCAAAGAGTAATCAAAACTAAAGCCACCAACATAATCGCTTGATCCCTGTCACAACAATCATCACAGAACAACGCCTTTTAACTACACTCTACTATCTCTCTCTGAACTACGCTCTCAACTACGGTCTCTGAATAAATAAAAAATCTCGCCGCCTTATATATACGACTGGAAAATGATCTAGATATTGCTAGAACATCACGTGATACAGGAAAAACACCGTTAACAAACTACATAGTCGGAAATAATAAAAAAAGAAGAAAAATCTTCAAGAAACAAGAATCACTAGAATACACTGGAATTTGGTCACGTACTCAACCATTGTGGCGTCAGAAAAGGCTGTGATTCACAAATCTATTTATAAATGCGAAAGAAAAAAGGTCTTTTTTCGAAAACAGTTTAGTAAGTTTAGGGCTTCAGACTATTTAGATTTACAAATAAAACGATCACTGCAGAATAAAACAACAGATTGCAACAACTACACATACATAAAAACTATTCTTTCAACGCAAATTTACTTATTCGTGACAATGATGACAAATAAATAAACAATATAATGGCGCAATGGTGTAGTGATTAGAGCGTCCTCTCTGCAGTCGGTAGACCTGGGATTCATTCCCTGAGTCGATTCATACCAAAAGACTTTAAAAAATTCACAGCTTCCTTGCTTGGCGCTCAGCATAAAAAAAGGATAGTGAGCGAGAACAAGCCGGCAAGCTTGCTTGTTGTGTCCTTGATCAAGGCACTTAACGGGACGCCTCCACCTTTAGGTGGCAGACAGGAGGCCTACCCACACTTCACCGGGTTACAATTGTGAAGTTGCTAACCCAGCATGTCGCTAAAGGCGACTCTTGGATACCCACCAGTGGCAGTCCGCCTTGTTGGTGGCGGGGCTACCAGTCACTCATGACTGGTTCGAAATGGGCTGCCATCTTTTCCCTAGCCTAATTTCAATTAGATTGACGGCAAGAACCTGAATTGCCGTTCGTGCCGTACCTTCATCTCAAAGAAGACAAGCGGTAAACACAACGACAACAACAAATAGTGGCAAATACGTTAGATTAATAAAGTGTGACCAAATGACACAAATAAATTAAAATGTTTTTAGCAAAATGGAACAAACATTAGCATAGAGCTGTTTATTAAGAAGTGGTTTTCTTTGTTTAATTAACAGACCTTTATGAATTTTTGTGTTATAATTAATTAACATTTCTTCAAAGCCGTAAATGACGAGTGCATATTAATTTCACTTTTAGAACAAGATTTAACATTGTTGCAAATGATCCTTCATGGCACTTTTTCTACTGTTACTGTGGTTCAAATGTTTCCTTTTCCCTGGTCATCAAACGTCTGAATGACATACCGATGTATGTCTTACTCGTATCGCACAGGCATGTAAATCGACATATATGACATTAGATATCAAAGATAAAAAAAAATGAGATTTTATTTTAAAACTATTTCCAACTTTAAATGTTCTATAAATGGGCTTAACTTTAAGATCTGACACTTTCAAAATCAGCCTAGATATGTTTTTATAAAATCGATAAGACGGTTTTCCCGCATACGGTTCGTCAAACAAGATGAATTTTTCGCTTGCAATGATATCGTGGGAATGTCGATGATGATTTCGCTGTATTTGATAAAAAATGTGTCTGTGTTAAGTTTCTTAATTTATTAAACTCCCAGCATAAAAACATAACGTTCACTCTGGAAAATTTGTTTGGTGCACTGTCATTTTGAATATAGAGCTAAATATTAAAGACGATAATTTTGATTCGTAGTTTGAAGAAAATCAACAAACACTAGTGTTTTTCTTAACTTCGAGGCAATCTGTGTTATGAAATAAATAAGTGGATTGTTTTTCTCTATGATAAATTCAGCGAAACTATTTTCCAACGAAAAGTTTTTATACTAAAATAAATATATTGAGATTTTCATTTTATGACAACGGTTATATAAATTGTTTTTTTAATGTAATTTCGTCACCCTCATACTACTCAAAATGACGATGTACAGTACCTGCAAGCGAAAAATTCATCTTGTTTGACGAACCGTATGCGGGAAAACCGTCTTATCGATTTTATAAAAACATATCTAGGCTGATTTTGAAAGTGTCAGATCTTAAAGTTAAGCCCATTTATAGAACATTTAAAGTTGGAAATAGTTTTAAAATAAAATCTCATTTTTTTTTATCTTTGATATCTAATGTCATATATGTCGATTTACATGCCTGTGCGATACGAGTAAGACATACATCGGTATGTCATTCAGACGTTTGATGACCAGGGAAAAGGAAACATTTGAACCACAGTAACAGTAGAAAAAGTGCCATGAAGGATCATTTGCAACAATGTTAAATCTTGTTCTAAAAGTGAAATTAATATGCACTCGTCATTTACGGCTTTGAAGAAATGTTAATTAATTATAACACAAAAATTCATAAAGGTCTGTTAATTAAACAAAGAAAACCACTTCTTAATAAACAGCTCTATGCTAATGTTTGTTCCATTTTGCTAAAAACATTTTAATTTATTTGTGTCATTTGGTCACACTTTATTAATCTAACGTATTTGCCACTATTTTGTTTATTTATCTGTCATCACGTGTCTTATTCGTCACAATCCATAATATTTGGTTACCAGTGTATGTTGGTGTGACCTCAAATTCTATTTATAATCTTACTTGCTGAAGTAGTGTCAGACCGAAGCTTACTGTATGTTAATATTTTAAAGTTTTAGTTCTATATCATAATCAAGTTCTAATACTTGATAAAACAGATTCTTTGACAAAGGCATGATGTAAGTCGAAAACGTTCAGCTTGGAGTGTATGTAAATATTCAATTAAATTATTCGGGATGAAAAGTGGTATATTGTTGCAATGCAATAATTTTTTACTCACTGGCAACCAGCGGCGTACGAAGGAGGAGGCTCCTGTGCACGCGCCTCCCTCAAGAAAACGTTAAATATTAGTTGCAGTCGTTGTGCATATAACGGTAACAAACAAATAATCAGTTTACCGTGACAGAATTAGTTTAAATGTTTAAGGTCTTGAGTAGCATTCTTTGTTTTATGTTAATTGTAATTTTGTTTGGTAAATTCCTCAGCGTTTACAGATAAAAATAGAACTTTACTCAAGTTTTCCTAAGTGGTTGTTAGCCTAATAAGTTATATGATATAAGTAGTATGTAATATGATTTTCGAGCCAGATTTTGTGGCGCGCTTCTACGTCATTTCCGTTGAACGTGTAGGCAAGCCCCTACGTCAATTCCGTTGAACTTGTACGATCTTGTAAGTACATGAACTTGGAAGTACATGAATTTGTTGTAACATTGTTTGAACTTGGCAATTGAAAGAAAATGGTTTTATTTGTTTTATGATTTTATTTGTTTGAGTTCTTTTTAGGAATGTTTTTATTTGTTTTGTGATTTTATTTGTTTGAGTTCTTTTTAGGAATGTTTTTATTTGGTTTTGAAAATGCTGTTATTTATTTTTGGAAATGGTTTTGTTTGTTTTTGAAAATGATGTCATTTGTTTTTAAAAATGACTTGATTTGATGCTGTACCCTCGCTTCACCCCCATTTCAGAAATTCTCCAATTATTATTAATTTCACTTTGGTTTTTAACTCGTAAAAGATCTTTTGTCTTACTGTAAGCACAGCTGTTGTAAAGCAGAAACATTAACTTCTACGTCGTGACTGAAGATAAAAGCCTTTAGTTTTATATCATAAACAAACTTCCTTGCGAGCGAAAGCATCAGTCGCACGTAGACGTTCACGACGCTTCTTGAAAATTGTAACTGTAAAATCATATTGTCTCGTTCTTTTTTGATTTATTGTTTGATTCCCTAGAATGTTGCATCTTTGCTCTTCTAGATGTGTTTATTGGACATATTTTTCTGTACTCGATAGGGTTATCTTAATATCAGTTTTGCAGTTGGTTGGAATTAATTTATATCGATTCCAGTAAAACTATGTAGACAATGGGTTCAGTCTTATTACAATACGATCTTAGAAGAATAAAATCTTGGAGAAGTATAGATGTAGTTACCAGTGTGATGAACGACAGATGTTTGAATGGGAAAAGTTTGCATGTTTATCACTAGCTGAAAACATACAGAAGAAAATAATTTAACAACTTAGTACAACCAGTAGTTCAGAAGAACTAGCGTCAGATACAATCTTGGAGGAGTATAGATTTTAGAAAAACTTTAATATAATTTTGATAGGCCGAAAGTTATGTACAGCAGTATCAGAATTTGTGGTTGTGCTTCTTGAAAATTAACGATAAGTTTTGTTGTGCAAATGAGTATCAAATTGCAAGTTTGATAGAAAACTTGAATGAAATTTGAAAATAGCGAGCCTTGATTTCAGATTTTTGGGTGAGTCAATATTTGGTGAAGATATTAAGGTAAAGTTCAGAAAATATTTCACACGTTTAGATTTTGCGATCTTCAAAGCATTGAAAAAGTTGATTGTGAGGAAAAATTTTTTGTTTTAAGGATAAAAAGTGATTTGCAAAAAAGTTAGTCAAGACTTTCACGAGAAATAGTACCACATTCAACACTTTTGTGTGATGGTCACGGCAATTACTAATGAGATCACTACGAAAGACAATTGTAAGTTTATGTCTATCGCCAGATGCTACATGGCACTAGCAGAGTTTGTTTGCTTCTAACAGAGTATTAAATTTGATAAAGTTAGTAGAAATACGTTCAGCAACAAGTTCAGGTTTTACATTTTTAATTTGTAGTTTATGGTTAATACAGCACGATTAAAGTTGTTTGATAAAAATGGATAGTGAGAGATTTTGTAATCAATCAATTCGGCGTATTTGAAAAATTTGCAATTGCAAAACATGTGTAGTGTATAACGGAAAGCGTATAACAAGTGTATAATGGATATCAGTTAATGTAATTTTGTGAGATTTTAGTTAAAATTCTTGATTTAGCTATACTGGAGATAATATTTGCAGTAGAGGTAGAACACTAAAAAATGAGATGTTTGATACGAATAGGGTATAACTTTTGTGTTTTATTTTTCCAATGTCCTACAAATAATGTTAAATGTTTGGCTTATTTCTATGTACATGAGCTGAGTAGACTGTGAAAAATATGGATTTTATGTTAATGCCCTACAAATAATGTTAAAAGTTGTAAATGTTTACCTTATTTCTATGTAGGTGAGTTAAGTAGACTGTGAAAAATATAAATTTTCTTTTAATATCCTACAAATAATGTTAAAAGTTGTAAAACGTTTAGTTTATTTCTATGTAGGTGAGCTAAGGAGACTGCGAAAACCATGGATTTTATGTTGGTGGAATTAGAAGTTGCTAAAGTTTAGAAAAGATTTTAAAGAAATGCGATGATAGGATACAATTTTGGTTTCTAGTTGTCATATGAAAGATGATTAGAGCTGTAAATTTGATGCATTTGAGGTGAATATTTTATGATTTGCACACAATTAAAGCTAAATCTTCTCAGTTTTACGATGTAAAGTATCAGTAGTGATTTAAGGGAGGTATGGTGTTTAAAAGAAAATGAAAACGCAATTTTAAGGAAAACGGAGAGAGTTATGGTGAGAGCCATGTGTGGTCAGAAAATTGTTGACAAAAGACGACTGAAGAACAGATGAATATGCTGGGGTTGAAGAAAACTACTATTTTTGAAGTTCTACATCGATTGTGATTGGATAAAAGAATAACGATTTGCTGACTTGATGTTTATATTTCCGTTTGCGTCAGATTTTTTGTTGATAGCAAGCTTAGCTGATTTTATGTTGGTGATCCAAGTAGACTATGAAAAATATGAATTTTATGTTGGTGGATTTAGAATTTGCTAATTATTAGATCAACCCTTAAAATAGTGTTATGATAGGATACAATTTTTGTTTTCTAGTTGTCTTATGAAAATAGATTGCAAATTAGATGCGTGGTGAATGTTTACATGTAAAAGTTAGTAATCTCCAAAACAATCTGCGCACAATTAAAGTTAAAATCTTCTCAGTTTCACAATGTTAAGTATGAGTAGTGATTGAAAACTGCTGAATTTAAACAAACTTCATTGTTCTGACCTTTGTATTCGAATGTTTCTACTACTGCACTAACAATTTTACTACCTTACTGTTACATGTGAAGCAATCTTATCTACATTTCACTAAAAAATCTCCTTAACACTAGGATTACTGCCGTGTGGAAATCGACACGAAAAAATAATTGGCGCTTCGCTTCTCTGAACTGCGAGTTCGTACATATCTACTTTTCTCTGACTTTTCCTAGAATTTGCCCTAGTTCTCCATATTAAAAGGATTTAGTTTACATTCATCAGACAATACGACTTTTCGCGGCTTGAAAATTAGATCCCCTTCAATTACGGACGTGTCAATTTCGGCTTTAGTTAGAAAATTACTTCTGTCTGGCTGCTTTTGTAGTTTTTATTGTTGACCAAATGAAGACACAGATGTGATTCAACACAAAATAGATTTATCCGGCATTTCATTTTACGTTCACAATTTAGAAAGCTAACTGAAGGACTTTGTAAGCGTTTTCTGTCTGGCCTTGGCATTCATTTGCATCTGAGGCGTGGAATGTTTTGTGCTAGGTTTTGTAGTCCCGCTCCTGACCAGTTTTTCTGGTATGTGACTTCCACTGTTTCGGAGGGCAGATCTCTAACTGAAGGACGTACCGTTTTCCAAGCAAGCGTGCATAGTAAACAAAGGCAATATTAGCAGAATTTTCTGGTTAGGCTGAAGTTTTGAAATCAGTTCTTCTAATTTATTTGTTTCTTATGTGTCTATTTTATTATTTTAGGCCACTTGCAAATTGACTTTCATGATTTTCTAATACACTGGAGTTCAAAATAAGCAAAATGACGCAACGAGCGATAACTGCAAATGAACTAGCTGATGTAATTACTACCTGGGATACCGATGACGAATGCTCTGATGAAGAGGGATATGGAGATGCTAGTGGCGGAGGAGAAAGCCCAAATGCGCATGTGAGTGACAGCGACGAGTGCCCTGATAACTGTGAAGATGATCTGATGAAGATGACAATGTTATGTCACAACAAAGCCAACCTACATCCACATCTGTTTTTGGAAGAGATAAAACGGAATGGACCTGTACTCCATCAACTAACACTGGACGTACCGGGGCACATAATGTTTTCAAGGCAGCAACAGGCGTTCCTAGAGCAACTGCAAGAGGCGTGTCAACTCCATATGACGCCTGGAAGCATTTCACTGATGAATCTCTCCTGAGAATGATTGCAAAATTCACAACTGAAGAAGCAGCACGTAGGGGTGACAATGAGTTTGTCCTAGATTTGCATCATCTTGAGACTTTTATTGGACTACAATATGCTCGTGGACTTTACGGGAAAGGTCATCCCGCCTGTTTTCTTTGGAGTAGGAAGTATGGCATGCCTATTTTCTCTGAAGCAATGAGCCGTGACTCATTTATAAAATACTGAAATACTTGAGGTTTGACGACAAACCTAACAGGATACGACGAGGTTCTGGGGCCGACAAGTTTGCACCTATTCGAGAAGCCTTTGAAAAATTTTCCTCATTATGCAGGAGTAAGTTCGTATGTGACTATTCACTGACTATTGACGAGCAGCTAATGCTTTGTAAGTCACGCTGTTCGTTTGTAACGTACATGCCAAACAAACCAGATAAGTATGGAATAAAATTCTGGGTTTTGGTTGATGTAAAAAGCAAATATGTTTCGAACATTTTTCCATATCTTGCTGCCCAGGAGAAAGAGCAGCGTGGTGATAGACCTCTGGCAGAGTCGGTTGTGATGAGGTTGACAGAAGGTGTCCGGGGAAAAGGGTACAATATCACATGCAACAACTTTTTTACATCTTTGCCACTTGCTCTAAAATTGCAGAAAGAAAAAATCTCAATTGTTGGAACTATTAGAAAAAATCGTCGCGAAATCGCCAAGAAAATGACTGATGCCGTCAAAGAAAACTTGCATTGCAGCCAGTTTTATTGGCACAAAAATTATGATAGGCTGTTTGTGAACTACCAGGCCAAAGCCAAGAAAACTGTTTGCCTGCTTTCTTCCATGCATCATTCACCTGACATAGATCAGAGTAGTGTGAAGCAAAAACCACAAGTGATATTGTTTTACTACAAGAACAAAGTCGGAGTGGATTGCTTTGATCGGATGGCCCGCCTATATTCAACTAGATCTGCTTCTCGAAGATGGCCACTGACAGTGTGGGGAAACATTCTGGACATTGCTGCCATAAATGCTAGAGTTATTTTTATGAAATCAACAGGAACGCAGATAAGCCGTCGAAACTTTCTGCTCAAGGTCATCGAAGAACTTACTGCAAAGCAAACAACAATGCAAAGCAGGGAGTCTTCTGATAGGCCAATATGTTCCGTAAATTCAACCAGAAAGCGAAGAAGATGCAGTGTATATGGTTGCGAGAATGCAATAGTATCATTGTGCATGCTTTGTGATCAGCCAACATGTGGAAAATGTTCGCAAGATGGCTCCCGGATCATATATGTAAAATGCAACAAGTGTATGCAATCTTTTGCTTGAGCATTAACAAACACGTCTTTGCAAGCACATTTTCAAACAAACCTCACTTTCAAATAAGTGTTTGTTACTTTTTTGATAACTTCGGAAGGGTTAGGTTGTAAAAAAATGTGAAGAATTGTGCCACGAAGTAACACGTGTCGAAATCGACACGACCGTAAACGGAGAGGTAGAAAAATGTCGGTAATCCTAGTGTTAAGCTACTAAAATTTTCTTCTAAAAAGTACAAAACTAACGGCTGGCGGTACAAGTTTTTGATTGAAATTGCATCAAATTTAATATTTTTCCTTTCACCAAGCTTAACCTCTTCTGGAAGTAAACTCACAACAACGTCACTCCACTGCATGTCATTTTTCTCTATCAAACCTTATAATTTAGAAAACTGTTGGTTATTTTTCTCTAAAAAAGTCTAAAACTAACGACTAGCGGTAACAAATGTAAATGTTTTGATTGAAGTACTTGTATGATCTAGAAAAATTGTTGATTGTATATTATTTTCTTCTGTAAGCTTACAACTAGTGATGAACAAGCAGATTTTTCTCATTGCTATTCAACATCTGTCTTTCATCATACTGGTAGCTATTATGAAATCTTGCTTCTCCAAGATTGTATCTGACGCTAGTTCTTCTGAAATCAATACTCCTCCAAGATTGTATCTGACGCTAGTTCTTCTAAAATCTATACTCCTCCAAGACTGTATCTGACGCTAGTTCTTCTAAAATCTATACTCCTCCAAGATTGTATCTGACGCTAGTTCTTCTGAACTAGTGGTTGTACTAAGTTGTTAAATTATTTTCTTCTGTATGTTTTCAGCTAGTGATAAACATGCAAACTTTTCCCATTCAAACATCTGTCGTTCATCACACTGGTAACTACATCTATACTTCTCCAAGATTTTATTCTTCTAAGATCGTATTGTAATAAGACTGAACCCATTGTCTACATAGTTTTACTGGAATTGATATAAATTAATTCCAACCAACTGCAAAACTGATATTAAGATAACCCTATCGAGTACAGAAAAATATGTCCAATAAACACATCTAGAAGAGCAAAGATGCAACATTCTAGGGAATCAAACAATAAATCAAAAAAGAACGAGACAATATGATTTTACAGTTACAATTTTCAAGAAGCGTCGTGAACGTCTACGTGCGACTGATGCTTTCGCTCGCAAGGAAGTTTGTTTATGATATAAAACTAAAGGCTTTTATCTTCAGTCACGACGTAGAAGTTAATGTTTCTGCTTTACAACAGCTGTGCTTACAGTAAGACAAAAGATCTTTTACGAGTTAAAAACCAAAGTGAAATTAATAATAATTGGAGAATTTCTGAAATGGGGGTGAAGCGAGGGTACAGCATCAAATCAAGTCATTTTTAAAAACAAATGACATCATTTTCAAAAACAAACAAAACCATTTCCAAAAATAAATAACAGCATTTTCAAAACCAAATAAAAACATTCCTAAAAAGAACTCAAACAAATAAAATCACAAAACAAATAAAAACATTCCTAAAAAGAACTCAAACAAATAAAATCACAAAACAAATAAAAACATTCCTAAAAAGAACTCAAACAAATAAAATCATAAAACAAATAAAACCATTTTCTTTCAATTGCCAAGTTCAAACAATGTTACAACAAATTCATGTACTTCCAAGTTCATGTACTTACAAGATCGTACAAGTTCAACGGAATTGACGTAGGGGCTTGCCTACACGTTCAACGGAAATGACGTAGAAGCGCGCCACAAAATCTGGCTCGAAAATCATATTACATACTACTGATATACTAGATAATGCGGTAATGATACAAGGTGGAACAATATGAATTATAAGTGGGATCCGTTTAAATTGTAAAATTTAATTAATGTACTCTTTGAAAATCTTGTTGTGAAGCTGCAGTGCGTCTGTTGTACGTGTAAACACGCAAGCACGTGTAAACTTGTGACAAAAGTTAACAAATTGCAAACAAAAGTTATCTTAAGGGTAGTTTTAGAAAGCACTATAATCGCGTATATTTGATTGTAATTTTGAAAATTTTCCGTGGGGCATACCCTATGGCCCCCTTAGAATAATTGTACTTTCGGCACTCACAAAGCGAAAATGTGCCAAAAGGACGTTTTTTTAGCCCCCTCAAAAATTTTCTCTACACGCCTCTGACAGAAAATCTGGTATTGAGTCAAAATCTTGCAAATTTTTTTATTATTTTGTGCTGGAAGCCGGTAAGGTCTTGATTGTATCAGAATTTGCATCTAGCACGATGTATATGTAGATTTAAAAGAGCGTTTCTAACTTTTTTCCAATTCATTTTACAACTACAAATCTGCAGCCTCGACTTCTTAGCCAGCTGTAGTCAGCAAAGCAGTAGACTATTTTTACTAATACCGGAAGAGAATGAAAAATGAGCTTACAACTGGTAAAGTAAAAACTTTGGCCAGCCAAGCTTAGAAGCCAAAAAATTTTATTCACCATAAAATGTTAAAAGTATCGATTGCAAACGTTAAAAAAATCATAGGAAACTAAACACGGGCAACGAGTGTTGGAAAGACTCAAGTCATAGTCAAAAAAAGACTCAACTTGACCCGAGTCGTTTGGACGAAATGGCTCGACTCGACTCGACCCCAGGCTCAAGCGACTCGCTCCCAACACTGTTATAAGCCGACGTCTATTTTTGCTTTATTCTTTGCCATTAAGTTATTCTAAGTAACACCCGACATAAAATGTTAACAACAAGGAAAAGGAACATGCAACAAAACATTGAAGTCTTGTAGCATGCAACTTGTAATAAAAACAAAGCTTGTTATACAATTTGGCAAGGTTGAATTACTTTCACAAATATTTCTACAAGAAGTTTGTATGACCAAGGTTGATTATTCTGACAATAAATCACGGATGTTACTGAAGCTGCTTTTTCAATTCATAGAAACTTCTCAAGATTTCATAATTAGCCATCGAAGTATTATGTTTAAGTAGTAGATGTAAAGGTATTGGATAGAAAGCCATGCTGTAAGCTAGGCTTAGCTTTAATAATGCAGTAAGTGATGAATGAATGGATATGGCGCATACGTTAGCTACGCTGTGTAAAATATTAATTAACTTTTTGCATTTGCAACTTAAAAGTACGATAAATCAAATTTAACATTATCATTATTACCAATATGTATCAAGCAACCACTCACAAATAATAATGTAGTGTAGCCAACACAGTTGCGAATAATTCACGGCAAACTAGTTTTGACCTTATGAAGCTAATTTAGCGAACGAATATCAAGATACCGTTCACTGATAATAGGCTACAAAAACATTGATGCCAATATCTAATGAAACTGGAAGTACATCATACATATTACGAGGTTATGCGAAATTATGATTCTGCTATAGCTACTTCCTAATGAAGGAATCAATCAATAAATCAGCAAACATCTTTTATTCAATTACTTGTCTTAAGTGAGCACTTACTATCTAACCGACACACACACAGGGCAACAGCAGTATTATTTCGTCATAGCGACGTGGTCAATGAAGCGAAAAATTACACAAATATTTACAATGATTAAGGGTTGCCACCTGGCCCCCTCCCAGCAATGAGGAACGGCGTGCTACGTCATTGCGTAAGCATAGTTAGTATTGAAACGTGTGGGAAATCGACATTGTCTTTCGCTTCTGGTATAGTGAGTGGTTGTGATCGGGCAGAGAGTCACGGATGGAGTCTCATCGTGTGACGGGTGATCGGCAGGAACAGGTAATGTTGTTTCTGTGTCCGTTGTGGAGGAAGTGGCAACACTAATAGGGAATGGTTTCCAATGAATGCTGGCTTTAATCTATCAACAGAAATTTTTTTTTTACGACCGTTAATGTCGAGCACAAAAATTTTGTCGCCGGTTGAGATAACGCGAAATGGTCCACCATAGGGACGATGTAGTGACTTTTTATGGCTCTCAACGCGTACGTAGACAAATTTGCTTTGCATCAGTGTAGAGGAAGATATGACGATGGCTTTGAATGGTGAATGGCTGGTGTTAGTAGTGATGTACGCATTGCACGTTGGAGGTGACGAAGGAAATCTTTAGACGGCAGGATGTTTTTAGCATTTTGGTGGTCGACGAATTCTCCTGGAATGCGAAAACTGGAGCCATACACTAATTTCGCAGGGCAGCATCCCGGTTCTTCACGCCGATGCCGAGCAGTACCAAAGGAAGGTGATCCATCCAATAGTGGTCTGTAGTTCAGGCTTTGAGTGAGCTCTTGAGTTCACGATGTAATTTTTCAATCATAACATTAGCTTGTGGGTGGTGAACGGTGGTGCTGTTTTCCTGTACTCCGAGGACTTGATCAAGTTCAGTCCACAGTGAGGAAGTGGTCTTTTGCCAATTGTTGGAAGTCAATGTCTTGCAGTTACGCGGTTTCTATTCTTGATAGGGTGTCTGGTTCGACATTATATTTTCCATGAACGTGGCGAATGTCGATGGTGAATTCAGCGATATAGGAAAGACGTCATGATTGCCTTGGGGAACGGTCTGCTGAACTTGCAAATGCAAAGGTGAGGGGCTTGTGATCTGTATAGACAGTGAAAGGTTTTGCTTCAGCAAAATGGCGAAAGTGCCGAATGGCTGCATAAGCTGCAAGCGGTTCTCTGTCAAATGCACTGTAATTTCGTTTGGTAGAAGATAATTTTTGAGAGAAGAATGCAATAGGGACCCACGTGTCTTCGTGCAACTGTTCTAGTTAAGCGCCCAATCCAAAGTCTGACACGTCTACTGTAATGCTAGTGATCGCGTTGGCATGAGGGTGGTGAATTAAAGTTGCATGAGCTAAGGCGGATTTTGCGCAATCAAATGCCTCTCGGAAACACTGTGACCATTCTATAGACTTTTCTCGACCACTCGACGCGAGATGCAGTGGAGCTAGCTTATAGGCAATATTAGGAAGAAATTGATGGTAGTAGTTAATGAGTCCCAAGAAGCGTTGGAGAGCAGATCGGCTTTGAGGAATCGGAAAATACTGAATAAACTGAATGCGGTCAAGTAAATTTGGATCTCTTTAATTGTGACTTTATGGCCTAAATAGTCGAGTTCGGTAACTCCAAAAACGCATTTTGATTTGTTGACGACAAGACCATTAGTAGAAAGGAGGTCAAAAACTTGTCCAAGGTGGCCAAAATGTTCATCATCAGAAGAGCTGGCCATCAAAATGTCATCCAAACAGACAAAAGCGAAATCAAGTTGACAAAAAATGCCATCCATAAGTTTTTGAAACGCTTGTGGAGCATTTTTTAATCCAAAGGGCATTCGGAGAAACTCCCATAGTCTGAAAGGAGTGACAATTGCGGTCTTGGAGACGGAGTCAGCTGCTATGGGAATTTGGTGGTAACCATGGACGAGATCATTTTTAGAAAAAAATTTTGGATATGTTGGAGGGATATCGGTCATCAACTGTTGTTTCGTTAAGACGACGGTAATTGCCGCAAGGACGCCTACCACCATTGGGTTTTGGAGCCATATGCAAGGGAGAAGACCACGAGGAGTGGGAACGTTGAATGTTGCAGCTTGCTCCATGTGAAGGAGCTCTGCTTTTGCCTGTGCCAACTTGTCGACGGGTAAACGATGAGCACGATCATGTACAGGTTGATCTGTGGTAATGATGTGATGTTCGACGCCATGCTTATTGGTTTCAGAGGTAAAAGGGGACACTAACATCTCTGGGAAGGATTTCAGAAGGTTGTCGAAACTGGTGGGGGTAGAAAAACTTAAACCCAAAGGCTGGCAGGTTTGGGATTGCGTGTGGCAGGGAGCGTTGATTCATGGTTCAAATCTATAAGACACTGGCCACACAAGTCAATTGCTATATTATTTGCGTTGAAAAAAACTTGCTCCTAGGATAAGATGCATGACATCAGCCAAAAGAAAATCTTGTGTGTAACTGCGGCCGTTCGCCAGGTAAACAGAGAGTAATTGATGGCCCCACGTAAAAATATTGGAGCCATTGGCAGTGATGAGCTTGCAACCCAGAGATCGGTTCTTTTTGCCCGTAGGCGAAGCTGGATAAACGCATATGTCGGCGCCGGTATCAACAACAAATGACGTTTCATTTTGACGGTCCCACACCGAGAGAGTGTTGATGGAATTAATGCCGATCGCCGGTGTCAATGACGACCGCCTATCTCGTTTCCCAAAGAGATAGGATTGGTCTAAGTGGTGGCCTGCAAAAGCTTTGCAAACCGACAACCTGGATGGCAAGTGCGAGCATAAGGACCAAATTGTCTGTGGAAGTAACAGATAAACGGTTCGTGAGTCACTGGATTAGAGACCTGGCGTGGTTGGCAGTAGTTTTTCGACGATCGACGGTGTTCATAGCAGGTAAGTTATTAGCTTTAACAATGCGATCTGCTGCTAAAGCGAGCTCGTGAATATCTGCTAAGTTCTGTAACGCTAAAATAGCGCGAACTTGAGATGTAAGCTGGGCTAAGTAAAACGCCTGTCGCAAAGTGTCTGCATCGTTATTGAGAGATTCTATTTTCCTGAGTAGACTTGATGGATTTCTATCTCCATATCCACATACATGTATACAAAAAAGTACATTGTCTCTCTGCGTCTGTGATCTGCCAAACGCAGAAATGAGAGCTGTTTCAAGAGCGACATACTGGTCCTGTGATGATGGCTCACCAATTATTGCTTTTACTTCAGCCGCTGTGCGATTGTCTAGTGCCGTTGCCACGTAATCAAACTTTGTTGATTCTAAAGAAATAGCTCTGGAGCGAAATTGAGTCTCTACTCTGACAAACCAAACTTTGGGATCATCTATCCAAAATTCTGGCACCTTGAGGCTGAGTGCGTGGATTGCTGTCAAGTCGCTGTCTTGGTTTCCTGTTGTCTGGCTGCTTGAAAGCCTCAACGAAGTGGCTATGGCTGTGCTAGCCCCAAGGTTACCAATCGCTTCAGCCAACTTATTTAGGGTTTCATTTTCTAGTGTCATGTTCAAGTCCGGGCTCACGAATATAGCTACTTCCTAATGAAGGAATCAATCAATCAATCAATCAACTACCAATCTTTTATTCAGTTACTTGTCTTAAGTGAGCACACTACTATCTAACCGGCACACACGCAGCGCAACAGCAGTATTATTTGTCATAACGACATGGTCAATGAAGCAAAAAATTACACAAATATTTACAATGATTAAGTGTCCCCACACAGCAAAGAATCCTACAAAGCTCAACAGCATTGCAGTTTTTGGAAAAATTTTGCATCACCTCGCAATATGTGTGATGTACTTCCAGTTTCATTTGTGATTGGTATCGATGTTTTTATAGTCTGTTATCAGTGAACGGTATCTTGACATTCGTTCGCCTGATGAGCTCCATAAGGGCAAAACTAGCTTGTCGCGAATTATTCGCAACTATATGCACTACATTATTTTTTGTAAGCGGTGATTTGATCAATGCTGATTTCCGCCTTTGATACCATCTGCCTTTTTTTGGCTCGATTCCCTAATTTGGTTTGTCATAAAGTAAGATTTTGACATTTTATACTAACTATTTGTTCAATCAATGTTACCCAGGTCGATCTCGCGCTGTGGCCTCTTCTTTTTTCCTTGAATATCATTAGCATTTTTAACTGCTGGCGTCATATTAAATCGATTACAAGTTTTTCGTTGTCGTCTTGCCGCTGTAGCTCATGGTAATGGCCCAAAAACAATGCCAGTAAAAGTTGGTCGTGAGCTAAAACACGTTTGGGAAACATTGCTTTGGATGACAGTTTCCGATAATGCTTATGAAAAGATGAAACATGTTGAGTGTTAATGTGCTTTCGGTTTGTAGTTTTATATATATATCTTTAAACTGACATTTTAAACATCATGATTGTGATCTTATTTTTGGGTATCAAGGGTTATCTTCTTTTTCAAAGTTTACTATTGGCTTTGTTCCAATCTGGAGTTGTAGTGACGTAAATCCATGACAAATGTTGAGAGGGTTGAACGCTAAGAACCGAAGCTCCACACAAGAATCTCATCTCAAAAATGTTAAAAGTTTTCTCCTTAAAATTCGCAAACAAACCTCATTGCTAAGGCTAGATTAACCAACTGCTGCTGGCGAGAAAAGATTCTCACCGGAGCTTCAATAAATTTTGAGCAGTAATTTCTAAATATTATCTTAAGCTGTATTTGCATTGGTTTTTAAGATACAACGAATGCATACTGTCTAATAGTTTCCATTAGGGTCTATAATTAAATGTTATGCCACTAAATATTCTAAAATCCATGAATCTTAATGATAAAATATAGGTTGGTAACTAAATGCTTTATCATTGTTAAAACATAGAGAGCAGAGTGTAACGTTAGATAGTGGAGTGTGACTACATCACGGTACACACAAACACTGTAAATTATTGCACGCCTAGTCGTCTCTTAATATTTAGAAGCTTTCAAAGAAAGATTATAATTACATAGTAACTAGTTGTTTACGAATGTATTATCACGACATAAAAAAGTTGCCAACTAAATTTAGCATAAAGTTCTTTTACCATTACTTGCGCGGCGCCCATCAAAGTGACTGGCTTAGGGCATTTGCCACTATTTAAATCCGGCTCTGCGCATAGTGGTGCGGCCTCGATCAAGCGGATTTTTAAATAAATTACAAAAGTGTCCATACAGTGAAAGTTATATCCTAAAAGACTCGCCATTTGAGGTAGATCTACAATGATAACCCCCGAGTAAAATGATCGGTGGAAAATACCCAGTGGAAATTACTGATGGGATACATCTTCCGATCGAACTCTGGATTTATACCTTTGTGTAGCCGTGTGGGTACGCTCATTCACCCAGTTTTTTTAGTTAAAGGATTATCAATCCATTTTTATATCTTTTTAGTCTACACCATATCTCCTTCTAATCAATTTGTGATATACCGTAGAAAAAATAAATGTAGGCCAATAGAACTGAAGCTTTTATTAAACTGCCATCTGCAGAAAATGTGTAGAGTGAGAGATTTTATCTATAAGGAGATAAATTAGTCTTTGGCGAGTGTTCACTATTTTGTCAAAAAAAGTTTTCAAAAAATCATGATTAATCTGGTTAGTCCTTGCGATCAAACAATTTCTAAATTCGGTCTTGTTTGTGAGCAAATCGTAGCTTTCAATTGATTTCAAGCACGGTTTGATAATAGATACTGCAGCTTGTGGCAGTACCCCCGTCTTTCTATTTGTAATGAGACATTTGATGCTTAGCTTACTTTGCTTTGTAGGCTTAAATACATCTTACCTCGTTAGGGGAAAGTTGAGAAAGAACAAACGTAATTGCGACAATTGGCATCGCTTCATTACGACTGGGTAAGCTATTCATTATTCTTTCTTCTGTAGCCTTTAAACAAACAAGTATCACTTCTCACGGCACGATTCTTTCTTTTTTCTACCTGTCCTTACCTCTCCTTTTTTGTGGGGCTCTAGACGCATGCATCCAGGTGAGTTTGGACAGAATTGATAAGTTTCAAACTGACCAAAATTGACAGCAGCATGCTGGCTTGAACTGGTAAATATAACCGTCACACAAATCTCAATCTAAAACAAAATAATCACAAAATTTTTGTAGTGAGCAGCTTACAAATACATTTGCATTTTGTACAAACATTAGATCTGTCGAGCAGTCTACCCGTTGTGTTGGCCAAGTCAAATTAGCAAATACTGACACAGTATGAACACATGCCTTTGAGAAAAAACTAAAGAAGTTGAAGAAGAACTCGGAGTAGTCATTAACCGGGTTAAGTTTTGTGTGTTTGCTTTCGGTGGTCACCAAGATCTTGAAACACAAGCGTAGCTTAGACTAGTGCTTGCCAACCGGGTGTATAGAACTCCCCAGGATGTACCAGAATTTTGCAAGGGAATTCAAGCATGATGGGGTGTACCAGTTTTCAAAAAGAAAACGTTTTATTGAGATCAATCATAAAAGAAAGGACTGTTTTTAAATAAAAGATCGCTTATTAACGATCAGCTTCAAAAGCTGTACAAACTTTGTTTTACACCTTCATCTCTTTTATCTCTTGAAGGTCATCTTGACCGATTTTGGATTTTGGATTTTTGTATTATTGGTGGTGCTATTTGCCTTGGTATATACTAGTAGGTTTTCCTAACTTTTATTGTAGTTTTCGTATCCTTAAGAATTTTTCTTTATACACAATTTGACGAATGGAGCATTTCACACATCTATACTATGAAGCGCGATTCTGTCTGCGTCTTGCGTGCGTGTGCGTGTGTGTTTGTGTCTGTCTGTGTGTTTTAACTCCTCCACAACCACTGAACGTGCGATCATCAAACTTGGTACGATTGATCACCACCCTGGGGTAGGTGTCACAAGTCATGATGACGTCATGGCGACGTCACTGTTACTGCAGTAATGCAGTTACTTAGTTGCTGCGTTGTTTCCCAGGCGTAATTCTTGCGTTCGAGGAAAAAGGCCCTGTCTTTTTTCTATACCGAGACAGTAGGCTATAATTGCTTGACTTTTTGAAGTTTTGTTCTGTTGAAAGATGGTCTTGTGTGGCACAAACCCTTGCTTTAGTTAGTAACTGCATTAATTTTTTTGGCTTTTGAGCTTTTATTTATCGTGTATTTCTTATTTTCAGAAAACCGTTACCACTCAAGAACGCGTGTTTACTCAGCAAGGAGTCTAGATTACACCCTACTTTTTGATTTAAATTTACGCAGCAATAGTCACAATTAAAGATAATTCTTTTAATTCGGATTTCTTGACTGAGAAAAGCGGGTTTTGGCTTTAACAAATGCCAGTACATGACTAACAAACTTCAACAAATTTCACTTCTTTTGCATCTCATATGACGTCATAATTAACAGTTGTTTGTAAAACTTGCTTTCTTAATTTACTCAAGAAGTACTCATTGCAGAAACACGATTAAACGGTTTTTTTGGGAGATTTTAATAAAACAATTTAATCTCAATTGGCAATGCAACAGCATATTTTCTTTTTAAGCATTTTAAGCCTTTTAAGCATGCTTCTTTGCTATTTTCTGCTCGCTTTAAACTCGCTCTATGTTGTCATAATACCTGTGGTACGATCAACACAGTCCCTCGCTAACAGTGGTCATAATGTAATGATTTTTTTCAAAAAATGCGACATTTTTGCTAAATCAGTTTATTTGGTAACTAATTTTTGATCTCTTTTCTCAATCGAATTTAAAGATTTTTAAACAAACTGAAAGTTGTTTCAAGGTAATTCCGATAATATTTGGTTTGCATCTTTACTGTTTATTTTGTGCAAAAAATGGAACTTTAACACCTATAGTGTAACTTTTTACCCCATTCCAAAAGTGGTGAGCTGAATAAAAAGAAATAAGTATAACATCAAAAAATTGCGGTAAGGTGCTGACAATTAGCATCATTTGAAAATTAGGAAATTTACTTTTTAGCAATATCTAACTCTAAATAGTTAGGGCTCAGAATTACTTTATAATGGCTGATCGAAAATTGATTGCCATACTGTATATGATTTTTCATCTTTTGGTAAAAAATTTTCCTGCTAGATCTAAGTAATAAGCAATTTTTATAAAAAGTGTCGGTCAAAGTCAAATGTAGTGTGCCGGTCAAAAACACTCATAATTTTGGTGTCTAGACTTCACACACGTGCGCAATTTTTGAAAAACTAAGTCGGGTCGTACATTTTGCTCTCTCTTTTTCAAAAGTGTGGTTCATTGTCTTTAGTAATCAAAATTTCCGAGAAGATTCATTAAAAGATGAAGTTTCTAAACATTCCGAAAAGTAACCAACTTTAAGCAAAAACTTGGTGATTTCCCAACATAAAATAAGGTAGAAAGGCGGAGCTATATATCATCTAAATGTTGAACCAATTTACTTTGCTATCATGTGAAGCTGGTGCAGTCGACTGATTTGAAATTTTTATTCTCGATTTTACTGATGAAGGCCCTGCTATTGTAATAACTTTAACCGTAAGTGCTTTATTTCAAGTTGGTGTGCTTTTTGCATGGCGGCGTTTATCCCAGAACAAAGTAACATGCACACAGTCAGAGGCTTTAGATCGTACAAATAAACATGCAATTATGAAAAGCAGTAACTAGCGGTCCAAATATTTAACACTAGCAATTCTCTTCGAAGCTTGCTGCATAATAAGCAATAGGAAAATCAGGAATAGGGACATCGTTTATGATAATAATTTCTTTGTTTCTTTATTGTTCATCATTTTCACGAGGAGGGATTTCACTAACTCGTAAAATATCCATACCACCAAATAACTGATTTGTGATTTCGTAAAACAAAAGCCGTTATTGCGCCCATTTCCAACTTTGTGTATGTTATCTTACACTTATTTGAAGGAACGGATAGAATTTGTTAAATGATAGAAAGTTTCTAAGATCTCTCTTATTTGAAAGCAATTGTACTACAGTTGGGATTAGGGAGAAAGGGGCGATGTCCCCATTACTGTCAATATATTGTTTATGGTCTAATAGGCATAAATTGGTTGAAGCTGCTTGAACCGATGTTACTAATATACAACAGAGCAAGGTTTTTTTCTTTGACGGATATGCTGCTCGTTAAGGTATCTATACCATAAAGCAGCATAATAAAATTCCTAGTTTGAGAAAAAATCAAAACAAATCCTTGGACTTAACAATTTGTAAAACTGAATTTACAGAAAGTATTTTTCTTAAATAACTCGGCCTGATGAGCTCCTACTAGAATATCGTGAATGACTTGTGGAAGCCATAGCCGCTTTTGTCGCTATGTCGAAAACAAAGCAAATGGCGCAGCCAAGAACTTAATATCACAACAATAAATGGAAAATGAGCTGCACCAAATCGCAAAATAGGCTATTCACTAAATAGTTCAATTCTGTAATTGTAAAAGCAACCACCATTTGGCCGCCACCATCATTTTTGACTGTTTTTCAATCCCTTCCTCTCACACTTTTCAAAAGTATTAATGATAGTTTGTGGCAAGATCCTTTCTTTGTAAGCATTACCAGTCTTAATCAAGAAAACAAGACGATCACCATTACGTGTACAGGAATTAAGGAAGTGCATAAAATTGATTAACTTTTCGTTACTGCTCACACAAGAGCTCGAAGGGTGAAGCCGGCGTAGCCGGTTGAATCAAAATGCTTATCTCCGACATTACTGATGGGGGTCCGCCGGGCGAAGCCAGTTAGTATACCTATAAGTCCCAACCGGTTAATAATGGCCGCACTTGATAAAAGAGTCATATCTCTCTCAAATAATGAATCAAGTGTGGGAAATAATTTTTTTGCTACCAACAATGCAATCACGCAACAGTGAAGTAACAACTGACTTGATAAGGAACAGATTTCTAAAAAGCGGGAGCTAAAATAATAATTAGCAGTCTTGCAGGCTTTCCCGAAAAAGAGTCACACTTTATGAGGGATCGTGCAGAGCTGCTGATGGCTAGTTGTTAGTGCTAATGCCTTTCTTAGTAGCCTAGAATTTTGTTTTTGTGTATGCAGTTGGAATAGGTAGTTTATTGCAGACTATCGACAAGCTTCTCAAAATTTTGCCCATGATTTCCCTAGAGCTCATATTTTCGCATGACCTAAAACTTTTTATTATCAACTTCAAAGCTAGCTCTTTGGCATTGAATTTCTGTAGAAACCTTTGTCCATAATTTTGAGAGGCTATTTTTTCTCGTCATTGCTTGTGGCAACAGTTGTACTGTCCAACAAATAATTCAGCGATTGCGAACCGATCACTTCGACGACTTTTGTGATGAGGATGAAGATACTAAACTACAAGACGAGTAGTTTATTCCTACTTGTAATACTGGAGTCAGAAGTTGTGACAGTGCTATACAGAGAGCAGTGAAGATGAGAAAAAACTTAGCTGCTGCTTTTGTAGCTAATCCTTCTGGGAGTGATAATTCTTCATTTTAAAACACTGGCGGGCAGTTGAAAGCACGAAACGAAACTGTGTGGAAATACATAACTGCTGCTCAAGATGTGGGAAGAGCTTGTGCAGGTAATTTGTTTTCGAAACGTCCTGGGCCAACGTCTTTCTGTCACAAAGTTGTAGTAAGGACAGCCTTTACAGTGCTTTTCAATTGTTTGTTGATGAGGATTTGCTCAGGTGTATTCGCAAGCACATTAGCAACCACAGAAATGACGATGAGAATTTCAATTTAATCCACGACAAGCTGAAAAGTTTTATAGATCTCCAAATGGCTCGAGGCGTGTTAATTGGAAAGAATACGCCTGTAAAGCGACATTGGAGAAAGAAATAGGGACATCCGATGTTTGGAAATACCCGTACCATAAGCGCAATAGGTAGGTATAAAAAAAATCATAAAACATCTGTGATTCAACCACTTTTTAGTCACAGGAAAAGAAAAAGAAAAATTTTATTTTGCTTGATTTCCAAAGTGTGGGGATTGTTTTACAGAAATTGAAAGAAATGTGACTATCAAGCTTCGATTGAACAGCTTTTCTTGTAAAAAATTAGCTATACCTTAGGTCTATGTGTTCTGTTCATTGCTTACGCGAAGCCAAGGAGATGTTCCGTTTCCTTTAGTTTAGAAGTAGGAAACACATTCCTGATGATCAAGTATTTTGAAGCAAATAGCAAAAATGTCTTCGATGTGGTGCGATTTTATACGGGGACGTTGTTTTCTTTTGATTTCCCTTCAAACTTTCTCAAGTCTCTGCTGGCTACACATTATATTGCATGATGTTCTTTTTTTTCTGCTTAGCCGTGACCAGAAGAGTTAACGATTCTTGCTTTTCTTAAAATTTTTAGGTTTGATCCCGGTAGCTGTATAAAGCTATTATCAATCAAAATAGAAAAATGTTTCTCTTAAGTATGTTGCAATTTTACTCTGGCAGGGCATGACATCACCTGTGCCGAGTTAAAACGTATCAATTGATGCAGCTGCGCCAGCTTCACCCGAACAAACATTTGTGAGAGCAGCAACAAAAAGTTTTAGAAAATATTGGCCATAGTTCCTGTATATGTAATGGTGATCATCTTGGTGTATTAATCAAGGCCGGTAATACTCACAAAAACAGAATGTCACACAATACTGGATGGGTGAAACAAAGTCAATAATGATGGCGGCGCCCCAATGATGGTTGCTTTAACAATAAAACAAATGAGCTATGTAGTGCTAAGGATATTTGACGATTTCAATGGCCTTCTTTCCTATTTATAATTTCATATTGAGTTCCTTGGCTGTGATTTGTGCTTTAATTCGGCCATAGCGAGAAAAGGAACCATTGTTTTCCCCAAAGTCATAAACTATTCCAGTAGGCGTCTATCAAGCCATTTTCTGGCAAAAGTTCCTTCTCCTAATCCATTTATTCAAATCGATACTATAATTGTTTTATTTTGATCTTTTCTTAAACTTGGGATTCTACTACATTTAAGTTTAGCTTTAATCTTGAACTTCCTACTTTTAAACGAAGATTAGTCTTACGTACTGGTACAAATAGCCGATCAATTAAAAATATCAGTAATGGGCTTTACTATTTATGTTTACAAAGTAGTGTTAGTGCTGGTTGCTAGCTAGCAAATTTCGGGCGATCTCTTATTTTAGAGGGATTTGCTTTCAATATCACACTAAGACAAATAGAAAAATGACTTAAAACAATCACCAACATCATACTATACCATACAACAATCTATTACAACATGTCAATAATCCGCGATCGGTTTCGAACTCATTGAGTCTCATTAGGAGGGTGCAAAAGAGAAACAAAAATAATAATGCTTAGCCTCAATCACCTGTAATTTGCAATTGTGTGCAAAATAACATGCAATACACAGCAATGTAATACAGCAAAATCTATGTCAAGGGGTCTCATTGAAGGACACACATTCATGATAAAGACAAAATGTCTCATCGGTAAGCCCTAATAGGGGTGTGCAATTATTATGAAAATTTTATCCATTTACGAAGTACTGATAGTGCTTGTAGCTAGCTAGTAAATTTCGGGCAATCTTCTATTTAAGAGGGATCGTGCATACTGGTGGCGGGTTGTTCAAATGTGGTAATAGGTTGTCGTATGGTTTAGTATAATGTTAATGATTGTTTTTAAGTAATTTTTCTATTTATCTATTTATGTTTGCTATCAAAATGGATAACTTTGCTGTCTGCTGCTGTTCTCAATAGATGATGGTAAAGCATTGTGATGTCATTGAAGATTATGACGTAACAGTGCTTATTAAAAGGATTCGAGACAGCAGAAAAAGCATGCTTAAAAAAGACAAATGAAAAACTGCTTGTTGCACATTAATACAGCGTAAGATGTTACAGAATTGCTTTCAGCAAAAACTAGCGTTTCTTGAGACGCAATCGATTAAAAAACATTTTTGGTCATTGTGCATAGCTACCGCAGGTCTTTTAAGTTTATCGGCTCCCTGACAACGTCCTAGTTGCCCTTTTTCACCATAGGTAATCTTAAATTAAGGATACTTTCATCTGTTAAATTCACCAAGTGCTTGAAAGAACATCAGTGATGTGGGAGGGAAACAAGTTGATTGATATGCATTCTCAGGATTAAGCTATTAAACATTAGGATTGCTACTTTGAACTTTTTCGTAAGTCTAGGCCTATTTGCATGAGCTAACATCTCTGACTGCGCGCCTGTTGCTTGGTCCTGGCATAAACGCCGCCATGCAAAGAGCAAACCATCCCAAAGTGAAGCACTCACAGTTAAATAACTGCAGTAGCAGGGCCTCCTAGTCAATGTCGAGGTTAAGAATATCGAATCAGTGCGCTGTGCCGGCCTCACCTAATTACAAAGGAAATTGCTTCAACATTTGGATGATATGTAGCTTGACACAAATATTTTGTTGCAAAAGATAAAACAGAAACATCTTCATCCCACTCTTTATCAAGGGGATCACCAAGTGTTTGCTTGGAACAGGATATATTTTTAAATGTTTTGAGACTTGAGTTTTCGATGAATCGTTTTAAAATTTGGTAGGTAATGTCAAAAAGCCATGCTATCATGGATGAATAGTCAAAATGTACTACAGGACTTAGTTTTTTACAAATTGAAATTTGTGATGTCCAGCCAGCAAACTTTTGAGTGCTTTTGACTGGTAGGCTACCATTTAAAATTGTTAGAGACTTTATTTTTAGATGAAGTTTTTGAAGATTTAGGCAGATAATGCCGAAGCACCATCCTTGCCAGGAAAAGTAGTCAAAATGTGTCAAAAAATTAACTTTTCCTACCAATTGCAAGTTTTTTGGGTTTGTTAGGAAAATAGTTCAACTAAAAACGGAATATGATGTATGGCAACCAATTTTTGATTATCTATCATAAATTAATCCTTACCCTTAACTAATTACAGTCATATATTCGTGGAAAGCAAGTTTCCTAAGCTTTGAAACAACACCAAGTGTTGGTGATAGCATCTTATCGTAGCATTTTTGTAATAAACTTAGTTTTTATTCAGCTTACCACTTTTTGGAACTGGTAAAGTTACCTACAAGTGATAAAGTTCAATTTTGTTAGTATAAAAACTATTCGTAAAGGTAGATGTCATAAATTATTCAAATTACCTTGATATAGTTAATCTATTACAAATTATTGAAAATTGGTTGAGGAATAAGGTCACAAGTCAGTTTTAAAAAAAAATAAAATTTTTGTAAAAACGTTACAATTTAAAAAAAATCATTTTATGATGATTTCTCGTAGCGAGAGAAGATGTTAATGGGGCCCAGACAGCATTATGACATCATAGAGCGAGTTTTTAGCGCGTGCAAGAGAAAAAGCATGCTTAGAAGAGTTAAATAGCTTAAAAATAAACCTTTTGTTGCATCGTGAATTGAGGTCAAATCATTGTGGAGTTGTTTTCATCGAAAGCACCTATAGTCAAGATCTCCTCCAAATGCAGTTAATCGCATATTTACGGTCAGTACTTATTGAGAAAATACAGAGAAAAAGTTGTGCAATCGAGTGTTGGTTGTGACGCCATTTTAGAATTCGAAAAATAAAATTTTTTGTAAGGTGATGAGTCGGGGACTGGCTTTTGTTTGAGCAAAAAACGGTTGTCCTCTGACAAAAATGTAAATTAAAATATGTAATCTTTGTATATGACGTCATGATGACGCCACAAACCCCCTCATGACACTCACCACGTTGTGGCAATCAACCGTCCCAAGTTTGATGTTTGTACGTCCAGTAGTATCGAAGGAAGTTAAAGCGCACGCACGCACGTAGATACGAACAGATAGAATTGCACTTTATACATCATATTTCCAGAGCTTATCCCAAAACTTATATGTTTAGACTGCTGCTGAAATTAAATCTTGGCATAAGCTCTATCAGTATTCCTACCAATTGCTCAACTGAAGTGATCTTGTCCGGCATTCTCTTGTCATTATTTTTTTGCCAGTTCAGTCCGTTGTTTGCAACGTCATCAGCCCAATCTTGCAGCTCAAAGTCGTCGGTAACATCCTACGTAGAAAAGAATAATCAAACAATTGCAGCATTTTCTTTTTACATATGCTGTGTGCTTTACTCGCGGGAAAAAAGTGCTTACCAGCACACGAGTGACCTTACCCTAAAAAAGGTAAGCTAGGCTGTGTCTTTTATTTTACATTAGCTTGCTATTTTACAAAAATCGGTCAGGAAAAAATGTTTACTGTTGCTCTGCTTCCAGTGTAAACCTGTCTGGAACTTGCTAAGGAAATTGTTATTTTGTAAACTGTTTTTACTTACATATTATTCGTAACCACGTGTATTTGTCACATGCCAATAATTTAGATGGCATTTAATGCAAGAAATGTGCCTTAAGTGTTTGCACAATTCGCTGTAATCTAAGCTACAGGCAATTATTGATTTTTTTAAAAGTGATCACAGATAATTCGTATCGCAATTTATTGTATGAAGAAAATAAGTAATTGATTCTATAACTCTAAAATTGTCAGCATGGTAAAAACAATACTGTGGGTGGTATTCAAACCCAAATCCACACTAACCGTTGAGAAATGGTCATGGTTTATAGTCGTAGAGTTTGACTCAATCGGATTCATCCTTGTAGCCAATTCAGCCATACCAGCTCGGCAGCTGAATGAGCTGACGTAATTAACCACAACAATAAACGGAATCTTATCACCTTAATTGAAACGTAGCCTTTACGACGCTTTAAGCCAGTGGTTCCCAAACTTTTTTGTCTGTCGGCGCAGAAAATTGGTTGAACAAATTTCGCGGCACACCGGCGACGCAAATCTATTCCAATTGATGTCAAGTGGAATCACAGGCGACAGCGAGAATGGCGATGACCTTTTTTTTTCTTTTGGAGATCACCACTTGTCTGGGCAAAAATCTTTGGAAATCGCTTGATGCAGCCCCAAATGATGCTAATCACCAATGCCACACGCGGCTTACAACAGTTGTTGACCATTACTTCATGGCAGCATTTTCTCGATTTTGGCAAAAAATTTGTATCAACATAAAGCACTGTAAAAAGACTCGCGGCACACCTGGACGGCACACCCGTCCACGGCACACAGTTTGGGAAACACTGCATTAAGCTATTATGACGAGGATCCTAGTTGCATGCGGAGTAACAAGATTTCTAATATTATAGCGTAATACCAATTAATGTCATAACGCCCCATTAATTTATAATGTAGAATCAGTTACATCAGCCGCTGGGGTAAGATTACCCAATCAGTTAAAGCGCTGGCTGCGGTTACGTCATGCTCCACATCTAACTAATACCATTGTTTGACGGTGAGATTAATATGAATAGATGTAGTTTCAAATGCCACTTTCAGCATTGTTTACAACATGCCAAGAGTAATAAAACCAAGATGTGGATCCAATTATTTATTCTGCAATTATATCAAAAATTAATATAAGCAGCAGTGTTTGATATGAGATCTTAAATTTATTATAAATATCATAAGAGCCTTGAGTTGCACTTGTTGATTTAATAAGATGGTCCTCATCATCAACAGTTATGATCTACAGGTAACTTGTACTAAGCTAGTCTTGGGTAGTAAATTTGTTACCAGCAGGAACACTGGCAGAAAAAAGAAATAAAGCTATGACAATGATTTCGACTTTCTCCCCCTAGCGAATTGCGATGCTGTCTTCTGCAAGCATTTATCTTTCGCAGTCCCAGATCTTTTGTGCACAAAACTCATCAACAAATTAAACTTACTTTATCGCTTTTATAATAATGCCGAATAACACCATCGACGTATTTCTCTGTCACTTTCCACAACTTCAATGCATCATCTCTATAGTAAAATCCCGGCAGTTGGTCAGAGTTGTCCAAACCTTGTCAAAAAATAATTTCATTTTCAACCAATACAGTAGAATTTTTCTAAGTTAGCTTTATTTTAATTCGGTAGTTCGACTAATTTGATACTTTTTCGATAATACCTGAAGTGCCGAATTTGGCAAATTTTGTTTTGATTTTAAGAGTTTACGAAACGAGATCAATTTAGAAAGTACACTGTTACCTGAAATAAGTATAGCCACAGCAAAAAAATCCCCAATAATTTCTCCATCTCCTAAGAGAGGTCTAGTTATTCAGCCCGACGAAAGATTCAGCAAGTGGTCAATTCGTAGATTTCTGTTTCTTAACATCGTTTTGAAGAAGCATTGAGGAGCTGACCCGGGCTCAGAACCAAATTTGGGTGATTAGGTGTGAACGTTTTGTCCTTAAATTTCATTTAGAGAAAAGCTTCCAAAAGTTCTTCAATATGCCTTTTGAAGATCTTTTTTGAAGGGCAAGTTTATAAAATCAAAGTTTGTGCTCTATTTTGTAAGGAAACGGACACATCAGCAGATTTGATCCATCCCCCCCCCTGCCACTAACACTTCCAGACCAGGCTCCGTTGGTACCCCTTGTCAAAGCTCCTCTCAGTTTGCCAAATATAGACGGTAATTAGAGTCTAGTTCAACATTTCTTATATTAAACTGATGATTTGGTTCGAAGCACTTACCTTGTTTTTTCAGTCGTTTTGGAATGATTAGATCATCAAATGCAAAGGTTTCAAAGAACTTTCGGCAAGTATCAAGGGCGGCTGTGATAGTACAGCAATTATTAAATAAACTCTGAATTGTAGTTTCGGATTGCTTATGGTTGACTGTGCCAATGTAATGGTTTTCATAATTCATTGATTTTACTTTTTCAATTATTTGTAAGACGCAGTAGGAAAGGTTAACACAACATCGAGTAAACATGCGATTGAAAGTGCATCAGTATACAAACCAGGAACCAACAAGAAACCACCAAAGATTTTCTTGTCAATTTACCCTCCAATAATAAATCTGCAGTAATTTGGTGAAGAAGTGCAGAATAATTTATCAAAAGCAAACTGAATTTAAGGCAATGCTCAAATATAACAAGTTCAAATTCTAAGAGGCAAGATCAAGTGCCAGATCTAGTATGTAATTATCAACATTTCTAACATTCTTTTTGTCCGAAACACGATGCATAGGCCTACTTTTCAACTCTTCATGAATTTTCTACTATATTTTCGTGCCACGAATGACTAGCTGATTTTGACAAGTACAGCGCTTACAAAACGTTTAGAGCCATTCATCAGAAAAATGCATACTTTGCCCATATTTACAAATGCATGCTAAACTCACTTCCTTATGTCCGTCAACCTTTGCTTTTTTTTTTTATGGGCAGTGTTGAGTGACGGTTTTCTGCCCGCCTAAAAGCTAGGCTAACTTGGCAGTTCCTTTGTTTTAAAATGATTCAGAGAAGAGAATAGTTTGAGTGAATAGATTGATTTGAAGTGATATTGTGGGTAAAAGAGCATCTTTCAGCATTGCTCAGGGGTCTAGAATCGTTGCGGTACTTTACATAATGAAAGATATTTGGAGAGGCAAATCAGTGAAAAACGCAAAGTTAGCCGCAATGCAGTGCAAACAGCAATCATGAATTTCAAATTGAATGGCAGTTTCATTGGCCAGAAAAGATCAAAACCAGTGGTGGATTTATGGTGAGCAATAAGGGCAGCTGCCTCGGGTTCCTCTTTTCGTAGAATAAGGAACCTCCTTTCCAGTGTCCAATGTGCTCTTTCAGCCCTTCAAAATAGTAGTGATCTCCAAAAAAAGGTTTTCATCGAGAACTTGGGAAGTTAGCGGGACCCTCATGAGTGATTGCCTCAGTCCCCTGATATCTCTAATCCACCACTGATCAGAATGCCCCATAAAACTATCCTGAGAGATGGCAAAAGGATACAAAAATCATTTGCCGGTCTCCATTCAGCTCAATAAAAGCAATTCAGGCTGAGCTAGAGGAGAACGACTGCCATGTCAGCGCTATGAGACTATCACGACGCTTGCAGTACGATTTTGACCTTCCGTCGCGTCTGCAATAAAACCTTTTTTGACCAAGGATATGAAAAACAAACGGTTGAAATTTGCGAAAGTTTATCGTCACTGGACGACTGAAGACTGGTCTAAAGTGTTGTTCAGTGACACGTCCATCCAGCAGTTAGTTGCTTGTGAACGCAATGTTCCTAGGTGAAAGGATAAACGTTACGATTTCAAATGCATAATTGCGACCATGAAACACTCTCCGTTCAAAAGAAATGGGTAGCATGTCAAGAAAAAGCACTGGAACTGTATTTTTTTACTCCTGAAACTCGAATTTATAATTGGAAATTTGTAATTTATTTATAATGTGTATTTCCATTTAAAATATAATTAATAAATGGAAAAAAATACTCGAAATTACTAAAAACCAAATTAAAACTGCTATTGAATGTTCATGAATGCAGCATTTTTATGCAGCACGAAGGGCCGCTTTGTCACAAAGCAAAAATAGTGACGTCATACCTCAAAGCTGAAAAAGTAATGGTTCTTCCACGGCCCAGAAATTGCCCCGAACTCAACCCGATTGAAAATCTATGGAAAACATTAAAAGAGACAGTTGCTGAAAAACAACCCCTATTGGCAAAACACCTTTACGAAATTATTAAAGTGGTTCGGGCGATGGTAATGACCTTGGACTACCGTCAAACCTTGATTCATAGCATGCCATCCCGAACAGAGTCAGTTATCAAAAACGGAGCAAGGCATACCCAAATTTAAAAAAGTTATTGAGCTATTGTGTTGTAGTGGGCTTCGTATAACTGTCTCTACTTAATTTTCAGATAAGATTGCTCCTTTTGTAAATACCACGCGCAGAAAATAAGAACTCTGAGAGTTTTTTTAAAAAATATTGGGTGGCTCTATGCGTTTGGTAAGCACTGCAGTTTTGGAAACTCTTGGCCAAAATATAGTTGTTAACTGTATAAATGCATTCTGAGCGAGTACATGGTAGATTCACTGCAGTTTTCTGGATAAAAACAAGAGCGGTACTTTAAATTTATTATCAAAAGTTTCTAATCAGTGGTTTTCTAAATTGTAAGAGTCAAAATTATCAGAGACTGTGAAATCTGTGAAATACAACAATATCGTTTGCTTGCAAATAATTTCAGTTTTATTTTGCCCCAAGAAATTTGCCATTGACATTTTAACCGATACTATTACACTTACAAAGGGCTATTCCTTCATTTGCCCGGCTGTCTGGCCCAATTAAAATTGTACGGCTGCGAGTGTTGATTTCCACCACAGTTCGGAGGTGAGGACGCAGCAGTTTGTAAAGAGGATGCGATCGTGGAAAACATCGAAACACAGCTACAGCAAATGGCTCTGCGATAGCGTGAGTCAAAAGGTAATGGTAAAGCCACTGAAATATAATGATCAATTAGAGATACATGACATTCATCCGGTTCGCGCGATCCAGTTCTTAAAATTTTATGAGCTCATGGAACCGGTCGTCTAAAATATTTCGAGATCAACATTGTCCTTCCAATTAAAAAGGTCTTTGCTTTACATTGCGCAAACTTTTATCAACTTTTTTTCTGATGGAACCTGCTCTTTTAAATTTTGAAAACCATCACCGGCAAAAAAAAACCTAAATCGACGTTGCCAGATTTTAACCTCTTTCAGTGCGCAACCAATAAGAACATTCAACCTAGCAAAGAAAACTTTTATATAAATAAGAAAGTTAAATATTGTTGCATCGGATATGAACCACAAATAAAAATGTAACTAAGCAAACGTACATTTAGTTACAAGCAAATATGCATTTCAAGCAATGCAATATTTACTGTCGTGGTCGATTGCTAATCACGACTGCATTCTTGTGGCAATTTAACAATTACAACAGTTAACAAGAATCATAAGCTATGTGAACAAAAGGAAAGTTGCATATGACGTCACACATTTTACGCAAAAAAAGTGGCTGACCAAAAGCTGTGATTCATGCTGGAAAGTTATGAAGCAATCATTAACTTAAGGGGTTATTTTATTAACTCATGTGAAATTAATCAGACATTGGGGTAAATTATATTATTGCTAGTATATTATAGATTTAGTATATTTAGTATGTTTATTATATATTTAGTATGCTTAGTAGTAACTGATAGCATCAAGGACAATTTCTTGGTTCAGTTTGAAGGTTTGATTACCGAATCAAATGACTTTAGTTTCAGGAATTGCAGCAAAACCATTCTAATCTTTTTTGCTGGTCCATGACAACGGTAACCCATGCAAGGCTATTTTCACCTTAAGCCACTTACAATTCACTCAAGCAAAGCAGCGCAAAAAATAAATACAATGTAAGGCCGACCGTCAGAAGACATCTAAGGACTTTGCAGTTGGATGAAAATCTTTTCTAAATCTTGATTGCAATAAGCCAGGGTTGGGCAAACTACGGCCCGCCAGAGCATTTTGTGAGGCCCGCCAACACCTGTAGAAACTTCAATGCATCTAATTTAATATGACAGGGGTGGCCACATTTGTCTTGCCAAAGAGCCACAAACGATAGAAGCCAACATTGAAATAGCCACTACGAAATTTTTAGTTTGAATTGACGCATTTTCCGTTCAAATGGAAGGTGATGACCTTTTTTGCAAGATTTTAAAGCTATTTCAAGCTCTTGCATTGTATACAGCTATTGCAAAATTTTAAGCACTGGTCCTCAGCCAACTCTTGAATGGTCAATGCGGCCCTCCGGCTATAAAGTTAGTCCACCCTTGCAATAAATCTTAACAAAATATGTAAATCAATCTAGCTTGAAAATAACGAAAGTCCATACGAGACGTACATCAATATTTCTAGTTAATGTAGTTACCTGATGAATTGAACTCATTGAGCCACGGAAATACATCTTTGCCAGCAACCAATCATCTGGTCTGTCTCTTGGCGTAAAAAGGTGGTCTCGATCGTTTGGAACCAATTGAATGGCTATCGGTAGAAAGTCATCTCCCTTCACATAGAACAGTCCGCACGAATCGGCGCACACCAAACCTTCATTTCTTTCAATTCCAGAAACAAGGTCCACGTAATCAGCAATGTACACCTTCCCAGCCTAAAATAAAGATAAGACCCTTAAGTTCATCTAAGCATTCAAGTTCGCTGCACTTGAAGTATTGCCCGCCACTTGTTTAACCAGCTATATTACATCCAAACAAACGGCTTAATCATCATGGCGTAGACTGCAGTAAGATCTTACTTTTTAATCAGTCGTCGACATGGTCGAGTGGGTTGGAGCACTGTTTTTCGGCGGTTTTATGATCAGATGATTGTGCGTTTAAACCTTAAGATGACTATGTTGTTGTTTTTTTTGTGAAGGTAACTCTCTTGATTGTGCTGAATGAAGTAAGAGGCGCTGTACCGGCAATATTGCCAACCCTAAAGCAGATTTTAACAAAAATGTTTGTGTGTAAACAAGAAATGATAAACGTCTAATCAAATCAAGATTCAATACAATATGCTGAATATCATCAACTGTTCCCAATTTCTTCCCTTCTGTTTCAATGATTGTACATTTACACCATCACCTTCATCTCATCTTCCAAACTTTTGCCATCTTCAAGCAAGCCAGCAACATCATCGTTTGTGACGTTGAAATAATCAGGTAAAGCAGTGCATTGTTTAATGATCAATGGGCTTATTCCTGTCAAGACCTGCCTTCCCATGTCATCATCGTCTTTCCATCTTTATAACAATTTATGTTATTGTACGAAAAGAACCAGGTCGCGTTTAGAAGGTTTAACCTTTCAAAATGTGTAAAGTCTCGAAAAAATAAATTGTCCCTTTCAACAATAAAATACAACTTGTTTCTACCATCACGACTTTCACCTGTGATCTTGAAATGGACCATGACTAAATAAGTTACGGAAAATGTATGAGTTTTGCATTGTGCAATGCTTGGATGATGCTCCTCAAATACTAAGGTATTCAAAACGTAAATTTTGTTAATATACAATATTAGTTAAATGTATGTTCGAAGTTGTCGAAAGGATTATTTCAGTAACTAGTTCAATTTAGAATTTGATTGAAATTATTTTCAATGCATTGAAGTAGGACTAAATCTTGTCTCTCTTTCTTTTGCTGGTGAGTTCTAATCACACGAATTACTAATGTGGTGCCTTCTAAAGTTTTGTTGATCAGAGCAGCCAACATCATCACAGCAATAAAAATGGTAGTTATTATACTACCAACAGCAAATTTAGGAACTTTTAGAAAAGTTACATGTACAGTATATAGCAGAATACAACAAGGTGTCCGTAACCTATTGCGACAATTTGAAAAATTCATCAAAATTTTATTTTTTGAGATATTTGTATTCGATTTGTTTTATAATAACGAAAAATACTTCAAGTGTTTAGATATATTAGTGCACCTCTACTTGTGCATCACCAGTTGCAAAGAGGATATAAAGCCGGTGATCAATTTCTTTCCACCTTCTTGCTAACATATTTGCAGTAACCGCACTAGTTGCTTCAGTTATTCGGTGCTCTATGTGATAACAGACTATCTTAGACCTTGGTTTGATAGGCAATATCTTTCACATAATCCCACAAGAAAAAATTCAATAATGTAATGTCAAGGAAGTAAGGTGTCCAAGGGATAGGAGTATCACTCCCAATACACCAACCTGGAAACACGCAGATTCAACTTCTTCTTTTGGTGTCAAGGTCTGCGAGCTCTCTTTCTTTGAAGCATACTACCAGTCTCCACAAACTTTTTATGCCATGATTAAATGGTAGACTTCGCAGGTGGCTCTCTTCCATATTTGCATCTAACGTTTCCATGGGCTTGAGTGTCGGACTTCGTTTCTATAAACGAGGAAACGCTCTGGGGTTTTTCCTCATCTGTGCTCATTTTCATAAACTCTACTTTCGCTGCTAACATCAAAAGATTCTGCTTTATTACTAAATACATTAGAATTTCATACCTGATTATTTCAAAAAGTGCCTGTCGAGAGCGAAAAAACTTAAAAGTGTTTTCCTTTACTATAAAACAAACCAAATCCAAATATCTCAAAAAATAAAACTTGTTGAAATTTTGAAGTAGTAGCGATAATTTATGGACACCCTGTATTATTGAAAAATTAATATTAATGGATTTTAAATTGGTCAATGCTACTGATGAACTGTCAAAAAAGCTTGCGTGAAATATTTTTCAAAGTTTATTAATAACAGTAACCTATATAAAATACTCTAGGTCATTGATAACAGTATCCTATATAAAATACTTTAAAATTGATCATACAATTGCAGTATTCTGTTATATGTTGTACATGCAACCTTTTCAAAAGTTTCTTAATTTGCTGTCGCGTATAGAATAACTGCCATTTCTACTGCTGTGATAATACTGGCAGTTCTGGTCGATGAAACGTTAGCTTAAAGAAGGGCATCGCCATAATAATTCGTGGGATCATAACTCACCAGCAAAACAAAGAAAGCTGAAATTTACATTTGGTTGCACCTACTTCATCCTGATTCGACTTAGCGTCAGATTACAAAAATTATGGTTGCACGTCTCACCCCGCCAATATGAAAAAGTTACTTTGAGCAAGAAAGGTTTTCTAAAATCACCAGCAGAGATCCACGAGGTAATTATCAAAACATGGTTTGTAACTTTTTGTGTGGAAGGAGTAGATATGGCAGTTACATTGAATAAATCAACTGCTTCGACTTTACTGCTGATGTAATGGCCATGGTTACCTGTCTATGTTTTTTGGATCGCCCGATAATGTTCTGTAAAGTTGCGAGAAGTCACTTGGGGTTCGAATAGGAAGGACGAAATTTGCTGTAATTAAATAGATAACAAATATTAGCCAGTTTTCCCTTGCGTTTCCATACTCCATGAGATTATGCTCAAAAACAAATTGCATATTTTCATAAAATCGATACAAAAAGTGCTCCATTCTAAGCAAAAAAAGTGCGCTTTGTGCAAGTAGTATTTACAGTAGTGGTAGTAGTAATAATGGCATAGGTAACGCTGGTTAGTGTGGTGGTTTCAAACTCGGTTTTTGTGTTACAATGTTTTTTGATCTTAGTTATCTTTAATCACGTTATGCAACAGCTCACGTTTTCTGAGGAATTGATTGATTTATTTAGTTATGCGTTGTTTAGTTAATTAAGGGCACATTTTAAGTTTCTAATTTTGCTTTGAGCATTCTACGCAGTTAGTAGCAACAATCAACTCTTAATTCAAACGTACGATAGTCAGTCTTCAAAACGGTGATTAACACAGTGCAGTTGCAGCAGTAAAAAGTAGTAATATTATTAATAGTAGTGAAGTAGTAGTAGTAGTAGTAGTAGTAATAGTAGTAGTAGTATCAGCATTAGTATCAGCATCAATATCAGTATCAGTAGTAGTAACAACAGTAGTAGCAGTAGTGGCAGTGGGAATCCGAGGGGTAGTAGTAACGGTAATACCTTGCCACATAATTGACCAATCTACTGCTAGAAATTCTGTTTTAAGCAATAGTTTAGGTTTTGTTTCAAGCTAGCCTTATTTCAGTTGAGTCTTAAATATTAGCGCTACTATTATTCTTGCTTGACCTATACAAGCGAGAAAGGCCAGAAAATTTAGTAAAACTGGTTGCTGTATTGGGGAGGCTGTGCACTTGGAAGGATGTATTTTTCGATCATTTACTTGTTTTCGGTCAATTTTTTGATTGCAGTTGAAACCATACGAAATAATTGTGTTAGAATTCGTGTTTGATTAACACTAGAAAGACGGCAATTTTTCTTTACCTAGAAAGACGGCTGCGGTCAATTATGACCGCAATGACATTTTCTGCTTAAAACATTTTTTAGTGACAAAAACTTTCCTACTTTACGGTTGCAAATAACTGCATAACAACAATGCTTAATTGAGATTGAAGGTAATTTCAACAAATGCGATCATAGTAATAGTTTGTCATGCACTGTCTATAGCACAAGAAAAGCAAGTGGCAACAGTCACTTTACATAAAGTGTGTTTACCTGAACACATTATGTGGCATAGGTGGCAAGATAGGCTGGACTTGTTTCTGCATAGCTGCAACTGACATTGCTTCCTTTTTCAATAGACCTGGCTGGAACTTGCACCTCCTCCACAAGAAGAGGAGCAGGAGCGCTTTCTGCTGGAGGGTTACAGCACATCTTTTTTATAAGCTGAAGTAAAAATTTCCTTCTTGACTAGCTCTGGCCCGTTACTTCACAATATATGATGTATGCATTTATGCATGCATGGTCTATATTGGTAAAAAATACGGCCACTGGTCGTCTTCTTGTGGCACTTATGTAAGTATGAAATCGTGTCATTTGGTCCGAAACATCTACCCCAACTTTTGGCAAGTTGCAATACTTGACAGTTTCAGGTAATTTTTTTGTGTGCTAGGTTGACGGAGACTGTTTTGTGCATCGAGCTCAGCAGACGTACCAGTTTAGCCTTCTTGACTTTGTATATTGTCAAAGTGGCATTAGACGGAGAGACGAAAACGTCTGACGAATGCAATGGCTTTTCCTTCATTATCACCTCAACTTTCCGTACCTCCTTTCTTTGCTTCCTTATTGCATCAAGTAGTGTCGTTTTTTCTGATTTTAGTTTGTTTGCTAAATTTATACTTGTAAAAAAGTTGTCCATATCACGTTGTACCCTTTTTTGAAGAATGGTGGCATCCAACCACAAGCAGATATCTGCAAGTAGGTCGTTTTCTCGGTTCATTGTGGGGTCTTTGCCAAGATAAAGCTGAGCATTGCAAAGATGTTTTGAACTGACGTCAACCAGAAGCCGAAATTTTATACCGACTTTATCGGGCTTGTTTGGCATTTACTGCATAAAGAGCACCGCCTTTTGAACGGAAACAGTTGTTCGTCTATGATAAGATCAAAGCTTGGTACAAAACACTTTTTGTATTTTTTTACAAAATTGTTCCAGGTGTCTGAAATGAGGCAAAATTTATGGGTTTGCCTTCTTTTACGGCGTGTGGAAAAATTGTCAAACCTCAAACGCTTCATCAACTCCCTTGTATCGATTTCTAATGATTGTGCTACCGAAAATTGGGTGATCTCACTCCTTACCCCATAGTTGATCAATCGAGGCAATTTTTCCTACAAAGACAAGTACTATTTGAAGACCAATGAATTTTTCCAACTCGCGAAGCTCCGCTGAAAAGTTTTCGTTATCGACTTGTCCATGCTTGGTCGTGAATTTCTGAATAAAACAAAGCATGGGATTATCAACAAACAAACGAAGTGCACTACCCGATTGGACGCCTCTTTGGGAATATGATGTCGCTCCTGGTCTTTCTGAACAAACGTTTTCAGCTGCAGCTCTACGTCTGTTCGTAGTGTCGCTGCTTTGTTTTCAAGTGACGCCTGCTCTGCTTGAAAGAGTGTCCCGCTGATTGCTCGAAGGTTGTCCTTCATCAGTATTTTCCGAAACTGGTAGATCACTAGCATCATTACTTTCGCTATCTGATAAATCAGAATTTTTACTAGCACCATTGCTGTCGCTATCTGATGAATCATAATTTTTACTAGCATCATCACTGTCGATATCCGATGAATTAGAATTTTCAATAGAAGCCAACATTACCCCTCACGCCGCGACATCTTCATCTTCATCACGGGAGTCATGGGAATTATCTACCCTAAACAATCTCATTGCTTCTTACACGGTATATTGTTTTGCCTCAGCCATGACAACAAATTGCTGGCTGTAAAAATTTTTAGCCTAAAGATAACAATCTGCTAATAAATCTAAATATCATGCTGTGGCCCTAGCTTTGTAACGGACAATAAACCTCTAAGCAGCGATATTTTAAATAATTTTCGTGGCTGAAGATTTCTATGCGACAATTTATTGCATGAATCAAAAGCTACTACTTTCTGCAACATATGAAAATAAGTCTCATGCTACCAACTATTTGCTTACAAATAAGTGAGGCAATCCAAACTGCCGTGCTGCTGCTGATAAAAAAATAAATGTTTGAAAAGCTGATAAAAGCTACTAATAAAATTAAAAGAATGTTTGTTTTAGGCAGCCCTCATTGTGGCAAAACAACGACAACTGTAAGAGACAAAAAAGTAGAACAGAAATTCGCGAATCGTAAATTGGTTGAAACGGCCTGGTTTCTAGGTAAAAAGAAACATTAGCTATTTCTAAAGCAAACCACTCAGCGGTCAATTTTGACCGCTAGTCTTTTTAGGTATATTGCTTCATTGACTCCGTTTTAGAGATTTGGTGAAATTAATTCCTTTGCTACCTGGCATCTCTAAAAAATATATAAAAACTCACATGATGACCAGAGTCAAATTTCAACTGCCTACGTTGTAAGATTAAAAACAAAATTGAAAAGCGGTCAAAAATGACCGCTCGTCTTTATAGTGTTAAGGACAGGACCACACCTAGAGCATAATTTTTTCTTTGGCCTTTTACTTGTTCCGTTGTTCCTTGTTTGATTGCTTCCTACATTCTTGCTTTTTTCTTACTTCGCCATTGTTGACAATCTGACACCAGGACTTAGAGTTTTGATTGGGAGTTTCTGATTTTTATTTATTGCATTTTGATGTTATCCCATCTTCCTTTTCTTGAATTATTTTTATTGTTTTTTCTATCTCTTTTATTACGATTTTGTGATAATTATATATTTTTTCTTTTGTACAATGTTATTTTATTTTCAGAAACTAAAACTGCTTTATTTTGCGAAATGGATTTTTCTTTTAATATTACAAGTTTTAAAGCTAACTTTATGGCTGTTTATTCACGGGAGACTCTTTCTGCTAATAAACTAGATTCAAGTCACTTCGAAAGTCCATCCTGCTTGGACCTGATAGCCGTTTTTCCACTTTTACTTTTGCATTTTACAATTTAAAAGTAACGGTGACACTCCAACACTTGTCTCCCAAAAAATTCATGGCACTTAGATATAAAAACTTTTTCATTTTTTGAAGTGATACCTTTTGAGTCAGCCGGTTAGTAATGCTGCTGCCAATAATCAAAAGAACACAGTTTTCTTAATTGAAGATGAAGACAGATCTACAATACATGACTCTTATTTGATATTGTACAGGTTTAGCTTACCTATCTGATCCAGAAATGCAGTAACGCGTGCTTGTGAAAGAGACCAATTAAAGTTTGTTATCCAATCCTTTTCATATGTGAAAATAGCAGGTTGTCCGTCGACGTAACGTGGCAAACCCCAGCCTTGATCATATTCCAGCGGAATTTTCACCCATTCAAATAAAGTCTTGTTCTTTTCCACTTCTCGTCTTCTCACGTCGGCTATTTGAGGGTTGGAAACGGTTTGGGGAAGCGATGCTGCGAACAGCGAAGTATAAAAGGTTTGTCTAAGATAAATGCTTCTGAATGTCAGTAGCGGCTTGTTTAATGATGCTATGGAGCTGCAGCACCACCATTATTTTTTAAATTTGCCTGATCTAAAATAATGTAGCTGAGCGATTGGTTTTCAATATTTTTTTTAATTTTTCATTTTTTGATTGGAAAAAATTGGAAGTGGAGTTGAATTCGAGCAGCACCACGAATTCATCATTATGTCACAAACACATTAAACTTCAATTCCACTACACGTAACAATAAAGTTATGAGTGACAATACTAGGGCACAATTGGTATTGATTGAAAGCAGCTTTAAGGTAAGAACTAAGAAGTTTAAAAATGGCAAAAATATTTAAGACTGTAGGAGTTCAATTAAGGGAGTCTATTCAAAAGAAATGAAAAACGACTGTTTTGTTGGAGAGGTAAGCACTTAATAGGGTTAGACTTCATGTATTAGTTTAAAATACGACATAACCTTAGTTAAGAATATTGTGAAAGCTGCCGTACTGAATAGTTAAGAACTCTAGCTAGAAGTAGCAATTGTTGTCGGACTTCATAGCATTTCTCTTTTTAGCTAGATTTTGTTCTTGGGTACCTGCCATTTATCTGGGTACAAGCCAGCTTTTTTCTAGGCCTATTTTTCAAAAAAACAGACAAAAATGAAAGAAAGATGCACTGGTAAAACGCTTTGTAGATATAAACGTGTTACGGCATTAGAAATAAGCAGAAAACTAGATTATAAAGTATAGCACATTTTTTCCTTCAGTTCACAGCTAATGTTTTTGGAAACATGCAAAGTTGTGAAAAACAGAAAAACTCGGAAGGAATAGTGCTTAGTAACAAGTGATATATGTCAAAGTTAATAGCGATTACAAGGTCAACCTAACAACTAGACTAGCCTATTCAGCTTCTGACAAAAAGCTCCTCAAACTATCTTTACAGTAGATGGCAGATGAACCATTTTGTTTTCACATCATTAAATTTTTGTCGACAAACTTGGTATTTGGCTTTTGAAAAGTGCAAGCAATTCATACAAATGAGCTAGAGCGCCATTTTATAACAACCATGATAAATTGATCGTACGTTCAAACTTTACATTTGGTGTATTGTTTTACTTTAAGAAAGGCTCATTAACAGTGATTTCTTCTGGTTGCTGGACTTTAACGAGTAGCAAATGCATAAACATTGGTGTCAACTTGATACCAATTCATGTGTTCCACTTGACACTGTCAATTGTCAATTTGACACGGAAAACGCTGATACCACGCGTTCCCACACTACGCCGTTCCTAATATGCTCCTGGTTATGGCAAAGGGCAAAAGAAGTCCCCCGTCTCCGAAAGCCTTCCATCCGATAAGTCTTTGTTAAACGAAAATTTTCCCTGCTATAGTGCAATTGAACACAATAGTACAGAATCAATATATGCATCTCTTTTACTCTCCCTCAAACTTTGGATTTTTTGAATTATGCATATAATCACACCTAAATTAAGATTGAACCTATACTCAAACAGTCAATAATTTTACAAACTTTTATTTTCAATTTTGAAAGGGGTCAACGTGTTTGAAACATTTGGGCCTAAACGAAATAGGTTTTTGTCCCACAGCGGGACACCAGTCATTGATATTAAGTAAAATAGTATTGGTTGAGCAGGTTGCGTTGGTTTCTCCCAAATAAGATTTCTCGCAGTTCTAACGAAAAATTGTAAATGGCGTCATCACCCTACGCTCCAAATCCCAAACATTGTACTAATGAATCAAAACTGCTCTTACAAACACTAAAGTTCTTTTACCAATCTTCATCTGTTCCTTGCAACAAGTGTTGAGGCACAAAGCCAAAATTGGAAGTGGCCGCCTTAAGGTGGTCATTTTGTGATTACTAAAATTAATTAGAGTTATTTTATAAGTTGATGCGATCCTTCTCGTAATGATATTTGTGAAGACAATAAACCATATCTGATGACCGTGCACTAATCCTCGCCTAGGGCCATTGGGTTATGCCTTCTCCCAAACTCTTTGCATCAGATCGCAGTAGGTATATTGACTCACTTTCAAGTAAAAAATCTTTCCTCCTCTGAAACAATTACACATAATGAAGCAGACTTACAGATTTACTTTATTCCTTTTTAATTTTCCTCAAAATTTGTATATTATAAAATATGCTTTTAATTTAGACCTCTCTTATTTTCAAATTAAAACTGGTCTTAACCTTACCTGCGAATAATTTCACAATCAAGTAATGCTTTATTTCAATAAGTCCAAGGTATATAAATTTAAAGTTGCTGGTGGGCGCTCAAGTAATTGATACATTTGCACAACCATAGCAGAGTAAAGCATAGCACAGATTTATCGGTATCTGTGCTTTGCTTTGCTACGCCATGGTTTGAAAAAGTAATCTCTTACCGAAATTTTACATTTTCAAGAATAAAATACTAAGTTGTAAACCTAACTACTTAAGAAATTTTCAAAATTGCAATTCTATTTAAATTACCAAAAGCCTGCTTGCCTGTTTCTTGCTCAGGACAAAAAAGGAATCAGGTGAGGGCACATTAATCCGAAGTTCAGCACCAACAATTTAGTTATTACAGTGGGTTAAGTTATGATTTAAATGGTTTAGTTAAGTTTAAGTTATGGTTTAACCACAGACAAGCTTCTTTTGCTAAAAATTGGATAATTTTTAACATGCAAGATTTACATCAAAACTAGGCGTTTTTATCCACTTGGCTACACGTGTTGAACAAGTGTAAGAAGTGATAATTAGCCAGGCGCGCAACACCACTGTACTATGGCATCTAAGCTGAAGTCCACCTATAGTTTTGTTGTAATAACTTTCGTACTTGCCATTCTATTACATCGGCATCCAATACAAAACTTTTGAAAACTTGGTGTGATTTAGGGGGATTTGCTAATTACTAAAATGACTTTCAATATTTTATATGACTAGGATTAACTGGTATGTCAAGCAAGTGTGGTGCCATTAACCAAATTTTTCAATAATTTAAGAATATTTTTCTCTTTGTTCCCCAACAGTTTCGAAGACGAAAGACATTTCTTCTGACCCAGCATGATGTTAGTTAAAGCTAAAAGGTCTTTCAGTGGTCAAACATGCCAAATAAAGAGAGAGAGAGAGAGAGTGTGTGTGTGTCCTTTTAAATACTGACTACCAATGCTGAATGAGCTTCCATGCACCCTGTAGGCCTACAGATAAAGTTGTTGGCTGCTGAGAATGCAGGCTATAGGTTATTCATGTTTGCTTCTAGCAATTAGGCAAGATACTTAAACTCGCAGTAGGTTGGGGTTTTTTGAAGCTTTTGGCAATAATAGGCAAGCATAGGTCTGGCAAATACCAGATTTCTTTGAGTGGTCTGATAACTTTGCAAAATACGAGCTAGCATCAACTTGTTGGCAACCCCCACCACCAACCACAATTCGCCGGAGTCATCAATTCTAGAGTCCGAACCCATTCGTGATTGGTGAACGTCACTCGTGAATTGTGATCCAGGTCCGGCTATGCACAAAAAACTAAATCCTGATCTCGGTCTGAATCCGATGAAATAACTTCGAAATTTTTTGCTTGTCATATTCACATACAGTTAGAATTGAAATCCCTAATACTGACACACGCTAGCACTCTAACACAGTATTATGCATTCAAGATATTTCATAATTACATATATACGTAAAACGGCAGAATGTGTAAGACTGCAATTTAAAGCAATGCATACATATAACACATTGATTACATTCACTGGTCTAATCACCAAAAATAATATTGGCTTAGCTATTATTTGTTTAAAACTGTAGCAGTTGTAGTCACATTGTAGAATGCTGCATAAACGGACACCAAGGCATTAGCATGCAGAAGCTTCCTAGTTAAACCCCCGCATACATTTATCTACAGGGAAAGTGTCAACACTAGCACTGACGTCATGAGCAGGCATTCACAAATTACAACCCAGTTAATAAAAAAGTAATTGCTTTTTTGAAAGAAAATTTTTACAAAATATTTTTTTTTAAATATGAATTTCATTATTTCAACAGTATATTTGTCAACAGTATTTTATCAAGAGCATTAATCATTTTTTGTTGTTTGACTTGTAACTTGTGAATGTCTATGCATGATTCTGCATTGGTGTTGACACTCTCAGCTACTTCAGTCACTTCACTCTTTTCACCTTTGCCTAGACAAACAAGCAAAGAAATATACTTTCTCCTTGTCTAATAACAGTACGTATACATGTTGGTTTACCTCACAACTGTAGGTTATAATTTAAGTGGTCTAGGTTAAAATCTAATTGCGTAAAAGCATTGTTACCTACTTCAAAAAATACTCATGCAATAGTAGAAAGTAATGGTAAATATTTTTATGAGAGTAAAGTGAAAAAGTAGCCACGAATTGAATTACCGGTAGTTAAGTACGAGAACCGATTGTGAACTACAACTACTACGTCAATTGAATTCACTTTCAACAATGCAATGTATTAACAGATTAATGGAGTTGCCATGGGCTCTCCAATTGGCCAGGCACTTGCCAATATATTTGTTGGATACTACGAGAAATAATTATTCCGACGAACTAGCACACCAATCCTTTATTTTCCCTACTTTGATGGCATCTTTGCTTTCTTCAACAAAGAATCCGGCTATGATAGTTTTCTTAGGGCACTAAACTGTTTACAACTCTACTTGACCTGCAGTTTTGAAGAAGGAAGTGGCTCTTTTAACATGACCGTAAAAAATAGCGTAGGTTTGTCTTTAAGTAGCCGCAAGAAAGATTTTTGTCGGGCATTTTTACGGAACGGTAAAAAAAGTTTCTGTGGGATATTTTTGCATGACCATCAAAACCCTTTTGTGAACTATTTTTATGTGATCATAAAAAATTTCTGTGAGCTGTTTTTATTTCACTGTAAAAACATCTGTTGTCTAGTAAGTTATTGTACTATTTTTCCTCTTTTCGAAAGCATCAGTTATTTGAAAACAGCTTTGCTATTTGGAAAGTTTAAGTTTGCCAATATAAGCTTTCCGTCGTGGGAATAATTGCTGTGTCGTGACCTGGAATCTAACCCTATTCTCCGGAACGTTTAAAACTGGTCTTACTTGATATCTCAAAGCTATTTGATTGCTGCGCTTTCCACAAATTGCCTACATCTTGTTTCGGTTGATTAACCGCTTAGTGGCTCTTTGCAATCGTTACTGCAGCTGAGTATTAAATGTAGTTTGTTATTGACGTTGTGCTTTAGTTGAGAAATTACTATTTAAATTATCACTTTTTTTTGCTTGTGATGTGTATTATCTAAATATAAGAAATCAGTTTTCATGAGTCATTGTTTAAAGTGAATGAAAGCCATTGGTTGGTCAAACACGATAAGCTTGTACCTTAGGTTTTGCCGTTTTTAGTAGAAATAGCCTCATCAACGCAACCTAAAAAGAACCAACATCCGACAAGTCTGCCACTTCTCCTTTTTCAGGATCTCGCTCTGTCGTTTTTTCTCCTTCGCCTTTCGCACGATCTCTGTCATGTATAGCAGAAGTTTATCTCCCATGGCTGCAATGCAGTGCCATGGCAAATCTAAGTAAGATCCTCCAAAATTTTAGATAAGGTTTTTTTTAGAAAACTTTTTATGATGGAAGGAAGAAAACTATTTTCAATCCAAATTCATGATGAAGACCTTTTTTTTGAGATCAATACTTTTGAAGTCTAAATTTAAGTGTTTTCCATCAAAACGAAAGGTGAAGATTTTTTTCTTTAGCAAATAAGCTTTTTCAAAACCAATTTTTCCAATAATAGTTTTTAATGGGGACTTCGTAAACTCGGATAGTACGCGGGAATGAGGGGGGAGGAGCGGGCAGTTACCAGGGCATACTGCAATGGTTTCTCGACCAATCATTTCTTACGAGTATAACAACACAATCGGGAAGCTGGCCTGGTGAAATGCATTGCTTCAGCTATTTAGTCTCTTGCTTACTCTTCTTCTGTGACACACGCAGACGGTCTTATCAAAATTTTTGACCCACAAGTTCTTTCGGAAGAAATTGCACGCCCTCTCTTTCTATGTTTCAACGGACATATTCTTTTTTCAAAAGTTTATTTTCTCTAGAATTGAGAATTTTTCAAGCAGCGCTCGTGGATACTACACTCAGGAAATTTTTTACCCCTGTGTCCTATTACCAAGTCTTTACGTTGCGCGCTTTTAGGAGACTTTTTGCTCAGTTACTACTTCTGTTTCAGGCCCTGGGGAAGTTTCTCTACGTCCCCATCCCGAGGAAGGGCTAGGGTAAAAACAACTTATTTAAACATAGAGTGAACATACATTGCCAGTAATGTATTTCATCTTCTCTAACGCCCACTCCGTAGCTATAAGTTACACTCATTGATGCTGTTAGTCCGTATTCTCATCGTATGATCATTTTATTTCTTGTTTGCAGTAATACTGCATGCACGTGGTTCAAAAATAAGTTGTAGCTTACCATTAATAAAACTTCACTTAATGAGATGAAGTGGAAAACTTACACCAACAAAAATTCATACAATAACAACAACGTAATAAAAGGCTAGGTGTATGTAGCTGGGAGTTTGTTGCCATGCGACAGTGCTTCCATAAAACGCATTACCACGTTGTTTCTTCCTAGAAAAATCTTGCAAACAGCGGATGAGCACAAACTATCTCATAAAAATATCTTTGTCGCTTTTCAGTTATCGACAAATAAAAAGCAAATTTTTCACCAGATGGCCTGATGACAGTGTTTATTGCAACCACGTAATAAAGTCTTTACATTTTTATTTTAGTCATCTAAAAATACCGTGCAAGTTTCTAAGGCAAACTTTCTTTTCTAGACGTTCTGACAGCAAATACTGACTCAGAATTTTTCACGTCAGAATATGGAAAATCGGCTTTTACTGGACAGAATACACTTTGGGATTATTTTGATCTTCTAAAACGGAAGACGAATCTTAGTAAAACTTTAGTGAACACAAGGTTTTGTTTATTTGCTCCAAATGCAAACTACCACACGAGCTGGACAACATCAAAACTATTCTTTGCAAAGTTTTCACCTAGACACTGTTATTTAGGTACTATAACTGAGAAAAGTATGTCCAAAACCATCTCAAATGTAGTGCCCTCCCAAAAAAATCCCCAAAAGGGCTCATGTTATCTAAAACTATCATGGATACGTAACAAGTACGCCTGCTAAATTTCAGAAACAAATTAAAACTATGCCAACTGCTACAGAGCAATAGAACATCGGATAATATTTTTGTCAAATCGATTCTCCCTCGTATCCATAAGGATGCTGTGCCTTCCACTAAACAAACCAACATCGTATTTGAATGTGTGCACCATTGCATGTGCCGGTGCATTGGTTGTACATTCCGAAAGCTTCTGGACCAAACCAGCCAACACGTATCCAAATCAATTATACGTGGCATAAAGTAAGACAAGTTTCTACACGAAAAGGCACGACAACTTCTCCTAAGCAACTTTTTAAGTTTTTTAAAATCAACTTTTTAAAATTTGCATTTCTTGACGACGAGAAGCGGTTTTTTGCTCAAGCAAAAGCCAGTCCCCAACTTATCAATCAAGTGGGAAAAATTTTACCGCTTTAAGGGTGAAGCTGACGTCACAATTAACCCTGGAGTACTTTTTTATATTTTCTCAAAAACTGCTCATCGTAGAAACAAAATTAAAAGTTTTTTCGGGAGATAGTAGCCAGGTGCTTCCCTTAAAACAAGTCATATAATGATGTAAGATGCACCAAGAGTTTATCATTTTTGGCCATCATTTAAAGCATTCTAAGCATGCCTTTTTTAACAAATCTCTTTTTTTGTTCGAACCGTCTGGTATCACTTACCACTTTCAGCCGGGGAGTAAGCCTTTTTTTTCTTCAACTCGCTATGGCGGCTTAACTGAAGGCGTTCATTTGACACAAATACATTACACAACGTAACCGTTGGCTGCAATTAAAATGTAGGTTGAAAATCTTGTTTGGCCAAATAACTTACTCCCACAAAAAATGTCAAAAGAGGCGCACCTAATTGTTACGTGGGCCTATCACTACATACCTCATTTCTTTAATTTTGAGAACGGCCACTATTTTGGCCCAAACATCAATTTTGACTGCCTTCTCTCCCAACCTTACACTCTTTTAAAGTACAAAATGGTAGTTTGCAAAATCATGCGTTGTTAGTATGTATTAACAGTCTCTATTAACAGTAATAAACTAAGATAATTACCATTACAATAGATATTCGGGAATTACACCTCTCATTGGGAGAAATAGCAAAATCCCTTTTCACTTCGATGGATAAGCCCAGGCAAGGTAAAGAAAGCATGGAACATAAGGCGTAGTCAGGCGGGACTTGAGGAAGTTCAATGAGATAACAAAAGAAAATAATGTCGCTGGGTCAAATCGCACCGTATAGCAAGGTATTTCTACTTTTTGCATTAAAATAGCTCAATAGCAAAAATTTCTTCCACACTTCCAAACTATGGGAGAATAGCTTGTATGCTTCCATGCTCTCATTGACATGAACAGATAACAGCTTGTCGAATTTTTTTCTGTTTCAAATGTAGGCAAGTCCAGTACCTCGGTAGTTTTTTGGTAAAAAATGTTCATTACTACAAAAAATGATATCTTTTGATTTAAGAAATACAGTTGGTTATGTCAAAAAAACAAGTTTCTATTGCTGCTCTTGGAAATACTAATTGGATGAAGCCCGTGCAGTGCCAAGGACTACAGAAATTTTGGGGAAAAAATGTTTGCGAGATTACTACAAAAATGGTACCCTGTGCTTTAAAAAAGTACAATTGGCTTTATCAGAAAAACAAATTTTTATTGCTGTTCTTAGAACTAATGATTGAATGAAGCCCGCCCAGTGGCGTGAACCAATATATTCTATCAATACACCCTGATGTTACTTCACCTTTTGTAGTGTAAGATAACGTTACAATCAATGTTGCATTGCCCATTTTTTTCTTTATTTTCTTATTAACTGTTTACCTTAGCATTGTCATTGTAAGCTTTTTCGGAAGCTGCCCGTTAAAGCAGAACGGATAAAATTGGTGAAATTATTGGCTGTTTCAATTGTCAGGAACTTCAAGGTCTTTCGGCAAAATATATGAACTGTGAGCAACGCCCCACAATGTTTTTTTTTACTAGATTACCTTTCCAAAAACGGTACTTTCACTTTCGGAAAGTTCCAAATTGTGCAATAGGCCTATCAATAAAAAATTATTTCTTTAATTTTGAAAACGATCTCCAATATCATTTGGCATTCATAGAGATATCTAAAGCATTCAATATGCTTCATTAAGCGAAGAACAATTTGTGTGATACGCAATGGCTGCCTGACAAAGTATTCAGTTTCATTAAAGTATGCTGATCATGGGCGTAGCCAAGGGGGCCCCACGGGGGCCATGGCCCACAAATCGACAAATAAACTGTTTTTTGCGACAAATTAACTGTACTAACTTACTAAAGTATTTTTAAAAATCCAAATTTCATGAATATTTGCCCCACCCCAAGTAAAAATCCTGGTTACCCCTATGATAGTGATCGGGTGATCGACTAAGTTGCCGCTTTAATACAATAGAACAGAACTGAAATGAGAGTACACCAAGATGTAGTTTTAGAGTGGTTGCCACTTACTGAAACGATAGACCAAATCAAGTTGCGAAAAGTAGCGACAATTCTCAAAATTTTAATTGTTATTGGCAAGTAAGTAGTTGGAATGCTGAATCTGTGCGGCAGACGAGAGCTCTTTTCCAGAGTCGCCTTTACTGTTGAGACGTTCGTATACTGTATTTAATATCAAGTTGGCAAAACGACCTTTTTAGAAAGAAAAGCAAGGTTTCATAACGTTTAACTTTCAGAATAAATTTGCTGTATGTGCTTAAAATCAGGTATACATAAGAAACATTGCAAAAACAAAAAAATTGTCATAAAACAACTGGTCAACCTTTGGACAAGTTCAGTTTTCATCGATCGGGTCAGGACACAAAAATCCAAACCGGTTCCATTCTTGACACCTACTGCTTATTATTCATATTTTGCATTTTTGAAAACAATTGATACTTCGGCTCCCACATGCCGCCCCCTCAATTTCACCTAACTTTTGCACCCTTTTGTTACTCAAGTAAGCAAGCAGAGAGACCGGTAACATGGGAATAAAAGGTATGCCTATCCTGCCCACAATGTTTTTCACAGGATCGCTTTTCAAAGTACGCTTGTTTTAAGACAGTTGAAAGTTCTGGTAAAACATTAACTTTTCATTGATGTTCACGTAAGTACACGTTGTGAATGAAACCGGCTGAATTGATATGCTTAACTTCGACGTTACTGATGGGGGCCCTGTGGACGACGCCGGCAGAACCAGTTAGTTCAATATATACACAACATTGCTGGCAATTACTGTGCAGTGGTAATGTCCTTCAATCCTATTAACAGACTGTACACAGTTAACTAGTATTCTAGCATACATATTCCTATTTAACTTGTTTGAAATTTAACAATTTTTGCTTGTGTTAGAAAAGGCAGCATAAGTCAAGATTCGAGTCATGGCGAGGCTAATTGGAGATTAATGTTTTGTGATTATCCGTTCATTTCACTGTTCTAAAACGAGTAAGTCAGCATCTAAGCTAGATGTGTTAATACCAAAAAAACTGGTAAAATACTAAACACATACTTATGGGATGCAACATCTGACCACTGGCTAACCGTTAAGAGCTAGACAGATCTGAAAGAAATTCTACTACGGTAACTCTAATACTAAATGCTTTGGAAAGTAACGTCATTTATTACGAACAGAAAAACTTCACGTTGGATTGACCAGGTAGCAGATACCTGGTAATTTCAAACAATGCCCCAGAATCCCCGTTGATTGCTGCAAAAACAAGTCCACTAGTTCAGCATCGATTTAAGATCTGGTGCAACCAAATCATTAGAGAAAAACATTTGTGAATAAAACAATAATGGCTATTGGTATATAATTGCTAACTAAGCCTACATTTCTCTGCCTTTTGGTTTTCTGCCAAAAGGTTTAGAAATGTATATTCGGCTCAACTCTCAAGGAAAAATTTTCAACTTCTTTTCAGGCCTGATTCTGTAACTCTAGATAAGCATTTACTACTGATCCATTCCTGCATTAAAGATTTTTTTTCTCATATCCTGTTGGGTCCGACTCCTAAAAACCTGTTCCTTGCCACCTGCGCACTTATCTCTGGCTTTTCTTTCATTTTTGGCAACGCGCAAAATCACAATGAATTTTTTTCTTTCTTCGCATGTGTTCTTTTGAATCGCTGCAATTAATTTTCTTTCTAGTCAACTCAAGCGCGTAAGTAATGTTGTTTTTCTGAGTGTTTACCTGCAAAATTATTTGATTAAAAGAAATGCCGATTAAAGTTTTGAATATTAATGATGATCCTGAATAATTTTGTGTTAACTTTCCTTAGGGTAAACTACCCGAATTCAAACCAAAACCGACTTTGAGAAATAAAGCCATGCTTTCAGGCGCGGCATAAACATTTTGAGTCCAACGATTGCAAAACCTACACACTGATGAAACTAACATACATCTGTAATATCGTCCCAAATTAAGTTAAATAACACTTAAAAAAGGTAAAAAAATTCTCCAGTATCTACTAAATCAGTGTTTCCCAAACTGTGTGCCGCGGCACACTGGTGCGCCGTGGACGATTTGCAGGTGTGCCGCGAGTCTTTTTAAAGTGCTTTATGTTGATACAAATTTTTTGCCAAAATCGAGAAAATGCTGCCATGAAGTAATGGTCAACAACTGTTGTAAGCCGCGTGTGGCATTGGTGATCAGCATCATTTGGGGCTGCATCAAGCGATTTCCAAAGATTTTTGCCCAGACAAGTGGTGATCTCCAAAAGAAAAAAAAAGGTCATCGCCATTCTCGCTGTCGCCTGTGATTCCACTTGACATCAATTGGAATAGATTTGCGTCGCCGGTGTGCCGCGAAATTTGTTCAACCAATTTTCTGCGCCGACAGACAAAAAAGTTTGGGAACCACTGTACTAAATGGAGAAAATGCAGAAATAACTCCAACATGTTCAGTTGAATCTGTTAAAAATACACCTCGCTAAAGTGAAGCACCTACAGTAAATTACAGATTTTGTTAGCAAAGATTACCTAGCATTTTCAGTCACGAATTAAATTGAAGAAAAAAACTTTCTCCGCTGTCTATACTACTGGGAATGATGAAACAGTTTGTAAAGTCATTAAACGAAGAAAACGGCTGTTTCTGCTATTTTTGCGAGAAGTTTCCAACCTAAACTACAGAAATGTTAAGGAGGGAATTTTGATGGACCACTGATCCGACGCCTTTGGTGGAACAAAAGGTTTGCATTAACTATAACATCTGCAAAAAAATCTGCCAGTAAATACTTTACAGTAGTGGTCTATAACTTCTCTAGAAACTATAAAGCTCCCAAGTGTACAGAGGTTGTAAAGAATCTGTTGTTCCTTTTAAAAACTCAGTATGTACCATGAATGATGAGAGTGAGGGTGCATTTTCTTCACATTCACTTTAACTACTTCCCCAAAGCTCTGCTAGCAATGAGCGAAGAGCAAAGAGAACGCTTCCGTCAAGGCATTAAATCCATGGAGAAACGTTATCAAGGGCGTTGGAAAGTAACCATGACGACAAACTATTGCTGGTGTTGGAAAAGAAATGTTGTTGTTGGTAGCTATGCAAAACGATCAAAGAAAAGAAAGTTTAGTTTTTTGTGCATTGATTGTCGCTTTCCTGTTTGTATCAATTTGTTGCTTCTTTTTATCATAGTATATTTCCAGTTTTTGAAACGTTTTTTCATCTATTTTGCAGACGATTTGTCCTGTTTACATCAAGACTTATGCTTTTTGTGTATTTGAAGTATTTATACTTCTGTAAAGCATGCATGAACTCTGAGGATTGAAAGATAAGTAGGGGGCAAACAGGCTCGAAGGTACTAATAAAGCAAAATTTTATCATTTTCAAAATGTCAATTGCACAAAACTAGACCATTTAGAAAAAATCTGACCACACTTTTGGAATCAGCGCTCTCAAATTATCCGATGTGTGGTCCGAAAACTCAATCCCCAAAGAATCGATTTCAAATTGTTAAGCTGTAGTATTCAAAAAACAGATTTAAACCGGTGTGTTTGCGTTATGATTTATCATTTTACTTTAACTAGTAGCATATAATTAAAATGATTCACTGCTTACGCTTGCTGGGTAATAAGTACAGCTGCTGCCTGCTGCTGATTTTACTGAAGTGGCGCCAAAAAACATTATGACAAAACAAATTATTTTTATTTAATCGCATTTTCCCTGTCAGTATTTTTTAAGAAAATAAGAAAACAAGTTTTACAAATAATATTTCATTATGATGCCCTCTTATAGGGTTAAAGTTTTTGAAAGTTGGTAAGTAAGGTGCTGGATTTCCTTTGAGCCCAAACCGCTTTCATCAGTTAATGAATACAAATTAAAAATAACCATCAACTGTTTTGTCATAATGATGCTTGAGATCCCCTAATAACCAACATTGCTGGGTGATAATCAGTATTTCCAAGTTTATAAGCCCAATATTTTTGGAGAAGTTACCACACACAAATTGGCAAATTGAATTGCGTTTCATAGTGAGTAATAGCAAGTTTATTTTTTTATCCGGTTTTGTTCCCTCAACGGTGCTGGCCCGATTCCTTCCGCAATATTTTGTACTGTATCTCGCCACATCGCTTGATTCAGGGCATCCTCCGTCTTTACACCAATCTTCTCTTGATCTTTCATTTCACTAAGTTCGTCTCTGAGCTGTTCATTCTTTATAATATAGATAAAAATTCCAATCTCCTAATCATAAATGTCCCTGCCCCCTTTTTTGATTTAAACCGATTTTATAGTCCGCATTATTGACAGGACTTACCACACATCATACATAGTAAATACCATCTTCAGTCATAAACGAGAAAAACTGTAGCTTATTTCGTCTTATCTCTATGCATGTCTAAGCATCCCACATTCTTACCTGTACCCGGCAATACATTTGTTTCCTCTGTAATCCAGTCATAAATGGGGAATGTTACCGACTTTTCATCACCATCAATTCCAACATTTATAAAATTGCAGAACCACTTGTCTTGTATCGAATTCTCAAACTCTGCAACAAAAGCATTTGTAGCAGGATGCAGGTAGGGCCAAAATTTTCATAGAAATGGACTTGGAGAGTTTATTTGGATCAATAAAAGAAAAAAAACTTAGCTGTCACAATGTGAAAATTATCTGAAGATTGAGAGTTTGTGCTTCATTTATAGGAAAGAAAGGGTCTTGCCTAGCTTGCATGCAAAGTTGACCTTATGACCCTTAAACAAAACTTGAGAATAGGTTGTTTGTGTTACATTGTTGTACTGTAGCATCATCTAAATAAGTATTTTTATTGACGTTGAAATAATTTGGTAGAGGGAGCTGTTTAATTCTAAGTATGATGCAGTTTATTTGATGAATATTTTTGGAGGCTAGGCAATAGACTTCGTTGCTCTTAATTAATTTTAGCAATGAATCACAAACAGAAAAGCAACTCGTTTTTGACATAAATTTAACGATGCGTGTTTAGGTTTTATCCTCAAATCATTGCAAAACTCAACCTCTGTTCAAAGAAAACGTCCAGCCACTGCTATCCAGCAAGAAAGATACACTGCTGTGAAATATATCAGGTCAGACATTTGGCAATGTGTTTTACCCATACAGTTCTGGAGAGGTGTATGAACAAATGTAAAACACTAAGCTTAAATTACTTACTTATACGAATTAAAATTGGAAGACCAACATCTTTGGCAGGGATCACAAAACTTTTGTTCTGACACATTCCAAAACTATTCGAGAAGTAATTGTGCAGAGTCAGAAATTCAGTCGAGGCACGACCATCTTTCCCGACCAATTGAATCAGCACATTCTTTGAAGTTCCAGCAAACTTGAACTCACAAGATGTCTGATGTAAAAACATTTTGTTAGCACACACAAGCACATTTCTAGTCTAAGGGTTACATTTGGACAAAACAGCTAATTTAGAATTAAAAGTAAAACAAACCAAACTTTGAAAAGTTGATACCATTTTTGCTTTGGGCCGAAAGTTGTGTTAACATTGAAATTACCAGAGCGGTTATTTCGACCGTGTTTGATTTTCAATGGCTTCCATCTCAGCTCAGATTAGCTCTTTAATAATGAAACTTCCTGAGTTTTCCCAAGTCTTAGTCAACGTTTAGCATGTTAATGTTTATTGTATTAAAATCGGCGAAGTGTAAAGCAGAAGCCGATTTACTTCAAATTATGGACAACGGTCATTGTGACCGTACAGCAACTTTTAATTTATCGGTCATTAAAATTGTGCTCATTATCAAGTTTTTTTGTTGTAGTACTGTTTCAATGCAACAATAATGCAGTAGCTGGTAAACGTTACGTATCAGAGTTCTAAAGATGAAGATGTTTTTAAACATAGTACGGAGAGTCCCCCTCGAAACTCTTTTCAACTTCCTACCCAAATATTTCAAAAATATGCAAAGTACTTTCTTAAAGTTGATCCTCAAAAAAAATCATTAACTTTGTTTGGAAACAAAAATAATCTTAGCTCCTCTCCCCAGAGTTTAAATTTTAGTACAACACTCGCTTTTGAAAAGTTGATTTTAAAAAAATGGTCTTCACCTTTGTTAAGAGACAACAGTAGCAGGAAATTCACGCTGAACATCTTGATCTCAAAAAAAGAACAAAAGATCTTCAACTTTGTTTTGAGACAGAAACGCTTTCGGACCCCCAATGCCATGCCATACAAAACAAAGTGTTACGCCTATGTTCGTGCAGACTAAATTCAACCGATGGGAAATGAATTCAGAGACAAATATTGATAATCTTGAGCAAACTTATTCTGCTTCACGTCAACTTCACGGCTTTGACGATGAGCCAGTAACAGCAATGACAGAAGTAGGATACTACTGCACAAGCACTAGGTGATAGATTTTATTCCTAACACAGCTAAAATTTATTTGGAATCATTGCTAAAACTAAACCAAACAAATACATCGAATTTTCTCCAGAATCGTGAGATCGGCGACAGGATCAGAGAGTTTGACAGAAGCTCAGCTAAAAAGCAAGTTGAAAACCTACAATGCAATTAGGAGATGAGAACCTATTTAGTTTACTCCAGATCATAACGGAACTTACAACTCATTACACTCACATTACAAATATTTAATACATTTTTAGGTCTACTACAAAAGTTATAAGAAACTTATAACATAAAGTATTGGCTAGGTATATAGCGTTTGTTTAGTTGTTGGACAAATGATCATTTTGACAGCTCGCAGTAATTTTCGGTAGATTGAAAACGAGGCAATTCTAATGTTAAGCAAAAAACTAGATCCACTGCATTTCAAACCTATATTGTAGCTATGGATTAGACTTTTGGATATACATATGTGCGTAAAGGGATCTTCAGCCAATTTACTCTCCTTTGCTTGTAATTACGGCGTCAGCCAATGGTAGGTCTACAAAGTTCTGCTAAGGCGCAGATAGAAAAATGTTAATCTGGTCGAATTATTTAACTTTTATGAAAAGAAGTTTTACCTAGATTATGCTATTTTAAAGCAAGTTTATAGTTTTTTCAAATATACTTTGAATATAGGTTGAATGACCTCGCTTTGACTGCAACTTGGAATTAAGGTTGTAGGCTACAAATAAATACGGTGAACTTAATGAAATCAAGAAAAATACTTTAGAATGTATTACTTCGGGCTTCTGCAAAAATAACTTTACTTAGGGAAGAAGTCTAAGAAGTTTAGGGAGGTGGAGACGAGAAAGCTTCTGAGATAAAAAAATACTTCAAAGAGTTGAGCTGGTTTTACCTTTAAACAATTTACTATTTATAGTTTGCATTAATTCTAAACGCGTCGATGCCGCTTGTTCGCGACCATCACTTCATTTACCTTTACAAAAATAATGTAGTTGACTTTGGCGATGTTGTCCTCGGCTGGCTTGGAAAAGTTGCTTTCCATCTTGTGAATAATCAAGCGCGCTTCACGTTCACTAGTCTGCTTCCAGAATGTAATCGTTGCTAAAGCTTTCCAGTAGCAGACGACTCAACTGTTTACGTTTCCGATATCTACCTAGCTATGTATCATTGTTTCCTTGCAAATTCAAAACAAATAGCTCGGGCTTTCGCAGGTGAGATGCTTTTCCTTTGTTATTTATAAATGTGTTTATTGCATTTTGAAAAAGAATATCGTGAAGATTCTTGGCATTTTTAACATGTTTTTTTTTGTTTTTGTTTTATTTGCCATATTTATCCTCCATTCACGAGAAAGCGAATTGTATCGCTATACTTTGGACGGTAAGTCCGCACTCGCTTGGGAGTTGCCTTTTTCGAGGTTTATGGGTCACCTGTCTTCCACATGAAGGTGGGGCGTCCCGTTAAGTGCCTTGCCCAAGGACACAACAAGCGAACTTGCCGGCTTGTTCTCCACAACCTCCCCTAAATGCCGAGCGCCAAGCAGGGAAGCTGTGAATACCAGTTTTTAAAGTCTTTTGGTATGACCCGACAAGGGGAATGAACCCCAGGTCTACCGACTGCGAAGCGGACGCTCTAACCACTACGCCATCGCGTCGGTTAGCATCATGTTAGCATCAAAACCTACTTTTATCAATACCGAGTGACCTAAACTCGTTTTTGTGCTTTTTCTCCACTTTACTGTAAGGCTATCACTAAAAACTAGAAAGAAATTTACAAATACCGTTTTTACAGCCTTTAATATGCTGCTCTTTTGCGTTTACATATCAAACCTTTTAAACCCCATTGTACCCTTTTTTGTCATACATGAGCAAACCCCATTTTACGCGTTTTCTTCGACATTGCTGAGCACAATGCAGGAACTAAATACCATTTTTACTATCTTTGGTATGAATGGAGAAGGGAATTGAACCCACGTCTACGGACCGCAATGCGGACGATCGAATCACTACATCACCCCGTCGGTTGAGTCTTTGGTATAACTCGACGAGAGAATTGAACAGAGGTTTACAAACTACAACTCGGCGTTCCAACCATTAAGCTAAACTACAGTTATTGCGTTTGGCAATTAGGTGGCCCAGAGTACAACACAAGATTGGGGTCTTTGAGGCAGCGAAAGCAAAATTTCCTGCAAAAAAGATCATGATGAGTAAAAAAATATAAAGTTGTCAATACAATTTTCTACCTACTTTCAAAGTTCTACTGCGTAAACTTGAGCCTCAAATGAATGTGATCTTCCAGACCAAATTGGTTGCAAGAATTTGCTAGGAGGCGAACGTAATCAAACTGCTTCACTGGTCGACGACTTGGTCAGGTCTCGAGCGTTGGATGGCTGTGCTACGTACGATCATAACTTTTCAGCTCGCATATTCCTCATCTTTCTGACTTGCCTCGACAAGTAGCCAGAAAAGTATAGGGATGAGATGGTAATGCATAAAAAATAAACTATTATTGAATTCCATTAAAATCTCAAAAACCAAAAATAGACCCATTTTAGTTAGTTATACTGCATAATGTAGATCATCTTGTACACCACAGGAGCGTATCGAGCTGGTAATGTGAGAGTGGGGATCAATTTTACAAATGTTTAGCGGTAGCGTAAGTTTTTATTTGTGATCAGCATGAGACTAAAATTTGAATAATAATTAATTAAGATAATAGAAACAGTAAGGCGAGAGGCAAGGGCAGAAAAATAAGACAGAAATTCAACTTTCAGAAGCAATTTTTTATTTGCTGTTAGTCTGATTTAGACCTGTTTCGGGGAGGAATCATTTGCCTGCAACTGTAACCACTAGCTAACAGTAATATTTTTTCCAACTCCTACTTGAACTCAGAAGACTTAAAATGCACATTTCGAACTTGAACTCGGACTTGCAAAATCATGTTGAGCTCGATCTCCAACAAAGATCGATTGAGTTGGCGGCCTAAACAAAACTAACAAATATTAATAACGAAAAATAAAAAACATAAATCCACATAAAAAACTAAGCTTTTGTAGTTAAAATTTAAACCTACAGTTTTCTTCCATCTGCTTCGTTTTAGTTTGCTGACAAACTTCAAAAAAAGAGTAAGCTAACCCACTGTACGTAAACTACCGGCACTATCGTACAATGGCGTTGACAAGGGATCATTAAAATTTTTAAGGACGCAAAATATTTTAGGGAGCCTGGATATTGCTGTTGTGTCACCACCCTCAAAAAGAAAACAAAGGGCACAAAATGCGATTTCAAACAACATAGCACTTTAACTTGACAAAGAGCAAAAAGAAAAGCCGATCTTGAAAATAAAAAGAATGGGACACTTCAAACAAAAGAAAATCAAAATGTCAAATTAGTTGCTCTCCGAAAAATGGTTTTAAACTTAGCAGTGTCAAAAAGGGTGCATCAAATTTCCCTAAAACTTTGATAACGGGTTTTTGTTGGCCTCTCTACGGCGTTCGTCATATATTTAGGGGCAGAAAGCATGAATTATCCTGCCATCCTTTTCCCTTTTAATATTAGCAGCAAAGCAAACAATTAGCTTAGTTTGCCGTTATGCTCCCCTTCTTTTCAAATATCCTTGGTAAGCTAATGCCAACTGCTATCGCAGTGGTTTCTCAACAGTCTTTTGGTCTCCCTATGCTAAAAAAGGTAGTATATTGTTTACGTCGCAAACCTCCAGCGGCAAAGCAAAGAACAACAGAACGGATTCATTTCGCAAACAGCAAATCATTTCCGAGGTGGAAAGGGCAAAACATTAGCTTAAAAACTGATGGTTAAATATTTTCTTTGCACTTTGGATCTGAATTGTACAGACCGCGAGCCAATTAATCAGCGCTGCGTTTTTTCTTTGCAGAACTGTTGACTCGCGACGATCCTTTAAGCTTTGTTCACTCGTTTAGCGAATTTGTTGGTGCAAGAGTGCGCAGTAATGATTTCGTTTTAATGTAAAGTCTCTAGAAGCAATTTGTTTGTGGAGTTCACTTGCAAGTTAAATATTAAAATGTTGTTTTTTCTATTTGAAAAAGATGCCAAATCGCTTTTTGCAGTTAAGCGTTTGTAGTTAGTGTTGTGATAAGTTGCATGTTTTGTTACCTTTTCATTTGGAATATTTTTCTGGGAAAATAGTTCTGGATTGTGCGTTATTTTTTATCTGTAATAGTCCCCGTCCCTATATAGTGTGGTGTTTCGATCAGTGTTTTTTGTAGAAACCAGAAAATCAGTTTGCCCGAAATTAAAAAAATTAATAATGGTTGCTTTAACAATAAAACAAATGAGCTATGTAGTGCTAAGGATATTTGACAATTTCGATCGCCTTCTTTCCTATTTATAATTTAATATTGAGTTCCTTGGCTGTGATTTGTGCTTTGATTTGGCCATAGCAAGAAAAGGAACCATTGTTTTTCCCAGTCTTAAACTATTCCGATAGGCGTTTATCAAGCCATTTTCTGGCAAAAGTGCTCCCTCTTAATCCATTTATCCAAATCGATACTATAATTGTTTTATTTTGATCTTTTCTTAAACTTGGGATTCTACTACATTTAAGTTTAGCTTTAATCCTAAAATCCTTACTTTTAAATGATGATTAGTCTTACGTACTGGTACAAATAACCGATCAATTAAAAATATCAGTAATGGGCTTTACTATTTATGTTTGCAAAGTAGTGTTAGTGCTGGTTGCTAGCTAGCAAATTTCGGGCGATCTCTTATTTTAGAGGGATTTGCTTTCAATATCACACTAAGACAAATAGAAAAATGACTTAAAGCAATCACCAACATCATACTGTACCATACAACAATCTATTACAACATGTCAATAATCCGCGATCGGTTTCGACTTCATTAGGAGGGTGTAAAAGAGAAAAGAGAAACAGAAACATAATGCTTAGCCTCAATCACCTGTAATTTGCAATTGTGTGCAAAATAACATGCAATACACAGCAATGTAATACAGCAAAATCTATGTCAAGGGGTCTCATTGAAGAACACACATTCATAATAAAGACAAAATGTCTCATCGGTAAGCCCTAATAGGGGTGTGCAATTATTATGAAAATTTTATCCATTTACGAAGTACTGATAGTGCTTGTAGCTAGCTAGTAAATTTCAGGCAATTTTCTGTTTAAGAGGGATCGTGCATACCGGTGGCGGGTTGTTCAAATGTGGTAATAGGTTGTCGTATGCCTGGTTTAGTATAATGTTAATGATTGTTTTTAAGTAATTTTTCTATTTATCTATTTATGTTTGCTATCAAAATGGATAACTTTGCTGCCTGCTGCAGTTCTCAATAGATGATGGTAAAGCATTGTGATGTCATTGAAGATTATGACGTAACAGTGCTTATTAAAAGGATTCGAGACAGCAGAAAAAGCATGCTTAAAAAAGACAAATGAATAATTGCTTGTTGCACTTTGATACAGCGTAAGATGTTACAGAATTGCTTTCAGCAAAAACTAGCGTTTCTTGAGACGCAATCGATTAAAAAACATTTTTGGTCATTGTGCATAGCTACTGCACGTCTTTTAAGTTTATCGGCTCCCTGACAACGTCCTAGTTGCCCTTTTTCACCATAGGTAATCTTAAATTAAGGATACTTTCATCTGTTAAATTCACCAAGTGCTTGAAAGAACATCAATGATGTGGGAGGGAAACAAGTTGATTGATATGCATTCTCAGGATTAAGCTATTAAACATTAGGATTGCTACTTTGAACTTTTTCGTAAGTCTAGGCCTGTTTGCATGAGCTAACATCTCTGACTGCGCGCCTGTTGCTTGGTCCTGGCATAAACGCCGCCATGCAAAGAGCAAACCATCCCAAAGTGAAGCACTCACAGTTAAGTAACTGCAGTAGCGGGGCCTCCTAGTCAATGTCGAGGTTAAGAATATCGAATCAATGCGCTGTGCCGGCCTCACCTAATTACAAAGGAAATTGCTTCAACATTTGGATGATATGTAGCTTGACACAAATATTTTGTTGCAAAAGATAAAACAGAAACATCTTCATCCCACTCTTTATCTAGGGGATCACCAAGTGTTTGCTTGGAACAGGATATATTTTTAAATGTTTTGAGACTTGAGTTTTCGATGAATCGTTTTAAAATTTGGTAGGTAATGCCAAAAAGCCATGCTATCATGGATGAATAGTCAAAATGTACTACAGGACTTAGTTTTTTACAAATTGAAATTTGTGATGTCCAGCCAGCAAACTTTTGAGTGCTTTTGACTGGTAGGCTACCATTTAAAATTGTTAGAGACTTTATTTTTAGATGAAGTTTTTGAAGATTTAGGCAGATAATGCCAAAGAACCATCCTTGCCAGGAAAAGTAGTCAAAATGTGTCAAAAAATTAACTTTTCCTACCAATTGCAAGTTTTTTGGGTTTGTTAGGAAAATAGTTCAACTAAAAACGGAATATGATGTATGGCAACCAATTTTTGATTATCTATCATAAACTAATCCTTATCATTTAACCTACCCTTGCCAGTATGCTCACCGATTATAAAACAGCTCTTTCAACCACTGAAAATACTGGTCAAGGAAGATCTCAACCTTGCAAGAAATGTGCCCTTTGCGACCATTTCAACCATTATAAATCTATTATACATCAAAGCAGTACCATCACAGCAGCAAATGGTAAAATTTTTGCATTGAAGCAAACTTTGGATTCTTCAAACTATGGCATATACGTGGCTACATGCCGTTCATGTCACAAACAATATATTGGTCAAACCATAAACAAATTTTCAAAACGCTGGTGCCACCACAGATTTATTTGGAATCAATTTAAATACGACAATATTGACGACAAAGCAGCATTATTACACCATTACCACACCTTCCATAGACTCACATTACTGACAAAACCAAATATTGCCGATTGTTTTTTTGTAACATTGGTAGATCAACCGCCCAAACATCTTTTATCTATTTACGAAAACATATGGCTAGACAAATTAAATGCCACTATTAACATAAATAAAATGCTCTTGCCCTCAATTAAGTGATTTTGTAACAATGTTTTTGTTTTTAAAGCACTGTTTTAGTTTTATTTTCTCTCACATTTCAGTGTGTTATCTATCACTTACGTCACTGCTTCTATAGGTTTTGACCCTTCACTCATTATTATGATATACTGCCCTTTGTTTATTAAGTAATTGGACGTCTCTTTTATCTCACATCTATTTCTATATAACTTAACCTATCATATTAGTTTGAATGTATTTTGAAAGGAGTCGGAACTAGTTTTATGGTCTGTAGTTTTGATAGCTGTTTATTATTATTGTAGACCCCGTGCACAAAAATATTTTTGCTTCTTGTTAAGTTTTGAAGATTTTATTATCTTAGTACAGACTTTTCTCTGGTTTACCATTAGTTTGTTTGAAAATATTTACTGTTTTTTTTTGTGCGATTATTATTATTATTTTGCAGAAACTGAGGATGCGTTAGCAAAATTAATTTTTCTTATGGCAAATAAATATCTACGCTGACTTTGTTACTGTTTATTAATAGCGGACCCATTTTCAACATCAACTATATTAACTAATCATAACAGTTGCTGGAAATGTGAGCAATCTTCTTGGAGACAGAGCTCGACTCTCCAACGGAGGCTGCTGAAGACTTGGTGCAGTTCCTCACATCTGATATCGGCAATGACTTGTCTGATTATGTTTAAAATCATTGATTGAACGAGGATTGTTAGCATAAACAAGTCACTTCAATTTTCCCCAAAGGTAAAAATCTGGTGGCGTCAAGTCTGGTGAGCGAGGTGGCCATAAATCTCGCCAAATGAAGCGTTCACCGAATACCTTGCGGACGGCTGTCATCGTAGCTCGTGCAGTATGAGCAGTGGCGCCATCTTGTTGGAACCATGTTTTTTGCTTTTCTAATGCTGTAAGTTGTTCAGAAAACGGAACAAAAATGTCCTCAAAAAATAACGATTAGAGTTGGCGGTGCTGTCAAAGAAGATTGGCTCAATGATACGACTCCTGGATACTGCACACCAGACACCGATCTTTTGGTCATGAAGCGGCTTCTCAAATGTTTCATGAGGACTTTCAGTTGCCCATGATCTCGAATTCTGTGTGTTCGTATAGACAGATAAATGAAACCATGCCTCATCAGTAAAGAATGTATCATTCAAGATATTTTCTCCATTCATGTCGATGAATTGCTGAAACCAACGACAGAAGATTACTCGCTTTTTGGTGTCTTGCGCCTTAAATTCATGGATGACACTAACTTTGTATGGGAAGAACTTCTGCTTTTCAACTGCTCTGTAGGTTGACATTAACGACATACCAACTTCCTGTGAAAGACGTCTCAACGATTTATGCGGGCTCCTATCAAGTTTATTTGTGACATTTTGTAGTGCTTCGTTATTTATCACGGAAGGACGACCACTACGAGGTCAATCCTGCACGCTTCGAGTTTGCTCAAATTTCTTCATTACTGCAACAACACAATGTCGATCAGGAAGTCGTTCTTCTTCAAACTTTTCTTTGAAAATATTGTGAACTTCTTTAGAATATTTTCCACCATGACTGTACACTTCCTTAACCAAAAAAATTTGCTCTTCTGAAGACAAAGGTATCTTGTATGGCCATGAAAACTGGATTTAAAATCACTAATTTTCCCTCCACTGTTATGCTACAAGTGCCTAGTATTTATGTCGCCATGGTGTACTATTATGACGTCATAAAGTCACAATCCACAGCATGTGAAAAAAAAACTGTTTTTGTAATTATAAATATAAATGTAAGCATTATTCCCTGTAGATATACAATTATTGTCATAATGTATTTCAGTAATATAGTGGTATGTTACTTTTGAAACACCCTGTATTAGTAAAGGTAGATGTCACAAATTATTCAAATTATCTTGATATAGTTAATCTATTACAAATTATTCAAAATCGGTTGAGAAATATGGTCACAAGTCAGTTTTTAAAAAGACTAATTTTGTAAAAATGTTACAAATTTTGAAAAAATCATTTTATGATGATTTCTGGTAGCGATAAACGATGTTTTTGGTGCCAGACAGCATTATGGCATCATAGAGCGAGTTTTTAGCGCGTGCAAGAGAAAAAGCATGCTTAGAAGAGTTAAATAGCTTAAAAATAAACCTTTTGTTGCATCGTGAATTGAGGTCAAATCATTGTGGAGTTGTTTTCATCGAAAGTACCTGTAGTCAAGATCTCCTCCAAATGCAGTTAATCGCATATTTACGGTCAGTACTTATTGAGAAAATACAGAGAAAAAGTTGTGCGATCAAGTGTTGATTGTGACGCCATCTTAGAATCCGAAAAATAAAATTTTTTGTAAGATGATAAGTCAGGGACTGGCTTTTGTTTGAGCAAAAAACGGTTGTCCTCTGCCAGAAATGTAAATTGAAATATACAATCTTTATACATGACGTCATGATGACGCCACAAACCCTCCTATGACGCTCAACCCGTTGTGGCAATCAACCGTCCCAAGTTTGATGTTTGTACGTCCAGTAGTATCGGAGGAAGTTAAAGCGCACGCACGCACGTAGATACGAACAGATAGAATTGCACTTTATACATCATATTTCCAGAGCTTATCCCAAAACTTATATGTTTAGACTGCTGCTGAAATTAAATCTTGGCGTAAGCTCTATCAGTATTCCTACCAATTTCTCAACTGAAGTAATCTTGTCCGGCATTCTCTTGTCATTATTTTTTTGCCAGTTCAGTCCGTTGTTTGCAACGTCATCAGCCCAATCTTGCAGCTCAAAGTCGTCGGTAACATCCTACGTAGAAAAGAATAATCAAACAATTGCAGCATTTTCTTTTTCCTTTTGTACCTATCCTGTGGGTTTTACTCGCGGGACAAAAGTGCTTACCAGCACACGAGTGACCTTACCCTAAAAAAGGAAAGCTAGGCTGTGCCTCTTATTTTACATTAGCTTGCTATTTTTAGTAGTAGTAGTAGTAGTACATTTATTTTTGGCCAATAAAACGCATGCAACGCAAAAGAATACATCAAAACAACAGCCAAAAATAGGAAACAGCAACAAACGGTATGCGTTAAAACGCACAACATTTACTTGTAAGACACATAACAAGTCAAATTAATGTGCGGTTGCTGCAGCTGAAAGAACAAAGAAAAAAAAAGAAAGAAAAAACTGATTTGGTACTCTCCTACCTTATATGCATGCAATAGTTTTGACTGCTAAAGTAAATGGTGGGACGCTGAAAAGTATTTTAGTGAATGGTGTCCAGAAGCCAGCATTGCCAAGAAGGTGATGATGCAAGATTTTCGTTTAAAGAAACATTTTTTGGAATGGTCGGCATTGTGTGGCAAATAAAACCAAAGTTGTGGTGGCCAGGGAGGAGGAGGAATGTTCATGTTTCCTAACATTACAATTAAGGTTTAGACTATCAAAATCGGCAACAAAATGGATATGGGCAAAGCTATGATCTGAGACCTGGCAAAACTTATTTCAATTTTATTGTTCATATACCCCTCAATGAATTAAGACGTTGTTTCTAATAGGAATGTTTTTAGTGCTTTATGAAATCCCTTAATGGGTGTAATATTTTTGATTGAATCAGGTATTTTATTCCACATCAAAGGTCCTTTATACTTAAAAGACTGTTTGGTGAAATTTAATCGACAGTATTTTGGAAAAACATTTGAACCATTCCTAGTTTTTCTAGTATTATTTTTTAAAATACTTTGATCAAGAATATGTCCAAATACATTCGGTAATAGGTTATTAAAATGTCTATACATAAAGTTTGCAGTCTCAAATTTAAATAACTTTTCAATTGACAATATTTCGTTTTCTTTCATTGTGTAAGTGACAGATGTCCTATAATTCAAATTGAATATTAATCGAATAAATTTGTTCACACTGCATTGGAGTTTATGAATCATAGTCGTATTTCCAAAATACCAAGAGGAAATGCAATATGAGAGATAGCTTTTTATCACAGAGTTGTAGAGCATCATTAGTGCTTTTTTATTTAAAAGTGAAGACACCTTTCTTACTCTTCCAAAGTTTATTCTGATCTGTTTTAAAATACACTCCATGTGCATCTTCCAGCTCAGATGCTCATGGATTGTTACTCCTAAAAATTTGGTTGAATTTACTCTTTGAATAGTATTATTTCTTATATAAAGGCTAAGATTATTTGAGGAAGCTTGACTGTTTGGGGTGTGAAAAACTATAAAATTTGTCTTATTAACATTTAAGGTTAGCTTATTGGCATTCAACCAGGAGACAATATTTTTTAAGTCTTGATTGGCAATACTAAAGAGAGATTTACAGCACTTTCCTTTAAAGAAAATGTTAGTGTCATCTGCAAACATGATTGTATTTCCATTATTTGTACAGTTGGGGAAATCATTCACATACATTAAAAACAGTAATGGCCCAAGTATTGAACCTTGGGGAACTCCATACTGTAGCAATCTTTTATGAGATAAAGTAGCCTATTGCCCAGTTGAACGAGTTGAGATCTTCCACACAAATAACTACAGAACCAATCACACGCCAGTCCTCGAATGACATAATGTTGTAATTTTTGGAGCAGTATTGTGTGATCAATTGTGTCAAATGCCTTAGATAGATCTAAAAATACTCCTAGTACCAATTGTTTATTTTCAAATGCTTCCACAATGTTTTCCACAAGCCAGGTGACAGCATGATTAGTACCATGTTTTTTTCTAAAACCAAATTGTTCATCATAGAAAAACTTTTGTTGAGTTAGAAATGACATTACACGTTTGTACATAACTTTTTCTAGAATCTTAGACATAGCAGGTAACAAACTAATTGGGCGGTAATTGTTAACATCAGTTGCACAGCCTTTTTTGAATACTGGTATTATTTTTGCAGTTTTAAAGCTTGGGAAAAAGATTCCTTGAGACAAGGATAAATTAACTACTTGAGAAAGAGCAGTTAATATGTTATCTGGTGAGTTTTTTTGAGCTGATGATGGTATGCCATCCATTCCACAACTATATTTTGATTTCATTTCTCTAATGTTTCCAATTGCAGTGGGAGTTGTGGGATTTAAATAAATTGACTGGGATGTGGATGGGCTTAAGAAATCTCTGTAGCATCTATTAGAATTTGATAGATTATCAACAAGCTTACTGGCTATGTTTGCAAAATGGTTATTAAAGTGATTAGCAATTGCAAGTTGGTCAGTTCTTAGCTGATTATTATCAATTATGAGGGAAGAACAGCGTGGTGCTTTGGTTTTACCAATTAATCTGTTTATTGTTCTCCACGTTTCCTTTATATTATTTTTATGATGTTCAAATATAGATGCATAGTGTGATTTCTTCTTTTCTTGTAAAATATGGAAATAAGAATTTCTAGCACTACGTAATTTAAGTTTATTAACAAGGCTTTTTTTGCACAAGTATTTCTTATACAGCTTATTTTTAACATGCAATAAATTCTTAAGTTCTTCGTCAAACCAAGCATTGTTGTGACCAGTGGCATTGAGAGTTGTGAGAGGGAAACATCTGTCAAAGCATGAGCTATACTTTGTGATAAGCAAATTCAATGCTTTATTGGGGGAGGCTTCATTTAATACTAGTTCACTGTCAAGGTGTTGCAACTCTGTGTTGAATCTAGCATAATTTCGTGAAGTAAATTGCCTTCTTTTTGTCAAAATCTCACACGATTGTTTTTGTTTTGATTTGATATTTGTACATGCAAGGACTGGCAGGTGATCTGATATTGGACTAGTGATAATTCCAGATTTTATGGTATGATTTGAGATATTGGTCCAAATATGGCCCAACACTGTGGCACTGGTGTCAGTTATTCGAGTTGGGTGATTAATAATTGGAAAAAAAGAATTTTCAAACATAGTTTCGGTAAAATTGCAAATAAACGGGTTATCATAATTAGCAAGATTGTAGTTAAAATCTCCAGTGATATAGCTAATATGGTTTTGCGGTAATTTTCCAACACAGTATTTTAGGGTTCTAAGAAAACTATCATTTTCTGTTGGGTCATTTGTAGGTGATCTATACAATGTTCCACATAATACATTGTGAGATTTCAGCCTAATATTGATGAATATAGATTCAAATATTTTTTTTTTGATAACACTCAGCTCATCGTTTGTATTAAAATCAATCCAACTTTTTACATACATGGCAACTCCTCCACCTTTGCATGATTTTCTGCAGTTGGATACAAACTTGTAACCACTTAGGTTTCTATACTGGCCAGAAGAAAAAGGTTGAATCCATGTTTTAGTTACACAAATTACATCAGGCTTAAAGCTGAGACCAAAGATCAAACCCTCAAACTTGGAAAAGTTTGAAGAATTAACTAAAGATTTAACATTCACACACATGATCGAAAAAGTTTCATCTACGTTGTTATTAAACGCTAAGCAATTGGTAGAACTGATCTCTACGTATTGTTCATCAGCATGGAACAGATGGCTAATCTCAAAATCACTTTCAGCTTCATTTTTAGGTTTCAAAAAAAGTTTGTTAAGATCTTTAGCATTAAAGCTATATTGTGCCACCATGCCTATTCAAGTAGAAATTCCTCATCAGCTAAGTTATGAAATGGGAAAAGATTATTTTTACATGGTTTGCAAATAAATTCCTCAGTAGATTTAATAGATTTTTTGCTTATCAGTTTTGCACATTTATTGTGGAAAGCCAAAAAACAGCTATAGCAAGTGACCGGTTTAACATTTTTTCTAATTGCAAGTTGGCAGTGCTGACATGCAACTTTTTCATAAAACATCAACTTAATAAAAGCAGCTCACAAAAATACAGCAAAGCAACAAGGTACAAGAATGTAGTGCACGCAAAAACAGGTTTTGTACAGGGTTGGATAAGATTTGGTTTTGGTTGAGCTAATGTTACGGTACATCAAACAAAAACCAGTGGCTTAATACATAGAAAACATGACATTTTAAGTCTTTGAAACATGGTGTAGCAGGCCTAATGATTAGAGTTACAAATTTTATCAATGTCATCAACATCATTTATTCGGTATTTTCGCCTAGCAAAGTTGCAGTAAATGTCGCCTTTAAGAGACCAAACATTTTTAAATTCGAATACTTTTCTGGCCTCTTCTAAAATCTTAAGACGTATTTTAGTCAAGGACTCAGTGATTGAATATTTGGGTCCAGAGGTTGATTTGAGATCTGCTTTATGATGAAATATGGTATTTCTCATAGTTCTGTGTACAAACTTGATAATAATAGGATTTTTTCCTTTGTTGGATGGCAATGTATGACAGATGTCAATGTCTGAATGGCTAACTGCAGATGGTAGATTTAGTTTAGAGTTAAGAAAACCAATAACAAAATCTTCAAAAACCTGATTGTTGACATCAGCACCAATAGGAGCGTTATGGCAGCCATGAAGAATAAGGCAGTTACTTCTGCTGTACTGCTCTAAGTCATCAATTTTCTTCTCATTTTCTTTTACTTTTTTTGAGATGTCCTCAACAGTTACCTTGATGAGTGATATCATCTCTGATATATCTGTAAGGAATCTGCCTTGGGCGTCCAATGAATTTGAAACTGAAACACATTCAGCAGCAGAATTTTGTTCTTGGTTTGCTATGTACATTTTTCTGTATTCTTCTTGTTTGTCACTTACTTATTTCAGATCTTCAATAATTTTGGAGTATTGTTCACTCGACATCATTTTTTTATTTGTTTCTTATATTTTTTCAAATATAAAGTAGCACCACTTAATTATTAAACGGTAAGATTTAATTACACCGTAATCAAAAATTTACTGACTACAGGCTCATCTGAAACTTATTCAAATAGAATTTTACAAAAATCGGTCAGGAAAAAATGTTTACTGTTGCTTTGCTTCCAGTGTAAACCTGCCTGGAACTTGCTAAGGAAATTGTTGTTTGTAATTTTTTTGAGATGGCATTATTTTAGATTGGCCAATAATTTAGATGGCATTTAATACAAAAAATGTGCCTCAAATGTTTACACAATTAGCTGTAGCCTAAGCTACAAGCAATTATTGAATTTTTTAAAAGTGATCACACATAATCCGTATCGCAATTTAATGTATGAAGAAAATAAGTGATTGATTCTATAACTCTAAAATTGTCAGCATGGTAAAAACAATACTGAGGGTGGTATTCAAACCCAAATCCACACTAACCGTTGAGAAATGGTCATGGTTTACAGTCGTAGAGTTTGACTTAATCGGAGTCATCCTTGTAGCCAATTCAGCCATACCAGCTCGGCAGCTGAATGAGCTGATGTAATTAACCACAACAATAAAGTGATGTAATATCACTTTAATTGAAACGTAGCCTTTACGACGTATTAAGCTATTATGACGAGGATCCTAGTTTGATGTGGAGTAACAAGATTCTTAATATTATAGCGTAATACCAATCAATGTCATAACTCCCCATTAATTTATAATGTAGAATCAGTTACATCAGCCGCTGGGGTAAGATTACCCAATCAGTTAAAGCGCTGGCTGCGGTTACGTGATGCTGCACATCTACCTAATACCATTGTTTGACGGTGAGATTAATATGAATAGATGTAGTTTCAAATGCCACTTTCAGCATTGTTTACAACATGCCAAGAGTAATAAAACCAAGAGGTGGATCCAATTATTTATTCTGCAAATATATCAAAAATTAAAATAACCAGCAATGTTTGATATGAGATCTTAAATTTATTATAAATATCATAAGAGCTTTGAGTTGCACTTGTTGATTTAATAAGATGGTCCTTATCATCAACAGTTATGATCTACAGGTAACTTGTACTAAGCTAGTCTTGGGTAGTAAATTTGTTACCAGCAGGAACACTGGCAGAAAAAAGAAATAAAGCTATGACAATGGTTTCGACTTTCTCCCCCTAGCGAATTGCGATGCTGTCTTCCGCAAGCATTTATCTTTCGCAGTCCCAGATCTTTTGTGCACAAAACTCATCAACAAATTAAACTTACTTTATCGCTTTTATAATAATGCCGAATAACACCATCGACGTATTTCTCTGTCACTTTCCACAACTTCAATGCATCATCACTATAGTAAAATCCCGGCAGTTGGTCAGAGTTGTCCAAACCTTGTCAAAAAATAATTTCATTTTCAACCAATACAGTAGAATTTTTCTAAGTTAGCTTTATTTTAATTCGGTAGTTCGACTAATTTGATACTTTTTCGATAATACCTGAAGTGCCGAATTTGGCAAATTTTGTTTTGATTTTAAGAGTTTACGAAACGAGATCAATTTAGAAAGTACACTGTTACCTGAAATAAGTATAGCCACAGCAAAAAAATCCCCAATAATTTCTCCATCTCCTAAGAGAGGTCTAGTTATTCAGCCCGACGAAAGATTCAGCAAGTGGTCAATTCGTAGATTACTGTTTCTTAACATCGTTTTGAAGAAGCATTGAGGAGCTGACCCGGGCTCAGAACCAAATTTGGGTGATTAGGTGTGAACGTTTTGTCCTTAAATTTCATTTAGAGAAAAGCTTCCAAAAGTTCTTCAATATGCCTTTTGAAGATCTTTTTTGAAGGGCAAGTTTATAAAATCAAAGTTTGTGCTCTATTTTGTAAGGAAACGGACACATCAGCAGATTTGATCCATCCCCCCCCTGCCACTAACACTTCCAGACCAGGCTCCGTTGGTACCCCTTGTCAAAGCTCCTCTCAGTTTGCCAAATATAGACGGTAATTAGAATCTAGTTCAACATTTCTTATATTAAACTGATGATTTGGTTCGAAGCACTTACCTTGTTTTTTCAGTCGTTTTGGAATGATTAGATCATCAAATGCAAAGGTTTCAAAGAACTTTCGACAAGTATCAAGGGCGGCTGTGATAGTACAGCAATTATTAACCCTACGTTAGTACCCTGGGGTGTTTCAGCACCCCAGGGAATTAAATTTATGTGCCGTTTTGAGTTGGCAACACTTGCAACTTTCATTTTTTACATACCTTTTTGAATAGGTGAGAGGAAAAAAAGCTGAAAATCTTACGATACTCTGACTTGTTCTTCTTTTTTTTTTAGGGTAAATTACGGATAGTTACAGTAGAAATGTAGAAAGGTTGCAAAGAATGTTGCAAGAATGTGAAGTTTTGAGTGATGCTGAAGATGACAGTGAAGGTGAATCAGATTTTGTTTTAGAAGATGAAGTTATTTCTGATTCTGAGTGCTATGACTCAGAACCCCTTAAGTTAATGATTGCTTCATAACTTTCCAGCATGAATCACAGCTTTTGGTCAGCCACTTTTTTTGCGTAAAATGTGTGACGTCATATGCAACTTTCCTTTTGTTCACATAGCTTATGATTCTTGTTAACTGTTGTAATTGTTAAATTGCCACAAGAATGCAGTCGTGATTAGCAATCGACCACGACAGTAAATATTGCATTGCTTGAAATGCATATTTGCTTGTAACTAAATGTACGTTTGCTTAGTTACATTTTTATTTGTGGTTCATATCCGATGCAACAATATTTAACTTTCTTATTTATATAAAAGTTTTCTTTGCTAGGTTGAATGTTCTTATTGGTTGCGCACTGAAAGAGGTTAAAATCTGGCAACGTCGATTTAGGTTTTTTTTGCCGGTGATGGTTTTCAAAATTTAAAAGAGCAGGTTCCATCAGAAAAAAAGTTGATAAAAGTTTGCGCAATGTAAAGCGAAGACCTTTTTAATTGGAAGGACAATGTTGATCCCGAAATATTTTAGACGACCGGTTCCATGAGCTCATAAAATTTTAAGAACTGGATCGCGCGAACCGGATGAATGTCATGTATCTCTAATTGATCATTATATTTCAGTGGCTTTACCATTACCTTTTGACTCACGCTATCGCAGAGCCATTTGCTGTAGCTGTGTTTCGATGTTTTCCACGATCGCATCCTCTTTACAAACTGCTGCGTCCTCACCTCCGAACTGTGGTGCAGATCAACTCTCTCAGCCGGTTCAGTTTAATTGGCCGGGCAAATAAAGGAATAGCCCTTTGTAAGTGTAATAGTATCGGTTAAAATATCATTGGTGAATTCCTTGGGGCAAAATAAAACTGAAATTATTTGCAAGCAAACGATATTGTTGTATTTCACAGATTTCACAGTTTTTGATAATTTTGACTCTTACAATTTAGAAAACCACTGATTAGAAACTTTTGATAATAAATTTAAAGTACCGCTCTTGTTTTTATCCAGAAAACTGCAGTGAATCTACCATGTACTCGCTCAGAATGCATTTATACAGTTAACAACTATATTTTGGCCAAGAGTTTCCAAAACTGTAGTGCTTACCAAACGCATAGAGCTACCCAATATTAAAAAAAAAAACTCTCAGAGTTCTTATTTTCTGCGCGTGGTGTTTACAAAAGGAGCAATCTTATCTGAAAATTAAGTAGAGACAGTTATACGAAGCCCACTACAACACAATAGCTCAATAACTTTTTTAAATTTGGGTATGCCTTGCTCCGTTTTTGATAACTGACTCTGTTCGGGATGGCATGCTATGAATCAAGGTTTGACGGTAGTCCAAGGTCATTACCATCGCCCGAACCACTTTAATAATTTCGTAAAGGTGTTTTGCCAACAGGGGTTGTTTTTCAGCAACTTTCTCTTTTAATGTTTTCCATAGATTTTCAATCGGGTTGAGTTCGAGGCTATTTCTAGGCCGCGGAAGAACCATTACTTTTTCAGTTTTAAGGTATGACGTCACTATTTTTGCTTTTTGACAAGGCGGGCCATCGTGCTGCATAAAAATGCTGCATTCATGAACATCCATTTGTAGTTTTAACTTGGTTTTTAGTAAATTTGAGTATTTTTTCCATTTATTGTGGTTCCAGGAGTGAAAACATACAGTTCCAGTGCTTTTTCTTGACATGCTACCCATTTCTTTTGAACGGAGAGTGTTTCATGGTCGCAATTATGTATTTGAAATCGTAACGTTTATCCTTTCACCTAGGAACATTGCGTTCACAAGCAGCTAACTGCTGGATGGACATGTCACTGAACAACACTTTAGACCAGTCTTCAGTCGTCCAGTGACGATAAACTTTCGCAAATTTCAACCGTTTGTTTTTCATATCCTTGGTCAAAAAAGGTTTTATTGCAGACGCGACGGAAGGTCAAAATCGTACTGCAAGCGTCGTGATAGTCTCATAGCGCTGACATGGCAGTCGTTCTCCTCTAGCTCAGCCTGAACTGCTTTTATTGAGCTGCATGGAGACCGGCAAATGATTTTTGTATCCTTTTGCCATCTCTCAGGATAGTTTTATGGGGCATTCTGATCAGTGGTGGATTAAAGATATCAGGGGACTGAGGCAATCACTCATGAGGGTCCCGCTAACTTCCCAAGTTCTCGATGAAAACCTTTTTTTGGAGATCACTACTATTTTGAAGGGCTGAAAGAGCACATTGGACACTGGAAAGGAGGTTCCTTATTCTACGAAAAGAGGAACCCGAGGCAGCTGCCCTTATTGCTCACCATAAATCCACCACTGGTTTTGATCTTTTCTGGCCAATGAAACTGCCATTCAATTTGAAATTCATGATTGCTGTTTGCACTGCATTGCGGCTAACTTTGCGTTTTTCACTGATTTGCCTCTCCAAATATCTTTCATTATGTAAAGTACCGCAACGATTCTAGACCCCTGAGCAACGCTGAAAGATGCTTTTTTACCCACAATATCACTTCAAATCAATCTATTCACTCAAACTATTCTCTTCTCTGAATCATTTTAAAACAAAGGAACTGCCAAGTTAGCCTAGCTTTTAGGCGGGCAGAAAACCGTCACTCAACACTGCCCATAAAAAAAAAAAGCAAAGGTTGACGGACATAAGGAAGTGAGTTTAGCATGCATTTGTAAATATGGGCAAAGTATGCATTTTTCTGATGAATGGCTCTAAACGTTTTGTAAGCGCTGTACTTGTCAAAATCAGCTAGTCATTCGTGGCACGAAAATATAGTAGAAAATTCATGAAGAGTTGAAAAGTAGGCCTATGCATCGTGTTTCGGACAAAAAGAATGTTAGAAATGTTGATAATTACATACTAGATCTGGCACTTGATCTTGCCTCTTAGAATTTGAACTTGTTATATTTGAGCATTGCCTTAAATTCAGTTTGCTTTTGATAAATTATTCTGCACTTCTTCACCCAATTACTGCAGATTTATTATCGGAGAGTAAATTGACAAGAAAATCTTTGGTGGTTTCTTGTTGGTTCCTGGTTTGTATACTGATGCACTTTCAATCGCATGTTTACTCGATGTTGTGTTAACCTTTCCTACTGCGTCTTACAAATAATTGAAAAAGTAAAATCAATGAATTATGAAAACCATTACATTGGCACAGTCAACCATAAGCAATCCGAAACTACAATTCAGAGTTTATTTAACCCTACGTTAGTACCCTGGGGTGTAGGAACGTCATTAGTACCATGGGGTGTTTCAGCACCCCATTAGAAAAACTGTTGTCACTGACAAGCAATATACACATTGGGTTTCAATGCTTGTTTAATAAATATAGTTAAACAGTAATACAACACCAAAGCTGTTTATTGAATAAATTTAAACTGTAAAGCGATATTTAAGATGCGGCAGCTCACAATCAAAACGAACACCCGGTAGTCTTGTTCCAACCTTATCACCATCAGTGTTATTTGTTACTCTGATTCTTCATCGTTAGATGCGGATTCATGGCATGTCATGCATTGCACAAATAACTTGCTGTGGTCTTTGCAAACATGCTTACCACAAGTGGTACAGAGTGTTTTGACTTTTCGGTCACGTGACCTCTCGCACAATGCGCATCTCTTTGCACGATTTGATGTCGATGCCTGCGAAGATGTTGAAGATTCTTCTAACTCTGGCAGCATTCTTCTAATTCCATTTCTGAGATCTCTTGACAGGTGGATATTCTGCAATCTTCCCTTCAGAGCCTCTTGAACAAGCAGCATACTTACACTCTTGTTGAATAGACGGCGATTTAGCTTGTTTTCGGGGTTATGACAGTAGAGTATGTATGCATTTATAGTGGAAACGTTCAACAACGTGTAAAAAACAGTCAAAGACCAACGTCGACTATTTCTTGAAGTGTCGTACTTCGCTGCCATTTGGTCAACCATATCAACTCCGCCCTTCGTCGAATTATAAAAAGTAATAATTTCAGGCTTCTTCGTGTCACCAGACTCTGGGTCAATTTTATCATCATGATGCATGCTACTAAAGAGGAAAACATTTTTCTTTTGCTTGGTCTGAGGCACATAAGATACTAGTGTCACATTATCTCCAAATCCAAACATACTGTCACACGCAGCCCAGTTCTTGACCGACAAAAATTCGTCGGGGATCTCACGTTTGTTCTTGCGAAGTGTTCCCACAGCAGATAATTTATGGTCATGAAGTAGACTCACGAGAAGTGGGTAACTGGTATACCAATTATCAAATGTAACGTTTCTGCCTGATCCTGAGATTTCAGAGATAAGTCTTGTAACTACAGCAAAAGATGAATTGTCAACCTTGAATGGGCCATCAGGCTGTTTTCCAACATAAACTTCCATTTTGCAAGTATAGTACGTTCTAGCATCAGCCATTGCTTGTATTTTTATGCCATATCTTGCTGGTTTGTTTGGGATATACTGTTTGAATGAACACCTGCCCCTGAAAGCCACCAGCATCTCATCAATTGTGACAAACTCTGAGGGCGAATAGTTCCTCAAACAATTTTGAACAAACATCTCAAAAAGGTCTCGAATTGGGGCAAGCTCATCCAAAGGTTTTCTTGAAGCCCGTGTTGCTTTGTCATCGAACCGTATGCAACACACTAGAAAGCGGAAGCCATGCAGCGACATCGTCAACCAAAAAACATTAATACCAGTGCCATCAGTCTTCCACAAATCATCAAGGTTCATTCTGTTGCTGTGATAGGTACCAGCCAATAGTAGTAGACCAAGAAAAGCCTTCATTTCTACATTATCAGTGTCTCTTACTTTACTTTTTTGAGTATAGTTCTTTCTCTTGTCTCTGATAAGCAAGTTGGTCTTTTCAACCAATATTTCAAGCATTTCAGGAGTAACAAATAGTTTCCTAAACTCATAAGGAGTCTTAGCTTGAAGGGCTGGTCCTCTAGGTCCTGGTCTTTCTCGAATAATATTTTCAGGACGGGTACGAACTGCTGAATTAGGCATTTCTTTCTGCCACCATGGTTTCTTGTCTTTTCCCAGCCATCCATCACACTTTGGCTGTTTCTGGCAGGGCTGTTTTTCTGGTTCGTCATGTTCTGAGTCATAGCACTCAGAATCAGAAATAACTTCATCTTCTAAAACAAAATCTGATTCACCTTCACTGTCATCTTCAGCATCACTCAAAACTTCACATTCTTGCAACATTCTTTGCAACCTTTCTACATTTCTACTGTAACTATCCGTAATTTACCCTAAAAAAAAAAGAAGAACAAGTCAGAGTATCGTAAGATTTTCAGCTTTTTTTCCTCTCACCTATTCAAAAAGGTATGTAAAAAATGAAAGTTGCAAGTGTTGCCAACTCAAAACGGCACATAAATTTAATTCCCTGGGGTGCTGAAACACCCCAGGGTACTAACGTAGGGTTAATAATTGCTGTACTATCACAGCCGCCCTTGATACTTGTCGAAAGTTCTTTGAAACCTTTGCATTTGATGATCTAATCATTCCAAAACGACTGAAAAAACAAGGTAAGTGCTTCGAACCAAATCATCAGTTTAATATAAGAAATGTTGAACTAGATTCTAATTACCGTCTATATTTGGCAAACTGAGAGGAGCTTTGACAAGGGGTACCAACGGAGCCTGGTCTGGAAGTGTTAGTGGCAGGGGGGGGATGGATCAAATCTGCTGATGTGTCCGTTTCCTTACAAAATAGAGCACAAACTTTGATTTTATAAACTTGCCCTTCAAAAAAGATCTTCAAAAGGCATATTGAAGAACTTTTGGAAGCTTTTCTCTAAATGAAATTTAAGGACAAAACGTTCACACCTAATCACCCAAATTTGGTTCTGAGCCCGGGTCAGCTCCTCAATGCTTCTTCAAAACGATGTTAAGAAACAGTAATCTACGAATTGACCACTTGCTGAATCTTTCGTCGGGCTGAATAACTAGACCTCTCTTAGGAGATGGAGAAATTATTGGGGATTTTTTTGCTGTGGCTATACTTATTTCAGGTAACAGTGTACTTTCTAAATTGATCTCGTTTCGTAAACTCTTAAAATCAAAACAAAATTTGCCAAATTCGGCACTTCAGATATTATCGAAAAAGTATCAAATTAGTCGAACTACCGAATTAAAATAAAGCTAACTTAGAAAAATTCTACTGTATTGGTTGAAAATGAAATTATTTTTTGACAAGGTTTGGACAACTCTGACCAACTGCCGGGATTTTACTATAGTGATGATGCATTGAAGTTGTGGAAAGTGACAGAGAAATACGTCGATGGTGTTATTCGGCATTATTATAAAAGCGATAAAGTAAGTTTAATTTGTTGATGAGTTTTGTGCACAAAAGATCTGGGACTGCGAAAGATAAATGCTTGCGGAAGACAGCATCGCAATTCGCTAGGGGGAGAAAGTCGAAACCATTGTCATAGCTTTATTTCTTTTTTCTGCCAGTGTTCCTGCTGGTAACAAATTTACTACCCAAGACTAGCTTAGTACAAGTTACCTGTAGATCATAACTGTTGATGATAAGGACCATCTTATTAAATCAACAAGTGCAACTCAAAGCTCTTATGATATTTATAATAAATTTAAGATCTCATATCAAACATTGCTGGTTATTTTAATTTTTGATATATTTGCAGAATAAATAATTGGATCCACCTCTTGGTTTTATTACTCTTGGCATGTTGTAAACAATGCTGAAAGTGGCATTTGAAACTACATCTATTCATATTAATCTCACCGTCAAACAATGGTATTAGGTAGATGTGCAGCATCACGTAACCGCAGCCAGCGCTTTAACTGATTGGGTAATCTTACCCCAGCGGCTGATGTAACTGATTCTACATTATAAATTAATGGGGAGTTATGACATTGATTGGTATTACGCTATAATATTAAGAATCTTGTTACTCCACATCAAACTAGGATCCTCGTCATAATAGCTTAATACGTCGTAAAGGCTACGTTTCAATTAAAGTGATATTACATCACTTTATTGTTGTGGTTAATTACATCAGCTCATTCAGCTGCCGAGCTGGTATGGCTGAATTGGCTACAAGGATGACTCCGATTAAGTCAAACTCTACGACTGTAAACCATGACCATTTCTCAACGGTTAGTGTGGATTTGGGTTTGAATACCACCCACAGTATTGTTTTTACCATGCTGACAATTTTAGAGTTATAGAATCAATCACTTATTTTCTTCATACATTAAATTGCGATACGGATTATGTGTGATCACTTTTAAAAAATTCAATAATTGCTTGTAGCTCAGGCTACAGCTAATTGTGTAAACATTTGAGGCACATTTTTTGTATTAAATGCCATCTAAATTATTGGCCAATCTAAAGTAATGCCATCTCAAAAAAATTACAAACAACAATTTCCTTAGCAAGTTCCAGGCAGGTTTACACTGGAAGCAAAGCAACAGTAAACATTTTTTCCTGACCGATTTTTGTAAAATAGCAAGCTAATGTAAAGTAAGAGGCACAGCCTAGCTTTCCTTTTTTAGGGTAAGGTCACTCGTGTGCTGGCAAGCACTTTTGTCCCGCGAGTAAAACCCACAGGATAGGTACAAAAGGAAAAAGAAAATGCTGCAATTGTTTGATTATTCTTTTCTACGTAGGATGTTACCGACGACTTTGAGCTGCAAGATTGGGCTGATGACGTTGCAAACAACGGACTGAACTGGCAAAAAAATAATGACAAGAGAATGCCGGACAAGATCACTTCAGTTGAGAAATTGGTAGGAATACTGATAGAGCTTACGCCAAGATTTAATTTCAGCAGCAGTCTAAACATATAAGTTTTGGGATAAGCTCTGGAAATATGATGTATAAAGTGCAATTCTATCTGTTCGTATCTACGTGCGTGCGTGCGCTTTAACTTCCTCCGATACTACTGGACGTACAAACATCAAACTTGGGACGGTTGATTGCCACAACGGGTTGAGCGTCATAGGAGGGTTTGTGGCGTCATCATGACGTCATGTATAAAGATTGTATATTTCAATTTACATTTCTGGCAGAGGACAACCGTTTTTTGCTCAAACAAAAGCCAGTCCCTGACTTATCATCTTACAAAAAATTTTATTTTTCGGATTCTAAGATGGCGTCACAATCAACACTTGATCGCACAACTTTTTCTCTGTATTTTCTCAATAAGTACTGACCGTAAATATGCGATTAACTGCATTTGGAGGAGATCTTGACTACAGGTACTTTCGATGAAAACAACTCCACAATGATTTGACCTCAATTCACGATGCAACAAAAGGTTTATTTTTAAGCTATTTAACTCTTCTAAGCATGCTTTTTCTCTTGCACGCGCTAAAAACTCGCTCTATGATGCCATAATGCTGTCTGGCACCAAAAACATCGTTTATCGCTACCAGAAATCATCATAAAATGATTTTTTCAAAATTTGTAACATTTTTACAAAATTAGTCTTTTTAAAAACTGACTTGTGACCATATTTCTCAACCGATTTTGAATAATTTGTAATAGATTAACTATATCAAGATAATTTGAATAATTTGTGACATCTACCTTTACTAATACTGGGTGTTTCAAAAGTAACATACCACTATATTACTGAAATACATTATGACAATAATTGTATATCTACAGGGAATAATGCTTACATTTATATTTATAATTACAAAAACAGTTTTTTTTTCACATGCTGTGGATTGTGACTTTATGACGTCATAATAGTACACCATGGCGACATAAATACTAGGCACTTGTAGCATAACAGTGGAGGGAAAATTAGTGATTTTAAATCCAGTTTTCATGGCCATACAAGATACCTTTGTCTTCAGAAGAGCAAATTTTTTTGGTTAAGGAAGTGTACAGTCATGGTGGAAAATATTCTAAAGAAGTTCACAATATTTTCAAAGAAAAGTTTGAAGAAGAACGACTTCCTGATCGACATTGTGTTGTTGCAGTAATGAAGAAATTTGAGCAAACTCGAAGCGTGCAGGATTGACCTCGTAGTGGTCGTCCTTCCGTGATAAATAACGAAGCACTACAAAATGTCACAAATAAACTTGATAGGAGCCCGCATAAATCGTTGAGACGTCTTTCACAGGAAGTTGGTATGTCGTTAATGTCAACCTACAGAGCAGTTGAAAAGCAGAAGTTCTTCCCATACAAAGTTAGTGTCATCCATGAATTTAAGGCGCAAGACACCAAAAAGCGAGTAATCTTCTGTCGTTGGTTTCAGCAATTCATCGACATGAATGGAGAAAATATCTTGAATGATACATTCTTTACTGATGAGGCATGGTTTCATTTATCTGTCTATACGAACACACAGAATTCGAGATCATGGGCAACTGAAAGTCCTCATGAAACATTTGAGAAGCCGCTTCATGACCAAAAGATCGGTGTCTGGTGTGCAGTATCCAGGAGTCGTATCATTGAGCCAATCTTCTTTGACAGCACCGCTAACTCTAATCGTTATTTTTTGAGGACATTTTTGTTCCGTTTTCTGAACAACTTACAGCATTAGAAAAGCAAAAAACATGGTTCCAACAAGATGGCGCCACTGCTCATACTGCACGAGCTACGATGACAGCCGTCCGCAAGGTATTCGGTGAACGCGTCATTTGGCGAGATTTATGGCCACCTCGCTCACCAGACTTGACGCCACCAGATTTTTACCTTTGGGGAAAATTGAAGTGACTTGTTTATGCTAACAATCCTCGTTCAATCAATGATTTTAAACATAATCAGACAAGTCATTGCCGATATCAGATGTGAGGAACTGCACCAAGTCTTCAGCAGCCTCCGTTGGAGAGTCGAGCTCTGTCTCCAAGAAGATGGCTCACATTTCTAGCAACTGTTATGATTAGTAAATTTAGCAAATATTTATAGAATATGCCTAGGTATATGGTATATATTCCACATTTTGGTTCTCTGTCATGTTATCGTTGATGAATAAATATTATAGAATCTATATAGCTTGTATTCTATTCATCAATATGAGGTATACTTTCGGTATGCTACTTTTGAATCACCCTGTAGTTTTTATACTAACAGTATTAAACTTTATCACCTGTAGGTAACTTTACCAGTTTCAGAAAGTGGTAAGCTGAGTAATAACAGATAAGTTTATTACAAAAATGCTACGACAAAATGCTATCACCAACATCTGGTGTTGTTTCAAAGCTTAGGAAACTTGCTTTCCACGAATATATGACTGTAATTAGTTAAGGGTAAGGATTAATTTATGATAGATAATCAAAAATTGGTTGCCATACATCATATTCCGTTTTTAGTTGAACTATTTTCCTAACAAACCCAAAAAACTTGCAATTGGTAGGAAAAGTTAATTTTTTGACACATTTTGACTACTTTTCCTGGCAAGGATGGTGCTTCGGCATTATCTGCCTAAATCTTCAAAAACTTCATCTAAAAATAAAGTCTCTAACAATTTTAAATGGTAGCCTACCAGTCAAAAGCACTCAAAAGTTTGCTGGCTGGACATCACAAATTTCAATTTGTAAAAAACTAAGTCCTGTAGTACATTTTGACTATTCATCCATGATAGCATGGCTTTTTGGCATTACCTACCAAATTTTAAAACGATTCATCGAAAACTCAAGTCTCAAAACATTTAAAAATATATCCTGTTCCAAGCAAACACTTGGTGATCCCCTTGATAAAGAGCGGGATAAAGATGTTCCTGTTTTATCTTTTGCAACAAAATATTTGTGTCAAGCTACATATCATCCAAATGTTGAAGCAATTTCCTTTGTAATTAGGTGAGGCCAGCGCAGCGCACTAATTCGATATTCTTAACCTCGACATTAACTAGGAGGCCCCGCTACTGCAGTTATTTAACTGTGAGTGCTTCACTTCGGGATGGTTTGCTCTTTGCATGGCGGCGTTTATGCCAGGACCAAGCAACAGGCGCGCAGTCAGAGATGTTAGCTCATGCAAACAGGCCTAGACTTACGAAAAAGTTCAAAGTAGCAATCCTAATGTTTAATAGCTTAATCCTGAGAATGCATATCAATCAACTTGTTTCCCTCCCACATCATTGATGTTCTTTCAAGCACTTGGTGAATTTAACAGATGAAAGTATCCTTAATTTAAGATTACCTATGGTGAAAAAGGGCAACTAGGACGTTGTCAGGGAGCCGATAAACTTAAAAGACGTGCAGTAGCTATGCACAATGACCAAAAATGTTTTTTAATCGATTGCGTCTCAAGAAACGCTAGTTTTTGCTGAAAGCAATTCTGTAACATCTTACGCTGTATCAAAGTGCAACAAGCAATTATTCATTTGTCTTTTTTAAGCATGCTTTTTCTGCTGTCTCGAATCCTTTTAATAAGCACTGTTACGTCATAATTTTCAATGACATCACAATGCTTTACCATCATCTATTGAGAACAGCAGCAGGCAGCAAAGTTATCCATTTTGATAGCAAACATAAATAGATAAATAGAAAAATTACTTAAAAGCAATCATTAACATTATACTAAACCATACGACAACCTATTACCACATTTGAACAACCCGCCACCGGTATGCACGATCCCTCTTAAACAGAAAATTGCCTGAAATTTACTAGCTAGCTACAAGCACTATCAGTACTTCGTAAATGGATAAAATTTTCATAATAATTGCACACCCCTATTAGGGCTTACCGATGAGACATTTTGTCTTTATTATGAATGTGTGTTCTTCAATGAGACCCCTTGACATAGATTTTGCTGTATTACATTGCTGTGTATTGCATGTTATTTTGCACACAATTGCAAATTACAGGTGATTGAGGCTAAGCATTATGTTTCTGTTTCTCTTTTCTCTTTTACACCCTCCTAATGAGACTCAATGAGGTCGAAACCGATCGCGGATTGTTGTAATAGATTGTTGTATGGTACAGTATGATATTTGTGATTGTTTTAAGTCATTTTTCTATTTGTCTTAGTGTGATATTGAAAGCAAATCCCTCTAAAATAAGAGATCGCCCGAAATTTGCTAGCTAGCAACCAGCACTAACACTACTTTGCAAACATAAATAGTAAAGCCCATTACTGATATTTTTAATTGATCGGTTATTTGTACCAGTACGTAAGACTAATCATCATTTAAAAGTAAGGATTTTAGGATTAAAGCTAAACTTAAATGTAGTAGAATCCCAAGTTTAAGAAAAGATCAAAATAAAACAATTATAGTATCGATTTGAATAAATGGATTAGGAGAAGGAACTTTTGCCAGAAAATGGCTTGATAAACGCCTATCGGAATAGTTTAAGACTGGGAAAAACAATGGTTCCTTTTCTCGCTATGGCCAAATCAAAGCACAAATCACAGCCAAGGAACTCAATATTAAATTATAAATAGGAAAGAAGGCGATCGAAATCGTCAAATATCCTTAGCACTACATAGCTCATTTGTTTTATTGTTAAAGCAACCATTATTGGGGCGCCGCCATCATTATTGACTTTGTTTCACCCATCTACCCCTTATACTTTTAAAAAGTATGATAGATATTGTGTGACATTCTTTTTTGTGAGTATTACCGGCCTTGATTAATACACCAAGGTGATCACCATTACTTGATCATCGGACATTGCCAATTGCTTCAAAATACTTGGTCATCAGGAATGTGTTTCTTACTTCCAAACTAAAAGTAACGCAACGCCTCCTTGGCTTCGCGTAAGCAATGAACAGAACACATAAACCTAAGGTATAGCTCACTTTTTACGGAAAAGCTGTTCAATCGAAGCTTGATAGTCACATTTCTTTCAATTTCTGTAAAACAATCCCCACACCTTGGAAATCAAGCAAAATTTTTCTTTTTCTTTTCCTGTGACTAAAAAGTGGTTGAATCACAGATGTTTTATGATTTTTTTATACCTACCTATTGCGGTTTATGGTACCGGTATTTCCAAACATCGGATGTCCCTATTTCTTTCTTCAATGTCGCTTTACAGGCGTATTCTTTCCAATTAACACGCCTCGAGCCATTTGGAGATCTATAAAACTTTTCAGCTCGTCGTGGATTAAATCGAAATTCTCATCGTCATTTCTGTGGTTGCTAATGTGCTTGCGAATACACCTGAGCAAATCCTCATCAACAAACAATTGAAAAGCACTGTAAAGGCTGTCCTTACTACAACTCTGTGACAATAAAACGTTGGCCCAGGACGTTTCGAAAACAAATTACCTGCACCAGCTCTTCCCACATCTTGAGCAGCAGTTATGTATTTCCACACAGTTTCGTTTCGTGCTTTCAACTGCCCGCCAGTGTTTTAAAATGAAGAATTATCACTCCCAGAAGGATTAGCTACAAAAGCAGCAGCTAAGTTTTTTCTCATCTTCACTGCTCTCTGTATAACACTGTCACAACTTCTGACTCCATTATTACAAGTAGGAATAAACTACTCGTCTTGTAGTTTAGTATCTTCATCCTCATCACAAAAGTCATCAAAGTGATCGGTTCGCAATCGCTGAATTATTTGTTGGACAGTACAACTGTTGCCACAAGCAATGACGAGAAAAAATAGCCTCTCAAAATTATGGACAAAGGTTTCTACAGAAATTCAATGCCAAAGAGCTAGCTTTGAAGTTGATAACAAAACGAAAGAAGTTTTAGGTCATGCGAAAATATGAGCTCTAGGGAAATCATGGGCAAAATTTTGAGAAGCTTGTCGATAGTCTGCAATAAACTACCTATTCCAACTGCATACACAAAAACAAAATTCTATTCTACTAAGAAAGGCATTAGCACTAACAACTAGCCATCAGCAGCTCTGTACGACCCCACATTAAGGGTGACTCTTTTTCGGGAAACCCTGCAAGACTGCTAATTATTATTCCAGCTCCCGCTTTTTAGAAATCTGTTGCTTTTCAGGTCAGTTGTTACTTCACTGTTGCGTGATTGCATTGTTGGTAGCAAAAAAATTATTTCTTACACTTGATTTATTATTTGAGAGAGACATAACTCTCTTATCAAGTGCGGCCATTATTGACGGTTGGGGCTTATAGGTATACTAACTGGCTTCGCCCGGCGGGCCCCCATCAGTAATGTCGGAGATAAGCATTTTGATTTAACCGGCTACGCCGGCTTCACCCTTCGAGCTCTTGTGTGAGCAGTAACGAAAAGTTAATCAATTTTATGCACTTCCTTAATTCCTGTACACGTAATGGTGATCGTCTTGTTTTCTTGATTAAGACTGGTAATGCTTACAAAGAAAGGATCTTGCCACAAACTATCATTAATACTTTTGAAAAGTGTGAGAGGAAGGGATTGAAAAACAGTCAAAAATGATGGTGGCGGCCAAATGGTGGTTGTTTTTACAATTACAGAATTGAACTATTTAGTGGATAGCCTATTTTACGGTTTGGTGGATCCCCTTTTGTATTTATTGTTATGGCATTAAGTTCTTTGGCTGCGCCATTTGCTTTGTTTTCGACATAGCGACAAAAGCGGCTATGGCTTCCACAAAGTCATTCACGATATTCTAGTAAAATCCCATCAGGCCGAGTTATTAAAAAAAATACTTTCTGTAAATTCAGTTTTACAAATTGTTAGGTCTATGGATTTGTTTTGATTTTTTCTCAAACTTTGGATTTTATTATACTGCTTTATAGTATAGATACCTTAACGGACAGGATATCCGTCAAAGAAAAAAACCTTGCTCTGTTGTATATCAGTAACATCGGTTCAAGCAGCTTCAACCAAATTATGCTTATAAGACCATAAATAGTACATTGGCAGTATGGAGACATCGCCCCTTTCTCCCTAATCCCAATTGTAGTACAATTGCTTTCAAATAAGAGAAATCTTAGAAACTTTCTATCATTTAACAAATTCTGTCCGTTCCTTGAAATAAGTACAAGATAGCAAACAAAAAGTTGGGAATGGGCGCAATAACGGCTTTTGTTTTACGAAATCACAAATCAGTTATTTGGTGGTATGGATATTTTACGACTTAGTAAAGTCACCCTCGTGAAAATGATGAATAGTAAAGAAACAAAGAAATTATTATCATAAATGATGTCCCTATTCCTGATTTTCCTATAGCTTGTTATACGGAAAGCTTCCGAGGGAATTGCTAGTGTTAAATAGTTGGACCGCTAGTTACTGCTTTTCATAATTGCATGTTTATTTGTACGATCTAAAGCCTCTGACTGTGTGCATGTTACTTTGTTCTGGGATAAACGCCGCCATGCAAAAAGCACACCAACCTGAAATAAAGCACTTACGGTTAAAGTTATTACAATAGCAGGGCCTTCATCAGTAAAATCGAGAATAAAAATTTCAAATCAGTCGACTGCACCAGCTTCACATGATAGCAAAGTAAATTGGTTCAACATTTAGATGATATATAGCTCCGCCTTTGTACCTTATGTTTTTGTAGGGCAGTGGTTCCCAAACTGTGGTACGCGAGAGTCTTTCAGGTGGTTCGCGAGCAACTTAAGTAGATAAGCCACAAGTGTGGTTTTTAACCAGGGTTTCGCAAGAAATTACACAAATTTTATAAAACAATTGAATTATTGCACAGGGGTTCCTCGAACCACTGGAATGCTTCATTGGGGTTCCGCTCCAAAAAAAAGGTTGAAAATCACTGAGCCACAGCAATAAATATTAAACATTGAAAATACTTTAAAATTACTATGTCATAATTGTTTTTATTTAGGCTTTACACGCCAATAGAAAGGCCAATTTTCTAATAAATAGATTGAATATTAAGTTGATTTGAGCTGTAAGGTCAACTGCTGGTTGGAATAGAATTGTAGCCTATTTATTCATCTTACATTTGTTTAAAACTAATTTTTATATTGTTAGAAATACTCAAAGTGATATAAAATATTAAGCTGAATATATATAATAGCTAAATTATAATATGTTTAAAACCAATTAATATTTAGCTGGATATATAAAATATTTTTCTAAATGCCGAAGCGAAAGTACTGTCCAACGTACATAAAATATGGGTTCATAGCCATTAAGCATGCGGGAGGATTTCTGCCACAATGTGTAATTTGTGTGAAAGCACTTTCTAATTCAGCTGTGAAACCCAGCCTCTTCAAGCGTCACCTTGTGACAAATCAATTTAATGAGGAAGAACAAGATGAGAATTACTTCCAACGACTTGGAGAGAATACAAAAAGACAACGCCTTGAGTAGACTGGCGTGATTTATCAGAAAAAGAAGTATGTTGTCAAAGCATCGTATGAAGTTGCTCTCTTAGTTGCAACTACATGAAAGCACATACCATTGGTGAGTCTCTGGTAATGCCAGCAGTAAAGGTTATGGTTAAGAACGTAATCAGAATGGAGGCGGCTGCGAAGCTAGAAACTGTATCCCTCGCTAACCACACGGTTAATAATCGAATAGAGGAGATGTCCATCGATATTGCCGACCAAGTAATTTCGGGTGTAAAAACTTAAAGTTTTGATTTTCTATTCAATTGGACGAGGCGACGGACATAACAAACAATGCTTTATTTCTCGTCTATGTTCGCTATACTACTCAAGACAATGATGTGAAAACTGAGTTGCTGATAAACAAGGAACTTTCTAGCACAACCAAAGGAAAGGATGTTTTTGAGATTTAGAACAATTTTTTCAAACAGAATGGACTAGACTGGAAAAAGTTGATTGGCTGTGCAACCGATGGGGCTTCTTCCATGCTGGGACGTAAATCTGGGTTTACAAGTTACTTGAAAACTGTTTCATCAAACGCAACCATTGTTTAATGCTTCTTACATAGATTTGCCCTTTGTGCGAAGATGCTTCCTGAGAAAATGCTATTATACTTGAAGCGAGTTATCAAACTGATAAATTTTGTAAAATCATCTGCCGTAAATACCCGGTTGTTTAAGCGACTTTGCGAAGATTTTGGCTCCAAACATACCTGTCTTCTCTATTACATGGAAGTGCGCTAGCTTTCCAGAAGTAATGCGACAAGGCGTCTTTTTGAATTGCGGGATGAACTATTTTAATTTTTCAGGAAAAGAATTACAATTTTCAGGCAGATCTTGAGAGTAAAAAGTTTGTTGCAAAATTGGCCTATTTACCGAATTTTTGGAGTTCTAAACAACTTTGATATGTCATTCCAAGGTCTCAACGAAACTTTATCTGAAAAGCTGGAAGCGTTCGTCCGTAAGCTGGCTCTCTGGATAGAGAACGTGAACAATAAAAAGTACGCAACGTTCAGACTCCACATCTCGGTTGAGGACAAACCTAATGATAAATTTTCTGAAGAAATTGTCTGCCATATTTCGCAACTAAAAATGGAGTTGATGCATTACTTTCCTGATGTTACATCTTGTGCTTATTCCATCAACCCATTCTTCTTTGATCCAGCCGATATACCTGTGGGAACTGGAGAACAAAAAGAGCTAATAGACATTTAAACTGATGAGACAGCAAAGATTAAGCATAAGGAATGCGGCTGTCCTATAAATTTCTGGCTGAGCATGGAGTCATCGTACCCAAACCTAGCCACTCACGCTGTTCCACAATTACTGGGTTTTCCGTCAACGTAGGAGTGCGAGCAGGGGTTCTCGGCTTTAATGAGCATAAAATCGAAAAGTGGAAACCGCTTTGCTGCCCCTGGGTATGATTTTAGATGCGCTGTAAGCAAAGTTATTCCACGAATTGACCAATTAGTGGAGAAAAACAACTACATCCTTCTCATTAAAACTACTATTATTGTGTTTTCAGTCATTTTCTAGTTTTTTCCAACTCTGGGCTGACGCTAGTTTTATAAAAACATTTTTACAGTATATTTCTGAGCTATTCAATTATCCGAATGTAGAGGTGGTACGCAAACATAGTATGAAACCTTTTAATGGTTTGCCAGTTGAAAAAGTTTGGACTTATTAAGCGTGTGGGCTTATTATCCGGTGGGTGACTCTTTGCTACTCTCTCGCGCAAAAAAGTTTATGGCTGACTGCTTTATAGCTAAACTTCTAAATCTAATAACATCGCACTCAGAAATCAAAAAGTTTTGGACGTTCAATCCAGCAGTTTGGAAAATTACTGTTTAAGTAATTTATGACTGATCGGTAATAATGCGCTGGCGCCCCATCCTGCATGAAAATGCTGCCAAGTTCGCTGATATTCAAGATGCTGATAATAGCATGCAAAGATATCTAACAATCCAAACTCTTCATATCTAGCCGAAATCATTAAACTTCAAATTGGTAATTTTGATTTTGTGTTGGGGGTTTGCTGTGGGACACTTTGTATTGTTGCTGTGCTATATCATTTTATGGATTCTGAAAGCGAGGTTACATACCTTCCCAAATTATAAAAATTATTCTGAAACGTACAAATTTTCAAAGTAGCTGTCACAAATAAGTAAATTTGCGTTAAAGAATGGTTTTACATATGTATAGAGTGGTAATCTGCTTGTTTTGCCGTAACTATTTTGTTTGTAAATTTGAATTGTTTGTAGCCTAAAACTTGCTAAACTGTTTTTGAAAAAAGACTTTTTCTTCTTCGGATTTATAAATAGATTTGTAACTCACACGCATTTCTGACGTCACAATGGGTGTCTATGTGACTTTCCAACGTATTCTAGTGATTTATTCTTGCTTCTTCTCGAAGATTTTCCTTTTATTATTATTATTACCGATTACGTAATTTATTAAACGTGTTTTTCCTGTGTCACGTGATGTTCTAGCAATTTCTAGATTATTTTCCGTCGTATATATAAGGCGGCAAGATTTTATTCATTCAGAGATGCCGAGAATAGTAGATCACAGTAGAAATTAGAGTGCTGCACAAGGCGTTGTTGTGTGGTAATTGTTGTGACAGGAATCAAGCGATTATTTTGGTGGCTTAGTTTTAGTTGGCCTCTGATATTTAATTATTGAAGTGCTTTAGTTCTGTGTTTTGGCAAGCGAAGGAATTCGAAGTTATAGAGTTGTTTGCAAATATATTGTTCTATTCTAGATCAAGAAGTGCGCGGGTTAAAGTATCTTAGTGGAAGCCAATCTTTTCCTAGCTATTAAGTTGCAATCAAACTTAATTATTCGAGCGATACTGCAAGTCGCTTCAATTTAAGAAGTAAATAAAAATTGAAATAGAATCAAAAAAACTCTATTGCAAAACGCGACAGTAGCATTTTTATGAAATCAAACTTACCAAGATAAAAAATACTTTTCATGCAGGTACAGTGCTTTCACTATCAGCAGACCCAGTTGAATCTTGACTCGAGTCATAGCATTTGAGTCTCGAGCTGAGTCTCCAGTCACCGGTGTCGAGTCGAGTCATTTCGCTCAAATGACTCAAGTCTTTTTTTACACCGACTAGAGTCGAGTCATTGACTCGAGTCTCCCCAACATTGGAATCTAAATATGAAGCATGAACTTGACAATTATGCTAATTGTTTTAAATCAAAACTTGGAGCTGAAAATAAAACTCATTATAGTTCAAGAAGTAAATTCCAACTAACTATTCTGTTGGTGTTTAAGTGTAATAGTTTATGATTACCAGAAATCTAACAATAACGCCTTGTCTGCAACTTCACTATTGTGTGACCAATGCTAGGGTTCATAGCAGTTGGAGTTCTATCAGTATGAACAGCATGCGTTTTCGATAATTACGCTCTAAAATTCTTAATCTCGCTCGAGGATAAGTTCATTTTCTGTCAAGACATGTCTGTGATCTTATTGTTATCAATTTTTCAATATACACAGGTCTTCATCGGACAATTTCCTGAGAAATTTTTTACGGAGGAATCTATTCTTGATATACAAAGCACTTTCTCTAACGAGCTTGCAGAACTTCAAAAAGCTTTTAAAGAACGAAACTCCAAACTCGAAGAAGTGAAGCAATACACCTTCCTTTTACCTGAAAATGAAGTTCCGAGGAGCATTGCCATATAATTAATATATTTTATGACGTTATAATAGTTTTGGAGTGTATTGAATGTACAAGACGAAAACCTCAGCAGCAATTTTCTTTTTATAAACGTAAGGTTGCAAAGCAAATCACAGATAAACTTGTAAACATAATTATGAAAAATATAACCGAGAGTCCCCAAAGTTTTTATGATTCGGGCCACATTTCACTAATTTGAAGTCTTGTCGGGAAGCGAAAAGGTCATGTTGGGGGGTTCAGCCTTGTCTATTGGTTGCCATATCTGAAACGGAAAAATACCTGACGATTGAAGTCAGTTTCGAGTTGATGACCACCGTTTTAAAACTTCGAATTAAAATGGAATTTTGTTTTGCGACTGGAGCTGCACCACTTTTTTTTCTTTGGAAATTAAATTTTTTGAAGTTTAATTTTGCTCAGAAAATTCTTTTTTAAAGAAAAGATTAAAACTAAAATAGATAAAACTTCCAATGATTACACATCTAGATTATATTTTGTCCGGATCAACTTTCTAAACTTACATTTTATTGCAGACAATTTTCACGTGACTAGTCACTGCCGCAAAAAGTTCTTGTGCGCGTCGCACCTGAGCACTCCTAGCTAATCGCTTTTGGCAATGCATTTTGTACTCAAAGAACATTCTTGATCTTTTCCACAATATTTTTAATGTGTATTTCATTTTGCTGCTATAGTAAAGATCAAAAGTAATTTCTCTGAGGAGAACAAAATGAATTGCCAAAAACGTTTGGATTTTCAAAAAAATATGTTTATGATTTTATCAGTCACGTGCTTTGCATCGCTATGCATTAGAATATGTTTAAACAATACGGAAATCCAATAGACAGAATGTTGTATCTTAAATATTCGGTGTTGTGTTTAGTCAAGAATAAAGCTTTGACAATAAAAAAAAGTATTAGCAAAGATCTACAGATAAAACATGTGAAAAAATTTCAGAGGTTTCGATTTATTGAGATATTCAGTCTTCAAATTACTCTATGCATTCCTTTAGGGCAAGGCCCGTGAAGGCTTTTTATCCCGCCTGCAAAGCCCTTTTTATTAATTGAAAAACAAATGTATAGCGCAGTGTTTCCTTGATAGAGCCACATCGATCCAATCATTTTGACAGCGAAAAGCATAATTGGTGACAAAGAGTTGATGACCTTTTTTCTTTTCTTTTGGAGATCTCCTATTTTTCAAGCAATATTACACGATTTCCAACGTTACTGACCGTTACTTTCTACCTACTTTGAGTTAACTTTGGTCCACGTGTCTTTAAATATATCGGCAATGTGGTCCTCCATGGAAAAGGTTTGGACACCCCTGCTTTAGGGTAGCAATTTCCACCCTATTTTCAGTCTGCGTACCACCTGCGTACCACTTCCTTCTAATAGTACTTGGCCCTTGCCTTCTAATTCTTCACCCTTCTTCCTTCTTTTCTTCTCTGTTCTGTCGTCTGTTTGCTTTTATCTCTTTCTCTTTCTCTGTTATTTTCAAAATGACCCACCCGTATATATATATATGCTTCCCATTCGAACGTAACCGAAACAACATTCCCAAATATTTTAGCCAATCAAAAAAAAAATCTAGAAACTAAAAATTAACAAGAAAAGGTTTGAAAACGGGGGAATACCGGAAACTGCTACCCAAAGAACAACCAATAAAAACGCATATAAAATCAAAATAAAAAGGCTTATCTACGGGGCGATTACAGGAAATAATTACCAATAAAATTACTTTGAGGATAAAATACATAAGCGACAGTTTGTGTACGGGGAAATACCGGAATTAATGACCAAAACAGCAAAACTACGTCGACACGGGATAATGATTGAATATTCAAGAGATTATTATTGTTACATACGCCCCCCCTTAAGAATATTATCCCATAATATTCAACACAACAATAATAATAATAATAAACACATAAGAAAACACGCACGCGAATAAAACACAGCGATAAATAGTCTCAGTCCCATTGCCTCCTATCCCTTCGATTACGCATTAGTCCGTCACAATACGACTCAGATAGTCCGCCACAACGTTGTCCTTTCCCGGAATGTCCTCTACCCGGTAATCGTACCCTTGCAGTGCCAATGCCCATCGCATAACCCGATCATTGTGAAATTTAGCTTGGTTTAAGTAGCTTAGGGGTTTATGATCCGTCTGCAGGACAAAGGTTTTCCCCACCAAGCACAAACGGAATTTGGTTATTCCCCATACGATCGCTAAACACTCCTTCTCCAGGGTGGAGTAATTCTGTTCGGCGGAGGTTAGCTTCTTGCTGCCGTATGCCACAGGGTGGTATTTACCCTCGTGCTGTTGCATAAGGGCAGCTCCCAAGCCGCGATTTGATGCATCAGTCTTTAGCACAAACGTTTTTGTATAGTCCGGCACACGCAATATCGGTCTTCTAAGCAGGCTCCTCTGCAGATTGACGAACGCCTTCTCCTGCGGATCTCCCCACTGAACGCGAGTCGGCTGTCCCTTCTTCGTCAGGTCACTCAACGGCGCGGAAATTGCCGCGAAAGATGGTATGTGGTCGCGGTAATAATTAGCTAGGCCTAGAAACGATCTTACTTCCTTCTTCGTGGTTGGTCTTCTGGCGTGACGAATCTTCTCCAAGTTCTCGTCGTTGACAGTGATCCACTCACCCCCAACCAGATGCCCTAAAAAGTCCACCGACTTGGTCCCGAACAGACACTTGGTAGGGCGTGCCGCCAAGTTCGCTCGCTGAAGACGGCCCAACAGCTCCTCCAGTGCCCGTAGATGTGACTCCCAATCTTCGGTGTAAATGATCAGATCATCGATGTAGCTGCTGACGTGATCCATCCCTGATAGAAGTTGTCTCATCCCACGAACAAGCGTTGCACCGGAATTCTTCATGCCAAATGGCATCCTTAGAAACTCGTAGCATCCGTCCGGCGTGACAAAAGCAGTTTTCGGTACATCCTCTTCAGCCACCGGTATCTGCCAGTACCCCTTGCTCAAGTCGATTTTTGAAAAATACCGGCTTCGTCCCAATTGTTGAAATAGGTCTTCGGCAGTGATCATAGGCTCAGGATCGGCGATAGTGAGTTTGTTCAGCTTACGGTAGTCGACGCAAATGCGATTGGATCCGTCCTTCTTCTTGACGATCACCACCGGCGATGCATAAGGCGAGCTCGATTCTCGAATGATACCTAAACTAATCATTTCCCTAATTTCCCCCCTTAGCTCCTCCCGAACAGCGTAAGGTAACGGATATGGCTTGGATCTAATTGGTTCATTTTCAGTGAGCTCAACCCTGTGTTTAATAAGGTCAGTCTTCCCTGGAAGGTCAGTAAAGACATCACTGTACTTCCCCAGGACATTCATGATCTCCCCTTGTTGCGCTTCACCCAAATTCACCCCCAAACAAACATCTTGAAGGTCCTCCTTCTGTTGGAATGACCCCAGATCCATCAATGCCTCTTCATCGATGCTATAGTCTTCTTGCCCCTGAATGCCTCGCACACTGACCCCAACCAAATTTATGCCCTGATCAGCCCCTGTGACCCCCTGGGCACAATCTTCCGAGATCCCTTGAGAGTCATTGTTCTTATCCCTTTCAACATATCGTTTCAACATATTAATGTGATAATTTCTTGTTTTACGGTTAACTTCAACCTGATAATTATCTCCCCCTTGGCACCCCTGGACGGTATATGGCCCCCTCCATTGCATCAACAGTTTGTTATTATCGGTAGGAAGCAATATCAGTACCTTGTCTCCAACACGGAAAACTCGCTTCTTAGCCTTGCGATCGTACAACCTCTTGTTTCTGACCTGGTTTTTCCTCAACTCCTCTTGAGCCATCTTCATCGTCGTATCCAGCCTTTCCCGCAGTTCCAAAACGTACTGGTAACTGGTCGTGACCTCCGGAACGTCCACCTCCTCCGTCCAAAGCTCCTTCAAAATTTGAATCGGACCCCTCACCGTCCTTCCATACAGCAATTCGAAGGGCGAAAACCCAGTAGACTCCTGGGGCGCTTCTCTGTACGCGAATAAAAGTGGATTAATAAATCGATGCCACTGGCGTGGCTGGTCACTACACAGTCGCCTCAACATCCTTTTTAATGTCCCATTAAATTTCTCCACCAGACCGTTACAAATCGGGTGATATGGAGTGGTAGTTAACCGCTTAATAGATAACAATCTCGTCACCTCTTTCATACACTCGGATACGAACTGCGTGCCGAGGTCACTAAGTACTTCCTCCGGCACACCTACACGACTATACACATCTAGTAACGCCTCTGCCACACTCTCCGTATCAATATTCTTTAACGGTACTGCTTCCGGATATCGTGTTGCATAGTCAACCAAAGTCAAAATGTACCTGTGCCCCTTGTCACTCGCGGGTGTGATAGGCCCGACTAGATCAATTGCCACCCTCTTAAATGGAAGATCGATCAACGGCATCTCTCCCAACGGAGCACGAGGAACAGCTCCCCTGGCGACTGTTTTCTGGCACACGTCACAAGACCTGCAAAAACTGGTAACATCCCTATGCATACCTGGCCAGTAAAAATTAGTCTGAATTCGGTCCTCGGTCTTCTTTACCCCTAGGTGTCCTCCAAACATCGAATCGTGAGCCACTTCCATCACTCTAGTTCTAAGTAACTTAGGTACCAAAATTTGCTTACTGGTCTCTCCCGGAATATCCTTCCGCTGGCGTACGCGATACAGAATTCCCTTCAGCTTTTTATACACGACCACATACTTCCCCCGGTTTACTTCCTCCTTCATATCCTGGAACTTTCTCAGGCTTGGATCATCTTCCTGCCATCTCATCAGATCCTCCTTCGATACCGCCACCTTGCTTGCTACCTCCTGCACGTTCAACGGCTTTGAACCTTCGTTCGCCCGCTCTTGTGCCCTGGTAGCCACCGCAGCCGACGTGCTCCACTTCGGATTTGGGTCGTCTGGCCTCCTCGCTCCCGGTACATTTCCGATGATGAGATCGAACAACGGATCCAGCAAGCATAATGCTTCAACTACTCCTGTATAATACGGGGTATCTATATTAATTCTAGCAATAGGAGCTTTCTTAAGCGTCCTATCTACCATCATCATGTGCCCCGTTTCCCCAGTCAAATGGGCTTCGTCCACCAAACTCCTTCTAACAATTACACCACTGCAACCGGTATCCCTTAAAACCTTCACAGTCCTATCCCCTACCCTTCCAGATAGCACAAGCAAATTATCCTTTACCTCAGTCTCCATGCACGCTCCATTCAGTACCTTAATCTTCTCCCCAGTCTTCAGTTCCAGCCATTCTTCTCCGATTGCCGGATTGTCTTCTTTTATTTTCTTCGGTACTTGCATCACGCAAGCGACTCGGTGAGGCTGGGTCGACGGCCTACCACCACTTCCAGCTCTCAATCGAGGTGCGGGCTGAGGACGCTGATATGACCGACAATCCCTCGCTTCGTGGCCTATAGCTCCACACCTGAAACAATGAAAATTCCTCCCTCGGCTAGGGGCTTCCCCTCTACGAGCCCTAACATGCTTAAACGGGCACTCCGCCGCCCGATGACCTCTACCATCGCAATAGTAGCATCGCATCACCTCTTCAAATCTCTCCACGGCCGAATCCCTGCTACCGTGGCCCCCCGCTTCTTGTCTCGCCGAAGCACCTTTGCTCGATAGCTTCTTATTATGAGCCACTAAATATTGCTCGGCTATCCTTGCCAACTCTTCCAAATCTTTCGGACTGCGCTCCATCAGATGTATCGCCACATCTTTTGGGCACGAATTCGTAAACTGCTCGCGCACCATCAATTCCATTACTCCCTCGTACGACTTGTCCACACTAGCCAGCTCCACCCACTTATCAAAATAGTTCGAGATTCTCACTAGAAACTGGCTTGGGGTCTCTTGACCCTCAGGCTTGGCTCCCCTAAATCTCTCTCGATACCCATGCTCTGTGAAGTTGTACCGCTTCAGAAGGGCAAGGTGCAAGCGATCATAGTTTAAGGCGTCTTCAGTTGATAGACCCGAGTAAACCTCAAGTGCTCTCCCGGAAAGCAGTGGACTGAGACGGGTCGCCCAAGTCTCCTTTTCCCACCCTGCAACAGTCGCATATCTCTCAAACCGCAACAAGTAGCTATCCAAGTTATCCTTCCCATCCACAAATGAAGGTAACTCTGGGGCCCTGGCACCTGCCACCATAGGCCTTCTGTCTTCCCGTCTCTCCAAACGTGTCTCCGCCTCAATCCGTTTGGCTTCCAACTCTATTCTTAATTTTTCTAATTCCATCTCTGCCCTTCTTTCCTCAGCTTCGGTTCTGCGAACCCTCTCCCTCTCTTCAGCCTCGCGAAGTCTCTCCCTCTCCCTCTCTTCAGCCTCGCGAAGTCTCTCCCTCTCTTCAGCTTCGCGAAGTCTCTCTCTCTCTTCGCGCATCTCCTTTTCGGTCTCCTTCAATCGGCGCCACTCATCAATTAAAAACTTGCTCCTCTGCTTCTCATCCAACCCCAATGCTTCTACCTGCTGCCTTAGCTCCTCCAAAGTGATAGACTTGCTCTCAGTAGCCATACTGTTACTCTACCAACCTACAAGATTTCCCGGACGAGCCCCCAAGTTGTCGCCGAATACGGTTAGATCACCTGCCCTGTATCCTAGTGACCGGCAGGCGACGATTTGACGACTAGAAGATAGCTCGGTAGAGTTCAACGACTACCTTCTATGCCCTATCCTTCGGCCTAAGGACTTACGCTTATGAAGCTAAGTTGCAGCCCACTCTTTAACACCACAACTTATATTAATGCATAAGCGGTCGCACTCCGACAATCACGGACACCACGCTGTAGCAGCCGATAGTCCCCCTTCCTTCTAATAGTACTTGGCCCTTGCCTTCTAATTCTTCACCCTTCTTCCTTCTTTTCTTCTCTGTTCTGTCGTCTGTTTGCTTTTATCTCTTTCTCTTTCTCTGTTATTTTCAAAATGACCCACCCGTATATATATATATGCTTCCCATTCGAACGTAACCGAAACAACATTCCCAAATATTTTAGCCAATCAAAAAAAAAATCTAGAAACTAAAAATTAACAAGAAAAGGTTTGAAAACGGGGGAATACCGGAAACTGCTACCCAAAGAACAACCAATAAAAACGCATATAAAATCAAAATAAAAAGGCTTATCTACGGGGCGATTACAGGAAATAATTACCAATAAAATTACTTTGAGGATAAAATACATAAGCGACAGTTTGTGTACGGGGAAATACCGGAATTAATGACCAAAACAGCAAAACTACGTCGACACGGGATAATGATTGAATATTCAAGAGATTATTATTGTTACAGCTACAATAGGCTGAGAAACCTAATTCTCAAAATGGAAAATTCTAAATGCAGGATACAAAAGGCCTATGATGATATCAACTCTCTTAGTTTTTGAAGTGACCCTTTGCAGCTGAAAAAGTACAATAAAAAGCGCTTAGAAAAAGTGATGTAAAAATTATTGTGGAGTTAAATAAGCCAGATATTCCACCAGCATTGTACGCCAAATTGTTGCCATGTCAGCCTAATTCACCATCTATGAAGCGGTCGTTTCCCCTTTTAAAATCACTTCTTCGTCCAAACAGAAATTTTGCTAATACTAATATTGTATACTACATGAAGCTATACTTCAACGCCTATTGATTAAACACATAAGACATTTAAACTTGTGTAATACTGATGACTTCATGATTTTTAAGTGAAATAGGCATGTTTATAAGTCATTAATCGACCGTGTTTTTCTTCAAAATATACTAAAAACACTTGCATACGTCTTGTTAATTACGAGATTAGCAAAAATTTGATGCTTTAAAAATAAATTCATATATTGTCATATAATTCAAAAAATAAAGTTATATTTTTCAATTTTTTAGGTCATAAAAAAACCTCCTAAGTCATAACATGACAGTTAAATTTTAGCACTAAACCAAACATCATGTCCAAACGGTGTGTCTCAAGATCTGCAAAGGAAATTAAAGAACTGCTATAAGCTTATGACAAACTGCCAAAGTTAAGTTGAGGTTTTGCATCTACAGTGCTGTTTTTAACGCGTAAAACATGACGGAAACTTATTTTTGTCGTTTTCTCTACAGAGAACATCACGAAGAAAGGCAGCTGACCTGTTGAACATTCCTCAAGGCACTTTAAACTGGCACCTCAAAAACTGGAATTCTCTTGAAAAAAGTGAAGAGACCAACCGAAAACGAAAGCGAACCAGCAAGGTCCCACTTGTGGATGAGGCTGTGAAAAAATGGATCAAAAAAAGTTTAGATCGAGGAGCCAACTTCTTTAGTGGTCCAATTGTGCGTGAAAAGGCAGAAGAATTTGCCAAGAAACTTGATGTTCAAGGCGATTGGAAAGCAAGTGAAAGCTGGTTCTCGAGGTTCAAGAAGCGAGAGGGTCTGGTATACAAAAAATTGCATGGCGAGGCTAAAAATGCAGATGTGCAACAAAAAGAAAATTGGATTGCAACAGTGTGGCCAAGCCTTTAGCGACAATATGACGAGAAAAGCATTTATAATGCTAATGAAACAGGCATTTACTTTCGCGCCATGCCTGACTCAATGCCGACTTTTCAAAATGACACAAAACGTGGCACAAAGATATCGAAAGAGCGCATTGCGTGTCTGTTGACATGCAGCATGGCTGGTGAAAAGAAGAAGCTCCTCATTGTTGGGAAGTCAAAAAACCCACGTTGTTTTAAAAATGTGGATCCACTTCCAGTTGACTATGAAGCCAATTCCAATTCCTGGATGACAAGAGGAATATGGGAGAGTTTTCTTTGTGCTTGAGACAAAGACTTGAAGAAGAAGAATCAAAGAATCCTACTGTTAGCAGATAACTGCTCAGCTTACACACAAGTCATAGGACTGCTGAACATTTAAGTGGAATTTCTTCCACCTAATACAACCTCTGTGCTGCAGCCTGGTGATATGGGAATCATTCGTGTCGTCAAGGCAATTTTTGGCAAGGCCATGTGTCGAGAAGTGCTGCAACAAAGGGACGAATCAGTCACGGCCACTGCATGTAAACTGCCAAAAAATATCACTCTTTTGGATTGAATTCTGCTAATGAAGGCAGCCTGGGAAGAGGTTGATTCAGTCACAATTAGAAACTGCTGGGTGAAAGCTGGATTGAAAATGGGCCCTCATGAAAGACCTCTTCACACTTCTCAAGTAACTGTTCCTTCTGAGCTACCAATGAACCAAGAGAGATGGGAAGATTTCATCAAAGCTGATGATGGCCTGGAAGTTGCGCATGTTCTTGATGTGGATGAAATCGTGGATATTGTGCGAGCTCGCCATAAAGATGAAGAAGATGATGATGATGAAGATGAGGAACTTATCCCCACTGATACAGAGACCCGCAATGCTTTGAATTCTCCAAACGGAGTCTGCTGGGACGAGGTTTTATAGATCATGGCAATTTGTTGACGAAGTTGGAAAAAGCATCAAGTCAAATACTTACAGCGGACTGGAAACAGACTACTATATTTCGTTATTTTCCGCAGAAATAATTTTTTTACAATTAAATAACTTGTTTTTTTTGATAACTTAATAAGCTTGATCTATTTTCTAATACTGTACCTTTTCGGCTAACTGGATCAAAAGCCCTCTGCCCGAAGTGATTCAGTTAAGCGGAGTCTACTGACCAACATTATGTGAGAAGATATTCTCACCATACATTTTCAACAAATCAGGAAAACTGACTACAACTTTCTTTGTCAACTCTTGAGCCTGCATTTTATACAGCAAACTTGCAAGTACTTAGAAAGTTTATTGGATGAAAGATCTTTCGTGATTTCACAAGCATATTGTTCAAGAAACAATTTTTTCTTGTCAAAATCTGAGTTATCAGGATCAAAAGTTGATTGCAAGTCGGTCAAACGATCATAAGTCACTGCGTTACGCAATTCAAAAAGAAAATTTTCGACAACATTCAAATTATGAAATCGTTCGTCGCTCACAGAGAGCACGCCTTTGAACTCACACAAAGGTAAAAGCAATATTAAATAAACTGCCGAAAAGAACTCTTGAAGAATCAGACGAGCAAAGTACATGATTTTCATAACATTCAGGACGCGTATTTGAAAGTTCGTTATTAAGACTGTATTCAAGCTTTTTTTATTCCATTTTGTTTTTTTTATATCTTTTTCAGTAAATGCATATTTTTTGCAACGTAAGCCCTCCTACGCCAGTTTTGATAGTTTTTTAATTCAAATTCAGTTTTTGCACTTTTATGTCTGGTAAAATTTTCGAACACATTCAATAAAATATTTGTAATTGATTGGAAAATCATTGTCTGATCGGTCTAAAAATGTTTTTGGAGCAGTCAATAAACAATAAAAATACAAATTATCTGCACAAAGCATTGAGTCAAGAGTTGAGGATGGTTTAATAGCTCATTAAGCACTTTTTTACTCTCATCCCCGCAGATGTTTTCACATATATGACGTTGTGCTTCAAGATTGATTCCCAGAACATTCACTATGCAATGTGGTCTGCATTCTTCTTTCGGTTCCCACATTTGACGAGGACGAGATATAATCAGTTTCTTGGCTTTGCACAAAATGTTGTCATTTAAAATGTTTTTCAAAAGTACGTCCTGTTTTCTTTCGTCATAAAGCTTAGCATTGGGCCATTGTTGTTCCAGATCTATTGTTGCTTCATCCAAGCCATCAAATATCTTCATGACCTTCTCACTTCCTTCCAGCTGTTTCAAGATTTTATTATCAGAATCAGATTCGTGTTCCCAACTTGATTTCTAAGTTTGTCAGTTGCAACTGTAAAACATTCATTTCTTTTTCATAGCTTATTTTGTTTAAAGACACATAAAACAGAAATTCAATATCAAGCAGTTCTCTTTTGAACACTTTTTCAACCAGCTGCTTGGTGAGAGTTGTTTTTCCTATTCCTGCTTGATCAGAAACCCCAACGCAGTTTCCGTGAGTAGCTATGTACTTTTTTCAGCAGCATCATTACGAGTTTTTTCCTTAGCTTGTTCTTTGGCAAGTTCTTCATCTAGTTTGAATAAGTCCAGAAGTTTTATGTTGCCTTGTTGAGCTTGGTTCCATAACTCAGGATCTCTTTTGCTTTTGAAATGATCAGGATTCTCAATTTTTCTGCTTTCGCTTTCAGATATTGGAAGTAAACAGTTTGAATTATTTTTGTTTATTGCCAAGTTGCTCTTTTCTCCAGAAATGGCTCCTGCTACACGACGTAGTTTAATATTTAGTTAATTAAGTTTTGAAAAATCTGAAGGAAATAAGTAAATGAATTTATTTTTTATTACTTTTAACCCTTTGATGGATACTGGGTCATATATGACCCACAATTGTTAATTGTTATGGCATTATGATGTAATAACCACTTTTGTAATATCCATTATTTTCCCATTGTCACCAACAATTATGTAATTGTTTCAAATTTTATCAATTAGAATCTTATGATCCTTAAAGGGTTAACAACACAGCAAACTGATACAAACAAGGAAATAAAAATATTGCACGAAAAAATCAAGTAGGCCATATTCCAATAAAAGGCCAAAGATTAAAAAAGCATTAAAGAGCCTTACAGTTTTCAAGTAAACATGCTTTGTGACATTCGACTAACGAGTAAAAAAGTGAATGTATTGAGCACAGTCGAATAAAGATTATCACAAAATTTTAAAACTAAATTAACTTCATCTGTTTTTGCAGCATAACAGATGCTGTCATTACAGCCAGAACTAGGGAGTCAATAAAAAAAGCATAAGCTCTAGCTCCGGAGCTTTAAAATATTTAGCTACTGTCTTCGGCCCCGCTCCATGAAGAATGTTTTGTAGCATTTTCCACAGAGAATTAAATGTTTTTTTCATTGTAAAGTTTAAAAATCTTCTAAAGCATAAAGGCTTTCAAGTTTTACATGAGCTGAATAAAATCAAGAAAAACCACACTCTAGTTAAGTTTATTTTATGCTTTTCTTTATGACCAACTGAGAGCAATAATGATCACAAACCGCCACAAAAATTTTATAACATCTGCTCCGCCAAATTTGAGCTGATTGACTACGGCTCTGGCTCCGGTTTCCCAGTCCTAATCATTCAAGAATAAGCTGTTTTTTCTCATTTTTTCAAATTTCGCTACCAAAAAATGAGCACATTATGGCAAGGTTATCAGAAAAAAAGTGCTTTAAAACTTTTTGAATTTGACGACCTCTTAATAATTTACAGTCTTCCTGATTTTTAACTTTCAAATTTTTACTTTTTTGATTACTTCTCTTTGTTCAGTGTAATTACTTTTGACTTCACATCAGCTGACAAGCTCATTTTTTTGTTATAAACTGAAATGGTCGTCGCTTGTCAGCTTCTTCTCAATGGCTGTAAACTAATACAGTGCTTAATCAGGACCGGTAATGCTCACAAAGAATCTTGCCACAAATTATCTTTAATACTTGCGAGGAAAAAGGGATTGAAACACAATCAAAACTGATGGTTGCGGCGAAATGGTGGTTGGTTTCACAATTACAGAAATAAAATATTTAGTGGTAAGCCTATTTTGCGTTGTGATGGCGTCCCTTTCCTCCTTACATCGGCCGGCTATTTATATTTGTGGTATCAAGTTCTTTTGGCTGCGCTATTTGCCTTTCCGGCATAGCGACAAAAGCGGCTATGGCTTCCCCAAAATTATTTACCATATTTTAGTAGGCGTATCGCATGCCGAGTTATTTTCAAAGAAATGTTTTCTCTAAATTCAGTTTTACAATTTGTTGTCGTTATGGTTTTATGTTGATTTTTTCTTTAACTTTGGATTATATTTCAATGCTCTAGAGTATGGACATAAATACCTTAACATGCAGCATATTAGCAAAAGAAAAACATCCTTGCTTTATATTATACACGAAGGCGTCACCCGCAGAATCCCCATTAGAATCGTCGGAATTGAGAGTTTTGTTTCAGCCGGCTTCACTTATCAGGCTCTTGTGTGAACAGTTACCAAAATCTTATGTATTTTCTGCACATAAGATTTTCACGGCTTTTTGTGCTCCTTTTCCTCATAGAATTTCTCATTTCAAGATCCTGGCTATGCCTTTGGTCTATGTGCTCTGTTCATTGCTGGCACGAACCCAAGTGAGCCTTGCGTTTCCCGTAGTTTAAAAGTAGAAAACATATTTCTGATATTAAGCTATTCTAAAGCAAAAAGGCAAAAATATCTTTCGTGTGGTGCGGTTTCACTCAGTGACGCTGTTTTCTTTTGATTTTTTCTTAAACTTTCTCACTTTTCATTCATTCGTTACAAGAATTAAAGCTGTGAGATTTTTTGCTCTTTTTTCAACGCAGCATCCGCTTTGTAAACTGCAATATAATTTTAGGAATTTCTTTTAATTGTTACAACTGAGTTTCCATGCCTCTTGGCAACATAAGCTGTTCCGTCACAGCAGCAATTAAAAAACTCTCGCTTTTGTTTGTGAAACCTATTTAATCTGATCATGTTCCAATGAGCAATCGCTATTTTTTTTATCGTGTCAGCTGCTCGCTCACCAGTCTTCGCCAAGTCAGACAAAAATAATCGCTGGAAAAGAATTGTTAAAAACATTTTGTGCAGCAACTACTCGAGTTTTCAATGACGATATCAATCGTGTTGTTAATCGAGTTAGATCCCGAAAGTTGACAATGTGCCTTTTTTCAATTTCTGTTTGTTTAATTGGTAAATGACAATTTTAAAATACAATCAAAAAATTTTTAAAAGAACAGCAATTTTACCAGATTTTAGTTTTACAGTTTAATCGCACAAATTGTACTTGGCTGAATATTGTGTAATATTCAGCTCTATACTACGCATACTCCAAATTACATTAAAATTTTAGCCCTCCACTATGCTGAGCCCCCAATCTACCCTGCGTTGCTTATAAACCTTTTTAACCTTCAAATACAAACCACCAAATTTTAATTCACATTTAAATTGATTATATTTGTTTAAACAATACTTTACTCTCTATAAAATAATAAACAAGCAATAAATGAAGGGTACAGTGCAACGTGTAACCAATCACTCTACACTGTGGAGGTTTCAAAAATGTTTCAGAAACTAATATCTCTATTATGCAGGAACTAAAATCACATTTATATATCTTTTAATTGTCGCAGAATAAATTTTTCAAGCAGAAACGCATTTAAAAATCCCTATGTGAGTATTTTTAACTGTAAGAATACAGTCTTTATTTAAAACAGTTAGAGGAAAGGAAACAAACCACAAAGGTTATTACCATTTAAATTAAGCATAGTTGATTTCAACACAAGGTTAAAAACTTTCAAAAATTTTGTTGAAGTCTTGGTTCAATCTCTATATGAAGGAAAACAAAGTTGATAAATTAATAGTGCTTGTGAATATGTGTTTCACAGAATACATTTAAATATGTGGAGGAGTGCGAGACTTATGATGCTGCGATTAAAACGCTAAAAAGCTTGCATACGAGAACAAAGAATGAAGTGTTCTCTAGACTTTTATTGGCAACTGCGAAACAAGAAACAGGCCAATCAATCGATGAGTTTTCACTCTCACTGGAGAAGCTTGCAAAAGTTTATACTTTTTGAACAATTAATGTTGCACCATACAATCAGGAAATGGTCCGTAATGCATTCGCAAATGGCATCTCTTTGCAGGTAACTTGCCAACGACTTTTGAAAATCCTGTGTAGAGCCTCGAAACAGCTGCACTGCAATCCACGGCAATAAATTTGCCTCAGAAAAATTCTAGTGTCTATCTTTGTCTTCAACCTACTGACCTCTTTTGCTCATCGGCGGAGGCAATGGCGGAAAAGACTTTTCGCAAAGAGAAAAAAAGCAACTCAATGATTCCAGACGCATCTCCAGAAGACAATAGAACTATAAAGCTCAGGAAATTATGTGGTTTTCGTGGGCGCTCTTTTCATATCATATTGCCCACCGAATAGCTCTTTCTGTTTCAACTGCGAAACAAAAGCCATTTTCCAATGTGTATAGATCTAGAGCTACAATTAGAAATACAACTGTTCACACTTACTCACTATCACTATGTGCAATCCACGAGTCTTCAAGCTGCTTGACTATGGCAACTCTAAACTTCTGTTGAGAAAAACACCCGAGATTTCGCACTAATTGATAATGGGAGGTAGCTTTGTGAATAAAAGATACTACCAAGCACTTAAATGTCAAAGTGAAGCCTTGCTATGATAATATATGGATGGCCTCGTTTGTACTAAAATGGGAAATATTTCGTCGATGTAACGAAGAATTGCAGATAAATGATTTTAATCTCTCACAATGGATCTTTAAAACTTTTGCAAAAGCTTTGTTGTAATATATTGTTCGGTCAAGATTTTCATTTATGTCATCAACGAATGATTTTCTGCTTAATGGTGAATTATACTGTGTAACATAATTTTTGTTCCCAGCTTCTAAGTAATATTTTCTAATTGGTTACGTCTAGAAACTATCGAAAACTCATATAATTTCTTTTAAAGTTTGCTTTTGTGCATGAGAGATTGATTTTTTTAAATTGAGATTTTAGTGTAAAAATTTGAAATTTAACATATAAAGTCTACTGTTATTTCTTGATTCTTTTCTTCATTGGAGAGATTTACATATTGTATTCTAGTTTATGCTCTTTTAAGAAACAAATAAAAATAAACTGCAGACAGCGACACTGTTTCGACCAATCAGGTCTCTTCAGTGCAGTTGGTGATGGCGATCTAAGCTATGCTTTGTTAAAAGCCTCTAGCTTCTAGTCGGTCACCAACTGCACTGAAGAGACCTGATAGGTCGAAAGAGTGTCACTGTCTGCAGTTTGTTAAGTGCATCGCTAGCCTCTAGCATTACTACAAAATAAAAATAATTTTTTATCTTATATATGGATTTGACAACCTACACAGTTTGAAACAACTCTATTGTGCACTTAGGGACAAGCAGAATCTAAAACAAATTAATTAAAAATGCTTGGTTTTTCTAGATTTCCGACAATACCGTAAGTCACTTTCACGGATCAGCTCCCTTATATAGTCACCCATCATGCGCTCATTATACTGTCTTTGGTAACGACGTTCAAAATCTAATATGTCCTGATGAAAACGTTCGCCTTGTTCCTCTAAGTAAGCACCCATATTTCCCTTAAACTCATCTAGATGAGCGTCAGGCATGTGAACTTTGTGGTAAATTCTGCAGCCCATTTTGTCATAGGATTTCACTAGTTTGGCAACCAGCTTCATATAATTTTCAGCTTTGTGATTGCCCAAAAATCCATCAACCAATGCAGCAAAGTTGTTCCATGCTGCCCTCTTTTTTGTTGTTAATTTTTCAGGAAATTTGTTGCACTCAAGATTTTTTATCTATGGGTCAATATTAATACCAGCTTTTATCTTTGCTTCAGAAATCTTGGGGAAAAAGTTTTGTAAGTAATGAAATGCATCTGAATTCTCGTCAAATGATTTAACAAATTGTTTGATAAGGCCCAATTTTATGTGCAACGGTGGCATCAATATTTTGCTCGGGTCAATTAAAGGGTTCCATTTGATGTTGCTTTTCCCAACAGAAAACTCCGCTCGTTTAGGCCATATTTGTCTATGGTGGTGATCAGTCTCTGTGACTGTCTGTATCATGTCTTCAGATTGTTGATTGCCACAATTTCACGCATTTCTGTGCGGTGTCGTTAAAAATGCTCAAATCGTCACGAAAGCAAGATGTTTTGAGCAGTGGGCATCGCAGTAGGTGTTCCACCGTTTGTGTCTCTTTGTCGCGATCCCTGTCAGCTTTGCTGCAAATTCTGCTACCAATTCAAGCTACAATTTTCGTTGTAGTGATAAGTGGTGTCTCTACTATCCTAATGGCAAAAGTAACATGTAAATTTTGTAAATCCACTTTGGAAACCCATCAAAAATGCCACCATTTTAAAACCTTCACTTACTTGCCTGTTGAATTTGTCATACTTCACAGCAAACAGAAGAGTTCTGGTATTTGCATAGTTTTCTTTAATATGCGCTAGGTGGGCCAGAGGGATAAAAGGATATCTGTTTCCATTGTGAAGCAATACAGATTTGAGACTCCTACTTGCGCTATCGATAAAAAGACGCCAGTCATTAGGAACACAGGGATCCCCATTGAGCCAAAAAGACCATTTACATTACGACAAAAGCAAAGTCCATTCTCTGTGGCAAAAAAACTCGAGAAGTCCTGGTGACGTTTATGCTGCTCAGTGACTCGAATCCAGCAAGTACCATTGTTTGAGTCTGGATGTCAACAACTCTGCATTAGATTTTGTAAGACCAAGTCCCCTAATCAAATTATTTATATCTTGCTGCTTGAGGAAATAGGGCTTTTTTGCTCCAATTAATCACCTGTGATGTAATCTTCACAATCTGATGTACCTTCTTTATTCCTTAGAATGCTTGACTCATCTTCACAGATTTGTTCTCTTTCTAGAGAAAGGGGGTTAGGTACAGGAAACTAAGCTGAATGTGGCACTTGAGCAATTGAAGAAGGAATGCCTGGATACACAATTGCAGGTGGATTCTTCCGAGCTCGAGGAACCAAAGATGAAGTAGGTTTTGGCTGAATGTGTTTCTTCTCCCATTTAACATAATCGTTTCTCTGGGCTAATTTCTTTGCTCTTTTGGCTGTTGGTTCATTGCTACCTTGCTCTTCCGAGTTGGAATCAGACATGACCTCGTTGCTAGCGATTTGAAACATGTCCACTTCTCCAGAAACCTCATTTGGCAGACTTGTTGCATCTAGAATCTCTTCATTTTCACTTTCCATATCGGTATCTTCTCCTCCAGTAGGAGGCCTTATCATGATTATATCAGCCGCTTCTGGGTCATCGTTTTCGATTTGACTGATTGCATCATTCAGGAAACAGTGTTGGGTATTCTTTTTACGATAAAATGTTTTAGTGCTTATCATTTAAAAAGTATTTCTGCAAAAACTGTAAAATCTTTTTATAGGCTGGTAGTCTTTAAAACAATTTATTGCTCAAGTTAAAACTTTGAATTAGGTAGCAAAAAGTGTAGTGCTACAATTCATAATAAGCTCGCACTTTCATTCTACAAGGTAAGCTGTTTAACCTTATTCAAGCGTATATCCAGTTAAAGTCAGATCATCTACGTAACTACCGATCAATCAAAGTTGTAAGAACTCTACACTTTGACCTCAGTCTTTTGGTCTCAGGGATCAGTCAACAGTCGATCTTAATCTAAATATTTTGTCCCAAAATATCTCAATGTGAAATCAGATTGAAGACAATCATGGACATTGCTTTCCGTCCCTTGGTTTTGGCTGGAGGGAAAGGGAAGATAAGAAGTTCTATCATTCTGCGCCTGACCTCAACCAATATTGATCAATAAACTGTTTTATTTTGCCATTCCTTTTCAGATAATGCTAAATTTTTGCAATTGTTTGGTAATTTTGTGACAAAAAGTATCAAAAATGTGTTTGCATTCATCATTTCTTCTTTAATAGTTTTTCATTAGTAATGTCAAAAAAACGCTGCACTTAGAAAAATCTGATAATTGCTATTAAGCACATTAAGCACACATCCTTATTTCGCCGCTAACCCACTCACTCAAAATTTAATATTCATTAGCAAGCTTCAAATATTTAGTTTTTTACGGTAATAAAAAGTTTTCAATTGTTTTATCACAATCAATTTTGAATACAAACTCATGATAAGTTGTGCTTTAATCTTTTAACCCAGTGGTTCCCAACCTTTTTTCTGTCGCGGCGCATTTTAGAAAAAAACGAAAATTATTTGGCACACCTCGAATATTTTGAATACAAAATTTATTCAAATTGACCGTTTTTTACATATCACAACGAAAAATTAAAGCAATAACCGTAATTTAGCTTGTTTCCAGGAAATTCACTGTACTTGCGTCTTTATGACAGGATTGCAGCAATTCTGTCAGTGAGAAACTTGTGCTTGATGTTTCTTAGCAACCATTTCAATGTCAGGACGTATTTCAGAGAGACAAACCCTCATTTCTTCTTCAATGCAACAAAGCCGCTCTCGTTTTTTGGACTTCATATTATGGAGTGTTGAAAATCCGAGCTCACATAGATATGATGTCGAAAACTGCATCAGAATGGTCAAAGCCTTTTTAGCTAATGAAGGGTATTCTTCTTTGACAGCAATCCAAAATGTATCTATTGGTAACCCAGCATGTTTGATTTTAAGTCCACGATCGCTGGAAACACATGCCAACTCCTCTTCTTCACATAATAAAAGACCAGTGCTAGATGAATTTTCTATAAAAAGGATTTCGAACCCAGTCATACTCATCGGTCTTCAGTAATGGGAAATAAAAGTTAATTTTTTCTTCCAGAGTTGTTAAGTGTTGAAATACAATGGGGCTAATTTTCTTTATGCAACTTTGTCGTACTAAAGGGAACATCTCAAGGTTACCATCTTTAGCTCTGTTTTTCCAAATTGCAATTTTCTTTTTAAATGCAATCAGCTTATCTGATGAAGTCAGAATGTTTTCTTCTCTGCCTTGCATGCTTGTGTTGAGGCCATTGAGATGTGCAAATACTTCTGCAAAATATTCTAGCCTTGAAAGCCAGAAATCACATTTAAGATATACACAGAAGTGTTCATGTTCTTCTGTTTTGAAAAATGCATGAAGTTCCTTGTGCAGTTCATATACACGCCATAGCACCTTTCCTCTTGAGAGCCACCTAGCTTCAGTGTGCAGAATCAAACGTTTGTGCCGAGATTCCATATCAACACAAATTTTCTCAAAAACACGAGCCTTCCTTGGCCTCATTTTGATGAAATTAACCATTTGAACAACTTATTTTAAAACTTGACAAAAGTCATCTGGTATTACTGCAGACAGTGACACTATTTCGACCTATCTGGTCTCTTCAGTGCAGTTGGTGACCGACAAGAAGCTACAGGCTTTTAATAAAGCATAGCTTAGACCGCCACACTTGCAGGATCTATACTAGATCCACTTGGTGGAAGGTCTGTCAGTACTGTGCGAAGCCGTATCACTCGTGAATGAGTGGCGGTTGTCGCAGGTGCACTAAGTCTAGCAACTGCTAGAACAATCTGATAGGTTGAAACAGTGTCACTGTTTGCAGTTTTGCTAAGTGCATTGCTAGCCTCTTGCATTACTATTCATCTGGTATCGTTTTTGAAGCAAGTACTTCCCTATGGAGGAAGCAGTGGGTTTGTACAACATTAGGATTTTCTTTTTGTACGAGTGATACAAAACCTTTACTACTGCCAATCATACATGGCGCCCCATCAGTACATATTCCAATGCACGAGTTCCATGATAAATTCCATTTTTCAAGGTAAGCAGATAATATGTCAAAGACGTCTTGGCCTCTTGTAGTGAGTGACATTTCCTTGCAGCACAAAAATTGATTTATTATTTGATTTCCATCAACGAAACGAATAAACGCAAGTAACTGTGGTTTGCCGCTGATGTCGGTTGATTCGTCAATTTGTAAAGCGAATTCAACGGTGCTTTGAAATTTAGTCTGTGCAGTTTCCTCGATATTAGCAGACAAATCCACAATACGTCTTTGGATTGTATTATTTGACAGGGGAGTCTTGCGTATTTCTTGTACGGCTTTGTCACCCAGAATTCTTTTTACTATCTTTCTGCAAGCAGGCAAGATGATCGACTCAGCCAAAGTACGCGATCTTGTTTGCTGCGCGATCATTTCGGCGACATCACAGGAAGCAGCTTGTGCCTTTTAAGAAGCAGTTAACAATTTTTGAAAAGCGGTTTTTTGTTTGCATTGTTGCTCTAGTAGTCTCCGAAAATAGTTCAGATTTTTATCTTGAAGCTGCGAGTGTTTGATTACAAAATGTCTACTTAACTTGCTGGGCACCATATCTTCTTTTGACATTTTTTCGCCACAAATGACACACAGTGGGAAAGGTTGATCCTCACTACCAGTCCAGTGAAATCCATATTTCAAATAATCATCGCAGTATTGACGTTTTGGTCGAGCTTTTGGTGCTTTATCACAGGGCTTTGCTGCCTTGGAACGTTTACTTTCTGATTCATTATCATCACTTTGTTTCCTCTTGATAAATTTATCCATTTTATTGGGTAACTTAAAGTGCCACAAGTATAATATCTTGACCGAGTGCAAACAATTTAGTTTAGTATCGTACGGTAGTATTTAGGGCACAGTCGACTGGCTTAGATGTGTGTCAGTATTTGTATATGTCACAATCGCTATTTATTTCATGCATTATTTTGCACAATGCAGCCACACAACAAACCTTATTCAAGCGTAAATAATCTTGAATGATACATTCACCAACCAAAAACAACTCAATTACTACCAACAATATCGTTAGTGTGCCATACTGACTAACGTCGGCGGCGTGGAATTTTTTAAAGCGAACTTGATTGAATTTAACTTCAATATTTTTTGCGGCGCATCTGATGACATCTCGCGGCGCACTGGTGTGCCGCGGCGCATAGGTTGGGAACCACTGTTTTAACCCTTTGAGGGATAATGTAGCACATATGTTACATGATTGTTAATTGTTATATCATTATGACGTAACAACCATTTTTCTGAAATTCATTGTAATTTTGTTGTTTCCAAACAATAAAGGAATTGCCTCAAATTTAATGAATTAGAATCTTATGATCCTTGAAGGGTTAAGGTAATTACTGGGTGCCTGCATTTGATTGATGGTAATAATCTTCTTACTACAGCCGCGAATAGAAACGCATATGTCTAACCAATGGTTTCCTTACTTTTTCTCTCTGCGCAGCATCAGACAGTTTTTACTGTTGCTGCAAACCATTTGCTTTTAGCAAACCTTTTTTTAGCAAAGCCCATGCTCAGTTCGCTGGTCTTCTAGTAGTCTGGGCCACAACGACTGGTAGGCTGTTTGGCATCGCCACCTGTTTGCCACGTAATGATGCCGCTATCTTTTCAAAATACACAACTAGCAAAATGCGCGCTTGTTCTCTACACCAGAGGTTTCCTAACCGGAGTTCGTGGCTTCGTCTTGATCAGTCAATCAATTAACGTTTGTCCCGGTTAGCGAAACGTCTCGAAAATTTACTTTAGCGAAATAATGAAAAGTAACTTTAGTCTGACGATGAATCGGACCGCGAGTGACACAATCGGGGCAGTAATACAAGTGCTAATTTTTTTTAGAGGACAGCTTCATTTTCTTTTGTGTACGTATTTTGATTAATATTATTGGAAATGAGTCGGGTGACAAAAGTAATGTCACATATGTTTGGGGTCCGTGAAAAAGCAAATCCGCGAAAAGGGGTTCGCAAAGCAGCAGATTCGCAAAAAACGAGTCCACGAAGCAAAGTTTGGGAACCTCTGCTCTACACTATTTCTTTTGCTCTGAGCGCCCAGCCGTAAAGTTGTGGATATCACATTTAAAAGTTGATTTGTGGCACAGAATTTAAAAATTGCAGAAAGTAGAGTATTTATTCTCGAAGCTTCTCGTCTGGCACTTTTTAAGAGAATCCGTCAGAAATAGAGTGATAAACACAATAGTAAACATTTGTCCGGTAAAGAATAGCGAAATTGGTACTTATGACACCATAATAATTTCATTGTTGTTTTTACTAAAATATTTTGAAACAGGGAGTTTAAACTTGGGAGCGCACCCCCTAGGGAGTAAAAGGTGGACAGAAGGCGCGAGGTCATGGCGCCATGTTTCCTCAATGAAACATTTGAAAAAATTTGTCAAAGTCAGTATTTTGAAAAATTGATTTTACACAAGGCTTTATGCTGTTTTGAAAATCAAATAATGGACGCTTTGAAAAAATTGATCTTAAAAAAAGAGATATATTCATGCTGGTTTGAAGAAAAAATGTAGGAAAATGAAAACTGCCGAGAAAAATCATTTAGAGAAAAGTAGAGCTTTTTGACGCGGTCGTGAGGTAGGCGTCACAAAAAGATTAAAAGCTCTTGTTCCAGAACAATTAGAATGTACTTCATTTAAAATATAGCAAAAGAAAATGATTTTGGGTAGAGGGAAACTTTTCTTCCCTATTATTATCAGCCAAACAAATACAATAAGCAGTTACTTTATTTAACATAATCGAAGTAAATAACAAAACGAACACCGAAGCTTTTCGTCAAGGCAATACAAATCTGAAATTTTGCAGGTAAATTTAAATTTTACAGAACTGAATATTTTTAACGAGAGAGCTCGCAGCACTTGGAGTGGAATTGCTTCTCCACGTGTTCATTGAGAAGTGCAGTGTTAAAACAATACCACTCTCGTTATAAGTATTCAGTTTGGTGAAATTTAAATTTATCTTTGAATTCAGATTTATATTGTCCTGACGAACTCCCAGAGAGGATACAAAAAGCTTCGATGTTTTTTTGGTTCGTTTAGAAGCGTTAGCTTTATTATGTTAAATAAAGCAGCCTACTGCTCATTGTATTAATTTGGCTGATGAAAATATGGACCTAAAGAAAAGTGATCCCAAAACTTCAGACAAACTGTCACAATTGGCGGATCAGAATTTTGCAGCACGAAATCAAAAGCCATCAAATAAAAGGAGGGGGGCAACGATGACAGCACGAGAACTGGTGCTGAGAGCCGTCCTGATGGATTACTTGGTACATGTATCGTGAGTTGTTTTATCTGTAATTGAATTGGTTACTGTGCGATTGACTCCCACGTCAAACCGGAAGAAGGGCGTAACGGATACAGCAAACTTTTGGACGTATAATGACTTGTTACTTATGCAGTGAGACAAGATATGAAAGAAGATACTGCTGGAGTTTACCTCGTTCTCAAGTTGTACCTCGGGCCGGAAGTAGGGCTGTTAAACCTGCTTCACAACCATATCAAGTTGGATGTGCCATACAGGTTGAAAAAAGTATAGCAATGCCAAAGTCGAACATGGTGAACATTTAAAACTGAAGCCTGGAAAAAACTGAAGTGGAACATAATGGTGCTTGTATCAGTGTTAAAGACAATGTTTGCCTGTTGGAACTGCGTACGTCAAAAAAACAAAGTTAAGGTTCTTTGTGATACAGATTATAATGGTGACATTGCAGGAAAGAAATTCATTAACGAAGAATATTTTACAGGTAGCCTGGGTTATACAATGGCTCTTGATTATTACAAGAAGAGAACATTGCCAAAATTATAGCGGATACACCGTAATTTACGGAAGTGATTCAGGCTATATATTTGCGGGATCCACAGTTTATTGTTTTTTGGAAATATTCCTAGAACACATGTCCGCAAACTTTAGAAATGAAACTATGTTAAGTTTTTGAATCGTAGATTCTTGAGAACAATTGAGTCGGTGTGATTTCAAACTTATGAATAGTAAAATGTTGAATTTAACTATAAAAATATTTGCTACGCCCTTTACAGGCAAAAAAGCAGAGAGCCAATTCTCTCCCAATACGCTGCTCAAGTCTGCATTAATGATATAAGCTCCAGGATATTTAACAACACTCAGAAGCATGTCAATGTCGTAAACTCCATGAAAAAGTTTTTGTACAAGGATCAGTTTGCAATATTTTTTAAATTTGTACTGTAGAGTAGTCATGCCAAATGATTAACAAGTCTGTTTCTGGCTTTATCAATGTGCAGTAGATTTTCACACTCATATCAAAAAACAATCACATTTAATGTTGTGCACGAAGAGTGCTAAGGTGCAGCTATAAAGGTACTTCCCATTTTTTACCAACTCAAAATGAGAACAAACCGCATCGAGATCAGAGGTTAAACCGAAAGTGTACAAAGTATCTTCTCTAATATATGTCTCAAAAAATGAGGTTTTTAGAGCAGTAAAAGTACTGTCTAGAAACAACAAAACATATGAAGAAAGTTCTAATCGATCGATTTTGGTTGAATTAATTTAAACAGAAATAAACAAAGAAATCAATTGGATGCCCACGTAGAGCTTCGTCTTTCGCGGACTTCGTGGCAGCCACGTTTAAAATTTTTTGTTATAAACGCTGAGATCCACTGAGTTAAAACGACTTTGTGCTAATTGCAAAACCCCTCTAAGCAAGCCAAATAATTACGAGACACAATAATAAAAAAGCGCAAGAAATGTACGGTTAATGCTAACATTATGTATTTACCAATTTTTTTGATGAAACGTAGCCGAGATGCAGCATTTTTACTGTTAACTATTAAAACAATATTTTGTTGTTATGTCAGGCTTTAATAAAACGTTTAATGAGTTTTGTCAGTAAGGCATGCATGCCAAACAAACAAAACTGGGTGGTTTTGTGGACAGGCAATAAACTTACGCGTGCTGTTACCGGTCCGCGAACCCGCGTTAAAAGTCGCGAGCTTTAGAAATAAGCTACTAAAGGGGACTGAGTTACGTATCACATGGTGTCAGCAAAACTAATTGCTTAAGATGTGGTTGTGACTACAAACGTCAGAAACTTAAGCATTAATGCACAGAAACTTAAATATGCTTCAGTTTTTGACGTTTGTGATCACAGGCACATCTCAAGCATGAGTTTTGCTGATAGCATGTGATACGCAGCAGCAGTGAAATACTTCCAGGTGGTACGTCGACTGAAAATAGGGTGGAAATTGCTACTCTAATGAAATGCATGCTTTGAAGACTGAATATCTCAATGAACTGAAACATCTAAAGTTTTTTAACATGTTTTAAGTCATTTGTAGACCTTTGCTAATATTTTTTTTTATTGTCAAAGCTTTTTCTTGATTAAAAACAGCAGCGATTGTTTTAGATACAATATTCTGTCTATTAGATTTCTGTATTGTTTAAACATATTCTAATGCATAGTGACGCAAAGCAAGTGACTGATAAAATTGTAAACATATTTATTGAAAATCTAAACGTTTTCGTCAATTTATTTTGTTCTCCTCAGACAAATTATTTTGATCTTTACTGTAGCAGCAAAAGAAAATATGTATTAAAAATACTTTAAAAAAGATCAAGAATGTTCTTTGAGTACAAAATGCATTGCCGAAAACGTTTGGCCAGGGGTGCTCAAGTGCGGCATGCGCAAGATGCTTTTGGGGCAGTGACTAGTGACATGAAAATTGTTTGCAATAAAATGTAGGTTTAGAAAGTTGATCCGGACAAAATATAGTCTAAATGTGTGATCATTGGAAGTTCTATCTAATTTAGTTTTGATCTTTTCTTTAAAAAAGAATTTTCTAAGCAAAATTAAACTTCAAAAAATTTAATCTCCAAAGAAGAAAAAGGAGTGCACCTCCAGCTTCAAAAGAAAATTTCATTTCAATTTGAATTTTAAAAAATGGTAGTCATCAATTCAAAACTGACTTTAATCGTCAGGTATTTTTCCGTTTCAGATATGGCAACCCGCAGACAAGGCTAAACCCCTTTAAATTTTCCTTTTTGCTGCCTGTCAAGATTTCAGGTTAGTGAAATGTGGCCCGAACCGCAAAAGCTTTGGGGACTCTCGGATATATTTTCCATAGTTATGGTTACAAATTTATCGGTGATTTACTTTGCAACCTTAGGCTTAAAAAAAGAAAATCTATGCCAAAGTTTTCGTCTGATACATTCAATACATTTCAAAACTATTTTAAGTCACAATCTATATTAATTATATGGCAATGCTGCTCGGAACTTCTTTAGGTAGAAGGTAGATGTATTGCTTCACTTCTTCAAGTTTGGAGTTTCGTTCTTCGAAAGCTTTTTGAAGTTCCTTGAGCTCGCTATGGAAAGTGCTTTGTATATCATGAATAGATTCCTCCGTAAAAAATCTGTGAGGAAAGTGTCCGATGAACACCTGTGTATATTGAAAAAGTAATAATAATAAAATTACAGACATGCTTGACAGAAAGTGAACTTATCTTCGAGCAAGTTTAATAATTTTTGAGCTTAATCGTCGACAACGCATGCTGTTCACACTAATAGAACTTCAACTGCTATGAACCCTAGTTTTGGTCACACAATAGTGAAGTTGTAGACTAGGCGTTATTGTCAAGTCTCTGTTGATCATAAATTATTAGACTTTGTCACGAATAAGTAAATTTTCGCTAAATAGAATAGTTTTTATGTATGTACAGTTATTGTAATCTCTTGTTTTGTTTTGCAGTGATCGTTTTACTTGTAAATCTGAATTGTTTGTAGCCCTAACTTGCTTAACTGTTTTCAAGAAAAGACCTTTTTCTTTCGGTTTATAAATAGATTTGCAACTCACAAGCCTTTCTGACGTCACAATAGGTGTCTACATGACTTTGTTTTCCAGCGTATTCTTGTGATTCTTGCTTCTTCTCGAAGATTTTCCTTTTTATTATTATTATTTCCGATTACGTAATTTATTAACGGTGTTTTTCCTACGTCACGTGATGTTCTAGCAATTTCTAGGTTATCTTCCAGTCGTATATATACGGCGGCAAGATTTCTTTGATTGATTCATTCATTCGAAGATTGAGTAGTTAATCAGAGTAGAGTAGAAATTAGTGTTGAACAAGGTGTTGTTGTGTGGTGATTGTTGTGACAGGAATCAAGCGATTATTTTGGTGACTTAGTTTTAATTAGTCTCTAATATTTAATTATTGAAGTGCTTTAGTTCTGTGTTTTGGCAAGCGAAGAAATTCGAAGTTATAAAGTGGTTTGCGAATATATTGTTCTGTTCTCGATCGAGAAGTGCGAGGGTTAAAGTATCTTAGTGGAAGCCAATCTTTTCCTAGCCATTAAGTTGCAACCAAACTTAATTATTCAAGCCATACTGCAAATCGCTTCAATTTAAGAAGTAAATTGAAATTAAAATAGAATCAAAAAACTCTATTGCAAAACGCGACAGACTTAAACACCAACAGATTGATTAGTTGGAATTTACTTCTTGAGTTATAACGAGTTTTATATTTAGCTCAAAGTTCTGATTTAAAACAATTAGCATAATGTCAAGTTCACGGTCCATATTTAGATTCCAATGTTGGGGAAACTCGAGTCAATAACTCGATTGGAGCTTTTGTAAAAAAGAGACTCGACTTCACTCGCGTCATTTGCACAAAATGACTCGACTCGGGACTCGACGCTTGTCACTCTAGACTCGAATACTATGACTAGATACTTGAGTCAAGTCTCGATACTTGAGTCAAGACTCGACTGATTAGCTGATAATGAAACTGCTGTACTTGCATGAAAAGAACTTTTATCACCGCAAGTTTGATTTCTTAAAAATGCTATCTTGAAAATTTTTGCGTTTCAAAATAATTTTATATAATTTAGGAATGGATGCAGCCTCACATTCAGAATCCATAAAACGATACTGCATAGCAACAATATACCACTTTTCATCGTCAATAGTTTAATTGCATATTTACATACACTCCAAGCTGAACATTTTTGGTTTACATCAAGTCCTTGTCAAAACATCTATCTTATCAAGTATTAGAACTTGATTATGATATAGAACTAAAACTTCAAAATATCAATATAGGCTTAGGCCTTACACCACCTCAGCAAGTAAGATTATAAATAGAAATTTGAGATCACAGCAACATACATTGGTAACCAAGTACTATGGATTGTGCCGAATAAGACAAGTCATTACAAATCAACGACTAAATGATAACAAATAAATGAAATGAAATAGTGGCAAATACCAATTTAGATAACCGTTGTCATAAAACAAAAATCTCAATATTTTTATTTTGATGTAAAAAAATCAGCCTAGATATGTTTTTGTAAAATCTATAAGATGGTTTTCCCAGGTAAAGTACGTCAAGCAGGGTAATTTTTCGCTTGCAAGTACATTGTCACTTTGAGTAGAATAGGTTAACACAGAGAAGCAATTCGTTTTTCTATTTTAAAATAGCCACTCATGCACGTTCATTTACAACGAAAAGTTATTCCAGCAAATCAATGGCGTAGCTATGGGTTCACCACCATTGGGCCCCACAATGGCCAATTTCTTTTCTTCGCAGACCTTGAAACTCGACTTTTTCAACAGACTTTAAATTTCTCCCCTAAATTATATGACAGATATGTCAATGATATTTTCCCAGTATTTGATAAGGAATGTGCCTGTGCTGAGTTTCTTAATTTATTGAACTCCAACGAAAAGTTTTTTACATCAAAATAAAAATATTGAGATCTTTGTTTTATGACAACGGTTATCCAAATTGGTTTTTTGATAAAGTTTGATCATCCCTCATACTACCCAAAGTGACAATGTACCTGCAAGCGAAAAATTATCCTGTTTGACGTACTTTATGTTGGAAAACCATCTTATAGATTTTATAAAAACATATCGAGGTTGATTTTGAAAGTGTCTGATGTCAAAGTTAGACCCATTTATAGAACATTTAAAGTTGGAAATAATTTTCAATTAAAATTTCATACTCCTTTACCTTTTGAATCAAATGTCGTGTATCTATTTACATGCCTGTGTGTTCCGGTAAGACATACAACGATATGTTAGACGCTTGGTCACCAGGGCCAGAGGACATTTGAATCACAATAAGAGTAGAAAAAGTGCCATTAAGGATTATTTGCAACAATGTGAATCTTTTTCTAAAAGTGAATTTAATATTCACTCGTCCTTTACTGTTTTAAAAAAATGTTTATCTAATTATGACACAAAAATTCATGAAGCTCTGTTAATTAAACAAATTCATGAAGCTCTGTTATTCGGTCACACTTTATCAATTAATCGTATTTGCCACTATTTCATTTCATTTATTTGTTATCATTTAGTCGTTGATTTGTCATGACTTGTCTTATTCGGCACAATCCATAGTACTTGGTTACCAATGTATGTTGCTGTGATCTCAAATTTCTATTTATAATCTTACTTGCTGAGGTGGTGTAAGGCCTAAGCCTATATTGATATTTTGAAGTTTTAGTTCTATATCATAATCAAGTTCTAATACTTGATAAGATAGATGTTTTGACAAGGACTTGATGTAAACCAAAAATGTTCAGCTTGGAGTGCATGTAAATATGCAATTAAACTATTGACGATAAAAAGTGGTATTTTGTAGCAGTGTAATAATTTTTTACTCACTGGCAACCAGGGGCGTACAGAGGGGGCTCTTGAGCACGCGCCTTCTCAGGAAAAAGTTAATATTATTTTTAGTCATTATGCATGTAACGGTACAAACAAAAATCAGTTCTACACTGACAGAATTAGTTTAAATGTTTAAGGTCTCGAGTAGAATTACTTATTTCATGTTGTTGGCAATTTCGTTTGGTAGATCCCTCAGCGTTTACTGATAAAAATAAAACTTTAATCAAATTTTCCTGAGTAATTGTTAGCCCACTAAGTTATATGACAAGCAAGGCAATTCGGTAATGATGTATGGGGGAGCAATAAGAATTACCGGTAGAATCTTTTTAGATCGTAAAATTTAATTGATGTGCTCTTTGAAAATCTTGTTGTGAAGCTGCAGCGCATCTGTTGTACGTGTAAAAACGAAAGCTCTATATATCTTCTTAGTTGTACCAGAGACGTAAGTTAAAAAATTAGAAACAAAAATTACAATAAAATAGTTCTGGAAAGCACTAACATCGCGTATATTTGAGTATAATTTTGCATAATTTTTCCATGAGTTATATCCCTGGACGCCCTTAAGATATTTGTGCCTTCGGCACTCACAAAGTGAAAATGTGCCGAAAGGACGTTTTTGCTCTCCCGCAAAAAATTTCTCTACACGCCTCTGCTAGCAAATCTGGTATTGAATCAAAATCTAGCAAATCACTTTCATTGTGCTGTACTGCAATTCTGTAAGGTCTTTGCTGTATGGTTTTGCATCTAGCACGAGGTATATGTAGGCTCATAACAGCGTTCCTAACTTTTTTGAAATTCATTTTTAAACTACAAATCTGTAACCTTTTTAGCCAGCTGTAGGTAGCAAAGCAGTAGACGTGTTTTGCTAATACCGACAGAGCATTAAAAACGAGCTTTAAACTGTTGAGGTGAGAGCTTAGACCAGCCTAGCTTAGGAGCCAAAAATTTTAATTCACCATAAAGTGTTAAAAGAATCGATTGCAACCTTTAAAAAATCACAGGAAACTAAACACTGACAGTGAGCATTGGAAAAGTTCGAGTCGATTCGAATCATGGTAAAAAAGACTCAAATTGACCCGAGTCTTTTGAACGAAATGGCTCGACTCGACTCGAGACTCGAACTCAAGCGATTCGTTTCCAACACTGTTATAAACATCTATTTTTGTTTTATTCTCTGTCATCAAGATATACTAACTTATTATAAAATTTGGCAAGGCTGCTCACTTTCACAAATATTTCTACAGGATGTTTGTATGACCAAGGTTAATTATTCTGACAATAAATTACGGATATTACTGAAGCTGCTTTTTGAGTTCACAGAAACTTCTTAAAATTTTATAATTAGCCATTGAAGTGTTATGTTTGAATGGTAGGTGTAAAGGTATTGGCTGGAAAGCCATACTGCAAGCTAAGCTTAGCTTTAATAATAATGTAACAAGTGACGAATGAATGGATTTGGCGCACACGTTAGTCTGGTTGTTTAAAATATTGATTAGTTTTCTCCATTTGCAACTCAGAAGTAAGATAAACCAAATTCAACATCATCCTTATTACCAATACTTATTGATCAACTTCTCACAAATGATAATGTAGTGCATGCAGTTGCGAATATTTTGCGACCAGCTAGTTTTAACCCTTACGGAGCTCATCAAGTAAACGAATATTAAGATACCGTCCACCAACAATAAGCTATAAAAACGTTGATACCAATCAGCAATGAAACTGGAAGTGCAACATACATATTGTGGGATTTTGAAAAATTGTGATTCTGCAAAAGATCCTACAAAGCTCAACAGCATTGCAGTTTTCGGAAAAATTTTGCATAACTTCGCAATATCGACGCTATGTCGCAGTGGTTAGAGCGTCCGCTTCGCAGTCGGTAGACTTGGGGTTCATTCCCCTTGTCGAGTCATACCGAAAGACTTTAAAAAATAGTATCTATAGCTTCCCTGGTTGGCGCTCGGTATTTATGGGAGATTGTGGAGAACAAGCCGGCAAGTTCGCTTGTTGTGTCCTTGGGCAAGGCACTTAACGGGACGCCCCACCTTTATGTGGAAGACAGGTGACCCGGAAAGAGCAACTCCCAAGCGAGTACGGACTTACAGTCCAAAACATAGCGATACATCGCTTTCTCGTGAATGGAAGATAAATATGGCCAAAAAAATATGCATGATGTACTTCCAGTTTCATTAGTCATTGGTATCAATGTTTATACAGCCTATTATCAGTAAACGGCATCCTAATATTCGCTCGCTTGATGAGCTTCATAAGGGCAAACCTAGCTTGTTGCAAATCATTCGCAACTTCGTACAGTACATTATTATTTGTAAGGGGTTGTTTAATAAATAATCATTTCTGCCTTTGATACAATCCGCCTTTATTGGTTCGATTACCTTGTTGGGTGTGTTATGAAACATGATTTTGGCATTTTATACCAGCTATTCGTTGAATCAATATCACCCAGGTCGATCTCGTGCTATGGGCTTCCCTTTTTTTCCTCAAGTTTATTAGCATTTTTAACTGCTGGCATCATATCAAATCGATTACAAGTTTTTTTGTTGTCGTTTTACCGTTGTAGCTGGTGATAACATCCCTAAAACAATGCCAGTTAAAGTTGGCCGTGAGCTAGAAAAGTTTAGGAAACACTGTTCTGGATGACAGTTTCCAATAATGCTTATGAAAAGCCGAAACATGTTGAGTGTTAGTGTGACTTTAGTTTATAGTTCTATATTTTGTTTTAAAAAACCTCGAGGTTTTAAACATCATGATCGTGACCTTATTTTTGGATATTGACAGTTATCTTCTTTTTCAAAATTTACTTTTTGTTTTGTTCTAATCTGGAGTTATAGCGTCGTAAATCCATGACAAGTGGTAAGAGGGTTGAACGCTAAGAACCGAAGCTCCACTCAAGAACCTCATCTCAAACATGTTAAAAGTCTTCACCTTAAAATTAGCAAACAAACCTCATTGTTAAGGCCAGATTAACCGACTGTTGTTGCGTAGAAAAAATTCTCACCGCGGCCTTAATAAATTTTGAGCAGTAATTTCAAAATATTATTTTAAGCTGTGTCTACATTAGTTTTTAAGATATAACGAACACATGTTGTCTAATAGGTTCGATTAGGGTCTATCATTAAATCTTATGTGACTAAATATTCGAAAATCCATGAACCATAATGGTTAAATATAGGTTGGTAACCAAATGCTTTATCTCTGTTAAAACATAGAGAGCAGAGTGTAACGTTAGGCAGTGGAATATGACTACATCATGGTACACACAAACACTATGAATTATTGCACACTTAGTAGTTGTTGTCGTTGGTTTATCCCATCTCTTCCTCGGGATGGAGGTATGGCACAAACAGCAATCCAGGTTCACGCCATCAACCTAATTGAATTAGGCCAGGGGAAAAGTGGCAGCCCATTGCGAACCAGACATGGATGCAAACTGCCGACTGGTAGCCCCACCACCAACAAGGCGGACTGCCATTGGTGGGTACCCAAAAATCGCCTCGTACGACATGCTGGGTGAGCAGCTTCACTATTCTAACCCGGTGAAGCACGGGTTTGCACACTTAGTCGTCTTCATTATTTAGAAACTTTCAAACAAAAATTATAATTAGATAGTGACTAGTTGTTTACGAATTTATTATCATGAAATGGAAAAGTTGTCAACTAAATTAAGCATAAAATCCTTTTGCCATTACTTGCCCGGTGCCCATCGAAGGGACTGCTTTAGCGCATTTGCCACTTTGTGAATCCGGCCCTGCTTACAATTCAAGTGGATCAATTACAATTACAAAAGTCTCCATACAGTGCAAGTTATATCTTAAAAGACTCTCCATTTGAGATAAATCTACAACGACAATCCCTTCATTTAAAATGATTGGTGGAAAATCGCTAGTGAAAATTACTGATGGGATGCATCTTCCAATCGAACTCTGGATTTACACTTTTGTCTAGCCACGTGGGTAGGCTCATCCACCCAGTTTTCTTAGGCTAAGGATCAGGAATGCGTTTTCATACATTTTTAGTCTACGCCCCATCTCCTTCTAATCAATCTGCGATACATCGTAGAAAAAAATGAAAATAAGCCTATAAAAGAAAAGCTTTTATAAAACTGCCGTCTGCAGAAAATGTGTAGAGTGAGAGAAGATTTCACGTATAAGAAGATAAATTACCCTTTGGCGAATGTTCACTATTGGTCGAAAATCTTTTTCAAAAAAAGCGTGTTTGATTTAGTTAGTTCTTGCTACCAAACAATTTCTAAATTCGGTCTTGTTTTTGAGCAAGTCGTAGTTTTCAATTGATTTTAAGCGAAGTTTAATATTAGATACTATACTTTGTGGCAGTATTCCCAGCTTTCCGTATGTAATGAGACATTTGATGGTTAGCTGAGTTTGATTTGTTAGCTTAAATACATCTTACCTCGTTAGGAGAAAATTGAGAAAGAGCATAGGTAATTGCAATAGCTGCTGTTGCTTGGTCGCGATCTGGCAAACTATTCATTATTCTCTCTTCTGTAGCCTTTAAACAAACAAGTATTGCTTCACACGGCACAGTTCTTTGTGTCTTCTACCTGTCCTTACCTCTCCTTTTTTGTGAGGTTCTAGACGCATGCATGTGGGTGAGTTTGGACAGAACTGATAAGTTTCAAACTGACCAAAATTGACAGCAGCATGCTGGGCAGAGCTGGTGAATATAATGGTCACACAAATCTCAATCTAAAACAAAAAAATCACAAAACCTATGACGTAAGCTGTTTACAAATACATTTACATTTTGTACCAACATTAAGTTGTGGTGTGGTGGCTTAGCCAAATTAACGAATACTGACAGAGTATGAACCCATGCCCTAGAGGAAAAACGAAAGAAGTGGAAGAACTCCAGAGTAGTCATTAAACCGGATCAACTTTTGTCTTTTTGCTTTTGGTAGTAATCAAAATCTTACAATACAGTCGTAGCTTAGACTAGTGCTTGCCAACGGGGTGTGTAGTACGGGTGTAGCAGAATTTTGCAAGGGAATTCAAGCGTGATGGGGTGTATCAGTTCTCAAAAAGAAAACATTTTTTTGATATCACTCAAAAAGAAAGGAATTTTTAAATAGAAGATCGTTTTTGAACGATCAACTTCAAAATGATGAGCAGCCATCGCAAAAAAGCTGTTTAAATTTAATTTACGTTTTCATCTATTTTATCTCTAGAAGCCCCGTCCGGTTATTTCGACCGGTTTTGGATTTGGGCTTTTCGTATTATTCGTGTTTGTACTATTTGCTTTGTTATACAGTGGTGAGTCTTCCTAACTTTTATTGTAGTTTTTGTAGCAGTAAAAATTTTTCTTTTAGCAATTCTGTGAATGGAGCATTCACACATCTCTACTATAAAGCGCAATTCTCTCTGCGTGTATGTGTGTGTGTTTTAAATCCTCCAAAACTGCTGGATGTACGAGCATCACTTTTCTGAATGGTTTGATATACTTTTCTGATTGGAAGGTAGAACATCCTTGCGGGAAACAGGCAGCATGCGCTTTGACGTAAAGACCAAGTGGGCGTTGACGGAACCATAGCAGCTTTCCATGGCGGTTAAGATCGTGCAAACGAAACGATACGGAACCGGATTGTGACTCTGGCATTGGTCAGCATCTTTTTCATAATGATCAATGTGCATTAAACTATGACAACAAGCGGTTTTCAATCCTCGTTTTCAGTTTGTTTGCATTCTCAAATACTTTCGACAATCGCGGCGTTTTTATTTGGCCTCCTGCTGCGCTTTTTTTAGCATTTCGCTATGGCGAAATCTTTCTTTGAAGCGCTTTACAATACTAGCGCTATCACTGGCTTGTCTTGATTGCCTAAACGTCTGAACTCTAAATTAATCCAATAAAACGCTTACTCACTCTAGCTTTTCCCTTTTGATGCGATACCGCCACTGATGAGAGTGTCGCGAAAAGCTTATGGCTCAAACAGCTTTTTTCAAAGCTATATTAAAATTTTACTTCTTTAGCATCTCATATGACATCATATTTAATAATTATTTGTAAAATTTACTTTCTTAATTTACTCAAAAAGTAGTCATTACGGAAACACGATTAAACGGTTTTTCGGGAGATATTAATAAGGTGTTTTTGATAAAAAACTTTTTATAACAATTTAAGCTCAATTGACAATGCAACAGCAGATTCTGTTTTTAAGCATTTTAAGCATACTTCTTCGCTTTTATTCTGCTCGCTTTTAAACTCACTCCATGTTGTCATAATACGTGTACTACGATCAGAGACGTAGCAGCCGCCCCCCAAACTCCCCAATTGGGGGGGGGCCAGGCCAACTTTGGGGGCCCAAGTTAGTCTGAAATTGCTTTTTGGCTACGTGACTATTTTCAGTTCAGCAGACTTGTTTACAACCGATTTAAACTGTAGGAAGAAATTGGCTTGTGACATCATAAGTGAATGCAACGTCATTTTATCTCGCAGAATCTAGAATATTTCGATTGATTTTCTGGTAGAATCTTAAATATTCGATTGACGTAACAATGCCGTTGTTACGCAACAATCATAGAATGGTCTGGAATTCTGTTTGGCTATAAATACCGGGACAATATATATACACTGCAGAGTGCAGATAAAGTATTTTATTGACATTGTATAGAATGAAACCTTCAAAAAGTGGTGCTCAAAAGAGAAAAGAAGCAGCCACTGCTCGAGATGCTGTAGCGAAATTGCCCAAGATGACAGATTTTTTCAAGATTACTGAGCAGAGTAGACCTGGCACTAGTACCGAGAGGGATGAAGAAAACTATAGTGTACAAGAAAAAGAAGACTATGACGATCAGCATCAAAGTGATTGTGAATTTCCAGAAAATGTAAGTTGTGATTTACCTGCCAATACGCAACCTTCAATATCAAAAATATCTGAATCTCAATTTACCCCTATCCCTGATGACCCATGTAAATGGCCTGAAAGTATTTCTGATGCTCAACGATGTGATATAGTAAAGCGTGGACCACATCAACTAATAATGAATTTTCCATATAATAACACAACTCCAAGGCGACGTTTTTCCTCCAACCATTATAAACGTGTGTTACCTAATGGTGAAAGTGTTTCACGGTCGTGGCTAGTTTATTCTGGGGAATCAGATCAAGTTTTTTGCTTTTGTTGTAAGCTATTTGGAAAAACACTAAGCCCCTTTTGTAGTGGTATAAATACATGGGAGGGTTTTTCGAAAAAACTGAAAGACCATGAAAACGGCATTTCCCACCAAGAATGCTGCAGTCAATGGATGTTGCTAGCTGAAGGGATAAGAAATTCATCCACCATCGACAAACGCGAGATGAATATTTTTTTCAATGAAAGACGTTTTTGGAGAAATGTTTTATAGAGACTTATCGACATTGCCTTGTTTCTATCGGAAAGGAATCTTGCTTTTAGGGGATCTGAAGAAGTCTTAGGATCTCCTCACAATGGAAATTTTCTGGGTATATTTGAGCTTTTGGCAAGAAGAGATCCGATCCTAAAAGAGCTTCAAGACAGAATCAAGAATAAAAACACTAAAGATCACTATTTGAGTCCTACCATACAAAATGAACTAATTGAATTGCTAGCGACAGAAGTTGAAAAAGAAAATTTACAGCAATTGAAATTGGCAAAATATTTTTCTATAATTTTGGACTGCACTCCAGATATGTCACATCATGAACAAATGTCTGTCATTCTCCGTTATGTACTATGTAATGAAGAAGCTGCTGTTGTTAAAGAAACATTTTTTGGCTACTTGAGAATAAGTGACAGTACTGGGAAAGGCTTGTTGGACGCTTTCTTAGAAAAAGCGACCGAACTGCAACTCGAATTGTCTGATTGTCGAGGTCAGTCATATGATAATGGTGCTAACATGAAAGGAAAACATTCTGGGGTCCAAGCAAGAATGCTAGACATCAATCCCAAAGCTGTTTACGTGCCCTGTGCAAACCATACCCTTAACTTAGTTGTTGTTGACAGTGCTAATTGATCGACGGAAGCATTGACATTTTTTGGAGTACTTACAAGGTTGTATGTGCTGTTTTCTTCCTCTGCTCAGCGTTGGGAAATTTTGAAGAAACATGTGGAGCTGTCCATAAAGTCACAATCTGATACTCGTTGGGAAAGCAGAATTAAATGCATCAAACCTCTTCGATACAATTTAAAAGAGGTGTTGCTGGCACTGAAAGACTTGGAAGCCATTTCCATAGAAAGAAAAGATGGAAGAGCTGCCTCAGAAACAAAATCGTTGATAGCTCATTTATCAAACTGGAGTTTTCTTTTGTCGGTGTTTATTTGGTATGATATCCTATTCCAAGTCAATAAATCAAGCAAGATTCTTCAATCGTATGGAGTCTCCCTTCATACAATGGAAACGGAAATCCAGGCAACTGAAAAGTTTTTGCAAAACTATCGCACAACGGGTTATGACAGTGCCGCAACATCTGCTGTTGAAATAGCACAGGAATTGGATATTGATCCTTCTTTTCCTCCGTCAAGAAGTGGAAAGAAAAGAAGATTGTTTGATTACCAAGGTGAAGAGGAACAACGAGCTACTCCTGAACTAAAATTTAAAAGCAACTTTTTCTATCCATTAGTAGACCAGGCTATTATGTCAATAAAGGAGCGCTTTAATTTGTTACGTGAGGTTTCTTCCGCCTTTTCGTTTTTGTACACACGAGACAAACTTTTGCTTGTGCAACAAGAAAATGCTCTTCTTACTTGCTGTAAAGAGTTCCAAAAAAAGTTCGGTGACATTGATTCTGATGAAATGAGGGCTGAGCTACAGCGGTTTGTTTTAATTTTACAAAAAAAACGCAATCTCAAAACGGCTCAAGACTTTCTGAACTATCTTCTAAAGACTCATTTATTTGAATTGTATCCGAATGTGTACATCGCACTTCGAATCTTACTAACTTGCCCCGTGACTGTTGTCAGCGCTGAAAGAAGCTTCAGCAAATTGAAACTGATCAAAACTTTTAATAGAACGTCTATGACAGACAGTAGACTATCTTCATTAGCCATGTTGTCAATCGAAAATGACTGCGCCCGATCTCTTGATTATGACAATGTCATAACAGCATTTGCGAACAAAAAGGTTCGCTCCAGACTATTTAAATGATACTGTGTTTTTATAAGTTTTTCATGTTTTTCAGTGTCATTGCTTTCGTTTCGCAGTGTCTGCATAAATGTCCTACTGAACTCTGGCATCGGTGCCGAATTTTTTATGACTTGCACCTTCGGTATCGGCATGCTTTATTCTGACATTAGCCTGTTTACTTATGTACAAATTGTGGTGTATTTTCTTAATGCAGCTTTTCAATTTTACACCTCTAAAGTGATATGACCTGTGCGCAGGGGCTCTTGCGCTTACTTTGGGGGGGGGCCGAAGTTGGAGTGCTACGGGACTGACTACGATCAACACAATCTTTTCCTAACAGAGATCATAATGGGATGATTTCTTCAAAAGATGCGAATTCATTTTTGCAAAATCAGTTTATTTGAAAACTGATTTGTGACCTCATTTCTCAACCGAATTTCAAAACTATTGAACAAAATGAAGGTAATTTCAGGCGATTCCCGATAATATTTGATTTGTATCTTTACTGTTGGTTTTTATGCTAAAAAATGAAACTTTGACACCTGTAGAGTAACCTTTACCTCTCTTCAAAAGTGGTAAGCTGAGTAAAAAGAAGTAAGTATAATATCAAAAGGTTGCGGTAAGGTTATAAAAATAAGTGTCACTTGAAAGCTTGCGATATTTACTTTCTAGCAATATCTAACTCTAATTAGTTAGAGCTTAGGATTAGTTTATAATGGCCAATCAGAAATTGATTGCCATAAATAGTTTTAGTTAAAACATTTTCCTATTAGACCTAAGCAACCAGCAATTTTTGTAAAAAGTTAGTTCTTTGGTACGTTTTAAATATTTTTCATTGAAAGCATGCTTCTTTGCTATTAATTACAGTATCTAAATTTTCAAAAAGATTTTTCTCAAAACGAAGACTCTAAAGACTTCAAAATGTAGCCTACCCATCAAAGTTGCTTACAATTTTGGTGCCTGGGCTTCACCCACATGCGCAATTTTTAGAAAAACTAGGTCTGGTCATATATTTTCTCCTTTCTTTTCAAAGCCATAGTTCTTTGGCATTATCTATTAAACATTTCGAAAAGATTCATTTAAAAATTAAATCCTTAAAAATTCCCTCCCCCTTCAAAGCATTAATGATAGTTTGTGACTTCATTCTTTCTTTGCGAGCATTATCAGTCTTGATCATGAGAATAAGGTGATCGCCATTACGTGTACAGGAATTAAGAAAGTGCATAAAATTCATTAACTTTTCGTTACTGTTCACACAAGAGCCCGATGGGTGAAGCCAGCGTAGCCGGTTGAACTGAAATACTTATCTCTGATGTTACTGATCGGGGCCCTGCCACGCAAAGCCTGCTAGTATACCTACAAGCCCTAACAGGTCAATAATGGTCGGCGCTTGATAAGAGGATTATGCGTCTCTCAAATATTGAATAAAAGTGTGAAAAATAATCTTTTTGCTACCAACAATGCAATCACGCAACAGTGAAGTAACAACTGACCAGAAAAGAACAGATTTATACAAAAGAACAGATTTCTAAAAAGTGGGAGCTAGAATAATAATTAGCAGTCTCGCATGCTTTCTTAAAAAGAGTCACACTTTATGTGGAGTCTTACAGAACTGCTGATGGCTAGTTGGTAGTTCCAATGCCTTTCTTAGAAGCCCAGAATTTAGTTTTTGAGTATGCAGCTGGAATAGGTGGTGTATTGCAGAGTATTGACAAGTTTCAAAAATTTAGGTTCATGATTTTCCTAGAGCTCATATTTTGCGCATGACCTAAAACTTCTATCGTTTTTATTATCGACTTGAAAGCTAGCTCTTTGGCATTGATTTTCTGTAGAAACTTTTGTCCGTAATTTTGAGAGGCTATTTTTTCTCATCATTGCTTGTAGCAACAGTTGTACTGTCCAACAAATAATTCAGTGATTGCGAACCGATCACTTCGATGGCTTTTGTGATGAGAATGAAGATACTAAACTGCAAGATGAAGAGTTTATTCCACTTGTAACGCTAGAGTCAGAAGTCGTGACAGTGCTATACAGAAAGCAGTGAAGATGAGCTTAGACTTAGCTGCTTGCTACTTTTGTTGCTAATCCTTCTGAAAGTAATGATTCTTCATCTCAAAATACTGGCGAGCAGTTGAAAGCACGAAACGAACTTGTGGAAAAACATAACTGGTGCTCAAGATGCGGGAAGAGTTTCAGCAGGTAATTTGCTTTTGAAACCTCCTGGGCCAACGTTTTATTGTCATAGAGTTGTAGTAAAGATAGCTCCCACAGTGCTTTTCAATTGTTTATCAATAAACATTTGCTCAGGTGTATTCGCAAGCACACTAGTAACCACAGAAATGACGATGACAATTATGATTTGATCCACAACAGGCTGTAAAGTTTTATAAGATCTCCAAATTGCTCGAGGCATGTTAATTGGAAAGAATACGCCAGTAAAGCGACATTGGAGAAAGAAATGGGGACATCCAATTTTTGGAAATACCGGTATCACGAGCCGCAATAGGTATAAGAAAATCATAAAACATCTATGATTCAACGACTTTTTAGTCACAGGAAAAGAAACAGGAAAATTTTGCTTGATTTCCAAGGTGTGGGATTGTTCTGCAGAGATTGAAAGAAATGCGACTAACAAGCTTTGATTTGACGATTAATGAACAACCTTTCCCATAAAAAATCAGCCACACCTTAGGCCTATATGCTTTGTTCATTTTACGTGAAGCCAAGGGGGCATTGCTTTTTCCTTCACTTTAGAAGTAGGAAACGCATTTCTGATATTCAAGTATTTTGGAAGCAAATAGCAAAAATGCCTTTCATGTGGTGCGATTTCACACAGAACGTTGTTTACTTTTAATTTCCCCATAAACTTTCTCAAGTCCTTACTGGCTACGCACTACGTTGCACGAAGTTCTTTTTTTCTTGCTTAGGAGTGATCAGGGAATTTAACTATTCTTGCTATTCTTAAAATTTTTACATTTGATTCCGATGGCTCTAGAAATCTATTATCAACCAAAATAAAGAAAGGTTTTTCCTAAGTATGGTGTGATTTTACTCAGGGAGGGCATGCCATTACCTTTGCCGAGTTAAAACGTATCAATTAATGCAGTTGCCCCGGCTTCACCGAACAAACATTTGTCAGCGCAGCAACAGATAGTTTTGGAAAATATTGGCCATAGTTCCTGTATATGTAATGGTGATCATCTTGGTGTATTAATCAAGACCGGTAATACTCACAAAAAAGGAATGTCACACAATATCATTCATACTTTTTAAAAGTGTAAGGAGTGGATGGGTGAAACAAAGTCAATAATGATGGCGGCGCCCCAATGATGGTTGCTTTAACAATAAAACAAATGAGCTATGTAGTGCTAAGGATATTTGACGATTTTGTGCGCCTCCTTTCGTATTTATTATTTAATATTAAGTTCTTTGGCTGTGATTTGTGCTTTAGTTCGGCCATAGCGAGAAAAGGGAACATTGGTTTTCCCAAATTCATAAACTATTCCAGTGGGCGCCTATCAAGCTATTTTCAAGCAAGAGTGCTTCCTCTTAATCCAGTTATACCAATTGATGCTATTATTGTTTTATTTTAAACTTAAGATTCTACTACATTTAACTTTGGCCCAAATCCTGAACTCCATACTTTTAGATGAAGATTAGTCTCATGTACTGGTACAAATAGCCAATCAATTATAAATATCAGTAATGTGCTTTACTACTTATGTTTGCAAAGTAGTGTTAGCGCTGGTTGCTAGCTACCAAATTTGAGGCGATCTTCTATGTTAGAGGGGTCTGCCTTCAATATCACACTACGATAAAATGAAAAATTGCTTAAAAACAATCATCAACATCACACTGTACCATGCAACAATCTATTACAACATGTCAACAACAACCCGCGATCGGTTTTGACCTCATTGAGAGTCATCAGGCGGGTGCAAAAGACAAGCAATAATAAAAGTGCTTAGCCTCAATCACAACTAATTTGCAATTGTGTGCAAAACAATAATGCAATACACAGCAGAATAACACAGCAATACCTAAATCAAGGAGCCTCGTTGAAGGACATACACTCATGATATGGACAAAAAGTCTCCTCGCTAAGCCTTAATATGGGTGTGGGATTATCATTATCAATTTAGAAAGTATTGATAGTGTTACTTGTTAGTTCAAAAATTTCAGGTGATCTTCTATTTAAGAGGAATCTTCCATCTCTATTGAAAAGGGATCTTGCATACCGGTCGCGGGATATTCACATGTTGAAATAGGTTGTTTTATGGTACAGTATGATGTTGGTGATTGTTTTTAAGTAATTTATCTGTTCGTGTTTGCAATCAAGATGACAATGAATAATTTTGCTGCCTGTTACTGTTCTCACTAGATTAGCAGTTCTTAATCGGGTCCCTAGTGAAAAATCTGGGGTCACCAGAAGAAATGCCAAACTGTATTCTTTTAACCCCCAAATGCTCAAACAACAAAGACCACTACTTTGACTAATAATAACAGTGGTTTTACAGTAACCTGCTACCTGTAGTCAAACGTACACAGTATCGCATCGTTCTAGTGGTGAACAAATTATTTGTTTTAGTCTGATACAATAGGCCAGGGCTACTTAACTGGCGGACCGCTGTCCGAATCCGGACCTTTTGAGAATTGAAACTGGACCTCAAGTTCCAGGATGAGAAACAGTAAGTGCAGCCACGGTTGTGAAAAAGCCCATCCCCATTTTTCCTAAATTTGTTGATTTGATCTCAGTACCAAGTTGCTTTCATACAAAATAGCAAAAATTTTTGCGCCTTCGACGCAACTGCACATTCCGAGCATTGACTAACGGCACCTTTAGAAGGACTAACAAATAACATGATCAGCCTGGAAAACAGGAGAAAAACTATTTCCCAGTGCTAAAGGTCTATTATCCATGTCTCTCTCGTCCACTAAAAATTTGCCTCGGCAATTAAACTAATCAAGTGTGGTAAAGCTCAAAGCCCAGACAATATCCCGCCAGATATATTCTGAAGCACCGCGGCCCCAAATGTTTCTCATAGTTTCAAAATCTCTTCACAGCCTGCGTGGCCAACCAGACAATCATCACAACATGGTGACTGGCCACAGTTTTCTCGGTACCGAAAGCTGGCAAAGCTGCTGATGATTGAAAGAGCTTCCAGTCCATATCGCTGGTTACAAGCTTTTCAAGCGGTTACTCTAGAGGCGTCTAGAACCAGTTTTTGACCCCCATCTTCCTTGCAAACAAGCTGGCTTCAGGCATAGTCAATGCATAACCGATAAAGTGCTTAAACTAACCTATGACGTTGAACACCTCTTTGAAGAAAACAATAAATCGGGCACTGTATTGGCAGATCTTACTGCCGCATACGGTAGCCTACTGTACGGTACCGAAGGCCGAATCCCCATCACCGCCTTTGATTTGCTGTTACTTCTGTAGACCAAATTTTAAGAACTGGCAAAAAATAAGCAATGAGCTTTTTTCACAAAATTACCAGAATAAAGTGCCATAAGTTCATTTTATTTTTGATTTCGATGATTAGTGTAGAGTAGGGTTGCCAACTTTGACAAATCTCAATAAAGGACACTGTGACTAGAGTGAGTCTCACTAATTTGATGAATTCGGAATTGTCGGAAATGTCGGAAAACTCACTAATTTGATGAAATGTCGGAACTGTCTGAAACGTCTGAAATGTTGCAAATTTAATTTAAGGAACAGTCGGAATCGTCGGAATTGTCGGAATAAAAGTGAATTCTGATCAGTTAAACCTATTTGTTACGAAAACAAACTGCATGATTATATGACACTGTCACAGTTATTTGAATGCAAATGTAAATATTTTCAACACTTAAAAAATTCTAAATTATGAAAAACAAACAAACAAAAGAGTACGGGAAACGAAATTCATTTACAAGCCTTTTGAACAACAACACAAACTGTAAGCGAAAATCAACTGTCGGAATTTCACTTAGAACCATCTACAAGCCAGTAATAAGTGTTGGAATTGGATTTAGAACCATCTGAAAGCGAGTAATAAGTGTCGGAATTATATTTGGAAGCATCAGTAAGCGAATAAGAACTGTCGGAATAATGTTTAAAACCATCTACGAGCCAGTAATAAGCGTCGGAACTTTGTTTAGCAGCATCTGAAAGTGAGTAATATGTGTCGGAATTATATTTAGAAGCATCTGTTAGCGAAAATCTACCATCAGCAAGCTAGCAATAAGTGTCGGAAATTCATTTACAAGCATCTGTAAGCGGACTACTACTGTCGGAATTATATTTACAAGCATTTGTGAGCCAATAATAAGTGTCGGAATTATATTTAGAAGCATCTGCAAGCGAGTAATAACTGTAGGAATTTTGTTTAGAAGCATCTACAAGCCAGTAATAAGTGTCGGAATTATATTTACAAGCATTTGTCAGCTAGTAATAAGTGTCGGAATATTATTTAGAAGCATCTGCAGGCGAGTAATAAGTGTCCGAATTTCATTTACAAACAACTGTAAGCGAACTACTTCTGTCGGAAATATATTTAGAATCACTTGTGAGCCAGTAATAAGTGTGGGTAATTTACTAAAAACCATCTGCAAGCGAGTAATATGCGTCGGAATTTTGTTTAGGAGCATCTGCAAGTGAGTAACAAGTGTGGGAGTTATATTTAGAAGCATCTGTAAGCGAAAGTCAACTGTCGGAATCTCATTTAGAAGCATTTACAAGCCAGTAATAAGTGTCGGAATTATATTTCCAAGCCTTTGAAACACGGCAATAAGTGTCGCAAAATCATTGACAAGCATGTGTGAGCGAGTGATAAGCGTCGAAAATTCATTCAGAATTCTCTGGCATGCGTAATTTTCTGTCATAAATAAATTAGTAAAATTTTGCAAAATTAGCATTTTGAATAGCTTGCACCCGCGGTACAAGTGGTTCTAAACATAATTGCAACACTTACTACTCGCTTTCAGATGCTTCTAAACAAAATTCCGACAGTTATTACTCACTTGCTGATGGTTCTAAATAATATTCCGACACTTATTACTAGCTGACAAATGCTTGTAAATATAACTCTGACAGTAGTAGTTCGCTTACAGATGCTTGTAAATGAATTTCCGACACTTATTACTGGCTTGCAGATGGTTCGAAATGAAATTCCGACAGTTGATTTTCGCTTACACATGCTGCTAAACAAAATTCCGACACTTATTACTGGCTTGTACATAGTTCTAAATGAAATTCCGACAGTTCTTATTCGCTTACTGATGCTTCTAAATATAATTCCGACACTTATTACTCGCTTGTAGATGCTTCTAAACATAATTCTGACAATCATTACTCGCTCGCAGATGCTCCTAAACAAAATTCCGACAGTCATTACTCACTTGCTGATGGTTCTAAATAATATTCCGACACTTATTACTAGCTGACAAATGCTTGTAAATATAATTCCGACAGAAGTAGTTCGCTTACAGATGCTTGTAAATGAATTTCCCACACATATTACTGGCTTGTACATGATTCTAAACATAATTCCGACAGTTCTTATTCGCTTGTAGATGCTTCTAAACAAAATTCCGACACCTATTACCCGCTTGCAGATGGTCCTAAGTAAATTTCGGACACTTATTACTAGCTGACAAATGCTTGTAAATATGATTCCGACAGTAGTAGTTCGCTTACAGATGCTTGTAAATGAATTTCAAACACATATCACTCGCTTGCAGATGGTTTTAAATGATTTTCCGACAGTTAGTTTTCGCTAACAGATGCTTCTAACTATAATTCCGACACATATTACTCTCTTTCAGATGCTGCTAAACAAAGTTCCGACACTTGTTACTGGCTTGTAGATGCTTCTAAATATTATTCCGACAATTCTTATTCGCTTACTGATGCTTCCAAATATAATTCCGACACTTACTACTCGCCTACACCTGCTCCTAAACAAAATTCCTACAGTTATTGCTCGCTTGCAGATGCTTCTAAAAATAATTCCAACACTTATTACTAGCTGTCAAATGCTTCTAAATATAATTCCGACAGTAGTAGTCCGCTTACAGATGCTTGTAAATGAATTTCCGACACTTATTACTCGCTTGCTGATGGTTCGAAATGAAATTCCGAGAGTTGATTTTCGCTTACACATGCTGCTAAACAAAGTTCCGACGCTTATTACTGGCTCGTAGATGGTTTTAAACATTATTCCGACAGTTCTTATTCGCTTACTGATGCTTCCAAATATAATTCCGACACTTATTACTCGCTTTCAGATGGTTCTAAATCCAATTCCAACACTTATTACTGGCTTGTAGATGGTTCTAAGTGAAATTCCGACAGTTGATTTTTGCTTACAGTTTGTGTTGTTGTTCAAAAGGCTTGTAAATGAATTTCGTTTCCCGTACTCTTTTGTTTGTTTGTTTTTCATAATTTAGAATTTTTTGAAGTGTTGAAAATATTTACATTTGCATTCAAATAACTGTGACAGTGTCATATAATCATGCAGTTTGTTTTCGTAACAAATAGGTTTAACTGATCAGAATTCACTTTTATTCCGACAATTCCGACGATTCCGACTGTTCCTTAAATTAAATTTGCAACATTTCAGACGTTTCAGACAGTTCCGACATTTCATCAAATTAGTGAGTTTTCCGACATTTCCGACAATTCCGAATTCATCAAATTAGTGAGACTCGACTAGAGTTGCCAACCGTCCTGTATTTTAAAGGACAATCCTCAATTGGAGACCCTCTGTTCTTGTCCGGGTGGGTAATCAGGTGTTGACTTGATTACCCACCCGGTAATCAGCGGAAAAATTTTGCAAAAGTACAGTCCAATCGCGGTTGTGTAGCACAACCCATGGACAACCGGGTGTTGACCTTTTTTGTTTTTTTTTGGAGGCCACCATGTAAAAATACTGCTCGTGGACATGGTGGCCTCCAAAAAAAAACAAAAAAAAAAAAACAAAAAAGGTCAACACCCGGTTGTCCATGGGTTGTGCTACACAACCGCGATTGGACTGCACTTTTGCAAAATTTTTCCGCTCTTGCAGTAAATTTTTTTCAGCTCTAGAAATAAAGGACAATTCTAAGTTTAATAAAGGACAAGGACGGGGGATTCAAATAAAGGACTGTCCTTTGAAATAAAGGACGGTTGGCAACCCTAGTGTAGAGTGCGTGGACTTAGAGAAAATCAAAGCATTTTTTGAATATACTGATAATGATAGTTTCATTTTTACTTTAATGAACCGCTGGAAACACCGAACTTATCCAACTGGACCTTTGCTAAAATTAGTTGAGTAGCCCTGCAATAGGCCGTCATTTTTAGTTTTTTACTACATATTATGACGCAATAGACCAGAGTAAGAAAAACAATCACACTGCTACGCCTGTTATAATGTTTTGTAAAAGAAAGACTAACGTTTGTCGCTTCCAGATTTAAAGATTAGTTAGGTGGATAAAGCTATGTAGTGGTGACTCTTTTATCAAGAATACAGTTATGTAAGCTTAGACAATAGCGTTGAAGAAGTAGTTGAAAACTGACGGCAGTAGCAAAGATAATTCTGGTGAGAATGATGCAACTAACGCCTCTGGAGAAGCCTATGATTATCCAAGTAGTTGTTTCTGTATTGAGGGTTAAACATTAAATCCCTAGCCATAAGAGATAAGGTTTAATAAAGCATTTGAGAGTTGAGTATAAAACTTGCAGTTGCGGCACTTTCTCTTCTAGCTCTACCCACAGCCCCGCTGCATGAAAGGAAGAAACAGAAACCTTCAGGTACCGCGGGATACCAGAGTGTCCAATTTTTTCCCAGCAGCTTTCTGGTACCTGATAGCTAGTTGCTACCGGCTTGGATAGAATTTTACGACCTAAGCATTGAAGGAGCCGAGAGAATTTAAGACAATCACTATGCCTGTTTCCTTTTAGTATTTGCTATATCATTTCTACATTTTACATGCAATTACCACGAAAGTAAATTTGAATGATTTAGCCACTTTTAGTATAATTAAGACTTTTCAGTTAGTCATTATATTCACTTTCTTAAATCATAATCATTTTGTTTGCAAATGGCTGCGAAAAATAAACATAAAATGCGTTTCTGAGAGATTCTTACGTTTAATATGGTTTGACAAAAGTTACTGGTTGTGATAAACTTGACAATGCTCAGTGCACATTGTGCAATACCATTTTGGGCAACGTTTCCTTAAAGCCTTCGAAGTTGAAGAGGCACAAGGAACCGAAGCATAAAGAGAATATGGACTCAGTTGAAACGTTCAAAACAAAAAGAGCTCGTTATGATATGAGAGGAACGCTCCCTGCGTTAGGCTTCTCCCTAACTTCTCAACCACTCCTGCGCGCTTCATATGAAGTTTCTTTGATGATAGCAAAAGCAAAAGCACCTCACACAGCTGGTGAGAAACTGATAATTCAAAGTGCGGTAAAAATGGCACAAATATTATTTGGTCAAAAGGAGGCCAAAAAAATAGACTCAGTTCCCTTGTCCGATGACCCTGTAAACAACAGGATTGCAGATATACCAAATGACATTTTGAGTCAGCTTATCGCTTAAATCCAAGATAGCCCATGTAGAATAAGTTTTCAATTTGATGAAACAACGGATGTCAAGTCAATAAGCCAATCAGAAAAGCATACGTGAGATTTGTTAAAGAAAACGCGATTGTAGACGTGTTTTTATTTTGTCAAGAGATAAAGGAGAAAACTAGAGATAAAGACGTCTTTGATCTTGTAAATGCATTTCTTCGTGAAAACTCAATAACATAGAACAGAGTGGGATCGGCATGCACAGATGGTGCACCGGCTATGATAGGGCATCGATTCGGGTTTGTAGCCCCACTGAAACAAGTTGCTCCGCATATAGTACCAAATCCCTGTGCTATTCATAAATACGCCTTAGCTTGTAAGACACTCCCTCTAGAATTGAAAAGTGTTCTTGATTCTGTAGTAAAGGCTGAGAATTTCATTCGTGGCAGGGCCACGAATTTCCGATTATTCAAAGCATTTTGCGACGACCTTGGAAAGGAGCATCATTACCTTCTTTTCCACACCGAAGTGTGATGGTTATCGCCGGGAGAAGTGCTCTCCAGTGTTGCAGAACTTGTCACGAAATTGTCGTGTTTCTTCGTGAGCATGGGTCAGTGAAACTGGCTACATTATTTGATGACAACAAATTCCAATTGAAGGTCTTTTATTTGGCAGATATCTTTGGTTTTTTAAATGAGCTCAGTTATTCTCTGCAGCGAAAAAACAAATCTCAGATAGAGGCTGCTGAGAAGGTCTCCGCCTTCAAAAAGAAGTTTTCCCTACGAAAAAAGAGAGTAAAAAACCAGAATTTTGCTATGTTTTTACTGTTGGAAAGTAAAATTGGTAATCAGGAAACTAACAAATGGCTGACTGCTTTAATTAATGATCACATAAGCAACCTCGAGAAAAAAATGGGAGATTACTTTCCAACATCTGAACCTTCTTCAGCATGAATTCAGCAGCCTTTTATTGCTAAGATGAACGATAATGAACAGCTCTACCTTCATGAGCAACATCTGGAATTGCAGAGTTCTCAAGCTGCAAAGACCAAGCTCATCTCCTTCTAACTGATAGAATTTTTGTGCAGTGTGTTTCAAGAATATCCTGAATTGGCAAAAAGAGCTCTCGAAGCATTAATTCCAATTTCCAACGACATACCATTGTGAAGCTGTCATGTCTGCTCTAGTTAATATCAAAACTACGTACCGTAATTGCTTTAGAGTTGCAAATGGCATGAGAATTGCTCTCAGCAATATTAAACCCGTATTGATCAAAGAGGCAAGAACAGAGGTCACGCCCACTATCATTTGTGCTGTGTTTTGCCGAGTAAATTGTGATATTCCACTAACCACTTGTGTTATGCTTTCATGAACAAGAGTTTTTATAATTAATTAGAGATCCAGTAATAAACAACTTCTCCGCCTTATCACAATAGTGTTTGTTCTTTCAATATTCACCTCCTTTGTAGGTTGCGCAGACAAGGGATCCCTAAGCCAATGTCTTCAGGAATAGGGGTCCCAAGGGTTGGAAAAGTTAAGAACCACTGCACTAGATGGCGGTAAAGCATTGTGATATCATTAAAGATTATGATGTAACAGTGCTTTTTAAAAAGATTCGAGACAGCAGAAAATCACCTTGATACAGGGTAAGATGTTGCAGAATTTCTTTTAGCAAACACTATTGTTCCTTGAAAAGCAATCGATTAAAAAAAAACATTATTGGTCGTTGTGCATAGCCACTGCAGGTATCTCAAGTGTATCAAACCCTATCAACGCCTTATTTTCCGTTTTCAGCATAGGCGATGTAACGGGTTCGTGGAACAGAGACCCTTCGGGTAGTCTCCGAACCCGAGAGAGATTGTTGTGAAGCTGTTTAACAAAATAGATGAAACGCGCCCCTTGCACTTCCTTTCTTCTGTCGCCTAGACTTTCGTACACCAATCCTTTGATAAGCGTATATTGATCGTAAAGAACTGAAACTTAAAATTAAGATTTTACAATTGACAGAAAAATAAGATTGGATGGTGGTGGCGCGGTTGGCGGCGTAGCGGTTTCAAGCTAGTTTGACCCCCAAGTACATTTTTTCTTACAGCTCCACAAAGACGATCAACAAAAGAACAACTTATCCAATTAATCTACTTGGTTTCTTGCAAGCTTCTTTTGACAGTTTCGTTTTCGCTCAAACGTGCAGGTTTACAAAACAACGTAATCTATTCTGCTACGTGTCTACTTGAGAATGATGTAAGATGTGATAGGAAGGCAGTTTACGCAGGGTCGCTTTAGGGTCAACTTTGCCAAATTCAACTACTAATCAATAAAAACGATACCTCAAGTAAAACACACATAACAACGACACAACGCAGGTTCAAATCACAGATTGACTACGCGAAACTATGGATTTAAAGCATTAGATGTTGTAACAATCTTTACAGGCGATCTTAACTTAAACTGACTTTTATCTGTTAAATTCACCAAGTGCTTGAAAGAATATTCATATTGTGGGAAGGCACCAAGATAATTGATTTGTATTTTCAAAATTAAGCAATTAAATATTAGGACCGCTACTTTAGACTTTTTGTTGCTGTTGTTGGGTTACCCGTACTCTTCCTCGGGATGGAGGTACAGCACTAACTGCAATCCACGTTCGCGCCGTCAACTTAATTGAATTAGGCTAGACAAAAGTTGGCAGCCCATTTCGAATCAGTCACGAATGAGTAGTAACCCCACCATTAACAAGGCGGACTGCCATCGGTGGGTACCCAAAAATCGCCTCTTACAACATGCTGGGTGAGCAACTTCATAATTGTAACCCGGCGAAGTAAGGGTACGCCACCTGTCTGCCACATAAAGACGGAGGCATCCCGTTTAGTGCCTTGCCCAAGGACACTACAAGCAGCTTGTTCTCCACACTATCCCTTTTCTATGCTGAGCACCAAGCAGAGAATCTGTAAATACTATTTTTAAAGTCTTTTGGTATGAGCCGAATTAGGAAATGAACCCCAGGTCTACCGTCTGCGAAGCGGACGCTCTAACCACTACACTACCCTGACGTCGGACTTGTTTGTTACTCGAGGCGTATTTGCATGAGCTAACGCCTCATACCGCGCGTGTGTTGCTTGGCCCTGGCATAAACGCTGCCATGAAAAGAGCAAACTGCCAAGAAGTAAAGTAATCACAGTTAAGTGACTTCAGTAGCAGAGTCCCCATTAATAATGTCGTGGTTAAGGATATCAAATCAGCCGGATGCGCCAGCCTCGCCTAATTTCAGAATAAATGTCTTCAACATTTTGATGATGTGCAACTCGACACTAATATTTTGTTGCAAAGGATAAAACAAGACTATCATCTTTATCTTCGGGGATTACCAAGTTTTTGATTGAAACAGAATATATTTCAAAATTTTTACAAACTTCAGTTTAAAATGACTCTTTTTGAAAATTTGGCGGTAATGCCAAAAAACCATGCTATTGTGGATGAATAGTCAAAATGTACCACAGCACTCAGTTTTTCTACAAATTGCAACTTTGTGAAGTTCCAGCTACCAAACTTTTGAGTGTTTTTAACGTAAAGGCTACCTTTCAGAATTTTTAGAGACTTCATTTTTAGATAGATTAAAAAAAAATTTAGACCGATAATGCCAAAGAATTAACATTTCCAAACAATAGAAAGTTTCTTAAGTTTGGTAGGAAAATAGTTCAACTAAAAACGGAATACGATGTGTGGCAACCAATTTTTGATCAGCTATCATAAACTGATGCATAGCTCTAAATAATTAGAATCACATATTTCTGGAAAGCAAGTTTCCTAAGCTTTCAACCGACACCAAGTGTTGGTATCTTATCACAACATTTTTGTAATAAACTTATCTGTTTTTACACAGCACATTACTTTTTTGGATGGGTAAAGTTACACTACAGGTGTTAAAGTTCAATTTTGTTGCTATAAAAGCAATTAGTAAAAGTAAATGTCAAAAATTATTCAATTTGCCTAGATGTAGTCTCAACTTTGTTAAAAAATTATTCGAAATCGGTTGAGAAATGAAGTCACAAGTCAGTTTTTAAAAAAACTGATTTTGTAATTATGTTGCAATTTTTGAAAAAAAATCATCATATTATGATTTCTGGCAGCGAAACACTGTATTGATGGTGCCAGACTGCATTATCATATCATGCAAGAGAAACAAACGATTTTTAAGCGTATAAGAGAAAAGCATGCTTAAAAGAGTTGAAACGCTTAAAAAAATCTGCTGCTGCATCGTGAATTGAGTCTAAATCATCGTAAAGTTGTTTTCATCGAAAGTACCTATTGTTAAAGATTGTCTCCAAAAGCTGTTAATTGCATTTCTAGGGTCAGTACTTATTGAGAACATACAGAGAATCAGTTATGCAATCAAGCGTTGATTGTGACGTCATCTTAGAACTTCAAAAAATTAAATTTTTTTATATGATGATGATAAATCGGGGACTGGTTTTGGTGTCCTCAGCCAAAAATTGCAAATTACGAAATATAATCTTTGATTATGAAGTCATGATGACGCCACAAACCCCTTATGACACTCATCGCGTAGTGTCAAGTTTGTACGTCCAGTAGTATCGGAGAAGTTAAAGTGCATGTACGTAAGTACTTGCATACAATCAGACAGAATTGCACTTTTTACATCAGATTTTCAAAGCTTAATTCAAAAACCTGTATGTTTTGACTGCTGCTATAATTAAATCTGGGTGTAAGCTCTATCAGTATTCCTACCAGTTGCTCAACTGAAGTGATCTTGTCCGGCATTCTCTTGTCATTATTTTTTTGCCAGTTCAGTCCGTTGTTTGCAACGTCATCAGCCCAATCTTGCAGTTCAAAGTCGTCGGTAACATCCTAGGTAGAAAGGAATAATTAAACAATTGCGGCATATCCTTTTTTCTTTTTTACCTACAAAGAAATGCTGTGGTCTATGCTCGCGGGACAAAAGTGCTTACAAGCATACGAGTGACCTTACCCTAAAAGGTAAGCTAGGCTGTGTCTCTCATTTCACATTCGCTTGCCATTTTACAAAAATCGCTGAGGAGAAAATGTTTACTTTTGCTTTGCTTCCACTGTAAACCTGTCTGGAACCTTCTCAGAAAATCGGTATTTTGTGAACTGTTTTTACTCGCATATTATTCGTAACCACGTATATTAGTAACATGCCTATATTTTAGATGGCAATTAATACAAAAAATGTGTCTCAAATGTTCATGCAATTTACTGTAGCCTAAGCTAGAAGCAATCATTGAATTTTTTAGAAGTAAGCACAGATAATCAGTATCACATTTTAATGTGGGAAGAAAATCAGTGATTGATTCTACTTGTAGTTCTAAAACTCTCGGAATGATAAAAACAATACTGGGGGTGGTATTCAAAGCCACATCTACACTAACCGTTGAGAAATGGTCATGGCTTATAGTTGTAGAGTTTGACTTAACCGGAGTCAGCTCTTTAGCCAATTTGGCCATATCAACTCGGCAGCTGAATGAGCTGATGTAATCAACAATAAACAGTATCTTATCACCTTAATTGACACGTAGCCTTTATGACATATTAAGCTATTATGACGAGGATCCTAGTTTGATGTGAGTAACAGGAGCCCCAATATCATAGCGTAATACCAATCAATGTCATAACGCTCCGTTAATTTACATTGTAGAATCAGTTACATCAGCCACTGAAGTAAGATTATCCAATCGGTTAAGGCGCTTGCTGCAGTTACGTCATGCACCACATCTACCTGCTACCATTGTTGGACGGTGAGACTTATATGAGTAAATGTGATTTCAAATGCCACTTTCAGCATTGTTTATAACATGCCAAGAGTAATAAAACCAAGAGGTAGATCCAATTATTTATTCACTAAATATATTAAACATTAATATAACCAGTAGTTGATTGATAAAGGATCTTAAATTTGTTATAAATACCATAAAAGCTTTGAGTTGCTCTTATTGACTGAATGAAATGGTTCTCATCATCAGCAGGAATGATCTACAGGAAACTTGTACCAAGCTAATCCTATGTAGTAAACTTGTTACCAGCAGGAACACTGGCAGGAAGGAGAAATAAAGTTACAGCAATGATTTTGATTTTCTTCCCCTAGCGATTTGCAATGGTGTCTTTCGCAAGCACTTATCTTTTGAAGTCCCAAATCTTTTGAGCGCAAAACTCATCAATAAATTAAACTTACTTTATCACTTTTATAATAATGCCGAATAACACCATCGACGTATTTCTCCATCACTTTCCACAATTTCAATGCATCATCTCTGTAGTAAAATCCCGGCAGTTGGTCGGAGTTGTCCAAGCCTTGTCAAAAAATGGATAAATTTTTTACCAATACAGTAGAATTTTTCTACGTCAGCTTTGCTTTAATTCGGTAGTTCGACTAATTTGGTACTTTTCGGTATTACCTGAAGTGCTAAAGTAGGCGAATTTTATTTTGATTTTAAGAGTTTACAAAACGAGATTAATTTGGAAAGTACACTGTTACCTGAAATAAGTATAGCCACAGCAAAAAAATCTGCAATAATTTCTCCGTCTCCTAGCAGAGGTCTACTTGTTCTGTCCGACGCAAGATTTCACAAATGGTCAATTTGTTGGTTACTCTTAGGTAATATCGTTTTGCAGAACAATTGAGGAGTTGACCCGAGCTTAACACCAAATTTGGGTGATTTGATGTAGACGTTTTGCCTCAATTTTTATTTAGTGAAAAACTTCCCGAAGTACTTCAATACGCCTTTTGAAAACCTTTTTCGAAGGGCCAGTTCATAAAATCAAGGTTTATGCTTTTTTTCTAAGTAAACGGACACATCAGCAGATTTGATCACCCCCAACACCTCCGGACCCGAGTCCGTAGATTTCCCTTGTCAAAACTCCCCTCAGTTTGCCAAGTCTAGACGGTAATTAGAGTCTATGGTAATTCAACATTTCTTATATTAAACTGGTGGTTTGGTTCGAAGCACTTACCTTGTTTTTTCAGTCGTTTTGGAATGATTAGATCATCAAATTCAAAGGTTTCAAAGAACTTCCGAGAAGTATCAATGGCAGCTGTGATAGTACAGCAATTGTTAAATAAAACTCTGAATTATAGTTTCGGATTGCTTATGGTTAACTATGCCAATGCAAAGGTTTTCATAAATCATTGATTACACTTTTTCAAGTATTTATAAGACGCAATAAGAAAGAAAGTCCCCGTGAGGGAATGAAAAGCTTCGGTGGATTTGTTTATGTTAATTATTGTTATGTTAATTTGATTATGTCTAGCATTATTTTGGATTTTCGTTTGGTTCCTTAAAACCTGGAAGAAAAGTTCCCCCCTATCCGAAATTTATCAATAAGAAAGATTAACACAACTTTGAGTAAAATGCGAGTGAAAGTGCATCAGCATACTAACCAGGAAGCAACAAGAAACTACAAAAGATTTTCTTGTCAATTTACTCTCTGATAAAAAAATTTGCAGTAATTTGCTGCAGAAGTGCAGAATGATTCGTTGAAAGCAAGCTGAATTTAAGGCAATACCCTTCAATTAAAACAAGTTCAAATTTAGAGGTACATGTAAGATCAAGTGCCAGATTTGATATGTATCTCGTAATTATCAACATTTTTAACATTCTTTTAGGACAAAACACAATGCATACTTTTTAACTTTTCATAAATTTTCTGCCATATTTTAGTGCCGAGAATGACTAGATGATTTTGAAAACCACAACGCTTACAAAAAGTTTAGAGCCATTTATCAAAAAATTCATACTTTGCCCATATTTACAAATCCATGGTTAACTCACTTCCTTATGTCCGTTAGCCTTTCCTTTTTTTCTTTTTGGCAGTGTTGAGTGACGGTTCTTTACGTACCAAAAAATTAGGCTAACTAGGCAGTTCCTCTGTTTTAAAGTGATTCAGAAAAGAGGATCTTTTAAATGAAAGGATTGATTTGAAGTGATATTATGGGTAAAAAAAGTATCTTTGAGCGTTGCTCAGCGATCAAAAATTGTTACTTTACCTGATGAAAGATACTCGCGGAAGCAACTCAGTGAAAAATGCAAAGTTTGCCGCAAAGCAGTGCAAACCGCAATCATAAATTTCAAATTGAATGGCATTTTTGTTGACCAGAAAAGATTTAAATTAGTGATGGATTTAGGGTGCGGCAAGAGGGCAGCTGCTTCGAGTTCGCCTTTTTTGTGGAATAAGAGAACCCCATTTCCAGACATGTCCAATATGCTCTCTCAGCCATTCAACTCTCAGCCATTCAAAATAGTAGTAATCTCCAAAAAAGGTTTTTATCGAGAACTTGGGCAGTTAGCGGAACCCTCATGAAAACTTGCCTCAGTCCCCTATATCCTTAATCCACCACTAATCAGGACACCCCGTAAAATTGTCCCGAGGGATGACAACCGGATGAAAGAAAATGATTTGCCAGTCTCCATGGAGCTCAATAAAGACTGTTCAGGCTGAGCTAGCGGAAAACTGCCGCCATGTCAGCGCTATGAAAGTATCACTGCGCTTGCAGTACAATTTTGGCCTACCGTCATGCCTGCAATAAAACCTGTTTTGACCCAGGCAATGAAAAACAAACGGTTAAAATTTGCCAAAGTTTATCGTCACTGGACGACTGAAGACTGGTCCAATATGTTGTTCACTGACACGTCCATCCAGCAGTTAGCTGTTCGTGAACGCAATGTTCCTAGGTGAAAGGGTAAACGTTACGATCTCAAATACACAATTGCGACCATGAAATACTCTCCATTCAAACGAAATAGGGAGTATGTCAAGGCACTGTGAGACTGTATTTTTTCACTCCTGGAACCACTCTGAATGGAAAAAACATACTTGAATTTTCTAAAAAACAAGTGAAAACTTCAAATAAATGTTCATGAATGCAGCATTCTCATGCAGCACGATGGCCCGCCTTGTTGCAAAGCAAAAATGGTGACGTCATATCTCAAAGCTGAAAAAGTAGTGGTCTTTCAACGGCCTGGAAATAGCTCCGAACTCAACCCGATTGGAAATCTATGGAAGATATTAAAAGAAAAAGTTGCTGAAAGAAATCCATATTGGGCAAACATCGTTTCGAAATTATTAAAGTGGTTTAGGTGACGGAAATGACTCCAGTCGACTGTCAAATCTTGGTTTATGGCATGCCATCCCGAACAGAGACAGTTATCAAAAAAAAAGATGAAGGCGTACCAAATTTTAAAAAATTATTGAGCTTTTATGTTGTAGTGTGCTTCGTATAACTGTCTCTACTTAACTTTCAGATAAGATTGCTCCTTTTGTAAATACCACGTGCGCCAAGTAAAACTCTAGGGAGTTTTCAAAAAAATGTTAGGCGGCTCTAAACTCCTGGTAAGCACTGCAGTTTTGGAAAATCTTGGTTACAATATATTTGATAACTGTATAAATCTATGCGTTCTGAGCGGGGACATGGTAAATTTAGTGCAGTTTACTGAGTAAAAACATTCGTGGCACTTTAAATTTATTGTCAAAAGGTTCTAATCAGCGATTTTCTGAATAGTAAGAGTTAAAGTTATCAAAAAATTGTAAAGTCAGTAAAATATAATAGGCTAATATCATTTGCTTCCAAATAATTCCAGTTTTATTTTGCCCCAAGGAATTTATCATTTATATTTTAACCGATACTGCCACACTTACAGAGGGCTATTGATGTATTTGCCAAACTGCCTGGGACAATTAAGGTGGACCGGCTGAGAGTGTTGATTAGCACCACAGTTCGGAGATGAGGTCGTAGCAGTTTGTAAAGAGGATGCGATCTTGGAAAACATCGGAACACAGCTACAGCAAATGGCTCTGTGATGGCGTGGGTCAAAAGGAAATGGTAAACCCACTGAAACATAGTGATTAATTTAAGAAACATGGGTTGGTAACACTCAATGGTGGTATTCAGCCGGTTCGCACGAGCCGGTCCTTGTAATTTTATGAGCTCATGGAACCGGTTGTCTAAAATATTTCGGAATCAATATGGACCTTGCAATGAAATCTCCCAAAAAAAGGTCTTCGCGTTATATTGCGTAAAACTTTATCGACTTTTTCTGATAAAACCTGTTCTTGCAAATTTTGAAAATCACCACTAGTGATATTACATCAAATCGACGTTGCCAGATTTTAACCTCTTTCAGTGCGTAACCAACAAGAAGATTCAACCTTGCAAAGAAAACTTTTATACAGTATAAGTAGAAAAGTTAAATATTGTTGCATCGAATATGAACCACAAATAAAAATAAATCTAAGCAAATGTACATTTAGTTACATGCAAATATGAATTTCAAGCAATGCCACATTTACTGTCATGGTTGAACTCTAATCACGTTTGCATTCTTTTGGCAATTAAACAATCACAACAATTAACAAAAAATCATAAGCTATGTTGACAAAAGGAGGGCTGCATATAAAGTCACAGATTTGACACGAAAAAAAATGCCTGGCCAAAAGCTGTAATTCATGCTGGAAAGGTATGGAGCGAATATTAACTTTAGGGTTTATTTTAATAATTCATGAAAATTAATTAGACATTGGAATAAATTATTGCTGCTTTAATTCTCGAAAACAAATCAATTTAATCAAAAGTGCTTTCGTTGTAATTTAGCCTTTCAAATAACTAGTACAAATTTAGAGCAGTGTGCCAATTTGCCAAAAAATTGCCCTTAAGAAAAGTATCATCTAAATATCATTTTTTCCTCTTCTAAATATAACTGTATACCATTAAGATACCCGTAGTTACATTACCAAATCAACTATCATAAGTTTTTCAATTACACTTAGCTTGGTGCAGCAGCCAAGGCAATATCCTCAATAAAAATTGTTTAAGAAATAACAAGGACATAAAAATACATCTGATATATTAATGTAATTGATCTGCAACCATTTTCGACAAAAAATTTCGAAAGAATTTTGATCATACGCATCAATATCTAATCCAAAAAAAGCGGTACAGCAGTCTGCCCTGCTTCTAGGCAACAGTATAATTTAGATTTCCAATTTTTCAATATGCTTTTGCAACTAAATATGCTATATAAGTGACACGTTACAATTAAATTCAACTCAATATTCCAAAATACGCTGATTATTCGAATATGAAACCCTATCAGAAGCTCCAATACGTGAAGCTCACAAAACTAGGCTAATTACTAGCAATAACAAGTCAACCATAACATTTTTTACCTTACTTTAACTTCAGATTTATTTCATTGCATCAGTAAAAAAGATATTTAACAATGGACTATTTATCCATTTTTATTCACGAAAAACGATATCACTTCTATTCAATCTAATTCAATGCAAAAATACTGAAACTGGTCAGCCACTTTTATCGAAAGCGAATACTAAAGACATATGATCACGTAAGTGAATCGTTCCTATTAACACTTTTTAAAAGGAATTTCAGTAATAGATTTAGTATGCTTAGTAGTATATGACAACATCTAGAACAATTTCTTGGTTCAGTTTGAAGGGCCATGTCGGTAATCAAATGACTTTACAGTAGTTTCAAAAATCACAGCAAAACCATTTTAATCTATTCTGCTGGTCCATGACAACGGTAGCTTATGCAAGGTTATTTTCACCTTCAGCCACTTACAATTCACTCAAGGAAAGCAGCACCAAAACTAAATATAATGTTAGGCCTACCGTCAGAAGACATCTGATAACTTTACAGTTGGAATGAAAATCTTTTCTAAATCTTGATTGCAATGAGCCATAACAAAATATGTAAATCAACCTAGCTTAAAAATAACGAAAAATCCATACGAGATGTGCATCTATATTTCTAGTTAATGTAGTTACCTGATGAATTGAACTCATTGAGCCACGGAAATACATTTTTGCCAGTAACCAATCATCTGGTCTGTCTTTTGGCGTAAAAAGGTGGTCTCGATCGTTCGGAACCAATTGGATGGCTATCGGAAGAAAGTCATCTCCCTTCACATAAAACAGTCCACACGATTCAGCGCATATTAAGTCTTCGTTTCTTTTAATTCCAGAAACAAGGTTCACGTAATCAGCAATGTACACCTTCCCAGCCTAAAATAAAGATGAGAACCTTAAGTTCACCTGAGCATTCAAGTTCGTTGCAGTTGAAATATTGCCCGCCCCCCCTTCCCCCACCTGTATAACCAGTCTCATTACATCCAAACATACCGGTTAACCATCATAGCGTAAACTGCACAAATATCCTACTTTTAATCAGTCGTTGACATGGTCGAGTGGGTTGGAGCACCGTTTTACGGCGGCCTCATGATCACATGATTGTGGGTTTAAACCTTAAGATGACTATGTTGTTGTTTTCTTGGAAAAGTAACTTTCTTGGTTGCGCTGTATGAAAGAAGAGGCGCTGTACTGACAATATTGGCAACGCTAAAGCAGATTTTAACAAAAAATGTTTGTGTGTAAACAAGAAATGATGAACGTCTAATCAAATCAAGATTTCAGTACGATATGCTGAACTTCACCAACTGCTCCCAATTTCTTCCCTCATGTTTCATTGATTGTACATTTACACCATCACCTTCATCTCATCTTCCAAACTTTTGTCATCTTCAAGCAAGCCAGCAACATCATCGTTTGTGACGTTGAAATGATCAGGTAAAGTAGTGCATTGTTTAATGATCAATGGGCTTATTCCTGTCAAGACCTGCCTTCCCATATCATCATCGTCTTTCCAACTTTATAACAATTCATATTATTGTACAAATTTTGAAAAGAACGAGGTCAGGTTTAGAAGGTTTAACCTTTCAAAATGTGTAAAATCTCGAAAAAATAAATTGTCTCTTTCAACAATAAAATACAACTTGTTTCTACCATCACGACTTTCACACGTGATCTTGAAAAAGACCCATCACTAAATAAGTTGACGGAAATGTATAAGGTTTGCATAGTATCACATTGGGATGATGATCCTCAGCTACTAAGGTATTCAAAATGTAAATTTTGTAAACATACAGTATTAGTTAAAATGTAAGTTCAAAGTTGTCAAAAGTATTGTTTCATAAACTAGTTAAATTTCGAATAAGATTAAAACTATTTTTAATGCATTGAAGTAAAACTAAATCTTGCCTCTTTTTCTTTTGATAGTGAGTTGTAATCACACGAATTACTAATGTGGTGCCTTTTAAAATTTCGTCAATCAGAACGGCAAACATCATCACAGCAATAAAAATGGCAGTTATTATACTAACAACAGCAAATTTTGGAACTTTTATAAAGGTTACATGTACAACATATAGCAGAATACAACAAAATGTCCGCAAATTTTTGCGACAATTTGAAAAATTCGTCAAAATTTTATTTTTTGAGATATATTTATTCAATTTGTTTTATAATAACGAGAAATATTTCAAGTTTTTAGATGTATTAGTGCATCTTTACTAGAGCACCACAAGATGCACAAAAGATATAAAGCCGATGTTCAATTTCTTACCATGTTTTTGCTCACATATCTGCAGTATCTGCATTAGTTGCTTGAGTTATTCGGTGCTATATGTCTGGAGTGTCAAACTCATTCAGTGCTACGGGTCACATTTACCTACCTGGACTTTATACTGGACCCATTTATTTGAAGGCAAGTGGCATTATCTGATGTTTATCACTTTTTCGGGCATCGATCTCTGAAAGTAACGTGATATCGCCCGTGATGCCGCTGATCTCCCAAATATAAACATAAAAAATGTCATTACCAGCAAAGTAACCCGCGACTTGAAGCTGGTGTCGACCATTATTTGATGACTGCTTTCACAATATCTCAACTTGATAGATTTTTATCTTATAGAGAGCAATTTTTTTGAAAACAGCATTCGGTGGCTAAACATTCGCACTATGCCACAAAATTTTTACGCGAGCCACATTGGGCCTGCGGGTCGCGAGTTTGACACCTCTGCTCTATGTGATAATAAGTTATCTTAGACTTTGGTTTGGTAGGCAATATCTTTCACATAATCCTTGAAGAAAAAATCCAACAATGGAATGTCAAGGAAGCGAGGCCTCCAAGGGATAGAAGCATCACGCCCAATACACCGACTTCAAAATACGCAGATTCAATTTTTTCTTTTGGTGTTTGAGGTCTGCCAGCTCTCTTTCTTTGAAGCACACTACCAGTCTCCATAAACTTTTTATACCATGATAGAACGGTAGATCTCGCAAGTGGCTCTTTTCCTTATTTGCGTCTAACGTTTCAATGGGCTTGGATGTCGGAATTCGTCTCTATAAACGAGGAACCGCTCTGGGGTTTTTCCTCATCTGTGCTCATTTTCATAAACTCCACTTTCGCTGCTAACATCAAAAGATTCTGCTTTATCACTAAATATATTAGAATTTCATGCCCGATAATTTCAAAAAGTGCCTGTGAAGAGCGAAAAAACTTAAAAGTGTTTGCCTTTACTATGAACCAAACCAAATCAAAATATCTCAAAAATAAAATTTTGTTGAAATTGTGAAGTTGTAGCGATAATTTATGGAAACCTTGTATTATTGGAAAATTAGTATAAATGTATATTAAATTGGTTGATATGAGCAGTCAAAAAAGCTTGCGTGAAAAATTTTTCAAAGTTTATTAACAATAGATACCTATGTAAACTACTTTAGGTCATTAATAACAGTACGCTTTATAAAATACTTTAATATTGACTATTCAATTGCAGTATTCTATTATATGTTGTACACGCAATCTTTTTGAAAGTCCTTAATTTGCTGTTGTGTATAAAAAAAACTGCCGGTTTTATTGCTGTGATGTATTGGCAGTTCTGGCCGACCAAACGTTAGCTTAAAGAAGGGCATCCCCTTGATAATTGGTGTGGTCATAACCCACCAGCAAACCAAAGAGAAGCATGATTTTCATCTATAGCTATACCTACTTCAACCTGATTCGACTTAGCGTCAGATTACAAAAATTACGGTTGCAGGTCTTACGCCGCTCATGTGAAAAAAGTTACTTTAAGCAAGAAAGGTTTTCTAAAATCACCAGCAGAAATGTACAAGGTACAATTTTTTGTGTGGAAGAAGTAGATATCGCAGTTACACTGAATGAATTAACTGCTTCGACTTTCTGCTGATGTGATCGCCATCGTTACCTGTCTATGTTTCTTGGATCGCCCGACAATGTTTTGTAAAGTTGCGAGAAGTCACTTGGGGTTCGAATAGGATCCAAGAATTTTTCTGCAATTAAATAGATAGCAAAAATTAACCAGGTCTCTTTCGCGTTTCTGCATTCTACGAGATTATGCTCAAAAACAAATCGCATTTTTCCATAAAATCATGTGCCTTGTGCAAATAGTAGTAATAGTAGTGGTGGTAGTAGTAGTAGTAGTAGTAGCGTAAGTAGCGCTGGTTAGTGCAGTAGTTTCAAACTCGGTTTTTGTGTGACAATATTTTTGATCTTAATTATCTTTAATCACCTTTAGCATCAGGTCACGTTTCTTGAGTAATTGATTGGCTTCTTTATTTAAGATCTGTTGGTTTATTAAGGACAAATTTTAAGTTTCTAATTTTGCTTTAAGCATTTTACGCAATCAGTAGCAGCCATCAACAATTAATTTAAACCTACGATTACCAATGTTCAAACAGGTGATCACTACCATAGCAGTTGTAGTAGTAAAAAGTAATAATATTATTAATGATAGTAGTGGTGGTGGTGGTGATTGAGAATTTCTCATTTCTATTTATTGCTTTTTCATTTTTACCTTCATACTTTTTTTGGAATTCTTATGTTGTTTTTTTTCTATCTCTTGTGTTATGATTTTGTCATAATCATAAATTTTTTCGTTTGTACGATGTTGATTTCATTTTCAGAAACTAAAACTGCTTAGCGAAATGAATTTTTCTTTTAATATTACAAGTTTTAAAGCTGACTTTATGGCTGTTTATTCACCGGAAACTCTTTTTACTATTAAACTAGAATCAAGTCACTTTAAAAGTCAATCCTACTTGGGCTTAATTGCTGTTTTTCCACTTTTACTTTCATATTTTACAATTTAAAAGTAACGGTAACACTTGTTTCCCAAAAAATTTATGGCAATGAGATTTAAAAACTTTTTTGCTTTTTTTGGAGTGTTACCTTTTGAAGCAGCCGGTTAATGATACTACTGCCAATAGTGGAAAGAACATAATTTTCTTAATTGACTATGAAGACAGATCTACAATGCATGACTCTTGTATAATATTGTACAAGTTTATCTTACCTATCTGATCCAGAATTGCAGTAACGGCTGCTTGTGAAAGAGATTTTGCAAAGTTTTCTATTCGTTTGTCTTCATATATGAAAATGGAGGGTAAGTTGAATGGCGACGTTGCATCGACGTAACGTGGCAAACCCCAGCCTTGATCATCCTCCACTGGAAGTTCTACCCACTCAAATAAACTCTTGTTCTTCTCCACTTCTCGTCTTCTCACGTCGGCTATTTGAAGGTTGGAGACGGTTTGAGGAAGCAATGCTACGAACAGCGAAACATAAAACTTTTGTTTAAGATAAATGCTTCTGAAGATCAGTGGGGACTTGTTTAATGGTGCGGAGGAATTGCAACATCACCATTATTTTTCAAATTTGCCTGATCTAAAATATAATTGTATTATGGTAGAGTACTTGTTTTTAAAACTATTTTTCCAATTTTTCATTATCTTGATTGGCAAAAAATTGGAAGCTTTGTGGAGCTGAATTCGAGCAGCACCACGAATTTATCATTATGTCACAAATACATTGAACCTTAATTTTAACTATACCTAACAATAAAGTTGTGAGTGACAATGTTTCATACTAAGGCATAATTGGTGCTGATTGAAAGCAGCTCCAAGGTAAAAACTAAGAAGTTTAGAAATGGCAAAGCTATTTAAGACTGTAGGAATTTAATTGAGGGAGTCTATTAAACAAAAATAAAAAACGACCGTTTTGTTGGAGAGGTAACCACTTAGTAGAGTTAGACTTAGTATAGCAGTTTAAAATACGATATAACCTGAGTTAAGAATGTTGTCAAAGCTACCATGTTGAATAGTTAAGAGCTTTAGCTAGAAGTAGCAATTGTTGTCGGACTTCATAGAATGGCTCCATTCAGCCAGATTTTGTTCTTGGGCACCTGCCATTTATTTCGGTACATGCCAACTTTTTTCCAGGCCTATTATTCAAACAAAAACACCAAAAACAAACAAAAATGAAAGAAAAATGCACTGGTGCAAAGCTTTGCTGATATAAACGTGTTACGGCGTTAGAAATAAGCAGAAAACTAGATTTTAAAACATGGCTCATTTATTCCTTCAGTTCATAGCTCATATTTTTGGAAACATGCTAAGTTGTGAAAACAGAAAAACTCGGAAGGAATACCACTTAGTAGCATGTGATATATGTAAAGGTTAAGAGTGATTACTAGGCTTACCTAACGACTAGACTAGCCTATTCAGCTTCTGACAAAAAAGCTACTTGAAGTGATCAATGAATATGGTTTGTGATAGGCTATCAAGATGATCTTTACATTAGATTGCAAATGAACCATGTTGTTCGCACATCATTAAATTTTTGTCGACAAACTTGTTATTTGGCTTTTGGAAAGTGCAAGCAACTCATACAATGAGCTCGAGTGCCATTTTATAACACGCAAGGTAAATCAATCGTACGTTCAAACTTTACACTTGGTGTATTGTCTTACTTTTAAGAAAGACTCACTAACAGTGATTTCTTTTGTTTGCTGGATTTTAACGAGTAGCAAATGCATAAACATTGGTGTCAACTTGATACCAATACCAACTTGATACCAACTTTATACCAACCTGATACCTTGATACCAATACCAATTTTAGTTAACTTGATACCAAATTTACTGTCAAGTGGACACTGACAATTGTCAACTCAACGATGTTCATATTACGCCACTGGTTATGGCAAAGGGCAAAAGAAGCCACCCATCTCCCAAATGCCTTCCATCGGATAAGTCTTTGTTATAAGAAAAATTTTCAGTGCTCTGGTGCAATCAAACACAATGCTACACAACTAAAATATACTTTCTTTTACTTTCCCTCAAACTTTGGGTTTCTTGAATTATGCATATAATCCCGACCTCCCTACATCTGAATTAAGATTGAACCTACACTCAAACAGTCAATAATTTCACAAACTTTTATTTTCAATTTTGTGTTGGCGCCAACGTGTTTGATACATTTGGCCCTAAACGAAATAGGTTTTCGTCCCACAGCGGAGCCCCAGTAAGTGATGTTAAGTAAAAAAATTTTAGGTGAGCAGGTTCCGTTGGTTTCTCCCAAATAAGATTTCTCGCAGTTCTAACGAAAAATTGCAAATGGCGCCATCGCCCTACTCCCCAAATCCCGAACATTGTACTAGTTGTACTAATGAATAAAACTGGGCTTACAAACACTAAAGTTCTTTTTACCAACCTCTGTATTTTTCTTGCAATAATTACAGAGGCACAGAGCCAAAATTGGAAATAGTCGCCGTAACGTGGTCATTTTACGATTGCTAAAATACATTAGTGCTACTTTATAATTAGATGCGATCCTTCTCGAAATGATATTTGTGAAGACAATTAATTAACTTATCTGACCAACGTGCACTAATCTCTGCATAGGGCAATTTGTAGACGCCTTCTCGCAAACCTGATGCATCAGATCGCAGTGAGTATTTTAACTCATATTTTCAAGAAAAAATCTTCCCTGCTCTGAAGCAGTTACACACAATGATACACACCTACAGATCTACTCTTTTCCTTTTTATTTCCTTAAAAATTTGTATATCATAAAATATGTTTTTAATTCAGACCTCTCTTATTTTCAAGTTAAAGCTGGTCTTACACTCAAACAGCCAATAATTTCACAAACATATAATGCTTTTAGCAAAACTGCAGACAGTGATACTATTTCGACCTATCAGGTCTCTTCAGTGCAGTTGGTGACCAATAAGAAGCTAGAGGCTTTTAATAAAGCATAGCTTAGACCGCCACACTTGCGGGATCTATACTAGATCCACTTAGTGGTTGGTCTGTCAGTACTCTGATAGGCCGAAACAGTGTCACTGTCTGCAGTTTTGCTGAGTGCATCGCTAGCCTCTTGCATTACTATATAATGCTTTGTTTGCGATCTGGCAAATTATTATTTTATTAATTTATTAACTGAGCTGACAAACATGATGGATGAATTAATGTAGAGTTGCAAGGAAAAGACAAAACAGTGATCAATATGATCAGCTCAGTTAACGCTTTCAAACGAAAAATACAACATCTCTCCTCAAAACTGCAGCGCCATGATTTGGCAAATTTCCAGTACCTGGCGTCAGAACTGAAGACGCAAGGAAAGGCCTGCAAACAACTTGACAGCGCACGCTACATGGAGCACGTTGACAATTGTCTGTAAGAATTTGACAAACGTTTTTAAGACTTTTCTTTGCTGGAGCCAGTCGCTACATTCATGTGCTATTCTTTTCAGGAAGATGCTGAGGTTGATTCACTGGCATCAAAAATTGCTACGCTATCTTACCTGAACTCTTCTGGAGTTTAAGATGAGATTTTGACTCTACAATCCGACATTGAGCTGAAGTCCAGAGCTCATGGACCGCTCTGGAACTTTCTCACAGAGGTAAAATACCCCCAAGATGAGGAAATGTGCTACCTCCTTGGCTGCATTATTCGGCTCCACTTATTTCTGTGAGTCAGCCTTTTCCCACATGAAGACCATTAGGTCCAAGTACCTTTCTACCATGGTTGATGAACATTTGGAAGTGTGTTTGAGTCAGCTGTCAGTCCGGTTATGCATTTCTGTTTGATTCAATTCAGTGCAAGTCATCAAATTAAACTCAGGTATTTGCAAAAAAATGTTGATAGTTAACTATGTTGTGTTGTGCAATATTGGCTTTTGTGGTTATCCAAGGTACATCAACATACATTGCACTAATGAAGAATGTTCACTTTATTTGAAAATAAATATATTTTGCATTTTTGTAGAGGGTAGATCATTTTGACTTGGTCATTTTATAAGTAGCATGCATGCTGATAAAGTGAGAACACCCTTGACCTAGACAGTGTCATCTAGGTAATATAACTGAAAAAAGTATGTCCAAAACCATCTCAAATGTGGTGCTCTCCCAAAAAATGTCCCCAAAGCTCCCATTTTATTCCAAACTATCATGGATACGTAACAAGTACGCCTCTCAATTAAAACTATGCCAGCTGCTACAGAGCAATTGAACATCGGATGATATTTTTGTCAAATCGATTCTCCCTCCTATAAATAAAGATGCCGTGCCTTCCATTTAACAAACCAACGTCGTATTTGAATGTGTGCACCATTGTGCATTGGTTGGTTGTACATTCCGAAAGCTTCTGGACAAAGTCAACCAACACGTATCCAAAAGAATTATACGTGGCGTGAAGTAAGACAAGCTTCTACAGGAAAAGGCACGACAACTTCTTCTCCTAAACAACTTTTTTTTAATTTGCATTTCTTGACGACGAGAAACGGTTTTTTGCTCCAGCAAAAGCCAGTCGCCAACCTATCAAGTGAGAAAAATTTTACCTCTTTAAGGGTGAAGCTGACGTCACAATAAACCCTGGACTTTACATTTTTTTGTTTTCTCAAAAACTACTCATCGTAGAAACGAGATTAAAAGCTTTTTTGGCAGATATTGACCAGGTGCTTCCCATAAAACAAATCACAAAAGGTTTGAGATGCACCAAGAAATTATCTTTTTTGGTCATCATTTAAAGCAGGGCTTCTCAAACTATGGGTCGCGACCCCATTTGGGGTAGTATGATTTAGTTTTGGGATTGCAAAGCAAATTTAAAACAAATTGGCTATATTCATCAGAATTAAAAGCTTTTGTTACCCTCACAAGAAAGTTAAAAGAAAATCTGTAGTAAAATAATTTTGTGCTGCATTTTTAGGCGTAACTCCGTCTTTACGTGATCAGTTGTTTATTACAATGCCTGTCTGAGCTTTCAAGTAAAAATAATCAAAAAATTGAAACAGATTTTTCATTGTTATTTCCTTTTTGTTGTAACATACTGACCGATATCGACCTTGTTGACACGTTTTTAACTTGGAAGAAAATTTTCTTATTTGATGAAATTTGACTCTTATAGTCAGAAAAGGAGAAACTAGGGGGAAATAATCAAGATAAAAAAATCAGGAGGAAATAAGAAAATTTGCAACAACGATCTTTACAAAAAATATAGTGTAAAATAAAATGCCATGTAGAAATACAGATATTGCGAAAAAAAAACATGCTAAACTTCATTTACCGTACTCAAAGCATTGCCAAAGAAAAGAAAAATGTTTATGCCTTATGTGTAATTAAAAATCGTATTTGTAAGCCTGACAAGATAGCTTTCGACTACTACTAATCTTGGGAAGATTGGTTTGTTTAAGTAGAACCAAGCGGAAGCCGATGTAAAGTGCGTAAGCTATGCAAGTTGCTCACCACACCAGTAGGGTATTTTGAGGAAGTATCATGTTCCCTTACTTTGGTCTTTTCACGACAATTTAAAAACTAATTATGTTTGCTACATTTGCGTCAATTCTTGACTATTTTCGCTACGCATTTAAAGACATTATTTCAAGAGCAAGCAGTTCTGACGTATCAGTTCATTGCTTTCATAAATTGTTGTGCGCAATATCGATCCCGTTAGATGTGTTTAATAAATTTTATAAAATGACTTTTTATTTCGTTAATTTTTTTGTTTGCTTCACTATTTCCATCATGCATTATTTTTGATACTGTACAGTTACTTTCATGGATTGTGCGTATTGGCATGATTTCGCCTTAGAAAAAGATACTTGAGATTTGTGATCAGTGGTGCAATTATGGAGAGAAACATAAGAGATAGCTCTAAAAGGATATGTCAGAAGCAAAAAATGTAAAAAAACAGTTGTTGTGACCAAAATTCTTGCTTTCGAAAAGTTTTCTTCCTAATACTTCGCCCTTCGAAAGAAGATCGAGTTCACATATTTTATATAATTGCTTGATAATAAGATTAAGCTTACTTAGTGCTTCGGTCCCCGCTTCCCTCTCATAACAAAGCACGCCAGTGCCTCTAATGGGACGCTTATTGCTTAAATACCATTAACATGTAGGCTACTCATCCAGGGGTCGCGTAGAAATTTCTTTTCTAAAGTGGGGTTGCAGAACAAAAAGTTTGAGAAGCCCTGATTTAAAGCATTCTAAGCATGCCTTTTTTAACAAATCTCTTTTTGTTCGAACCGTCCGGTATCAATTTACTTAGCACTTTCAGCCGGGGAGTATACCTTTTTTTTCTTCAACTCGCTATGCCGGCTTAATTGAAGGCGTTCATTTGTATTCATTCGACACAAATACATAACACAACGTAACCGTTGGCTGCAACTAAAATGTAGTTGAAAATCTTCTTTGCCCAAATGATTTACTACCACGAAAAAATGCCAAAGGGGCCTCACCAAATCGTTACATGGGCCTGTCACTGTATACCTCATTTCTTTAATTTTGCGAACGGCTACTATTTTGGCCCAACCATAAGTTTTAACTGCCTTCTCTCCCAACCCCACACTCTTTGAAAGTACAAAATGGTAGTTTGTAAAATCATGCGCTATTAGTATGTATTACCAATCTCTGTTAACTGTAATAAACTAAGATAATTAACATTACGATAGTTATTCAGATATTACACCCTCCATTGGAAGAAATAGCAAGGTCCCTTTCCACTGCGATGGATAGACCTAGACAAGGTAAAGAAAGCATTGAACATAAGGTGTGGTCAGCAGGGACTTGAGGAAGTTCAATAAGATATGAAAAGTATGTTAGTTTGTATGCTTTCATGCGCTCATTGACATCAACAGATAACAGGTTGTCAAATTTTTTTCTTTTTCAAATGTGGGCAAGTCCAGTCCGTCGGTGGCTTTTCGGAAAAGAACTGGCTCAATGGCACAGCGGTTAGAGTGTCCGCTTCGCACTCGGTAGACCTGAGCTTCAATTCCCGTGACAAATTATACCAAAATACTTTGAAAAATGGTATCCATAGCTTCTCTGCTTGGCGCTTAGCATTTAAGGGATGTTGGGAGAACAATCTGGAAAGTTCGCTTGTTGTGTCCTTGGGCAAGGCACTTAACCGGACGCCCCCACCTGTATGTGGAAGATAGGTGGCCCAGAGACCTCGGAAGTAGCAACTTCAAATAGCGGACAGACCGTCCAATTCGCTTTCTCGTTAATGGAGAATAAATACGGCAAATAAAAAAAGAAAAAAATGTTTATTACCACAAAAAATGGTACCTTTTACTTTAAATAATACGGTTAATTAAGTCAAAAAAACAACTTTTTATTGCTGTTCTTAGAAATACTTGTTCATTAATACCCACGCAGTGCCAAGGACTATAGAAATTTTAGGAAAAAAATGTTTGCTGGATTACTACAAAAATTACACCTTTTGCTTTAAAAAATACAATTGGCTTTGTCAGAAAAACAAATTTTTATTGCTGTTCTTGAAAATAATGATTGAATGAAGCCCGCCCAGTAGCGTGAACCAATATATTCTACACCCCGACGTAACTCCACCCCTTTGTAGTGTACGATGACGTCACAATCAGTGTTGCGTTACCCGTTTTTTATTTTCTCAAGAACTGTTTACCTTCGCAAAGCCATTGAAAGCTTTTTCGGGAGCTGCCTGTTAAAGCAGAACGGATACAATTGGTGAAATTATTGGCTGTTTCAATTGTCAGGAACTTCAAGATGTTTTGGCAAAATGTATTAACTATGGGCAACGCCCAATAACGTTTCTTTACTGGATTCTATTTCCAAAAACAGTACTTTCACTTTCGGAAGTTTCCGAATTGTGCAATAAGCCTATCACTAAATAATTATTTCTTTAATTTTGAAAACGACTTGTAATATGATTTGGCATTCATAGGGATATCTATGGCATTTAGTATGCTACGTTAAGCGAAGAATAATATGTGTGATATGCAATGGCTACCTAATAAAGTACTTAGTTGAATCAAAAGATGCTGATCATGGGCATAGCCAGGGAACCCACGGGGCCATGGCCTTCAAATCAACAAATAAACTGTTTTTTGCGACAAATAAAGTGTACTTACTCACTAAAGTATTTTGAAAAATCCAAATTTCATAAACATTTGGCCCCCTCCCCAATTAAAAATTCTGGTTACGCCTATGAAGGTGATTGACTAGATTGCCGCTTAATACAATAGAACAGAACTGAAATGAAGGTGCAGTAGTAATTACAGTAATACGTAGTTTTGGAGTGGTTGCCACTTGCTGAAACGATAGACCAAATCAAGTTGCGAAAAGTAGTGACAGTTCTCAAAATTTTAATTGTTATTGGCAAGTAAGTAGTTGGAATGCTGAATCTGCACGACAGACGAGACCTCTTTTCCACAGTTGCCCTTTACTGTCAAGACGTTCAAATACTGTGTTTAATATCAAGTTGGCAAAAAGGCTATTTTAGAATGAAAAGCAAGGTTTTATATTGTTTAACTTCCAGAATAAATTTGCTTTATGTGCTCAAAACCAGATACATATAAAAATTATTACAAAAACAAAAAAATTGTTGTAAAACAACCGGTAAACCTTTAAACAAGTTCGGTTTTCACCGATCGCGTCTCGGACACAAAAATTTCAATTGATTCTATCTCTGGCACCTACTGCTTAATATCCACATTTTGTATTTTTGCAAAAACAATCGCTACTTCGGTGCTGCCTTCCCCCCCACCCTAGTTCCATCTAACTTTTGCACCCTTTTGTTACTGAAGTAAGCAAGCAGAGAGACCGGTAACATGGAAATAAAAGGTATGCCTATCCTGCCCATAATGGTTTTCGCAGGATCGCTTTTCAAAGTACTCTTTATTTAGGAATGACAGTCGGAAGTTCTGGTAAAACATTAACTATTCGTTACTGTTCACATAACTACCCGTTGTGGCTGAATTGATATGCTTAACTTCGACATTACTGATGGGGGCCTTGTGAACGACGCCGGTAGAACCAGTTAGTTCAATATACATGTATACACAATATTGCTGGCAATTACTTGCAGTGGTAATGTCCTTCAATCCTATAAACAGATTGTACACAGTTAACTAGTATTCTAGTATACATAATCCAATTTGACTTGTTTAAAATTTGACAATTTTTACTTGCGTTAAAAAAGGCAGCATAAGTAAAGATTCAAGTCATGGCGAGGCTAATCGGCGATTAGTGTTTTGTGATTATCCGTTGAAAACGAGTAAGTCAGCATCTAAGCTAGGAGGGTTGATAAAAAGAAACTGGTGAAATACTAAACACATACTCATAGGCTGCAACATCAGACCACTGGCTAATCGCTAAGAGCTAGACAGATCTGAAAGAAATTCTACTACGTTTACCCTAGCACTAAATGCATAGGAAAGTAACGTTATTTATTACAAACAGAAAAACTTCACGTTGGATTGACCAAATAGCAGATACCTGGAAATTTCAAACAATGCCCCAGAAATCCCGTTTATTGCTGCAAAAACAATTCCACTAGTTTGGCATCAATATCAAATTCTGGTATAAAAAAATCATAAGAAAAAAACATTTGCGAGTAAAACAATAATGGCGATTGGTATTTAACTGCTAACTAAGCTTACATTTCTATTCCTTTTGGTTTTCTGCCAAAAGGCGTAGAAATGTATATTTGGCTCAACTCTCGAGGGAAAATTTTCCTGTCCTTTTCAGACCTGATTCTGTAATTCTAGATAAACATGCATTCCTGATCCATTCCTAAATCAAAATTTTTTCTCATATCCTGTTGGATCCGACTCCTAAAAACCTGCTCCTAGCCAGCAGCGCACTTATCTCTGGCTTTTCTTTCATTTTTGGCAACCCGCAAGGTTACAAGAAAATTTTTTTCTCTCTTCTCACAAGTGCTTTTTAATCGCAACAATTAATTCTCTTTCTAGTCAACTCAAGCACGTAAGCATTGTTGTTTTTCTGAGTGGTTATCTGCAAAATTATTTGATAAAAAGAAATGCCGATTGAAGTTTTGAATATTAATGATGAATGTGAATAATTTTATGTGAACTTTCGTGAAGGTATACTACCCGAATTCGAACAAAAACCGACTTTGAGTAATAAAGTCCTGCTCTCAGGCGCGCCAAAAACTTTTTGAGTCTAACGATGGCAAAACCTACACACTGATAAAACCAACATACATCTGTAACATCGTCCGAAATTAAGTCAAATAACACTCAAAAAAGGTAAAAAAATTCTCTATTGTCTACTAACTGGAGAAAATGCAGAAATAACCCCAGCATGTTCAGTTGCATCTGTTAAAAATACATCTTGCTAAAGTGACGCACCTACAGCAATTACAGATTTTGTCAGCAAAGATTACCTAGCACTTTCAGTCACGAATTAAATTGAAGAAAAAACTTTCTCAGCTGTCTATACTACTGGCAATGATGAAAAAGTTTGTAAATTCATTAAAAGAAGAAAACGGCTGTCTCCGGTATCTCTGCAAGAAATTTTTTGCTTTAACTACAGAAATGTTGAGGGGGAAAATTTTTATGGACCATTGATCCTTAGGAAAAACAAAAGGTTTGCATTGACCATACCATCTGTAGAAAAAGCTGCCAGGAAATCTTTTACGGTAGTGGTCTATAACTTCTTCCGAAACTACGAGTATAAAGCTCCCAAGTGTACAGAGCTTGTAAAGAATCTGTTGCTTCTTATGAAAACTCAGAATGCAACATGAATGATAAAAGTAAACATGCGTTTTCTTCACATTCACGTTAACTACTTCCTCGGAACTCTGGTAGCAATGAGCGAAGAACAAGGAGAACGCTTCCGTCAAGGCATCAAATCCATGGAGAAACGTTACCTAGGGCGTTGAAAAGTAACCATGACGACAGACTATTGCTGGTGTTGGAAAAGAAATGTTGTTGGTAGCTATGCAAACCGATCAAAGAAAAGAAAGTTTAGTTATTCATGCATTGACTGTCGCTTTCCTGTTTGTATCAATCAATTTATTGCTTTTTTGTCATGGTATATTTCCAGTTTTTGAACTCTTTTTCATCTATTTTAAAGGCGATTTATTCTGTTCATATCAAGAGTTATATTGTGAAACTTGTCCGGAATAGAAGCTTCATGCTCACTGCTGGTGACAGCAAGCAAAGCAGGTTAAGACTTTTGCGAAACGGTCTCCCACAGGGATCGGTCATGGCCCCCTCCTTTTCAACATCTACACATACGTTCTACCTTCCATGACTTCTCAGAAGCATGCATATGCTGATGACTTAGCATTGCAGTATGCTTCTCGAGATTGGAAGGCTGTGGAGGACACCTTAAGCCAAGACATGGCTACACTTTCAGGTTTTCTCCAAACTTGTAGGCTGAAGCTTAGCAATACGAAAACGGTGACGGCGGCCTTTTATCTTAATAACAGAGAGGCCAAACGTGAACTTAATGTTTACAACAATGGCAACCTATTACCACCCTGTCCTGACCCAGCGTATCTTGGGGTAAAGCTAGACAGGTCGCTCACTTTCCGTCACCATCTCGAGGCTTTGCGCAAAAAACTCTCCATCCGAGTCGCGCTGTTGAGGCAACTTGTGAGATCCGGATGGGGCGCAGGTGCCAAGACGTTGCACATCTCTGCTCGTTCCTTGGTCTACTCCACCGCTCAGTACTGCGCACCATTTTGGTGTCGTTGTACGCATACTCGCCTCATTGACAGCATTTTCAATGATGCTTTGCGCATTGTCACTGGATGCTTGCGTTACACACCAAGGGAGGACTTGCCTGTCCTCGCAGGCATCCAGTCAGTTGAGCTCCGCCGATTAGGAGTGACACTCTCTTTGGCGAATCGTGCTATCCATGACCCCGACCATGTACCGCACGGACAGTTGGTTGTGCAGCAGGATTCGCACCTGGGGAGACTTAGATCAAGACGCCTATTTGTACCTGCTGCGTGGAAACTATTAGATTGTTTGTCTGAACTGGACATCCGCGTGAAGCAGTGGACGAAACATAAATGGAACGCAGGCTACTTGGAGAGTACTTCAAGGGTCCATGCTTTCATTCCCAGGGTCAGATCAAGGCCATTTGGAATGAATCTGCCCAGAACATCTTGGGGAAGGTTCAATCGCCTGCGGACTGGCGTTGGACACTTTCACTCGTCCATCTACAAAGGGGTCTCGCTCCTTCACCGAATTGCGAATGTGGCGCCACTGAGCAAACTGCAGATCACGTTATATCCTCGTGTCTCATACATCATGTACCAAGAGGAACACGAGGTCTACAGGTTTTGAATGGCTCAACTCGATGCTGGCTTAACACCACCACGGCCAACATCTGGGCACCGCAACAGCTCGGGGTGGTAAAAGAATAGATCCTCGGCCCTTGCCTTGGTTTTTGCTGGCCCGGATTGAGTTTGAGTGCTTGACCAAACGACGACGACGACGAAGAGTTATACTTTCGGTGTATTTGGAGTATTTATACGTCTCCAAAACATGCATGAACTCTGAGATTTGAAAGATAAGAAGGGGGCAAACAGGCTCAAGAGTACATTAGTAAATCAAATTTTATCATTTTCAAAATGTTAAATTGCACAAGACTAGGCTATTTAGAAAAAATCTGATCGCATTTTTGGAATCAGCACTCTCAAATTATCCGATGTATGGTCCGAAAACTCAATCCCCACGGAATCGATTTTAAATTTTTCAGCTGTGGTATTAAAAAAACAGATTTAAACCGGTGTGTTTGCGCTATAATTTATCATTCTACTTTAACTAGTAGCATGTCATTAAAATGATTTACTGCTTACGCTTGCTTTTAAAATGACAGCGGGTAATAAGTACAGCTGCTGCCTGCTGCTGTTTTTACAGAAGTGGTGCCAAAAAACATTATGACAAAACAAATCATTTTTATTTAATTGCATTTTCACTGTCAGTATTTTTTAAGAAAATAAGAAAACAAGTTTTACTAATAATATTTTATTATGATGCCCTGTTATTCCATATTGGATTAAAGTTTTTGAGAGTTGGTAAGTCAGGTGCTGGATTTTCTTTGAGCCCACAACCGCTTTTATCAGTTAATAAACGCAAATTAAAAAATTATCATTAACTGTTTTGTCACAACGATGCCTGAGATTCCCTTATGACCGTCATTTTGTGGTGATAATCAGTCTTGCCAAGTTTCTAGGCCCTATATTTTTGCAGAAGTTAACACAGACACACATATTACCAGGCTGAATTGCGTTTCATAGTAAGTAATTGCAAGTTCATTTTTTATCCGGTTTTGTTCCCTCAACGGAGTTGGCCGGATTCACCTCATTTCTTCCTCAATATTTCGCACTGTATCTCTCCACATCGCTCAATTCAGGGCTTCCTCCGTCTTTAAACCAATCTTCTCTTGATCTTTGATTTCACTGAATTCTTCTCTTAGTTGTTCATTCTTTATAGTATAGATATAAATTCCAATCTCCTAATCCATAAATGTCCCAGTCCACTTTTTTGGTATAAACCGATTTTGTAATCTACATTATTAATAGAACTTACCTCACATCTTGCATGATAAAAACCACCTTTAGCCATAAACGAGAGAAACAGCCTAATAGCCTATTTCGTCTTATCACCATGCATGTCTAAGCATTCCTCACTTTTACCTGCGCCCGGCAATACGTTTGTTTCCTCTGTAATCCAGTCATAAATGGGAAACGTTACCGACTTTTCATCACCAGCAATTCCAACATTTATAAAATTGCAGAACCACTTGTCTTGTATCGAATTCTCAAACTCTGCAACAAAAGCATTGGTAGCAGGATGCAGATAGGGCCAAAATTTTTATAGAAATGGGCTTGGAGAGTTTATTTGGATCAATAAAAGAAAAAAATCTTAGCTGTCACAATGTAAAAGTTATCTAACGATTGAGAGCTTGTGCTCCATTTATAGAAAAGTAAAGGTCTTTCCTAGCTTGCATGCAAAGCTGACCTTACCACCGTTAAACAAAACTTGAGAATAGGTTATTTGTTTCATTGTTGTACTATGGCATCATCTAAAGAAGTAGCCATCAGGAGTAAGGAAAGGTGGGTAAATTTTAATAGATGCTGGAAAAATTAATTTAATTTTTTAAATTTTATTTGCCATATTTATCCTCCATTCACGTGAAAGCGAATTGTATCGCTCTATTTTGGACGGGACGTCCGCACTCGCTTGGGAGTTGCCATTTTTGAGGTCCCTGGGCCACCTGTCTTCCATGGAAAGATGGAGGCGTCCCGTTAAGTACCTTGCCCAAGGACACCACAAGCAAACTTGCCTGCTTGTTCTACACAACCTCCCTAAATGCCAGCGCCAAGAAGGGAGATGTGGATACCATTTGTTAAAGTCTTTTGGTATGACTCGACAAAGGGATTTGAACCCCAGGTCTACCGACTGCAAATCAGATGCTCTAACCACTACGCCATCGTTCTAATCACTACGCCATCGCAAACATTTTGATTTTATTGATTTAAGACTCTTGCAGGATTTTGGCGAGTTGGAAGCAATGACCAAATTTTAAAACTATTTTACGTAAATCTATCGTGATAATTTTTTTAGAGGCCACTCAGAGTATCAGACATTCGGTTGAAAACAGTGGAGTTTACTAAATTAAAAGTAAAACTTTTGATTCAGATTTGTGATGGTAAAATAATTTTTATTGGCGTTAAAATAATTTGGTTGAGGTTCCATTAATTCTAAGTATTAAGCAGTTTTTTGACGAATATTTTTGGAGGCTGGGCAATAACCTTCGCTGCTTTCAAATAATTTTAGCAATGAATCACAAACAGAAAGGCAATTTGTTTTGACATAAATTCAATGGTGCGTTTTTACGTTTTATCCTTAAATCAATAAAAAACTCACTGAAAGTTCAAAGAAAACGTCCAGCCATTGCTATCTAGCAAGAAAGATACATTGCTGTGAAATATGTCCGGTCAGACATTTGGCAACGTGTTTTACCCACACAGTTCTGGAGAGATGTATGAACAAATGTAAAACACTAAGCTTAAATTACTTACTTATACGAATTAAAATTGGAAAACCAACATCTTTGGCAGGGATCGTAAAGCTTTTTAACTGACAGTTTGCGAAACTATTCGAGAAGTAATTGTGCAGAGTTAGAAATTCAGTCGAGGCACGACCTTCTTTTCCAACCAATTGAATCAGCACATGCTTTGAAGTTCCAGCAAACATGTACTCACAAGATGTCTGATGTAAAATCATTTTATTAACACACACAACCACATTTCTAGTTTAAGGGTTACATTTGGACTAAACAGCTAATTTAGAATTAATAGTAAAATAAAACAAACTTTGAAAAGTTGATACCATTTTTGCTTTGGGTCGAAAGTCGTGTGAACATTGAAATTATCGAAGAGGTTATTTCGATTGTTTTTGATTTTCAATGGCTTCCATCTCAGCTTAGATTTAGAGCTTAAATAGTGAAACTTCCAAAGTTTTCTAAAGTTTTGGTCAACTTTTAGCATGTTAATGTTTATTGTGTTAAAATTGGCAAAGTGTAGAGCTGGAGTCGATTTACTTTAAATTGTGGCCAACAGTCATTGTGACTGTAAAACAACTTCTAATTTCTCAGTCATTGAAATTGTGTTTATAATCAAGTTTTTTTTTGTAGTATTGTTTCAATGCAACAATAATGCAGTAGCTGGTAAACGTTACGTATTAGAGTTCTAAAGATGAAAATGTCTTTGAACATGGTACGGAAAGCCCCTCCTTCTCGAAACTCTTTTCAGCTTCCTACTCAAATAGTTCAAAAATATGCAAAGTACTTTCTAAAAGTTGATCTTCAAAAAAAAATCATTAACTTTGTTTGGAAACAAAAATAACTTTAGCTCCTCTTCCCAGAGTTTAAACCTTAATACAACACTCGCTTTTGAATAGTTGATTTTTAAAAAATGGTCTTCACCTTTGTTAGGAGACGACAGTAGCAGTAAATTCACTCTGAACATATTGATCTCGAATAAAAGATCTTCAACTTTGTTTTGAGACAAAAATGCTTTCAGCCCCCCCATGCCATGCCTAACAAAACAAAGTTTTACGCCTATGTTTGTGCTGACTAAATTCAACCAATGGAAATTGAACTTTTAAATGAATTCAGAGACAGATATTTGATGGCCTTATGCAAACTTATTCTGCTTCATGTCAACTTTCTGGCTTTGACCGTGAGCCAGTAACAGCAATGACAGAAGTACACTAGCCTACTACAGCATAAGAACTAGGTGATACATTTTATTCTTGATACAACTAAAAGATATTTGGAATAGTTGCTAAGAACTGAACAAAAAAACGCATCGAATATTCTTCAGAATCGAGAGATAGGCGACAGGATCAGAGAGTTTGACAGAAGCACATCTGAAAACAAGTTGAAGGCCTACAACGCAATTAGGAGATGAGAACCTACCTAGTTTACTCCAGAGCATAATAAAGCTTACAACTCATTAAACTCACATTACAAAAATTTGATACATTTTTAGGTCAAATGCAAATGTTATAAGAAAGTTATAACATAAAACAGTGGCTAGTTATGTAGCGTTTGTTTAGTTGTTGGACAAATTGTCATTTTGACAGCTCTCAGTAATTTATTGGTAGGTTGAAAACGCGGTAATTCTAGTGTTAAGCAAAAAACTCGATTCACTGCATTTTAAACCTATGTTGTAGCTGTGGATCAGACTTTTGGATATACATATGTGCGTAAAGGGATCTTCAGCCAAGTTGCTCTCCTTTGCTTGCAATTATGGTGTCAGCCAGTAATAGGTCTACAAATTTCTGCAAACGCGCAGACAGAAAAATGTTAACCTGACCGAATTTTTAAACTTTTACGAAAGGAAGTTTGATCTAGACCATACTATTTTAAAGCAAGTTTATAGATTTTTTCAAATACATTTTGCATCTACATTGAATGACCTAGCTTTGACTGGAACTTGGAATTGACGTTATAGGCTACACATAAGTTCGGTGAAGTTAAAAAAATACAAGAAAGATTCTTTAGAATGTATTACTTTGTGCCTCTGCAAAAATAACTTAACTTAGGGAAGTGGTCTAAAACGGTTAGGGAGTTAGGGGCGAGAAAGGTTCGGAGATAAAAAAAAACTTCTAAGAATTGAGGTGGTTTTACCTTCAAACAATCAACTATTAATAGTTTGCATTAATTCTAAATGCATCGATGCTGCTTGTTCGCGATCATGACTTTATTTACCTGTAAAGTAATAATGTAGCTGACTTTGGCGATGTCGTCCTCGGCTGGCTTGCAAAAGTTGCATCCCATCTTGTGAATATTCAAGCGCGCTTCACTCACTAGTCTGCTTCTAGAATGTGGTTGTTGCTAAAGCTTTCCAGCAGCAGACGATTCAGCTGTTTACGTTTCCGATATCGGCTTAGCAATGTATCATTGTTTCCTTGCAAATAGAAAACAAATAGCTTGGGCTTTCGCAGGTGAGATGCTTTTTCTTTGGTATTTGATTGAGCGTTTATCGCATTTTGAAAATGAATATCGTAGAGGTGGTTGGCATTTTTAACATCAAAGTTAGCATCAAAACCTATTTTCATCATTACTGAGTGGGCCAAATTCGTTTTCGTGCTTTTTCTCCGCTTTACGGTAAGGCTATCACTACGAGCTTGAAAGAGATTTACGAATAACGTTTTTACAGCCTTTAATATGTTGCTGTTTTGCAGTTGCGTACTCAAACCTTTTAAGCCCCATTGTACCCTTTTTTGTCATGCTTGAGTAAACCCCATTTTATGCGTTTTTCTCGACACTTGTGGTGTTTACTGAGCACAATGCAGGTACTAAATACCATTTTTATAATCTGTGGAATGGATGAGGAAGAGAATTAAACCCACGTCTACGGACCGCAAAGCGGAGAGTCAAACCACTACATCATTGTGCCGGTCCACTCTTTGGTATTACTCGACGAGTGACCAGAGAATTGAACCTAGATTCACAAACTACAACTCGGCATTCCAACCATTAAGTTACACTACAGTTATTGCGTTTGGCAATTAGGTGGCCCAGAGCAGCGGTAACTTTGCCTGTCCACGGTTTCATTTTACTTGGAGGAAGTTCATTTTTACATTATATTGTATCAGCATTAGTTATTGTCCCGCGACTGTTTAAAACCTTGATTGTTATTAGTTTCTGTTACTTGAACTGACGAATAACAACATAGAAAAAAGAAAATCCTGAATTATGAGCAAACGAATAGTGGCAGTTTACAATTCATTTATAACTAGCATAGATCTAAACACCTAATTGACATTCATATTTTTGTGTGGCTGTAATGCTATGAGTCATATTAGTGAGATCGCAGTTCCCATGGAAAACAACTTAACATAACCGAAGGGGATCGATATGTATCTATTGTTGCTTTCTTGTGGTAAATTTTCCGTACCGGTCCGTCAATCTTTTTATAAAAAATTAACGGTCCGCTGGTGTAAAAGATTGGCAACGGCTGCTCTAGAGTACGGCACAGGATTTGGAATTTGGGATTTTAAGGCAGCGAAAGCAAAATTTCCTGAAAAAAGATCACTATATGTCAAAAAAATATAAAGTTGTCAATACAGTTTTCCACCTTCTTTTAGAGTTCTATTTCGTAAACTTGAGCCTCAAATCAATGCAGCCTTGCAGACAAGATTTGTCACAAATTGCTCGGAGGCGAAGGTAATCAAACTGCTTCACTGGCCCACAACTTGATCAGGTCTCGAATTACCGTTGAATGGCTACGCACGATCATAAATTTTCTTTTCACACATTCTTAAATCTTTTTGATTTATCTCCACACCTAGCCAGAAAAGTATAAGGATGAGATGGCAAAGCATAAAAATTAAACTACTATTAAATTTCAATAAATCCCAAAACCAAAACTAGACTAATTTAGTTAGTTATATTGCAAAACGTTGGATCATTTTGTACCCCACAGGTGCGCATCGAGCTGATAATGTGAGAGTAGGGGTCAATTTTACAAATGTTTACGGTAGCGTAACTTTTTATTTGTGATGAGTATGAGACTAAAATTAGAATAATAATTAATAAAATAGAAACAGTAAGAGGAAAGGTAAAGGCAGAAGACTCAGACAGTAATTCAACATTACGAAGCTCTTTTATTTGCTACTAGACGGCTTTGCCGGCGTCGCCCATCAGAGGCATCTTACCAGTATTGTCCGGGTTTATTATTTTGGTTCAACCAACTGGGCCGGCTTCACCCATCCGGCTCTTGTGTGAGCAGTAGCGAAGAGTTAATGAATTTTATGCACTTTCACAATTCTTCACAGGTGTGAAACCTGGGGCTGTTTGGATGAAGACAGAGCAGATATCCTGGCAGGAATCGATGAAAGACACACACGAAGCTCTTCCTCCACATCTCTCAGTCTTTCTCTTTTTTAGTTTTTATAGAAGTCAGGCTTGAAAAGCTCACCTCACACAGATATGTTGTGGAAAATGGGAGCAATGTCAAAATAGCTTTGTAGGCCAGCATTGGGAACTCCTGGGAAGCTGCCAACCAGAAACCGTCCAAAGGTAGATCAGCAAAGCTTAGCTTGAGACCACGATCCTGTTTCAGTTCAGCTAGTTCCTCCTGCTCCTGTAAAGTCAAGTCCTTTCCAACAGCTGATGCTGAGTTGAATGGGTCCCTAACCCAGTCAAGGTACTCTGTGGTGGCTGAAGAGAAATAAAATGACATCTTCTGCTCAAGAATTTTCAAATGTTTAACTATTACCTCACACAGTGCAGCAGAATTAACACCTTGCCATTTAGATAACGTTATGCAAGGTTAGTTGATGGTTAAAAAGGCTCACACCGACATATACCACAAACATTATCTTGAAAACAATTTAGTGTGTATTGCAAACAATGTACCCAACCCAATTTGACGAGACCAACCCTGGTCTCGTCAAATTGGGTTGGGTACATTGTTTGCAATGCACACTAAATTGTTTTCAAGATAATGTTTGTGGTGTATGTCGGTGTGAACCTTTTTAACCTTGCCATTTATTGGTGAGTGGGAACATTTCAAGATTGCCACTTTCAACATGTTGCTGCCAGAGTTGCACCTTGGAACGGAATCCATTTATTTTATCTGTGCTTGTAAGCAGGTTTTCATTTCGGCCTTGTATTCGTGTGTTCAGTTCATTCAGATAATAAAAAATATCTGCCAGGTATGCCAGTCTTGCACAACACTCATCACTTGCAAGCAGCTTTGTGTACTCGGACCCCTCGTTCGTCAGAAACACTTTAAATTCCTCTCGCAGCTCATACACACGGGCCAGCACCTTGCCGCGCGACAACCATCAGACCTCCGTATGAAACAGCAAGGCTTTATGCTCCGCTCCCATTTTCTCACACAAAGCCGCAAATACCGGTATGCGAGGTTTCACAGGTCGTGACTTTACAAAGTTTACCATGCGCACAACATCATTCAACACAGGAACGAGGTCTGCCGGTAAAGTCTTGGCTACGAGGGCTTCGCGGTGTAAAAAACAGTGCGTAATGATTACATCTGGGTTTTTCTCCTTCACTCTGCTTACAAAGCCTTTGGTGCGCTCAACCATGGCTGCAGCTCCTTTAGTGCAGACACTCGTGCAGTTTTCCCACTTAAGTCCTCCTTTTTTCCAGATATTCTGATGTGTCGCAAAAAATTTCCTCTCCGGTTGTTTTTTCTGGCAAAGCCTTGCAAAATAGAAAGTTTTCTCTGATTGTGTCTCCATCCACAAAACGCACATTGGCCAAGAGTTGAGCATGTCCACTAATATCAGTAGACTCATCAAGTTGCAAAGCAAATTTATTACCGATACGGATTTTGTCCAAAACAACACTTTCTATGTCTGCAGACATCTCATTGATTCGTCTGGAAATTGTGTTATCTGAGAGAGGGACTTTGGCTATTTCTTTAGCCGCTTCGGGCCCGAGCATCTCAGTTACCATGGCTTTGCAGGCGGGAAGTATTAATTGCTCTGCCACAGTGTGGGACTTTTTTGATTTAGCCACAAGTTCAGCTACGTGGTAGCTAGCTTTAAGGGCTCTCTCGTTTGGCTTTGCGGTTTTTCTCATGAAAGTGACCTGTTTCTTTGTCTAATCACGCAGGCGAACAAAATACTCCACATTTTTGTTTTGAAATGAAGGGTGTTTAGTTTCGAGATGTCGTTTAAGCTTGCTTGGAACCATAGCACCGTTGGAGAGCTTTTCACCACATACCAAGCACAATGGAGTTGGTGCCGTTGCATCTCCGGTAAAAGTAAATCCAAATGAAAGATAGTTTTCGTTGTATTGCCTTCTCTTTACTTTCTTTTCGCCTCCACTCATACTAGGGCCCTCGTTTGGGCCCGGATTTTGTCCAGGGTTCAGTACAGTGTCAGCATTTTTTCTTTTCAAAAACTTCTCCATCACTTTCTTTTACAACTTTTCTTTTACTAGTTGTAATTAACAAACAATTACGTAATCATTTGTATTATCGTATTCAAATAGAAATTAAACATGAAAAATAAAACAACAAAGAATTAATATAGACGCTAAAACTACCAAATCAAATGCTAATGCTCCACGCCTTGTTAAAAGTCTTCTCTGGTATGTACTGCAGTTACATACTAAAACGCAGTATCAGCACTTGACCAGAGGCGGTCATAAAAAACTGTATATAAACAACTCCATCAATTTTTTGCGAAAGCTTTCGACTAGTACTCCCAGCGGGATTACTTTAATTGGCTTTTAGAAGTTATCGAAAATATGTAACACTTTCACTATCTCGCTATCCACAATGACAACATCGCCGTCAATGCTACCTGCCGCTGCATCCATACGTGACCAATTTTCTGGTCTGCAAGCGCAAGGCAAATCGCCACCTGCTGCTGCCACCTTCTGATATGGAACAGTACTACATGATTACTCTGCCGGGCGCTACACCGCATAGGCACACAAATTGGAGAATTTCCCACGGCACCCCTGACAATATTTTACGGCACACCGGTTTGCCGCGGCACCCCGGTTGAAAAACACTGATGTAGAGTATAGACATAAATACCATAACAGGCAGGATATATGACGGCATCACCCGTAGAGCCCCAGTGAGTAATGTCGGGATTGAGAGTGTCGTTTCAGCCAGCCAAACCGGCTTTGCCTGTTTGGTTCTTGCATGAAGAGTTACCAAAAGTTTATGCGTTTTCTGCACATAAGATTTTCACGACTCTTTGTGCTCCATTTCGTAATAGAATATCTCATTTCAACATCCTGGCTATATCTTAGGTCTATGTGCACTGTTTATTGCTGACACGAACCCAAGGGAGCCTTGCATTTTCCGTAGTTTGGAAGTAGGGATTACATTTCTGATATTAATCTATTCTAAAGCAAAATAGCAAAAATGTCTTTTGTGTGGAGCGATTTCACAGAGTGAGGCTGTTTTCTTTTGATTTCTCCTTAAACTTTCTCAAGTTCTCGCTGGCTACGCATTATGTAGCATGTTTTTTTCTCCCTGCTTGACGTGCCTTGGGGAGTTTAAGTTGTCCTTGCTTTTTCTCAAATGTTTGGTTTGATCACGGTAGCTTTATAAAACTATTATGAAGCAAAATAACAATAATATGTTCCATGTGGTGCGATTTAACACAGTGGCATTGATAATTTTGATTTCGCCTCAAACTTTCTTAAGTCCCTACTGACTACACATTATGATTCATACTTATTTTTCCTTGTGTAGGTATGCTCATAGAAGTTAAATAAGTTCTTGCTTTTCCCAAATTTTTCGGTTTGATGCCGGTAGCTCTATAAAGCTATTATCAAGCGAAATAGAAAAAATGTTTCTCCTAAGTATGGTGCGATTTAAACCCGGCAGGCCATACTATCACCCGTGCCGATATAAAACGTATTAATCAATGCAGTTGGGCTAGCTTCACTGTACAAACATTTGTAAGAGCAACAACAAAATGTTTTACTAAACATAAGCCATAGTTCTTGTACATGTAATAGTGATCATGTTGGTCTATTAATGAAGGCTGGAAGTATTGAAAAAAAAGAACGATGACACAAACTACCATTCGTAATTTTTAAAAGAATAAGGGGGGGGTGAAACATAGTCAAAATTGATGGCGTCGCCCAAGTGGTGGTTGTTTTGGCTCATAAAGAAATGAGCTGTTTGATGGTAGGTATGTTCGACGATTTGGTGGGCCCGCTTTCGCATTAATATTGGTGACATTGAGATATTTGCCAGCACTGTTTGCTTTAATTCGGCCATAGCATAAAAAGGGGCGCTGCCTTTCCTTTAAGTCATACAACCTATTGCAATAGGCGCCTATTAAGCTCTTTTGAAACAAAAACATTTCCTCTTAATCCAATGTTGCAAATTGATGCTATTACGGTTTAATTTTGATCTTTTCTTCAATTTTGGATTTTATTCCATTTAACTTTGCCCCTAATCCAGACCTTCCTACTCTTAAATGAAGATTGGTGTTTTGTACCGATAGGCCTATCTTTGCAGTTACAAATATCAGTAATGGGCTTTACCATTTATGTTTGCTATCGAAATGATAGTGGATAATTTTGATGCCTGGTGCTGTTTTCACTAAATAGTGGCAAGCGTTGTGATGTCATTTAACAGTATGACCTAGTAGTTGGTTTTAAGCCATTAAATATTAGGATTGCTACTTACAACTTTTTCGTTAGTGTAGGCCAATTAATATGAACAAACGTCTCTGACTTGCGTACATGTTCCTTGGCCCTGGCATAAACGCCGCCATGTAAAGAGCAAACTAACCCGAAATGAAGCACTCACAGTTCAGTTATAGCGATAGCGGAAGTCCCAATTATTAATGTCGAGTTTAGGAACATCAAATAAGCTGGCTGCTGCGACAGCCTTGCCCAATTGCAAAGGAAATTGCTTCAATATTTAGATCATACGTAGCTCGACACTTACATTTTGTTGCAAAAGATAAGAAAAAGCCATCTTTGCCCCATAGTCTTTTTCTTTTATGATCACCAAGTGTTTTGCTTGGAATAGGCTAATATTAAAATTTGTAGACTTTGAGTCTTTTGAATAATTTGATTGATAATGCCAAAGATCCATGCTATCGAGAAAGAATAGACAAAGTGTACCAAAGGACTTAGATTTCTAGAAATTTCAATTTTGTGAACTGCAGGAACTAAACGTTTGCTTGTTTTTAACTGGCAGACTATATTTCTTAGACATTTGAAAACTTCAGTTTTTTAATGGATCTTTTTGAAAACGTCGACAGACAATGCAAAAAGAACCACGCCTGTGAGGAAAAGTAGTCAAAATGTACCAAAAAAACAACTCTGTTTAGCAATTGCAAGTTTGCTAACTCTAGTAAGATAGTTGTACAACTAAAAATGAAGCATTATTCATGGCAACCAAGTTTGATCAGCCATTTTTAACTAATCCTTAGCCTCAATTAATTGGAGTCACATATTGCTGGAAAGAAAATTCTTTAAGCTTTCAAAGGATAGTAATTGTCAGTACTTTATTATAATTTTTTTGTGTTAAAGTCACCTGTTTTTACTGAGCTCACCACTTTTGGGAGGGTAAAAAGTTACACAAGAGGTCTTAAAGTTCAGTTTTTTTGGTATAAAAACTAATATTAATTGTATATATTATACACTATCGGAATCGCCTTGAAATAACCTTTAATTTGTTCGATAAAGTTTGAAAATCAGTTGAGAAAGGAGGTCACAAATCAGTTTTTAAGAAATGATTTTGCAAAAAGATTGCAGTTTTTGAAAACATCTTGATATTATGATCTACGGTAGCGAGCATTTGTGTTAATCGTACGAGACGTATTATGATATCATAGAGCCAGTTTATGCGTGCATGGGAAAAAGTGAAGAAAAAATTGCTTAGAAGGCTTGAAGTGCTTAAACAAAGAAATGCTCATAGCATAATCAATTACACATCAATTGTTGTAAAGTTGTTTTTATCAAAAGCAGCTTATTAATATCTCAAACAAGAACGTTTAATGGCGTTTGTGATGAGTACTTTTTGAGAAAGAACAAAAAACAGATTGTTCAATGAATCGTTGATTGTGACGTCATTTTAAACCCCAAGCAAATAAAAGTTTTTGAAACGTGGTAAGTCGGAAGCTGGTTTTCGTTTGAGCAAAAAGCGGTTGTCCTCTGTTACGTAATGCAAATTCTAAAAAAAAATTATTTTAGGTTATGACGTCACCATGACGTCATCAATACCCTTCTGACACTCACCACGGGATGGTAATCAATCGCGCCAAGTTTGATGCTTGTACCTCTAGTAGTTTCAAAGGAGTTAAAACGGACAGACAGACACGCAGACAGACAGAATTGCGTTTTATATATTAGATTAGTCTGATTTAGGCCAGTGTCGGAGAGGAACCATTCGCCTGCAACTGTAACCAGTGGCAAAAAGTAATATTTTTCCAAACTCCATGCACAGTTCGAACTTGAACTCTGACTTACAAAATCATTTTGAGCTCGAATTCCAACAAAGACCAATTGAGTTGGCGGCCTAAACAAAACTAACAATGATTATTAACAAAAAATAAAAACGCAAATACACATAAAAAAACTAAGCTTTTGTGGTTAAAATTTACACCTACAGTTTTCTCCCATCTGCTTCATTTTACTTCGCTGATAAACTTTAAAAAAATAATAGGTTAACTCACTGTACGTAAACTACCGGCACTAGCGTAGAGTAGCGTTGACAAGGAGTCATTGGGACTTTTAAGGACACAAAATATTTTGGAGAACCTGGATATTGCTGTTGTAACACCACCCTCAAAAAGAAAACAAATGGCACAAAATTTCAAACAAAATAGCACATTAACTTGACAAAGAGCAATACTGACATCAATAAAAAAGCCGATCTTCAAAATAAAAAGAATGTGACGTACAAATGATAGACACAATCGATTTCAAACAAAAGATAAATATTTAATCGGCTGCTCTCCAAAAAATGATTTTAGTTTTGCAGTGTCAAAAAGGGTTTAACAAGTCTCCCTTAAACTTTGATAACGGATTTTTGTGAACCTCTCTACGGCGTTTGTAATGTATTTGGGGGCAGAAAGCGGGCATTGTCCTGCCATCCTTTTCCCTTTTGATTTTAGCCACAAAGCAAAAAATTAGCTTGGTTTGTCGTTATGCTCCCCTTCTTTTCAAATACCTTTGGTAAGCTAATGCTAACTGCTTTGGCAGTGATCTCTTAACAGTCTGTTGGTCTCTTTTTATTTGGAAAGATAGTATATTGTTTAAGTCACAAACCTCCAGCGACAAAACAAGAAACAACAGAATGGGCCCATTTTGCAAACAACAAATCATTTCTAAGATGGAAAGGACAAAACATTAGCATAAATACTGATTTTGGTCGGAAATTTTTTGAAGCCAACAAATCATTATGTGTTGATTTTCTTAGGTTGTTTAAAGGAGAGAAAGTATCGCCTCAATCGTCCCCTCTCATTAAATCTACCAATTGTACAACAGGCATAGTTGGTTAGGCTAAATATTATGGTAAGGTGTTGTTATGATGGTGCAAAAAATTGACCAAGAGATATCTGTACTATAAAACGTAATTCTGTATGTTACAGCAAATATTACCTTTCAAATTGTCATCAGTTTGAACCCGGTTTCTCTTGTTTATTGCCTTGCTTATGTTTACTTTGCTCGATGTTTCCTTATTTGGCGTCGTTTCTCGCACGCCTCGTCATTTAATAGATTTTTGGATACCGTCATAGCCTTTTCTGACCAAGCTTTTACCCCTGGTAACCTTTGTCCTTTAATTAATCATTGTTACTTCTTTAATATAGCTGACTGCTTTTGCACTCGTAATAAGTCTGGAATTTGCGTGAATTACTGTTTCATTTACTGGTAAGCTAATGTTATCCGAACGCTTACGAATATTGTTTGATCGTTTTTTGGGTCTGATTTTCCGGTCAAACTATAATACTGAAGGTAAGTGCTTTAGTGAATTTACGTTTGTGTATTTGTGTTATGTTTGTTAATTATTTCAGAGAAAAACGTACCGCATCGTATCGTACCATATTGTAGTCTACATCCTTCAATTTAACTATTAATTTTGTTACCCTCTCGTTTTGAATTTATTTCAATTATTATCTCTGTGTAGAACCTGTGATAGACGTGATTCTAGAAGACGGCATCAGGCGGGATATCAGGCCATAAGTTTCTGCAACACTGCATGTATCCCTGTCTTTTTCTGTTTGTTTTAACTCCTCCCAAACTACTCGGCGTAAAAACATGAAACTTGGCACGATTGTTCACCAACCCTGGGTGAGTACCATAAAGGGGTTGATGACGCCATAAAGACATAAACAATTAAAGGTAATTTTTTAATTCGCATCCCATAAAAAGGGATATTGTTCAAATTATTTTGATTATTATTTCAAGAAAATACTGACCGCAGAAAAGCAATTGGAAACTTCTTAGTGAGACCTTCGATTGAATAAATTTTTCAACGATTTGAGTTTTATCGGCGATGCAGCAAGCGATTTAAGAATGCATTTTTCCTTTTGTTTTTTGAAATCTTCAAATAAATCAGCACTAATCAACTGGTGGATTACGGTCCAGATCCAGACCTTTTGAGTGTTGAAAGTGAGCCTTGTGCTGCAGTATGAGCAACCACATGAAAATAGGACATGCTGTTCTTCCTAAATCTTTTAGACTCGATTCGAGTAATAAGTATTTACTACTAAAGTACAGCATAAAATCAGTTAGTGCTTTCTTGGTTTTCCCGTAGATTCTGAATGTCATAGCTTTAGCTTTAATTCATCCAAAAAGCTTTGTCGATTTTATGCAATCATTTAAATTTGTAGTTCATGCCATTTTGGGATGTAAAATGTAGCTGAAAAATAGAAAAAAACTAAAATACGTGTAGAATCCAATAAGTTTGATGAAATGCTGCTGTATGTAACTTTATTTGCTTTTCTGAAATCAAAAATTTAGCCATCTTCACATGTTTTCTGTCCTCGCCTTTGTAACTGCATTCACTCTCCGGTATAATTGCCGATGAGCAGCAAGCATCCTACTACACGCATCAGCAATGGCGTGGTGGTGCAGTTGTTAGAACAACGACTTCGCAGTCAGTAAACTTAGGTTCAATTACCTAGTTAAGTCATACCATTAACGTTAAAAACAGGGATGTGGAAGCGGAAACGGAACTGGAAGCAGTCCTTTTTCTGTGTGAAAGCGAAAAAATTCTGCCGCTTGCGCTTCAATTTAAGTTTTTTGACTTGAAGAGTAACTTGGCCAAAAGGTTTTGTCCATTTCCCAATGTGGATTAAACGGTGAAGTTGTACTATAAGTCTGAATAAACTAGCGTTATCAGTAGCGCGAGAAAACGAGAAAAAGTATAACTAGCATCACATTTTATATCGATTACGGGTAAGAAAAAGGAGTGCTCCAACAATTCAAAGTCGGGTTAGGGTTAGGGTTTGGGTTTGAATTTGACTTTGAATTTCCGATTTTGAATTGTCACACAACCAGAAAAAGGTAGTTTGAACAATGAAACGTAGCCAATGAAATGATGATTTGATTAAACTTAACTGGCCTTGGCTAGGGGGTTAAAAACGTTGGAAAAGAAATTACTCACGACGGAAACAACTTGATCATTCTACATCAGTGCTCTTCAACAGGGGTTCCGCAAAACATGTAGTTGTGTTCGGTGAGTTTTAAGGGTTCCGTGAGGGGACCACGAAGGTTTTTCGTTTATTACCAGTATTTATTTCTTATTTTAGTAAATTGATTTCTTATATGTAGTGGTGCTCCGTAGATACAAATAGAAATAGAATCTTGTTATAGCAAGTTGCTGATTTTGACGTAATCCTGTTTATAACTTTAATATTGTTTGAATTTGCTAACTCCTTTTTGTTTCGTAATAGTCCGTCTTTAATTTCAATTTTGTTCGCTTTTTATACTGTGCAGTTGACCCTCCATTTAACGGACTGTGAAAAACAGTTAAAATTTAATAAAACCAGACACTTTAAATTTATTTCAAAATTGTAATTGCAGTTAAAATGTTTGTAGAAGCACAGCTTTTATTGTTTCTCTTTTGCATTGCTTCTAAACAAGGTATTGCTCACTATCGTCCTAATACGTAACAGCAAGTATAATGTGCTCAAACAAGGGATGGTTTATATCTACAGGGTGTTCGGAAAGTCACTGTGCACTTACATATTTATTACCATACATGTTTCAATATAGAATACAGGAGGTAAATATGAATGACAATTAAAAATTATGTTGAAAGTGACTCCTTTTAGCATCAATACAGGCTTGGACCCTTCTTGTTTTGTTTCTAAACACCGCTATTATGATCAGTGGTTTTCAGTTCTTGTACTGCCATTATTTTGTATGGTAAGAGTTTTAATTCCCTTCTGACGGCCTTACGAGCAGTTGCAAAACCAATATCATGCTGCTGAGCTAATTTTCGTAATGATTTTGATGGACTCTGCAGCATACTGTCAGAAATGTCCAACAGTTTCTCCTCTGATAGCTTTGCTGGCCTTCCTCAGCGTTCGGAATCATCCACTGATCCTGTTTCCGGAAACTTATCAACAAGGTTACGAACTGCGTTGCGATGTGGAACAGGTTTGCTGGAACTATACTCAAACTATTGGCTATTTAGCTTTCAATATCGTTACCAAGTATGACCTGACGTAGTCTGACATAGGATTTCCAGTTTCCACGCATACAAAAATTCTTCACAGCGGTAGTTGTATGCTAACAAAAGTGCTATATCGTTTACTACTGTACTTCAAAGCATTTTCCAACTTTGCGGTCTCCAGCGGCTCAAAATTTCACTGCAGGAGTTTTTCGTTTACCAAAATGCAACAAAGGTTGACTTCTATGAAGCGGTGCTGCGTTTAATTTATTATTGCTTTCTACAAGTTTCACTCCTTGTAGATGTTTACAAAAAATCAAGCGAACCAAAATTATTTTTAGGCGACCCAACTTTGGGTCGCGACCCATAGGTTGAGAACCAAGGCCTTAAAACACCACATTTAATGAATAATCTTTGGCAGGTTTTTCTGTGCCTAATTACATTTTGTGTGATCAATTTCATGTAAAGATACCAGTTTAGTGCATACTTGCACGGTCAGCAGTAACGTCAAAGAGAATCCTGGTTCAAAAGTAAACGGTAAGTCAGTCTTGTGCTTTGTGTTTGATTGTTTGGGCTTGAATCTTGCTTATGTTGTCATAAACCGCTTCTGTTCATCCACCTTGTACGATTACTTGAAAACGACCAACAATAGGCATTTCGTTTTCGATCCTGTGTGAGATATTGGGCTGACCGGGAGCCACGTGAAGTGTCTTTCACCTGGCATGGGACCTAGTGGTAATAATGTGTCTTCATTACCCGTGTTTGAGGGCACCGTCCCGCTTATTTTGCTATATTAACCTTGTTTGGATCGTGACTCTTCGTAAAAACTAATGAATCATTGATAAGTAATGGTGGAGCTCCGCAGACGCAATGCAACAGCTATTCTTATCATTCCCCTCCGGTCAGGACAGAAGGACCAGGAATGTCAACACCTTACAAATGTTTTTACCCGATCCCTATATCGAGCTACTTAGGTTGTTTACAATAAGTTGCTGTTGTCCTGATATAAGAAAGTAAGTAAAATTTTTTGTACTTTGTCTTTAACTTTGGATACTGTTGACTTCACTATGGTTTATGTAGCCACTACGTCACGTAGCATAAAATTGCAATAAAAGTCATATTCTTCAACCCAGAATGGGTAATTTCGTTTAAAAATCTAAGGTTATCTTAAATACTAGTAACATAACAATGGCCAAAATTTCTCATTTCAAGTATTTCGATTTTAAAAATATCCCCTTCCATCATTGTTTTTGTGGTTTGAAAATTTCCCTTGCAACATCACTGGTTGAGACAAAAAATTTAGACAATTTATGATCTCGCTAATTACTGTACTAAAATATTTTTATTAAAAATTTTTATAAGTTTTCAACAACATTTGAAACTTTTCTACATTTTACGCACTCATTCAGGAATCTGGTCAAAACATCAGGTTCAAGCAAAATCTATTTAGTCTATCAACAGGCTCTAAAGTATTGGTTGCCATGCGTTTTTTGCGAATTGCTGTAGTCAGGAAGCATCTTGATACGGCAGTCTGGTAGTTTCTCATGCTTCCTGGTTTTCGCCTTCGTCGAACGTTAATTTATTTCTCTAAATATCGTAGTGCCATTTTAAAAGCGGACTCGCAAAACTACATAATTTTTTTTCACTAGCGTGGCTACTGTTATCACAAAAAATACGTACCTACTAATGCTCTGATATTGATAAATCTAATGTGACCTCACAAAAATGTCATCAGGACATTAATAGACCGGTCCAAAAATGTTTGCCCATCAAAAGTTGTCTTCTATACCAGGTATCATAGTAAAAAAGCTTGGCACAACAAAGGTATGCAAATTAGCTCAGACCGTGCAGAACTGCATTCACAAGTTTTTATTCAATCTTTCTCTGTATAATTTTTCAAATAAATGATGAAACCTGGAACAAATATCGCTGAAACCCTTCCGCTAGAAGTCGCTGTATATAATAGAATTTCGTTTTTTTCTACGATTTTGTACATTTTTTGTTCTTTTTTGTATGTTTTTACCTTTGAGCATTTTTAAAAGAAAATTTTCATCTGCTTGGGCGGTGTTATGATGCTTTACAGATATGTTGTTGTTCAAGCATCCAACTTTTGTGACCAAAGTACTTATTAAAAGCCCAAACACTTTTGCGGATGAAAATAACAAAAACGTACTTTCCTTACAAAACCGGATGTTTACACGACAGGGTGTAACATGCAACAAGAAATAAATATCCATCGGATAAAAATTTCCTTTCAGCAACGCTTGATCACAAAAAAACGATCAAAAACTAGCACAGAACGTACAAAACTGAACAAAAACGCATACTGTGCACGGCCACATGAAAGCACAATAAAAATGCATCGTTGTCATTAATAATGGCAAAATTTTAGACTTTTTTTTGTTGCTTAATTTTAGACTTACAATAATGGCAAAACGACCGTATAGTGAAGCTTTTTTAAAACTAGGTTTTACGGAATTGGATGGTAAACCGAAATGTGTAGTATGTCTGAAAGTTCTCTCTGCAGAATTAATGAAGAAAAATAAATTGAAACGCCATTTAGAGACAAATCATCCAAATTGTTTAGACAAGCCTGTTGAATTTTTTGAGCTCAAGTTAAATTCGATTCAAGGACAGCGAAATATAATGACAAAATTTGCAACAGAAAATAAATTAGCTGTCTACTCTTCGTACGTTGCTTCCTATCAAATTGCAAAGCAGAAAAAAGGTCATACTATTGGTGAAGATTTGTTAATGCCGGTTATGAAAGAAGTTGTAAAAATAATGATTGGTGGGAAAGAAAGTAAAAAACTGAATGCAATTTCCTTGTCAAACAGCACGGTGAAAAGACGCATAACAGACATGTCTGATGATGTTCTTGAACAGATTCTAACTCATGTAAAAGCGTCTCCATTTTACTCCATCCAGTTGGATGAATCCACAGATATTGCAGGTCTGCCCCAGCTTTCCGTCTTTATTCGCTACATCAACAATGGTGCTGTATCAGAAGATGTGTTATTTTGCAAAGCATTGAAATTACACACAAAGGGCGAAGGCATTTTTCAATGCTTGAATGATTTCTTTACAGAACACTCCATTCCTTGGGAGAAATGTGCTGGAATTTGCACTGATGGTGCAGCAGCATGTACTGGTTTCAAGTCTTGGAGTTGTAAAACGCATTAAAGACAAAGCGCTAGATGCTGAATGGACACATTGTTTTCTCCACAGAGAGGCTCTTTGCGCAAAAAAATGTCACAAGAACTGCACGAAGTATTAAATTCTGTTGTAAAATGTGTGAACTTGATTAAAGCAAGGTCGTTAAATCAGCATATATTTTCGTGCCTTTGCTCTGACATGGATGCTGATCATAAAGCACTGCTTTTGCACTCAGAAGTACCATGGCTATCACGAGGTCGTGTGCTGAAACGTGTTTGTGATCTGCGAGATGAAATTGTTATCTTTTTGAGGCAACAGCATTTTACGGAATTAGCTGAAAAGTTTAGTCGAGAAGATTTCAATGCAAAGATTGCTTATCTTGCCGATATATTTGACTCTCTGAACTGTCCGAATTTATCAATGCAAGGTGTTGGATTTACAGTAATTGATCATGCTGCCAAAGTTGCTGCTTACTACAAAAAACTCATTCTCTGGAAAAGCTACGCAGCTCGAAATCAGTACGATATGTTCGCTGAACTAACAAAGTATATTTGCGGCAAACAAATTGATATTAAGCAAACCATAATAGGACACCTGAACCAGCTTGCCGAAAAGTTTGTAGATTACTATGGTGATGATTTGTCGCCTACTAATGAAAACGATTGGATAATTGATCCATTTGCTGGCACAGATCTGCCTCAACTTCCCCTCCTTGTTGCTGAAGAATTTATGGATATGACGGCAGAACCAACAAATCGTATTTCTTTTGCGTCCTTCAGAGAAAAGCACCCGAAAGATTTTGTAAGCATCCACTTTTGGGCTTCCATATACAAAACGTACCCAACAATTTCTAGGTTTGTTATAAAAAAACTGATTCCATTTGCGACAACTTGGCTTTGTGAGGCTGGATTTGTGCAATGTGTATATTGAAAACCAAGCATAGAAATAGGTTGGAAGTTGAAGCTGACTTGCGGTTGTGCTTAAGTACAGTATCACCACGATTTCAAAAGCTCACTGACGGAAAGCAAGCACAGATTTCTCATTAGTGTAATTTTCGAGTGACTTCATAAATGTATGTTCAGTGAAAAGTTGTTTGTATTATCTTCAACACAGTTTTGTCATCAAAAAAAGTGTTTTCTACATAACTTTTAACTTAACTATGCATCAGAATATACATGGGGGTAAATATAACGTTGTGGGGGGGGGAAGGGGCATTTTTCAAAACGCAACTTTTGATATTGAAAATTTTTTACCTACTCAAAATTTGACACTAATTTAGGCACATTCATGGGTTGGGATATCGATTTCCGAACTCAGCTCAAAATTTTGGTAAAGTGAATTTTTTCCAATGTGGGGTCACATGACATTGAAAATGCCCCCCACAACGTTATATTTACCTACATGGGTCGTAAAATTTTACACATTAGACTTTTTCTATAAATTGGGGTCGCTTCGAAAAAAGGTTGAGAACCACTGTTTTAAGGTATATGCATGGCAGCATGTGATTACATGATGACGAGACCCAGCATGCGCAGAAGAGCAGCTTGAGCAACTCGGGTTCGAAGCTTACTGGAACCAGACACGATGCAACATACCTCCCGGCAAAAGTTAGTTTTTACGAAGAGTCACGATCCGAACAACGTTGGTATAGCAAAATAGGCGAGACCATCCCTGGGCCCAGGCTTCGCCCTTTTGACCTCATCAGCAAGGACTCGTCCCACCCAATGCAGCGCTCCCGGAGAGGGCGTTGTGCGCATAGAATTAGAGATTAATCTTGCCCTCTGCATTGCAGGTGGACGCGATGCGTGACCAAACAATGAACAGTTGCGGCTTCGGTGTTGAGCGATGAGGTATCACGAGCCATAACAACGCACTGACCAACGTTAAAAGTGCGAGCCGCAGTGCCAATGGAGTCAAACCATTGAAACCTCCAAACCATGTCATCAGAAATATGTATCAGAAAATATAAATAATTCTTCTATTGCTATTCAAGACAATGTTGAATTCATGCAATTATTCAGTAATTTTGTGACAAACACTATCAGTGGTTTATTTGCATTTATCATTTCTTCTTTGTGGGTTTACCATCAATCATTTCAAAAGACCCTTTACTTTCTGAAATCGCGATTTATTGTTGGGCGCGTTTTGGAGCGCTTTTGGGCGCTAATTTACAATTAATTTGAGCGCTTTTCAAAAGTTTTTGTCGGGCAAACTGTCAGGAAACATAATTTTGGTTTTATCTCACAAGTAGTAGTACATTGTGGAAGCAAAGTGAGATATCGCTCAAACAACTTTATTTGTAAAATGATAGCCGGAACGAGAAAATATAACCGCGGCCAGGGATATGGAATCAAAAGCACAATTACGAAAAAGTCATAAGTAGGTGTGACAGCTAATAGCATATTTCTGTGAAAGTATCAATCACTTGGTACCTATCATATTTTTTCTGCGTCCCTCGCTCCGTTACCGGTGATTTCCTACTTATTTTTTTATGCTCAAAACTTGCGCTGAAACATTGATATTCTAATGCGTTCGTCAACAAAGGGATAAAAAATAGGGACTGAAACTCCCCAGAATGTGTTCAGCCCCCTCCCAGAATATCATTGTCAACTTTCCCAAAACTTTCAATCAAGATAAAAGTCTCATTTAAAAAAAAATAATTTCAAAAAAGGTATGCATTTAATATGTTTGAAACACTTTCTCTCCCCCTTTTATACAAAACGAAGTGTTACACCTAAGTTTATAAAATTCGTATGAGCTCAGGCTCTGTTTGCAACTCAACTGGGCCAGAGCGACGGATAGACTACTTAGCTCCACCACAAACATGGAGTAATCTTGATAGAGACTTTCCCAAAGAAGCAACAAGCGAACCTGCTGGCTTTTTTTGAAGACTATTCCTTTCATGCTCAGCGCCAAGCAGGAAAAGTAAAAGTTCTATTTTTAAAGTCTTTGGTATGACTCGACAAGAGAAATGAACGAAAGTTTGCGGACTGCGAATCGAACGCTCAAATCATCGTTCCACCCCGTCGATATTGTCAAGTAATAGCAATCAATCTCAAGAAGTCACATTAATTTGATTGTCACCAAGGAAAGCATATTATTTTGCTTTCATTGATCTCTCTATAGCTCAGTAATGACTCTATAACCAATATTAAAGACGCAAATGACAAAAAAACTAGATATGGAGAAAAATTGCCTAAAGATTTGAACTCTGCGCATCTGATATGCTAGAAATCAGCAATTTTGTTAGTTCATGAGTGAAAAAGTGTCTTTTGTTGACAAACGTTGTTATTCAAAAAAAAGGATATGCAAAAGAAACATATAACCTTTCACATGCATTAAACCCTATTACAGTTTTGTAATCGTAGCTCAAGTTGTTTTAGAATCTATCAAAATAGTCATATTAAGCTGCTTTTGCTAAACTCTTACAAAATCTTTGGTTGCATCGATTTACACTGGATAGTAGCAGGTATTGCAGTTGCTTCAACAAACAAACGCCGCGATTATAAAATTAAGGACTGCGCCTACATGACGAACTTTCTTGACCCTATCCTTCCACTTATTCTGCGAGAATTCAAAATAACTGACATTTAAATTCCCTTGCAAATGAACTTTGGTGTGAAATTCTTTTATGCACTCATTCGAAACTGCGAAAATAAATGTGGTGTGAGTGACCTAATAATACTAGAACAGCTACTGACACTGATTCGGTTTGTTGTGAGCATTTCCAGCAGAAGAAGTGTTGTTTGCCCACCATCTTGCAAGAATGAGAGCGAGGGTTCACTGACCAACCATAGGAAACGCATTTTTCAAGAACGCAATACTCAAAATAACTTAATTTTCCGCCCAGTGGCATAGTTTAGAAAAGAAGGTTTCACGAACGCGAGCAATTTTCTACTTACTTTTGAGGTCAAGGAACATCTTTGTTTTGACTGTAGAATTTTGAAAATTAAAAGATAATCGCTTGCTGCCTTGATTTGTAATGATAAAAAGTTTGTAGGAAGCAGGAAATTTTTTGCTTACTGTTAAAGATGTGAGGATGAAAAAAGAAAATTTAACGCCGACGCAAAAAAAAATTTTTAATTAAGATATCTTAATCTTGAGCCCGACACCGAATCTTCAGGCCTAGACTTCAAGGTTTCAACACCAAGACATTGAGTGGAGGCCCGAAACCAAAACCAAGACTTTTGAAAACTGGTTCCAAGATCAGTTTCGATAACTACAGCACTGGTTCAGATGCATTGATACTGAATTCCGCGACAGTCAAACGTTCAGCGGTTTGAGATGGCGTGTTATCGCCAAAATTCGTGAACGCAGAAAAACGTATAATTGAGTATTAGATAAAATTGGTAGGCATTGCACACTATTTCCTAATATCACCTCAGCGAAAATTACTCTGTTTGGATTCTTATGCGGGAAAAAGAGTTCTACCGATGGTAACAATCAAGAAGATCAAAAAAAGGTGACCAAGTGGAGGGCAGAAAGCAACATGGGTGGAGAACTTGAAACAAAAGGCAGAGCAAACAATGAGTCAAGTGTTTACATCCTATTTGCATATTATATTCATATTTGCAAGATACCCAAAAATTTTTCTAAAATTGTGCGCCAAATGCGATTTGTAGACGAGACAGAACAATGATGATTAATAATTTTTGAAAACAAACAAATATTGTAATGAAATAAAGCAGTGGTTCCCATCTGGGGCGTCGCGACGCACCGGTGGGCCGTTTGGAAAAAGTAGGGGCGTCACAAGTTTACATCCTTGATGACTTCTTTGTGTAATCAACCAGCGTTGAGAGCTTTTGTCTTCATCACTGACTTGATGACCAACGGTTTTTTGTTGATCAACTTATGTAGGGGGCTTTCTTGCCCCTATTTTTGACTTGACGACCTTTATTTAAAGCTTTTTTTGAGGTTAACTTATGGAGTGCGTCGTTTAATTTTATAAATCAAATTAGTGCATCAGAAATTTATATAAGTGGGAACCTCTGAAACAAAACATTTTGATTTTTGTCACGTGTTTCAATTTATTCGGTCCGCTCATGCCAATATTTTTTCCATCGCTGAAAGCTATTTAAGGCTGGTTTCCATTAGGCGTAAATTGCAGGCGTAGCGTGAAAAATTCTTCGTTTCTCTATTTAGTTTTATGCTCGCAATGAGAAAGCGCTCGGCCCATAAAACTAAATAGAGAAACAAAGAATTTTTCACTCTCGGCTTGCAATGTACGCCTAATGGAAACTAGTCTTTATTCCTAATTAAATAAATACTTCACATTTTAAATGCAACATTCTGCCTATTGGATTGCATGAAGCGCAATTGTACGCATAACTATTAACACATTGTATATATTTTAAAACCATTATAATTTCTTAAGCTGAATCGATTAAATGGCAATGCTGTTTGGAATTTCCTTAAATAGAACGTAAGTGTATTTCTCTCCTTTTTCCAGTTTAGAATTTTGTTCTTCGAAACTTTGTTGAAGTTCTGCTGGCTCGTTGTAGTAAGTACTTTGTAATTCAAGAACCGGCTGCTCAGTAAAAAATTTGAGAAGAAATTGTTCGGTGAACACCTATATATGTTAAAAGAGTAAAATGAATTGATAGACTGCTGACATGACAAAAAGTAAACTTACAGTAGTGCAAGTTTAAGAATCGTAGAGAGTAACTGCCAACCAATCAACTTAGTTGGGGACAAAAAATTGACTGGAGGCTTTAGGTTCTACATTCATAAGTAATTCGGGCTTGCCGTGTGCTTGGCTGGGCTTCCATTACTATGAACCCTAGTTTAGGGTTTACAAGAGTGAAGTCGCAGATTATGTGTTATTTTAAAACCTGTTATGCTTAACAAATATTTCTACAGAATTTCTGTGACGAAGGTTAACGCATATCCATACTAAGATAAATAGAAAAATTACTTAAAAACGATCACCAACATCATACTGTACCATTCAACAATCTGTTACAGCATGTCAATAACCCACGACCGGTTTCGAACTTATTGGGTCTTATTGGCGGGTGTCAAAAGACACACAACAACAAAAATGTTTAGTCTAACCCACAACAGACCCAACTGGCAGCCTATTTCACTAAAATATTTTTAGGAAATTAGTAGATTTTTTATTGATTTGATGATGTTTTTTACCAGATGCAAGGGTTGCAAATATTTTGGTTTTCGCTTACCTCAAATTTTTGGATTGCCGTTTTTTCCGCAGTATAGGTGTAAGTACACAGTATACGTTTTTGTTTGGTTTTTGTACTTTTTTACGCATTTTTGAACTAAAATTTTTGTCCGCTTGGCCATATATATCAGCATTACGGTATATTTCGTTATTCGCACATTCAGGTCTGTATACAAAGTACGTATCAACCGCGTACACGTTTTTGCGCATAAAAATGTACAAGCGATTTTGGTACGAATTTTACGAAAAAAATCGGGTGTTCAGACAACAATGTGCACTGTATACAATATCCATTTGAATATCCCAATGAATAAACATCAAGGACATAAGAATTGAAACATGCAAAAACCAGACAAAACTGTACAGAAACTAATATTGCTATCATCCACCTTATCTCACTGTAATTCCCCAAAAATGACATTATTGAAAATGGTTTAACAGCTCAAAAGTTTGGGAAACGCACTCCTGAAGATAGTGCCCGATGATAGGGTTACCATACGTCCGAAGTTTTCGATGCATATCTAGAATACTGGTGTTAAAATCGTTGTTCCGCAATATTTTCAAAAACGCAATCGCATTTTTGCAGCTGCTTGCTACAAGTCAAAAATTTTTTCTCAAAAATACGGGGGATCTCAAAAATATAGCCTTCATAAAAGCACAATGAGCCAAACAACTTCTTTTAAAAAGTTGATCTCACGAAAAGAAAGATTTCATGATTGTATCAATACCACATGGGGTGAATGAAAAATGACCCTCTAGAGCAGGCCTGTACAACATACGGCCCGCGGGCTGCATGCGGCGCGCGGATGCATTTTGTGCGGCCCGTGAAAGCATTTCAAAGTCGGTCAACAGCTGAACTCTGTCTTTTCCTTATTCCACCTGCTGTGTGTGATAGAAAGCATTTTGATTAAATCTTATTCCTCAATTATTACGTAACATTTACTTGTCTTATGATGCCATATTTATTGTTTGTTATAAGTTCTTGTAGGTTATTTGCTCATGATCTTATCCTAGTTGAGCCAGAGAGGAGCATCAAGATTAGAAAATTTTAGAATTCTGTACTAGGGCCATTGCACAGGCAAAAAAACGATCAGATACAAGTAGCCTACAAACTGAAGTTCATCTATCTATAAAGAGTGATTTACTTGCTTCTTTTTACAGTTATACAGTAGTTTCAGTGTTGTTTATGTGCTAGTGTTACGTAATCTACATATAGCTGAACTTTGCTTTATACCTGGTTAACCATGTCTGAAGGGGAAAAAAGAAAACAAACAACGACTACAGAGCGTTTAACTCTGAGTGGACGAACTAGTACTTGTTTATAACGAACAAAGACAAAATAATCTGTCTAGTGAGTCGAGAAACGGTAGCCATTCCCAAGGAATATACTGTAATTGACACGACATTTGGAAACTCAGATCCTGGTATTGCTAAATTAAATCGAAATGAAAAAAACCTTAAAGCAGCCAGCTTGATGAAAAGCCTTGGCAAGGAATAGCAATTTTTCAAAGTATTCGAAAACGAAAGTCGAAAGCTGCAAATGTTAGCTTCAAAATTTTGAGGAAAATTGCTGCTTGTGGAAAGTGTTTTACAGACGGAGAATTTGTGAAAAAGTGCATGCTGCTAAGCTGTATCAGAGCTTTGTCCAGAAAAGATGCGAACGTTCCAAAACATCAGTTTCTCACGCATGACCTTACAAACAAGGGTGATTGACATTGCTGCCGACTTAACGGATCAGTTAAAGCTGAAAGTAAAAGAATTCTGCAGACAGTGACACTGTTTCGACCTATCAGGTCTCTTTAGTGCAGTTGGTGACCAATAAGAAGCTAGAGACCTTTAATAAAGCATAGCTTAGACCGCCACACTTGTGGGACCTAATACTGGGTCCACTGTGGTGGTTGGTCTGTCAACCTCTGCGAAGCCGTATCACTCGTGAATGAGCGGCGGTTGTCGCAGGTGCACTAAGTCGCAGAGTACTGACAGACCATCCACCACAGTGGATCTAGTGCAGGTCCCACAAGTGTGGCGGTCTAAGCTATGCTTTATTAAAAGCCTCTAGCTTCTTGTCGGTCACCAACTGCACTGAAGAGAACTGATAGGTCGAAACAGTGTCACTGTCTGCAGTTTGCTAAAAGAATTTTGTTTTTATTCATTGGCTATGGATGGAAGTATCGATTGTTGTAATACAGCTCAGCTCGTCATGTACAGGGTGTCCGTAAAGTTACTATACAGTCTTACAAGTTACTATACAGACACCCTGTAATATATTAACAGTACAGTAAGATATTGTATTACAATATTTATTTGTAACAAAAGAAATAACATCTTTATGTTTATAAAAATCTCAGAAAATACATGTGTTACATCCGAAAAGACTGTAATAATCAAGGCAAACAATTTCTATGACAAATATTCAAATTGGAGGCCTTCAGCTTCAATACATTCTCGACAACGTGACACCACACTATGACAAACTTTGGTGCACAAGTCATGATCAAGGTTGGCAAATGCATCAATAACAAATTGTCGAAGATCTTCAACACTTCTTGGCTTTCTCGAATACACAGAGTCTTTGATAACTCCCCAGACAAAGAAGTCCATTGGCGTTATGTCTGGAGATCGTGGAGGAAATTCAATGGGCCCTCGCCTGCGTGGTTGCGCGGCATGCTTAATTAAATAATGCTATAAAACTACAACTACAGGGTGTCTCAAAAAATGTACTCACTCTTAGAATGACGAGAAAACCTTTATTTATAAACATGGAGTGAAATGAAATAGCATCGAATACATGAGACAAATGTAATTGAAGAATCATGTTCGCAAATGTTCAAATTGATGACCATTATTGTCCAGACAACGCTGATAACGCGCACCAAGGGATTCGCAAACGTCGCGAAACATGTCATTAGGAATATCACGACATTGTCTTTCAATTTCCAATTTCAATGCATCAATTGTCCTTGGTTTGTTGCCATAAACGTTGTCTTAAAGTATCCCCACAAAAAAAAGTCCATGGGTGTTAGGTCTGGGGAACGCGCAGGGTATTCAGTGGGGCCCCTTCGTCCAATCCATGGCTTCAGTAATTCAGGATATTTTGCTAAAAATTTTGCTAAAAATTCAGGATATCTGCAACACAAAAAAAGAGTGAGTAAATTTATAATGGTCATCAATTTGAACATTTGCGAACATGATTCTTCAATTACATTTATCTCATGTATTCGATGCTATTTCATTTCGCTCTATGTTCATAAATAAAGGTTTTCTCGTCATTCTAAGAGTGAGTACATTTTTTTGAGACACCCTGTATAATACAATAAATAATGCTTAATTAAATAGGCCTGTAAAAAAATAAATATTAAATACAGTATAATACAATAAAACTATATAGTAACAAAAACTATTACATTTAATACAATGAAACTGTATAGTAACTTGTAAGACTGTATAGTAACTTTACGGACACCCTGTATATTAAAGGGGTTGACAAGGACTTTAACAGTAGTGAAGAATTGCTGCCATGTATTCAATGAAGGATCGTACTACTGGTAAAGACATCTGTACTAAATTAATTAATTGTATAAACAAGAAGTTGGCAGACAGCTTTACAAACTTAGCGGCCATTTGCATCGACGGTGCTCCAGCTATGTGTGGAAAATATATTGGAGCAGTTTGTCTAATTCAGGAAATCATTGGAAGACGTATAATCACGTATAATCACGCACCACTGCATTATTCATCAGCAGGCTTTGTGTGGTAAGACTTAAAAATTTGACCACGTAATGTCTGTAGTAGTTTCGGTTGTAAATTACCTTTGTGATCGCGCTCTAAAACATAGAACATTTCGAGCATATGTGGAAGAGGAGGATGCCAAATACAAAGACCTAGCATACCATACAGAAGTGAGATGGTTGAGCCAAGGAAGAGTGCTACAACGTTTTGTTGCTTTGAAAAAGGAATAAATAAGTCAGTTTTACAGTTAAGTCATTTTTACAGTTAAATAAATAAGTCAGTTTTACAGTTCCTTAAAAATGAACCAAAAAAGTTCAAAAAGCTTAAAAGTGAATCCTAGAATCATGATTTAATTTTTTTTGTGATATTACTACTCATCTGAACGATCTCAACACGCAGCTTCAAGGAAAAGACCTGCTAATATTTCAGTTGGTAGGAGCAGTGAAAGCTTTCAAAATGAAACTGTTGAAAGGTGAAATGACCCACTTTCCTACTTATGCACAACATATTCCCCAGTGACAACATCTTGAGCTAGGAGAAAAATTTGCACAGCAAATGGAGATACTGATGCAAGAGTTTGACCAACGACTCACTTTGCCTCAGGAAGAAAATCTCCAATTCAAGCTGGTTGAAGACCCATTTTCTATGGATCCAGAAGTAGTGCGCATACAATTTCAGTTGGAGGTTATCAACCTCGTCTGTGTGCAAGACTAAGCACAGAAAAAGAAGCCTACTAGACTTCAACAGAAGTCTGAACAGTGATAAATATAAAAACCTTGTCCAACTTGCAAAGAAAACGCTGAGTATTTTTGGCAGTCCCTACATATGCGACCAAACTTTTTCGATTATGAATATGAACAAGAACAAGCAGCATTTTGTATTTGTATTTGTTCATATTTATCCTCCATTCACGAGAAAGCGAATTGTATCGCTATATTTTGGACGGGACGTCCACACTCGCTTGGGAGTTGCCATTTTTTGAGGTGTCTGGACCACCTGTCTTCCACATAAAGGCGGAGGCGTCCCGTTAAGTGCCTTGCCCAAGAACACAACAAGCGAACTTGCCGGCTTATTCTCCACAACCTCCCATAAATGCCGAGCGCCAAGCAGGGAAGCTGTGGATACCATTTTTTTAAAGTCTTTTGGTATGACTCGACAAGGGAATGAGCCCCTAGTCCACCGACTGCGAAGCGGACGCTCTAACCACTACACCACCGCGCCGGTCCGGTCCATTCTTGGTCTAATAAGTCTGAAAGACATCCTGAAAACATCTATTTCCCATATGCATCCAGATTATGACAAACTTGCTGCCGGGAAGCAATGCAACGTTTCACATTAGTGTTTGTGATTAAAATGTGCATAAGTTTTTACTGAGTTTGAAGTATTACACAATGATAATGTACCAAATTGCATTAAAATAGTGACTTAATGTAAAAATAATGCTCATGCTGCCCTCGGAAAATTTTCTTCAGTCAATGTGGCACGAGCGTTTTTTGAGTTGTGCAGGCCTGCTCTAGAGCCTAAAAGTGTTAACATAACCATCATAAATAAGTCAGTTGATTTTGATTAGAAATATTGAGCCTATCCTACTCCGACATATTTAAGCAATTCCTTTGCTGTTTTGAAGGGCTCAGTAGCCTAAGGTAGGATTGAAATAACTAAATCAGCTCAAACTTTATTAAAACTTTAAAATACACTAAAACAAATGTATTTCGCTAAATTAGCATCTTCAGTGCTGTAAAAATATATAAACAACTAATTATAGGAAACCAAGCAATTCGCTGTACTGACAACTGCACACTAAATCACATCATCATCATTATCATTAGTTGTAAGTATAGCTAATTGCTTGGTTTCCTATATTTAGTTTTTTATTGTTTTTAAGAAATGAAGATGCGAATTTATCAAAATACATTTGTTTCAGTGTATTTTAAAGTTTTAATAAAATTTAAGTTGATTTAGTTATTTCAATTATACCATCATAAATAGGGAATGAATTATGCCTTTTCTGATATGTTAACTCCATGCAATGATTAATCATGAAAACACGAAACGTGTTGCGTATTAATATGTTTTTGGTTGGTAGCTATCGATATGTTTTTCAAAAACATCAACGTCGTAAACATTATAGTCTTAATTTCATTTTTGGATATTTCCAAAATCTGCTTCATCAAACTTTACTTTTGGTTCAGAGTCGTTGCGGCGGTGGCGTAAATTCATGACAAATATTTGGGGATTGAACAAACCACCCAAGCGCCCCATTCAAGAACCCATCTTCAAAAACAGATGAAAGATCTTCATTTAAAAATTGCAAAAAGTTCTCGTTGATCTACCTCGGTGTCCGTCGCCTAATTCTCAGCTGGGCTCTAAAAGATATTCTGCGGCAATTTTTAAATATCATTTTAAACTGCGTCAAAGCTATGTTTAAAACTTTAAAAAAGGTTAGTTTTTCAGTAAGCTCCATTAAGAACTACATAGAAATTTTATGTAATTAAATGCTCCAAAAGATACTTGTAATGGCAAGATATAGGCTGATAACCAAACACTTTGAGCTCAAACAATAAGGCATGGCTTTTCAACCAGCGGTCAATCTACCTTTTGAGGGTAAACCTAACACAACGTAACTCGAGGAAAAATTCCATAAAGTATGAATTTGCAAAAGATTTTTTAAATCTAGAAGTCCGTTATCAAAACTCAGATTTATCTATGATATAACTGCTCCGCGTATGCACCCTCTTTGTTGTTCAACACATTCTTTTGGTCTGACCTTTTTGCTCTCCTAACTTTTTTCAATTCAGAAGAAAACGTGGAATTCCGCGGAAGGTATTCCAAAAAATATTTCTAATAAACATCAGTCTCAATTTTATGATTTCTCTGATCACTGCTAAGGGTCGAGTTAGGGCAAGGGTTATTTAGAGTTTCACGTTTTGTGTTATTGCATTCAAGTGCATCTGGCTTTGTGACGTACGGACACAAGAGTAGTATTTCGCTAAAACTTTAAGGAAATGATGGCACAAGGCCAGGGGTATATGACCTCACAATAAGAATCATAACCAGCTGATTCTGGAGCAATGTCAAACAAAACGAAAAGTAAATTTTATTTTTTTAATTTGACAAACAGTGAACAAAAGCAAAAAGGTTAAAAGCTCATACAATAGGGTATGATTAGATCAAGGTCGCAATATAGAAACTCGACAAATTAGTGTACACCGAAACGTCCACTTGCAAAACCTTCCAAAAAATCATAGCTATGTAGTAGCTAGGCAAGGGAATTTATAAGTGAAATTGGGAAAAAACTTTGGCTGAATTACACATAAAACTCCTTTACCACTACTTACGCCGAGTCCTTCAAATCACGAGATATAAAGCATTTACCACTACGCTAATTCGGCCTTGCGCGTGGTTCAAGAAAATCTCTAAATTAAAGCGCAAAAAGTGTCTGCAGTGCAAGTTGTATCGTTGAAAGAATCACATTTTCAAATAGATTTTCAATAATAATCTATCGCTTAAAATGATTGGGGGATATATCCCGCTTAAAACTTTTTGATGTGAAGCTTTCACAGCGGGATTGAGCCCTTGGGCAGTGGTATGGAAACGCTCAGCCGCATTATCATTTAGTCCAGAGGTTCCCAAACTGGGGTCCGCGGACCCCTGGGAGTCCGTGACGACCTCACTGGGGGTCCGTGGCTTCGTCCCGATAAATCAATCTATCAACGGTTGTCTAGGTTAGCAAAATGTCCCGGAAAGTCACTTCAGTAAAATTATGAAAAGTAACTCTAGCCTAACGATGAATCGGACCGCGAGAGACACAATCGCGGCAGCAATACAAGTGCTAATTTTTTTTTAGAGGACAGCTTCATTTTCTTTTGTGTACGTATTTTAATTAATATTATTGGAAATGAGTCGGGTGACAAAAGTAATGTCACATATAATTGGGGTCCGCAAAAAAGCAGATTCGCAAAAAGGGGTCCGCAAAGCAGCGGATTCACAAAGAAAGGGGTCCGCAAAGCAAAAAATTTGGGAACCTCTGTTAGTCTAACAACTCGAAATGTGATGTTATACCTTTTCAGCCTACAACTCTCCTTTAATCAATGTACAGTATAAAAAAGATACATGACGTTAACGGCCGTATTCAGAGGAAGTGGGACATCTCACGAATAAGTAAGATCAATTATAACTGGTGTGTACTATTTTGTTTGAAAACAATTTTTTTAATATCAATTAATCCGTTAAGCCCTCACTGCCAAAGTATTTCTAAATGAAGCCTTGCTGGTAAGCAAGCCATAGTTTTTAAGTGATCGCAAGCACGACTAGTTGATCGGTGCTTTACGTTGTGGCTGTACCGGTAGCCTATTCCATATCCAGTGTGACATCAAATAATCACCAGACTACATGCTATGTTAGCTTGGAAATATTTTACCTCATTTGGATAAAATTGAGAAAAAGCATACGTAATTGCAATAGGTGCTATTGCTTGATCACGACTGGGTAAGCTATCCATTATTCTTGTTTCTGAAGCCTTTTGAACAAAAAAGTATTACTTTACTTGGCACAACGCTTTCTCGTTTCTACTGGCCCTGACCTCTCCTTTTTGGGGGGCTCTAGACGCATGCATGTGGGTGAGCTCAGCCAGAATTGATAAATTTCAAACTGACCAAAATTTACAGCAGCATGCTGGGCAGAGATTGTGAATATAATGGTCACACAAATTTCAACCTAAATCAAAAAGATCACAAAATTTATGTTAAAAGCGGTTGACAAATATTGTACATTTGCATGCCAACAATTGACCTGTTCATGGTCGGATTGACATATTGGTAATTGTGGCAGGCAAATACTACACATGTCGTGCAAGTAACAACAAAAAGTTCTTGTTCATTTCACTTGACAAATTTTTCTTGTTGCGGTGTTAATATTCTCGGTTAGACTACTTAAAAATCTTTTTAAAAGAATTTGCAAATAGATAAGTAGAGGTACCATGATAGGCTTACATGAAGTTAGTCTACTTGTAGGCCTTTATTGCGACTATGATCAAATCTAATTTTATTGCCAATTATGAAACCGTTCGCGTTTGGAGTAGCGACAGCAGCATGCTGGTAAGCTCACACCGGCTGTCAAATTATCGATTATTGACTGTCAAAATAAAGTTCAGCTTCGTTTTGGTTTTCTTTGGCAATCTCACACTCATTTAAAGAGTTTGGGTTTAAAAAGTTACTTACGCTTGAGTTAAATTTACTAATCTAATTATGGAGAGCTTGAAATCTAGAAAAGAGAGAAAAATGGTGACAAATAAAGGTTTTTGTGCAGAAAAGATAAAGAAACATTAAGCTCTGAGAACCGGAGATGCTCCACAACCGGCTTCAAAATCCGCCACGTAATTAATGTTGCTTTTAAGATCAAATTGATCTTCCGATTCTCTTCGGAATCTGCAGTCCCCAACCAAACCCACCAAGAATTTGAATTCAAATGGAAGTAAATAATGCAAAAGCAGCTGCTGCAGCAGCTCAAAATCTACTTCGTGAAATTGACCAAGATGTTATATCTAACATCACCAAGGAGATGTTGCAGTTCTAGGTTCTAACAAAATCCGAAAACTACGCTGTTCTTCATTTTGTGTCAACAGTTTTGAACACTTTAAAAACAAATGTTGCCCTTTCTGCACTTTATGTTGTTCAAGATTATAAACTCGCTATTTTAAAAATCGGTGTTTTAATACTGTCGTTGCTTAGCAGTTGCTATTTTGACAATTGCTGCTATCACGCGATCGCTGAAATGAATTTACTGTTTAGACTGTCGCTGTCATAACATTGGCTACTCTGCTCGTATACCAATAAAATTAACAAAGTGTTTGGGTACTAGCCTTTAATAATCACTACGGTATGTCACTTTTACAAGCTGTTTTGTAAAAAGGATTAATTACTACATTGACTTGCTTTTATTTACGAAATTGCCATGCTTCCATGTCAAGTTTGATTTTATTTGAAAGCATAGTATTGGGCATTTATTAAATAATGGCCTAGCAACACAAATAATCTCATCAAGTCATCATAAAGAAAAACTCCAATAACGCAAATCACCTCCATTTCCACGGGCAGTGTTCATTTAAGTGATGCGATTGGCTACATCTACGATTGAATTCAGTTTTGATGATGTTATGTACCTCCAATTTTATGTTGTAGCTGTGAGTTCTCCTCTCGGCCCAGCACTAGCTAACATCTTTGTTGGCTGTTACGAAGGCAAACTTTTTAAAAGACTGAGCAAGCCATGCCAATACGTCCACGACACCTTTACTGTCTTCCAAAACAAAGAAGAATGCAATGAGTTTCTTGCTCGTATGAATTCCCTTCACCCCTTTCTTCGCTTCACTTTTGAAAAAGAAAATAATCGTTTCTTGGCTTTGCGGGACGTAGCGGTAAAGAAAAGCGATTCCCAATCCATCACATCTACGTACAGAAAACCTATCTTTACAGGCGAGTACATCGTTTGGAATTATTTTTACCCTAAGAAGCGGAAAATCAGAATCATTTCTACGTTCATCCGCAGAGCCTTGGCCATCTGTTCTTCAAGTTGAACTTACGGAGATTTGCTCAATCTTTCGGAACAATGGTTACCCGAACCACGTCGCCAACGCAGTTTTGACCAAGAAGATCTAACATCTCCACAAATCACCGCATTTTGGTATCAAAAAATGCCCAGTGTATCTGCATTTACCATGGCTGGGAAATGTTTCAACGAGGTTCGAAACTCAGATCAAAACAGGTGTTGAACGCTGTTTCTTTGCCGTCGAACCTCGCATCGTCTACTGTACCACTAGACAACTCCAGTTAGTAATCAATAAGGAAGTACTACCTGCCTTTCATCACAGCAACGTTGGCTACCAATTCCTGTGCCACTGTAATAGTCCATACATGGGTCGTACTTTCCGAAGGTTGCAACAAAGGATCAAACAACATGTTCCAAAATCCATTTGGCAAAGACACACTCTACTCGACCGCAGATATCCTTCTCGCTTCAGCCTATCTAATAGGAGCCCACCTGAAAATTCGTACTCAGCAAGTTGACGACATCTTTTGCAAAACCTTCGTGTGCGCAGGAATAAAGTAAAGAAAATTTTTCAATCCTAGCCCACGTAATCACTGCCATCCATCTTTCCACTCTTGAAATCACATACATAAAACATCAAAATCGGACCTATGTAAACAAAGAGAATTCGTCTTTAGACTCAAACTGTCACACTAGTCTCTCGTCCCCTTTCGTCGCTTTTGATCAATTGGTGCAAGCACGCCTTTTTCTGTGTTTGCGCCTTCTAGTTGGCGCCATTTTTTTGTTCGTGTTTATGCTCCAAAAGCCGCCAAACTTCTATCTTCCTCATTCTGACACATATTCCCTTGATAAGATTAAGTTTCAGTTTTCAGTTTCAGTTTATTATTTGGTTCGTCTGTAAAGACGCGGATGCAATACAATACAACAATGAAATGTGAAATGCGCACCCAAAAACAAAAGTATTTACAGACCAGGAGATACCGCAAAAAACCGCTAAGTTGTCAAGGCAATTTTCAGAGGTAATAACAAGTGAAAAGAAAAAAAGGTAAAAAAGTACAAAAACAAAGAAAGGAGATATTTATTGGATGAGACCAAAAGCCTTTTCGAGCATATAAAAAAACAGCTACAGTAACAACAAACAATGAATTAACCTGGAAATAAAATTTACGATCCGAACCAGGAGATTTAAGATAAAATTAATAGCAAGCTCTAATCATTATACTTTTGCAAAAGTTTTCTTTTGAAATGTTTTTTGAACGACAGCCAGCCAAGACTTTTTAAATCAGGGTCTAGTTTGGACCAAAGCTTAACTCCAGCAAATGACAGCATTTTGTGACCGTAGCAAGTATTTACTTGGGGTAAGTGAAATTTATTAAGGGTATGTCTGGTATAATGTTTATGTACAGAACTGAGTTTTATAAAGTCCTTGTTAATTTTTTGTGGGATGTTACCATTAAATGTCTGGTACATGAACTTTCCTAATTCCAATCGGTAAATATCATCAATTTTCAAAAGATTAAGCGCTTTGAATATGGGTGATACGTGACAGAATTTTTTTGCGAAAGTAGTAGTTATAATCATTTTATTAATATTAAGGCGAGTAGACAAAGCTCCTAGCTCATTTTTTTAGTTGAACCCCAAGTTAAAATGCCATATTGTAATTTAGAATAAATAAAGGAGTAAAAGTGAGTAATTATTGCATCAATTTTGAGGTAACTTCTTATTCGGTAAAACATTCCAGTATATTTTGCCAAGTGTGTTTCCAAGTGCTGAATATGGGTATGGAATTTTAGATCATCATCAAGCCACAAACCGAGATACTTTACGTATTTACTGCGAATAATTTTTATGTTGTTTATGGATATTTCGAGATCAATATCGATGGACTGTTGTGGAAATTTGTTTATTACCAATTCAAATGAATAGCTTGGGAATGAATTTATTGCTATCTGCTATTTTCAAAGCAAAATGTTCTCAATATGTTCTCCACTATATACTGTGCAGAAATTTATCCTCATAGTAAAATTTTCGGTTACTTTCCTAATACAGAAGGGTTTGATTTACAAAAGTCCATTCTGAATTTCTAATTGCAGTCGGGTCAACAATGTTGGCTTGTTGCTACACACTTATTATTTAAATACCCCCTCAAAAAGGAATATAGAAGATTTAAATTTGAAGAATTTAAGGCCGGTAGAAACTATATGTGGTATGAGATAAAGCGAATTTTAACAGCTGATTAAATTGCTTGTTACGCAACGATTGTTTATTTTTATGCTTGTGACGTTTCTTTAAAAGCTTGGTATTGTCAGAAAACCGCTCAAAGATGTGCACTGTTAGCGCGTAGCAAAACTGCGCTGCTCAATGTCATGCAAGAGATATCATTTTGTTATTATTGTGATACTGGTTTTGAAGCTTGGTGTAACTCAATTTTACAGCAAGTAATTTCAGATTTATTTTTTGTTAATTAAAATTAAAATAATCAAAATTAAAATGATTAAAATAATTAAAGGGATCAAAATTGTACAATTTAAAAATTTCAACCAAGTCACAAAAACTTTTCTATTAAACCGATCAATCCTTCCATAAATATTCTCAAGGCCAAAGCCGTGAGGATCCTGCTTCCAGTAGACCAAAGGATATTGGATTTGCTGCAAGTTTACCCAACGACTGAAAGAGCCTATGTTGAAAACATGTAATTGACAACAAAAATACTTAAATTTGCTTTGAATTATTGTTACGAAAGCTCACACATTGCACAATGTTTTGAATTAATTAGCGCGACAGCCGTTTTGCCCGAAGAGCCATTACGTCAAAATTAAAACAGAAAAATATGTGCAATATCTGCAAAAAATAAATGAGCCAAGCGTGGAACAATTGAGTACAATTATAGAAAGGACTCCCTCGTGTTGAGGCTATATAGAGTCAAGTGTCAAACAATACTTAAAAGCCTCTAGTGCAGTATAAAGATATGGTCTCAGCGCAATTATCGTCACTCTGAACAAGACCCTATTACAATTGTATTTCACCAACCCACATCAAGCGCATTTTTGTTTTACAAATTCTATACTTGCCTGTTTAATGATCAAGCTCTAGCAAAGAAGCTGCTGAGGAAATAACTTATATTGTTAAACAACAAGTGAGATTTTATAATATTAGTCAATTAGCTTTGGCGCAGAAGTCTTTGATCGATCAATTCTACTATTTGTATATAAACAAAATAACATGTAATTGGTAATGCTGATTTTATAAGTGATTATATATTTCAAAGTAATTTTATTTTGATATTTCCGCATGGAATAATTTTAATAGCCATGCAATTGAAAACAATGGCACTATAGTTGTAATCGTAGTTAAAGTGAAATTGATTCAGTTGTGATGTTAACTACATTGTTGTATATTAAACAACTAATGCCTGTTGCATATTTACAGCTTAAACTATCCCACAAATATAACATAAAATATTATGTATCTTCTTCAAAGTTACTTTCTTCAACTACCAGTTATTACGAAGCCCAATAAAAAATTTCACTTTTTGGAAATTTGTTAAAAATAACTGTATAATTTTGAAGTCCCGCTGAGAGTTGTGTCATGGCCCTTGCAGTTGCTTTATCTGGATCGGGTCTGCTGAAATATTTAATTTACTACTTGACTCTGACAGTTTTCGTCGCCGGGCAGAGCTACCAGTTAGTGAGGTTAGGTTAGAAGTATCAATTCAGCGGGCTAGCGGGCCAGCGGGCTTTCCCACACAGCATTTCTGGGAGCAGTAATGATAAGTTAGTATAATTGGGCTCATTTCCACCATATCCACAATCCCGATCGTCATATCGGTACATAAATTAAAACTGGTCATATATACTTTATATAATTTGACAAAATCTACACCTTCTTTCCAATAAGTACAAGAAAACTGAGACAAAGTTGGTAAGCTCAGTGCAGTATTTGATTTCGTTTTACGGTTATAGAATTGAGTTCTTTAATAATAGGCCAATTTCAAACTTTGTCCAACTCTACTCGTAATGATGTTGTTGGCTGCACCTATGTTCCTTGACCCCCGGTAAGCGCAAAAGGGGCTAAGCCTCAGAGGTGGATCCCAAAGGATATGTGGGGGATGCATCCTTGTCACCAGCGTTTCTTAGTCAAGTTTTCTTGAGCTGATTTGTTTGTATTTTTCTTGTAAAAAAAATTAGCCTTCAAAAAGTTTATCTTCGAAACAAAAGCTTTTACTTCCAGTGATAATGCGTCAATTTAAACTTCTCATCCCCTTCACCAAAACCTTCTTTAACCGCTACCGCTATATCTCTTGCATACGATCACCCGGTAAATCGAATAACGTATTCTCAAGAAAAAATTACCCTCTATAGGTACAATCATATATTTGGTGACTATCATTTTACTCGATGGAGTGGACCTACAGATCTGTTTTTTGAATAATTTTTTCTCAAAATTTGGATTTCATGAACGATGTGCATCATACGGATCTCCTTTCAAATAAATTTAGACAATGCTTACTTATAAACAGCATTTTGCTTCACAAGTTTGAAGCGTTCATTTGACTATGTGCACATGTACACAAATTTTATGATGTACTGTAGAAGGCCACTGTAGATTGCTATATTTGCAGGAATTAAGCCAGGAAGTGGCATGCCTACTACTTACAGCTTTTTGGTAATTGTTGGCTTAGCTATGAAACATAAATCTCTGGCTGAGCATATGTTTCTTGCTTCCGACGTAAACCCACCCAGGGAGGGCGAAGTGACCAGCAGCCCTGAGTCCAGCAACTACAGTTCAGTTATTAAAACAAGTTAGCTAATGGCTTAAGTGGATGACCTATCAACCAGTTTTGTGTGTTAATGAAGAGTATAATTTTTTTCTAAATCCAGCAGAATTTCACACTAAGACTTGGCATTTTGTTCCACTTTGCTACACGTGATAAAAATATCTTAGGGTTTAAAAGTATTCTGGAGGGCGATATGACTATACTACTAAACTATTATAACATGAAGTTGCCTCCAGTTGAGTTGTTAGGACTTTTGTGCTTGCCATTGCGCTTTTAAAAAATTAGATTTAAGCCGTTGGGAAGTTCTGGAAGATATTCCTCTTTGACAAATGGCATATCAGTAATAGGGATTACTATTCACGTATGTTTTCAAAATGACAGCATATAATACGTATAGCTACCGCATTTATTGAAATCGTACCGGACAACGTTATGCCGCAATTTACAACTGTGACGAAACAGTCCTTTTTTGAAGCGTTCAAGAAAGGAAAAGAGACAAGCATTCTCACAAATCTTTAAATTCTGTATCGTTAGTTGCTTCATAGGTAAAGTTTAAATTGCTAAAAGATTGTATTTATCAGAAGCAACCTGTTAAACATCTCCAAAAAAAGCTTTTTATTAAGTTAGTATTTTTTGAAAAATATAGAAAACAAATTCTTCAAGAATGGTTCGATATAACGTCATCTTGCACCCTCAAATAAGGTGAGCAGGATGATAAATCAGATACTTGCTTTCTGTTGGAACTTAAAATTTTTCACATCCATTAAAGAACACAGATTTAAATGAATTTAATTTCGAATAAATATAATATAACTTCACCAATTTTTTTATGAGATTCAACCGGAAGCAGTGGCGCAAACAGCATCGTGATGTACTAGTTTTTGCAGTCGAAAAATCTGGGTAAAATTTTTTGAATCGCACGAAAAGTTTTAAAAATATTTACATCTTTCTTTTTTCTGCTCAGCACATAAAGATAGCGCAGAGAAAAAGCCAGCAAGCTCGCTCGTTATATCTGTTGATAAGGCACGCAATGGGGTGCTTCCTTGTTTAATGTTTTCGATGATAAGCGGTTAAACCATGGCGATGGCTCGTTCAAATGAAAGACTAGCAGACAAAGCATGAGTTTACAACCTTGAGAATCAAATGAAACAAGCTGAATAAGATTTCGGAAATGTTACAATACATATTTAGTTTTCACACGGAACAAAAAACCTTTGTTTCAAAACAATTGACCATCTGGAATACTGGTATTCTTATGTTGAGATCAAACATTAAAACTTGCAAGCTGCGGCTAAAAATTAAAGCTTGATATAAGCTGTATTTTGAACAAGCCTACCAATTGTTCAACTGACGTGATCTTATCCGGCATTCTCTTGTCATTATTTTTTTGCCAGTGCAGTCCGTTGTTTGCAACGTCATCAGCCCAATCTTGCAACTCAAAATCATTGATAACATCCTGCGTAGAAATGAATGGTTCAGCAATTACGACATCACTTTTTCCTTTTTTTAACTTCACAAAAATGTTAGCGGTTGTAATGGCAAAACAAAAATGCTTATCAGCACTCGAGTAAAGTTTGACTTCTTCTTTTCAACCTTACACTGCTGGCCAGAATGGTCGATACACCACTGATATTCTTTCATTTTGTATGTTTAATCAACACAATTTTATCAAACCCATTTTTTTAATACAAAGTAAGTTTTAGTCGCAAAAGAAATTATTTAGATAGCAAAAACACGTTGCTACTAACTTAATGACAGCTTAATATTTGATACATAAACCTCTGTTTTTCAACACAGCTTGGATACGTCCCGGTATGGAAATGCACACCTTTTCACAACATTCTGGTGTAATTTCCTTGATCCAACCTCCTGCAACGGCTAGTTTCTAATGGGATAGCGAACTCGGATTACGCGCAGCAACTTTTTGCTTCAACATGACCCAACAGCTCTCCATGGGGTTGAGATCTGGAGAATTTCTAGGCTAAGGTCCAAGGATCGGAAACCCATTTTCGTCGAGCCATTTCTTAACTGCTTTTGTTTGGTGGCAGGGAGCTCAATCACGTTGGAAATGGGTGCAGCGATTGCTTTCCATAAACATTGGTTGCTTCTCTTTTAACACGTTAAGGTAGACTGTTCCATTGACAGAAGTTCCTTCTGGCATAAACCATAACCCACATCTTCCATTTGAACACCCCCTCCCTCCCCCCCACACACACAAGCATGACAGTGTCACTGTGAGTCCAGGAAATCGATTCGCCGACGTTTGCAGCAGTTGGATATCTGGACCACTTTTTTGCATCAAATTTCACATAAAGATCTCCATATACACCCGAACAAAATTTAACTTACTTGGAATCTTAAGCCAGTTGATCATGGGAAGCCAAAACGATTTGCTTACTAGGTTCTGGATAGACTTGCAATGGAAAACAATTTTACAAAAAAAATTATTTTCAATGACGAGACCCACTTCCACTTAAGTGCATTTGTTAACAAACGAAATTGCCCGATTTGGGAATATAAAAACCCACGATTAATGCAAGAGCGTAAAATGCATTCATTGAGAACCACTGTGTGTTGTGGTTTCTGGGCAGGGGGAGTGATCGAACGTTTTTCTTTGAAACTGAGAAGGGGACTGCAGTTACTGTTAATGGAGAACGGTAACGAGGTACGATATTCACTCAGTTGTGGCCGAATCTGGTAAAGTTGGAGATTGGCTGCTTCTGGTATCAGAAGGATAGACCAACCTACCACGCCTCACGTGAAACGCTTGCATTACTCCACGAAAAATTTTTGGAACAAGTGATATCCTTAAATGGCGACAAGGAATGGCCACCAAAATTTTGCAATCGCACCCCTTGCTATTTCTTGTGCTTCATACATCAATGCGAAAGCTTACTTTTCATAAATATGCCACATGTAACCATTTTTGTTATTACTTGTTTTCCATAACAAACTTTTAAATGTGGCGCATTTTGTGAAACACGTTAAATTTCGTGAAGAGAGAAACTGTCTCCATTGGTTGCCCCCGCTTTGAATCATAAACAGAAAGAAATGTTCAACGTAACATCAGCAATATATTATCATTTTATTTTCCAATTACTGAAAAATTGAACGTCAGTTCAAAAAAAATATCTAGGCACTGCCAACCAGCAGCAAGAAAGACATTGCTGTAAAATGCCTTGAGTCAGACAATTGGCAATAGGTTTCACCCATACAATTCGGAAAGTGGAAGGACCAGTGTTTCCCAAACTTTTTTGTCTGTTGGCACAATAAAAAAGCTTAACAAATTTCGCGACACAACAGCCACATGAATCTATTCATATTGATCGCGAGTAGCATCACAGGTGACAGCGAGAAAGGTGATGACCTTTTTTCCGAAATCACCACTTTTTCGGGCAGCACAACACAATCTCTGACGTTATCGACCATTACTTCGTGGCAGCATTTACTCAATTTTGGCTGAAAACGTGTAAAAATATTAAGTATTTAAAAAAAACGCGGCACATCTACAAATCTTCCATGGCATACAGTTTGAGAAACACTTGGATAGACAAATATAAAACTCTAAGCTGAAATTACTTACTAATACGAATTAAAATTGGAATACCAACATCTGTGGCAGGGATCACAAAACTTTTAACCTGACACTTCTTGAAACTACGCGAGAAGTGATTGTGCAGAGTTAGATATCCAGATGGCATTTTTCCATCTTTTGCAAATAATTCAATTAGCACATCCTTGGAAGTTTCAGCGAAGATGTAGCCACAAGACGTCTGATGTAAAATTATTTGTTAGCACACAAAACCACATTTCTAACCTGTCTGCTGCATTCTGACTAAAGATTTGATTCTGAATTGAGAGAAAATTAAGCAAGCAAAGGAATATTGAAAGTCATTTTTGGCCGAAAGTTGTTAAAGGTAAAAAACACGATTAACTGAGAGGTAACTGCAGACGACGACTCTGTTTCAATCTATCAGGTCTCATCAATGCAGCTGGCAGACAACAACTCCACCGATGAGACTTGAGAGGTCAAAACAGAGTCACAGGCTGCAATATACTCAAAATGTATGGCCGGCCCCCTGCATGACTTTACGATGCATTGTATTTCGAACTTCTATTGTGGTAGACGGACCACAATTTATCGAGATGAATGTGCGTAAGTGGTCTTCAGTTAACCTAGTCTCTCCTACTTTTATCAGTGCCAACTAGTTCCAAGTCTACAAAGTCTACAATAACGTTTTTGCTTTGCTAATATACATCACACGGTTGGGCCTTTCAAGGTCCAATGCATTTCCTTGCTATAAAATTTATGTTAATCTGGAAAATAAAATATGGCGTGAATTTTGAAGGTATTTTGTTGGAAAAATGTCTAATGCAGCCCAATGATAGAGAGTTTGTGGGTCTTAATTCAAAGCAAGATGATCACATGAACCGAATAGTGTATTTCAAATGTTTACAATTTATTAAGTCATATACAAAAATTCTTTAACAACAGAAAAGATTTTAACTCTTTGGTAGCTGGAATCACGTGACCAATCTCAAGGTATCCGCATCTTTATCCAGTCAATCTCCAGCTTCTAAAAATTCCTAAAAAAGCATCACTTAAACAAATTAGCTCAAATGTTTTAAATTATTTTGTTTTAACGCGGGCAGAAGTGGTCTGTAGAATGATGTAGAATGTGGGAAATTCATAAAAAAATTGGGTGGTGTAAATGCTTTGATGTAGAATGTTTATAATTCATCAGCATAGGATAGAGCCTAATTCATTATCTAATAAGGAAGTGTTTGACAGAGATTTAAGTAGATTTTCAAATCGCATTTAAGAAAACAAGCAGGGAGATTAACAAGCAAATGTTTTAGAAATCCAGTCTTTTCAAAGAGTCTAAACTCCCATAAGATCTGATTTAGGGAAGGTGGGATACAGTGGAACTCAGGGGACGTACGGAACAGCCGGTCTGCGCTTTTTTACTTAACCGCATGAAATCATTCATGCATGACAGTATCTTCTGCTCGCTGTTACCTTTGCTCAGACGTGTTTTTGTAGCAACCACGTGTAGTTAGTTGGAGTAACTAGTCAAAGCGTTTCAAGCATAAGTTTACGTAAAAGTTCGGTTGATTGAATTATTCTTTTTTTCGTGGTAAGTTTGGCACTGTATTTCCTTCAAATCTCGAAATTAAACACGCGCAGATGTATAAAATAATAAGTTATTTGCATTTTAATGTAGGTTTAGGCATTGTTGGTTGGCTGCCATTTTTGATGAAACAGTGAAAAACTCACCTTTCTGCACACATTGGAACATAGTTTAATGTACCCCTAATATAGCCCTATAGTGTTATGTTATTTTGATTCAAATTTTTGTGGTGCTAGTCAATATTTTTTCAATATTGGACCTGCTTTTGTTGCAGCTTCCAGGTAAGTAATATTGCAAGACATCGAAAACGTAAAACTAAAAGAATTTCACCAAAAGAAGCCAAGAAAAGTGCTGTGGATATGATTATCAAAAACGGTTATTCTATGAGGTAAGCAGCAGCTGAGCATAATTTGAAGCACAACACTCTATCAATGTATGTAAAAAAAGTAAGAAACATTACACCCGGAGAAATTGTTCTTCCGGAACCTTACTATGTCTGGTGAAAAATATTTGCTACTGAGGAAGAAAACGAATTTAAAACATGTATTTTGACATACAACAAGATGAATTATGGAATAACAAAAGCTGACTTGAAACAAAAGTATACCAAATAGCGATTAAGAATAACAAAAAGATACCAGCTTCTTGGAAAATGCAGGAGATGATTAGTGTTATAGCTTCATGGAGCAGTATCGCGATATTACGCTGCGACGGCCAGAGTCACGCAACCTCTCAAGGTCTACTGCTTTCAACAAGCATAACGAGCAAATGTTTTTAAATAAACTTTAAAACCTGTACCAAGGTAACAGACCTTTTGCGGATGGATCACGAGTATTTAACCTGGATCAAATATTCACAGCCTCCATGACAAAATCCGACAATGTAATGGCTGCAGAAAGCTCAAAACAAGTTTCACAGGTTTCAGCCAGTGAGAGAGGGACGCTGGTGACAACTTGTTGCATCATAAATGCGTTGAAGTCAGCACTTCCACCGGCGATGATTTTCCCTCGTGTGCACGTGAATCAACGAATGACAGCAGAAGCACCTGCAGTTACACTTGGTCTGGCTACTCCAACCGATTGGATGACGGCTGAGCTGTTTTCGGAATTAATGCTGCATTTTATAAAGTATTTAAATGCTTCTAAAGCTAACCCAGCTTTGTTAGTATTTGACAATCATAGGTCACATTTAACAATCCCGGTGATCGATTTGGCAAAAGACAATCGCGTTCACATGTTTACTCTGCACCAACACCGTAGTCACAAACTACAACCTGTGGATGTTGCGGACCTTTTAAAGCCTACTACGCTGCAGCTATGAATGCTGAACTGATTCATCGACCTGGTGAGAATTTAAGCATCGGTGATTTTGGTTGGCTAGTCAAAATCGCCCATGCTAAAGTGATGACTCCCACTAATATTATTTCTGGATTTGGTCGTAGAGGAATTTTTCCATTTGATGAGAATTTTTTTAAAGAACATGAATTTTTTTGGAAGTGCTGTAATAAATTGGCCTGAAATTCAGGAAGTTCAATGAAAAAATATTACTGTTGCAGCTGAAGAAGAAATAATTGCAATGGGAGATGACGCATTAACTTTAGAGCCAGGTTCTTTGGAAGCTCTTGCAATCGTCTCTCGGCAATTGCTTGATTCAGATACTGTTCTTTTTGTGGCTCTACAGAAAAAGCGTCACTGAATCGCCCTCAATTTCTTTTGCATATGAATCTCCTTCTACTTCTCACCAACCCTTACAACAGGTAGCCAACGCCAGAAATACTATTGACTCAGATGCTGCTTTAGTCAGTCCATTGCAAATTTATGGTTTGCCTCAAACTAAACCAAGAAAAAGCTTTAGAAGAAGACATGCTGGTTGTAGCATAGTGTTGACCGATACACGACAAAAAATTATCTAGAGAGTTTAGTGAACCAAAAAGGCAAATCAAAAAACAGAAGCACAAAAAACTCCGAAAACAAAAGATATGAAGTGAAAACGCAAAAATATAACTCTTTCGCTCCCGCGATCATCGATTGATGATCTCGGGTTTACAGTGTTTCCCTCAAATTTTGTTAAATTCAGTTACAAAGTTATTTTAATAAAAAACCAATTTGTGACTTTATTTTTTATCCGATTTTCATAAAATTTTCAAAAGATCACGCTTATTTCCTCACGCATCGGACGATGTATAATACGTGCCCTAATTCTTGGATTTTTATACCCAAAATAGGTTAAAATGACCAACAACCCAGATGCAGACGACAAAATTCGCCAAATTCTCAGCACGTGCCAACTACGCTAAAATCAAATTGAGATTACATCTTTATCACTATACCAAACCCTTCATCATTAACACAGTCTGAAAACTACTCTTTTGGGGCATCATTTGACAAAATTTCAAGCGATAATGATAAATTTTACTTTTATGAATTTCCAAATTTTTTAGGGGTCTCAAAACCCCTCCAAACAAATTTGAGTGGTAAGTAGATAAAAGTAAATTTAGTGCGTAAAAATATGATATATTGCTAAATACCGGTCTCATTTGAAAGCTTAGGAAATTTGCTTTCCAGCAATATATAACTTTAAATAGTTTAGACTAAATGGTATATGATATTTACTGATCAAAAATGAGTACTGTACATCATGTCAGTTCAAAACCCCCAAAATTTTTTGACTTACCTTCACCAAATTATAATTTGTAAAAAAACTACACTCTATAAAAAGATAAAATAAATTGCAAATGTTTCACCAATAAAGTCGTCATTTTGTATCAAGTTTCCAAGGAGACAAGAAGTGAAATACAAGTTTAAAAGCTAGCAGAAGTTTGACTTCTCTAAATCAAAGTTTGCTGTATCCCCCTTGTTTCTCAAGAAATGAGAAGGGTGTAAACAAGCGGCTGTTTCATTATCAGTGACAGCATATTCTATTTAAACTTGATATTTTCTGAATCTTGAAGAAATTCCCTGTTCAAAAATACATAATGTTACATGGTTTAGGCTAACCTCTAGCAGATAATAACTGATCATATTTTAGGTACTGAATTTAACTACCAAAATTTGGTACCGGTCGGTACCGGTCAAAAAAAAGGTCATTTGTCTCAGAAAATTGCAAATTGTAGAAAACCTATGCTTTTAGGTAAGTTTTGAGTGATGTACCTTGAAAGCTTATATCCTTAGCATCCTTTTGCGACCATTTCTAAAAAAATTGGTTGAAAATTAAATCTGTAGTGATCTTTGAGGTGAGGGTACCTCTTTAATTTTGAAGACGAGTAGCCCCAGTTGGGGGGGTTCATTTGCATAAAATTTGCATATTCAAAAAAAATTTTTTTTTCTATTTGAAATTCTCAAGAAATGTGGATTTCAACGATATATCACACTTAATGTAGAAGTAGACAGCTGAGTAATGATTTACAAACAAACTTGAGGTACATAATTATGATTAATTATGATTGATTATGACAGTTTTTCGCGCTGCCATTTTACGGACATTTTTTTTGGCTTTTCATGCGGGAGCAAAAGAGATAAACGTTGGAAAAATTCTATGTGCTCAGTAGCAGTTCAGAAGATGTAGAAATGCCAAAGCTTTCAAGGCTGATGATCTGACGATCTACCAGAGGATGAAAACAATGTGTTTTCGCCTAGAGAGTTTCCCATGTTGTCGGAATCTCCGGACGTTGGTAATTCTTGTTAAATTTCAAACAAAACCTAAGAAATTTTTTGTTACATTAATAACTAAATCAGAAGATGGAGATGGTGATGTTAAGATGAAATACATGCGCCGAGCAGCCAATGCCGAAGTGTATTACTTTGGAAGAGTATAGCGTAAAAGACGACATAGCATCGCATAGCGTGGAAGAAATCAAGGTGATCAGACAGAGCCACGTAATTATGCAACAACAACAACAACAAGGCAAAAAAGTACTGCAAATTTAACTACAATTTTTCGTTGCTCAATATCTTGCGCACAGACATTTTGAAAAGTACATGTTGTGTGAGTTTGGTTCATTTAAAACTTTTGCTTCTTTTTCTTGAAAGTCTCAACGTTTGAATGGAAACAGTAAAATAAAGACTTTCATATATTTTTAATTGCAGTTGCGAGACAAAAAATGAAAGATAGATACAAAGAGATTTTCGCTAAAAACATAATAGTGTTTGCTGCAGCTTATTTGTCAAATACATATGAGCTTGTTTACTTTTCTCTATAACGAACGACTGTTTTGTTCACCCAGAACATGTGATTGATATTAAGTGAACAAATAATTATTTTCGTAGCAAACTTGGGCTTCCTTCCACCAAAACCTATCATAATTTTTCCCCTTGGGATTAAATTTCACTGACATCCCAGCTCTGATAATTTTTTATCAAAAAGTTTGAGTGGTTGACTCATTCTATTTTAAGTGTTCCAAAGCGCCTTATAGCATAAAAACGGTGGTCCGAGTGTTCCGGTGCTGTGTACAAGTTGTCCCAGACCAAAAATCATGGGGAGAATTGGAACAGCAATTTTTAAGATGATCGCGACCGCAACCTATAGCCGACAAATATAATTTAAAAGAACTAAATTGCAAAGCAAGTACTTGCTTTTCACAAAACTCAGTGTAAATATTTTTGGTGTAAAGATAACTGTCAAGCTATAAAAAAAAACATTTTGTGCTCCAGTCTAACCCACCTTACCCTATCAATTTCTTTCCTATTAATTTAAACCAACTCTTACAAAATAAATTTTCAAATAGGTTGAGACCTTGATCTAAATAGGTCAAAGAACGAAGAATGAATCAAAAAGTTTTGAGGACCTAGAGGAGGTTAAAAGTCAAATTTCTTTCCCTCCTCCCCAACAAAACTGTTCAAAGATGTTAGTTGACCGCTTTTAGAAATCAACATTCTCTATTTGCAACACATCCTTCCTACTAAATTTATTTGTAAGGACGACCTATAGGGACTAACACACCGCCACAGTAGGTAGAAACTTCAAAGTGGTACAACTCACATAATCCACCTTCTCATAAACAGTTTCGCGTATTTTCTCGCTCCCGATGAATTCTCTCACACCCTGTAAGTACAATCCAGTCTGAATTGGAACTTATCAATGTCACGCATAGTAAGTTATCTTCAGTCTGCAGCAGGGAGAAACTTTACGACTAATTACAAAATCATATTCAGCACCATCTGAAAGACAAGGTAAAAAAGCGAAGTAATAATCAATTTTGTTACAGATTAAAAATGAACAACAAACTGAATTGAACAAAGCAAATATCCTCGTTTCACTTCTAGCGACTTGCATCATGTGTAATAAATTTCACATGCTGTAAGAGCAACGCACAGCGGACTTCTTTTGGTATCAACGTGCTAGTCGCAAAAACTCACCCCGTTTGCCTTCATGTATTCTTCCAATTTCGCTTGTACTTCTTTCGCTGGTGGTCGGTAGACGTGCATTATGTGCCAGCAATTCCTCATGACGTCATATCTACAAACCGTGGCAAGAGAATATAACAAACCTAATTATAACAATTTTAATGACAAAAATTGAATTAAAATAGTCGTTAGCACGTGGTCTATATCCTTCGAACTTTGTTTTTAAATACATTTTATGAACACCGCTCATAGACTGCTAATTTTTCTATCAATATCTCGGATAAACCAACCTTTTTTTGCATGCATTTTAATTTTTTTGTAAAGTTTTGACACCTTGACCTTTTAACCTAACTTGTTGCACATGCGCAAAAGTGAAAGTAAAAAAAGGTCTATTGACAAACACCAATCGGTATTCCAGCGACTCCTAAGGTGACCTGGAATTGAATTTAAGCATATATACTCCTGGCTCACGTGACCGTCCTTTGTAAACTGGGACTAAATAAAATATTTAGTTCATCAAGATTAAGGTAAATGAAGAGCTTTGGAAACCACAAAATGGCCTGGCGTTTACTACCTTCAAGTCAGCACTCATAAAGTCATTAAATTGGTGCAAGCTAAACTAAGTTCATTGAATCAAGGCGTGAAAGTTAAATCAAACGGCTGATCCGTTTAACCATGCACCATACAACGTAATGCTCTGAGCACTGACCTCAATGTCTTTCGAGTGCAATGATGAAGATCAGTCGTTAAGCGACGTTGCATGTAAGACGTGAATTGGCAAACCTGTTTTCATATCCTACAATTATTTAGATTGGCCTTATTTTATCCATACACGCTAATTGCTGGTTCTAACAAAGTTATTGGCAGCAAATTTTCGGAAAACTCTAGTAGCCATAGCAATCAATCTTCTCTACGTCTTATCTCAAACAATTGATTAATAGCAATGAAGTAATAATTTACATTTCATTTGGACAACCTTTAGGCTGACGTAATCTGTAGTTTTCATTTAAAATTTTTTTATCCAAACTTTTGCTATCCGAAACTTCTTTGTATGGTGCAGCGCCCAACGAAAACATCTCCCACATAACTACACCCAACGACCAAATATCACTGAAGTATGAAAAGACGTGATTTTGGTGAGCTTCTGGCGCCATCCAGCGACTGTCGTGTGCGCTCACCTGAATTTTAAAACATTAAACCAATTTATGAAAAGGGTTTTACTGCTTGTAATAGAGATTCAAAACGAAGGTGTTGATACTTTCAAGAAGCATGAAAAGTTAAATCTGGGAAAATGGAGAGCATTGCAGCTTTTTTGTTTTGAAATCTGAGCTTCCATAACTATTAGTCAATGTTTTCAGAAGTAGAAAGAAGTTGCCGAATTACGATTACGAGTCTTCGCAATTTCAAAAAAAGGGTTAAACCCCTGGCCTACATCCACGTCATCAAAAACAACACAGCCTAATAAAAAATAATAGTTTTACTGAAAACCCAACGCGAATGCAACCAAACGCCATAACGTTTTTCGCTTAAATATTTTCAACGAAAACAAAAGCATTCACACATTTTTGGCAGTTTTGGCCCCTTTTTAATTGATTAAAGTCCTTCTAACAAATGATTAAACCTTAGCGGTTGAGGCGGGGACTACAAACAACCCTTTTTTAAACTGTTATAGATAAATATTTGTCTGGAACTAGATGACCACTGTTAGGAACACACACCATCTACCCTTAAGAACTAATTGCTCAATGTTGCGTTCCAATTGGCGTATAGAAATAACCGGTCGAACGGTACAGGTTTACAACGGCTGCTTGTTGTTTACCTGGGAATACTTTACTGAGATTTCCTGCTTAATTGCAGCGCTGAAATAAAATGCATTATGTTAGTAGCACTGGCAACTTTTAAGAAAGTTCGAACACAAGTTGTTTTAGACATAACCAACAAGTAGTGTTTTTGCTAGTAGAGAACAAAAATAAAGAAGTTAATTCAGCCTCGCAGTAACCCACCAACGAATCTGGAGTTTCGTACTTTTCACTTGCTTTATCCAGATATCGAGCCCATTCAAAATTTCCGATTTTACATTTCCATTCATCAGTTAAATAAATCCTGCTGCAGCTCAATCGTCTATGGACAATTCTCAAGTTATGAATGTGCTCCAAGCCCTAAATAATATTCAACATTAGCTAAACACGATCGATAAGTCTCGAGTAAGTTACCATGTTGTGGTCGAGTACTGTTGTTCTTCCTTGGGATGAAGCCACATAGTAATTTATGGGAAGCATTTAGGTAAATACTAATTTTGTTGAGCAGGTTGAAGGCAGTTTGCTTCAAAAAGCCACACCTAGAAATATTGTAGATCAATTTTCCCACAGCCAAATGTTTCTGCTGGGCCATCAATGGAGCTGATCTGATGGATGAACAAACGCAGTTTACCTCTGGCATTGAACCACTGTTGCTGAAATATTACAAAAGTTGCTTTACAATAACTGCTCTTCTTGGTGGCATGAGAAGCGTTTCGAGCTTGAAGCCAGATTCAATTCGTTTGGGCTCTTATGCGTAGAGTCAACTATGAGACAGCTCGACTATTGTGAAAAGGAGTCTCCATCAAAAGTGATCACAATAGATTACTCTTCTTCTTGGTATGAGCTAGTTTATACTTTTTGTTCGGGCATGTGACCTCATGCTCTGTTTTCTGGTCTTTAGTTGAACTTGACCTCGGCAGTGACTAGACTGCTCAACCCCACCACCTGCCTGTCGCTGAAAGTGGAGGCATTCCCTTACCTTTTTTCAGAAATAGTTTGCTCCAGAACACAACCTAAAAATAGTCGGTTTCTTCTCTACACTCTCACTTTTGTACTTAGAAGCAGAAGATCTGTGAATACTATTTTTAAGGTATTTTGTATTACTTGCATGTATAGTAATGCAAGAGGCTAGCGATGCACTTAGCAAACTGCAGACAGTGACACTGTTTCGACCTATCAGGTCTCTTCAGTGCAGTTGGTGACCAATAAGAAGTTCTAGCAGTTGTTAGACTTAGTGCACCTGCGACAACCGCCACTCATTCACGAGTGATACGGCTTCGCAGAGGTTGACAGACCATCCACTACAGTGGACCCAGTATTAGGTCCCACAAGTGTGACGGTCTAAGCTATGCTTTATTAAAAGCCTCTAGCTTCTTATTGGTCACCAACTGCACTGAAGAGACCTGATAGGTCGAAACAGTGTCACTGTCTGCAGTTTGTATTACTGGATGTCACCAATAAGTAAATTTGTGTTGAAAGAATAGTTTTTATACATTTATACTTGTTGTAATTTGACGTTTTGTTTTGCTGTGATTATTTTATTTGTAAATCTGAATTGTCTTAAACTCTAAACTTGATTTTTATATCTCGGCCATTTTCGGAAAAAGACCTTTTTTCTTTCGCATTTAGATTTGTAACTCACACACCTTTTCTTATATCACCATGGTTGACTATGTTATTAAGTTTCATAGTATTGGAGTAAATCTTGTTTCTTGAAGATTTTCGTTTGCCGACTACGTAATTATTAACGGTGCTTTTTTCTGTGTCACGTGATGTTGTTCTGGCTTTTTCTGAAACGCCATTCATTTTTATACATGTACATGAGGCGGCGAGATTTTTTACTATTCAGTAGAGTAGCAGAGAGAGTAGAAGTAGTAGAGCAGTAGAGAAAAAGATGTGTTGTTCTGTGGTGATTTGTGGTGGGTTTTTATTAGAGTGACGAGAATTAAACGATTAATTAGTGGATTTAGTTATGATTGGTTTCTGATTGTTGTATTAAAGTAAAATAGTTTCTGTGATCAACGAGCGAAAGAATTTGAAGTATCAAAAGTGTTTAGTGAATATATTTGTTCTGTTCTTGATCGACAAGTGCGTTGGTTAAAGTATCTTAGTGGAAGCCAATCTTCACCTAGCTGTTGAGTTGCAACCAGACTTAATTATTCGAGCGATACCAATATTCGCCTCAATTTTAAGCATAAAAATTAAGGTTGAAATAGAACCAAAAATTCTATTGAACGCGACACTTGATAAAGAACTTGAACCTAAATGTACCGTAAGCGAAGTGGTTGTTTTAAACACTATACCACTGTGAGTGCCTATTCTGGTCGCATTGAGGCTAATCAGTAAAAACAGCGGGTTAGCACTCATGACCCAGCACCAGACCGTTTCCTGCAAACATTCATTTACCTTTGCGATTTCCCAAGCAAATGTCACGAAGTTTTTTCCTTCTATCACTACATCTCCATTTTCTTTATATTTAACCTCAGACGAAAGTAGATTCTGTAGCAAGCTGCCATTAGCACATAATTCCATAAATAAAATGGTCTCTTTCTGGTCTAAAGCAAAACTAAATTTTGCACAAAGCAATCTTTAAAATATTTTGTTGTAATCCAGAGGTGAATTTAAATTCAACGTAGTTTCGTAATAAAACCATACCAAAATAGGGTATAGAAAATTGCTTCGAGAAAAAAGGCAAAACACGTGACAAAGAATAAGCGAAGCCAGGGTTAATGAACAAAATGAGGGATTACTTAACAGCCAGAATGGGGCAGTAAAATAAATTTGGACACAAGCCACAAATGAAAAACTGTAATGAATAACTATGGTGTACCCCTCTTTTCTTCTAAATTCAAGGTTTAAGTTCAAGCTTTGGCGTGCAGCGTCCGCAAAGAAACATATAAATATCGTAGCCGACTCGAAGATCGTAAGATTATATTGTAGCCTTCCTGGCTCTCCCTCCCTTTTGTGCTCAATAAGTTGAATTAATTCCGCCACACGATACAACAAACCTTTATCATTGAAGACTCCATACCATTCAACCAGGTGACTATCATGAGCGGACACTTCTTTCATTATTTCAATTTCCATGATGAAGTTTTGCCGCTCACGTGACGTCATCGTTTCTCCTATTTCAAATCAAAACAATAATGGAGAGAGACTGCAGTGGTTGCCATTAAAAACAATCTATTTAATATCGAAATAATTTCTGCATATTGCCAAAAGTAATTACAGAACAACGTTTTTTTCAGAATATTAAATCAGATTTTGATTAGTCTTACTCAAGACCAGGGGCGGGTCGTGTATGGTACTATGGAACTGCAGCACCCCCAGTCCCCACTCCATCTTATCGATGACATTTGATATAAATAATTATTCTTTTTTTTCTTTATTTTTCTTGTACTTGTAGTTACATTATATAATACATAAGGTTAATCTCAACAACCATCCTAAGTTTGTGATAAAAATATAAAAATCTTTTTGCTTCAAAGCTCCTGTGATATGGTGTTTGAAATTAGCAGTAGATTGCAATGCAGCTGTAGAAAGAGAACTGTCGCTCATGCAGTACCGACCCTTGCGTGCTGGTGTATAATTTCTTTTTTAAATTAATGTAACAGTTTAGGCTATTCGTAAGTAAATTTTTTTTATTTTGTTTTGCTTAGAGTATTTCAAGTTTATGTATAACTTTCATTTTTATTGTTTGTCTATTAAAACAATGGCTAAAATTTTCTGAAGCATCCCCCCCCCCCCATTAGTTTTAGCTACGAGCCGCCACTGCTCAAGACTTAAACAGAATAATCAAGTTCTTGCATACAAGACAAACTTATTTACAATCGCATTTTACCAAATTCACGTCGTGCATTTGTTGAGCAAAGTTTTTAAAATGAAGACAAGAACAAAAGTGTAAAAAGAAATCTAAAGAGAAGGTAGTTGAAATTTATATATTTTGATGTTGATCACCACTATTAGTACGCAAAAGATAACAGATATAGCTTGAAATCATCAAAAAAGAAAAACGTGACATCATGTTAGATATTTATTAATTCTTTCATTCATGCGTATGATCTCGGGCTGGGTTTGCATGTCTTTTGTCAGACTTGGCCACCACGACGGGTCGACTACTTGACTCCACCACCTGTCTGTCACATGAAGATGGAGGCATACCGTTAATAGCTTTGCCCATGGACACTACGAACAAGCTTGCCGGCATATTCTCTACACAATCTCTATGGGCTGAGCGCCAAGCAGGAAAGCTGTGAATACCATTTTTTAAAGTCTTTTGGTACGATTCCACCTGGGGAATGAATCCCACGTCTACCGACTGCGAAGCAGACGCTCTAACCACTACACCGTCGCGCCGGTATGATAGACATTGCGGTTTGCAGAAAAACGCTAAAAAAGATAAATAGAATATTTCCACCATGTAGACACCTTTGCAAAAATAAATTATAGGCCTACAAAAATAAATAAAACATGTAAAGTAAATAATTCAAACTATAGGTAACCAAAAAGTGCACCTTTTACAACTTTAGCCATAGCTTGAGTATCGGCAGGTAGAAACTGGGAGAGCAAATTGACTTTTCGAACTTCATAGAGCTTGGTCTTTTTTACTGAATCAATTAGTATCATCTCTTTGGATTCAATTACAGGAGGAATAAATTGATCCAAAACATTTCCTACAAAGATATTGTTGCTGGAGCGGTATAATGCAAGAGAATATTTAATTGGTAAAGACGGAGGAACAACACATTTTTCGGAGATGTGCAACTATCCTCACCGTTTAAAACTTAAACAGCTTTTTTCCTTCCACAAACAAAAACGTTTTTGAAGAATTTGATTAAAGTCGCGACAATCGCGAGATGGGTTGTTGCTGTTTACCTTGGGAAGAACAGCATCTAATTAAAAATATTCAAGATTTAACTGCAAACCAAACAAAGGTTAAATTGGGCAGTGATTCTCAATCTTTTCCTACTGTTTGTCTTTTTACTCATTCAATTATTTGATTTTCTTCCAGAATATGCATAATCCAGAAAATTTGTTAATTTTGTAACTTAAGAAAAAATTTGGTGTGCTTTCGATGCTCGCTTTGTACAACGAGAATGGTCAAACTCAAGCTTTTCGGCGTTTCGAACGCGGCTCTTTTGACTCATGTTCTTTTAGTTAAAAGTGATATAAACCAGGTTTGTGCAAACTGCAGCCTCGACGAGAAAACCTGTGCCCTGCGGAAAGGTGTTGGTAAAAACTTGTGGCCTGAGGTTGCTGTCAATTCATACTTTGCTCATATTAATCATCAAAAAAAATTATCACCATCTCATTTGATAAAAAATCGTCATATCAGTCATTGAAAATATTGATCTCCAAAACTAAAAGGTTTGTACCTTCAATTTGAATGACAAATACGACAGTTCCGGCTGTAAAAATACTGATTTCCAAACTTTTTGTCAGTTTATAAGAGTAGATTTCAATGTGACTGTTTCAAAATTGTTTTGTATCATATTTTGCTATAGCATAAACCAAGTTTGACTTCCCCTGTTATATACTTTTACTCAATATTCATTTTCTAGCTTAATCTAAATAATAGCAATTCACTTTCATTCTCTGAGGAGGCCATTGTGCTTCCATGTATTTTAGCTTTGCTTTGAAAAAAGCTGAGTGAAAGACAGGGTCATTATGCTACCTAAATGTAGCTTGAAAAAAGCTGTTTTAGCCATAAGGTTTTCGTGACGTTTTTATCAGTGGCGGTATCGCATCAAAAAGGGAAGAACTAGAGTAAGTATTTTATGTGATTAATTTGAACGGTAGGCAATCAGAACGAGCCACTAGCGCTAGCATTGTAAACCGCGCCTAAGAAAGAGATTTCGCAGCGGCGAAATGCTAAAGCAAGCAAAGCAAGAGGCCAAATAAGAACGCCGTAAGTTATAGAAAAAGTTTGAGAGTGTAAACAAACTTTTTCTGTCTGCATAACACCGGGCGCTGAGTCTTGATATGAACAGCCTCTGAGAGATCAAGGTGCAAAGAGCTGCATGCTGTAGCGAGGATTGAAAAGTGCTTGCTGTCATAGTTTAATGCACATTGTGCATTTTCTAAAAGACGCTGACCAATGGCAGAGTCACATTCCGGTTTAGTGTCCTTTTGTTTGCACAATTTGTCTCGTCCTGATTGCCTACCGTCCAAATTAATGCGATAAAACAACTTACTCACCCTAGCTTCTCTCCTTTTTGACGGGTAACGCCACTGATAAGAGCGTCGAGAAAAGCTTAGCGTAAAAACAGCTTTTTTCAAAGCTATATTAAAACTCTGCACCACCAACAAGATTTTGATGCTATCTTGGTAAAGCAAGGCAACTATGATAAGCTGGTGCAATGTAAGGCCATATTAATCTCGAGTTAAATACACTGTAACTTATTATTAGATTTTAGATTATTGTTGAAAAGAAAGAATTCCAAATTTGCTGTAAAAGGGGGTTTCCTAAAAGGCATAAAATAAATGTCTTTTTAATTAAAATATGACAAATAATCTTCCCCTAGATACAAAACTGCATTCAATGATCACAAATTATGTCAGCATAACGTAGTAGGTTGCTACAAATGTAAATATTCACCAAAATCTTTTTTGGGCATTGTGAGATGTTTAAAAGGTTTTGAAGCCGATCTTTTGAGATTCAATTTTCTGGAATTACAAATTAATTCAGTTTATAACTTCGTTATTTGATCTTCTAATTTCTTGATCCAACAAACCTTTAACGCAGGCTTGCTTTCGAAAAAGCTTTTTTTCATCAAAGCTGTTAATGAAATACTCATCAGATCTAATACCTCGCCAATTTACTCGCCTAATTTGCTGCCTTTACCTCTGAATTCTCCAGATACAACAGATAAATAAGCAATCATTTATATTAATAAATGAATGCATTCTGAACATCTGTGCTGAACAATACAATATTTTTTTTTTAAACTAATCTTTAACTCTTCCGCTCCCGCGATCATCGATTGATGATCTCGTGTTTTCAGTGTTTCTCTCAAATTTTGTTAAATTGAGTTACAAAATTAGTTTACGTAAAAATCGATTTGTGACTTTATTTTTTATCCGATTTTCATAAAATTTTCAAAAGATCACGCTTATTTCTTCACGCATCGGACGATGTATAATTTGTGCCCTAATTCTTGGATTTTTATACCCAAAATAGGTTAAAAAGACCAACAACCCAGTTGCAGACGACAAAATCGGCCAAATTCTCAGCACGTGCCAACTACGCTAAAATCAAATTGAGATTACATCTTTACCACATAACCAAACCCTTTATCATTGACACAGTCTGAAAACTACTCTTTTGGGGCATCATTTGACAAAATTTCAAGCGATAATGATAAATTTTACGTTTTTAAATTTCCAAATTTTTTAGGGGTCTCAAACCCCCACAAACAAATTTGAGTGGTAAGTAGATAAAAGTAAATTTAGTGCGCAAAAAATATGATATGTTGCTAAATACCGGTCTCATTTGAAAGCTTAGGAAATTTGCTTTCCAGCAATATATAGCTTTAAATAGTTTAGGCTAAGTGGTATATGATATTCACTGATCAAAAATGAGTACTGTACATCATGTCAGTTCAAAACCCCCAAAATTTTTTGACTTACCTTCACTAAATTATAATTTTTACAAAAACTACACCCTATAAAAAGATAAAATAAATTGCAAATGTTTCACCAATAAAGTCGTCATTTTGTATCAAATTTCCAAGGAGACAAGAAGCGAAATACAAGTTTAAATACTAATAGAAGTTTGGCTTCTCTAAATCAAAGTTTGCTGTATCCCCCTTGTTTCTCAAGAAATGGGAAAGGTGTAAACAAGCGGCTGTTTCATTATCAGTGACAGCATATTCTATTTAAACTTGATATTTTCTGAATCTTGAAGAAATTCCCTGTTCAAAAATACATAATGTTACATGGTTTAGGCTAACCTCTAGCAGATAATAACTGATCATATTTTAGGTACTAAATTTAAGTACCAAAATTTGGTACCGGTCGGTACCGGTCAAAAAAAAGGTCATGTGCCTCAGAAAATTGCAAATTGTAGAAAACCTATGCTTTTGGGTAAGTTTTGAGTGATGTACCTTGAAAGCTTATTTCCTTAGCATCATTTTGCGACCATTTCTAAAAAATTGGTAGAAAATTAAATCTGTAGTGATCTTTGAGGTGAGGGTACCTCTTTAATTTTGAAGACGAGTAGCCCCAGTTGGGGGGGTTCATTTGCATAAAATTTGCATATTCAAAAAAAATGTTTTTTTTTCTATTTGAAATCCTCAAGAAACGTAGATTTCAACGATATATCACATTTAATGTAGAAGTAGACAGCTGAGTAATGATTTACAAACAAACTTGAGGTACATAATTATGATTAATTATGATTGATTATGACAGTTTTCGCGCTGCCATTTTACGGACATTTTTTTTGGCTTTTCACGCGGGAGCAAAAGAGTTAAAGGTCATTGCTGAACAGGGATTTATCTAAATGCTCATAATGTCGCTAGTGCATAGCCACAGTTATACATTGATATCATAAAAGTGCAGACCAAATGGGAATACGTAACATGTGAATTGAGCTGACAATAATTACAGAATCATCTAGGAATCAGTTTCTCTCAGAAAAAACGTGAGGTTTGTGATCGTGAGGTTGGGGGATAAAAACCCGTGAGATTTTTCGTAGGGTTTTTTTGGAAAAAGGCATTTTAAAGAAACTTTTATTCGTGTTTGTGAGAGAGGTATGCTGTGTTAATAGTACTTGCAATTCGGAATCGGGTCTGAAAACTACTCGTACAATACGTTTGATTGAAAAAGGTTGCCTGCAACTTGAAGACAAAATCAAGTTAATCCAAAATGAGAGAAGTTTAAAAGAACTTTGTTAAATTTTCGATCGAGGGTAATTTTCCTCCGCAAACACTTTCTTGCTGCAAAGCTGCTTACGATCTTGAGAAATGGAGAGCGAACCCAACTGAAATGATGATAAGAGACAATCCAACAGCACCAAATGATGCATACAGCGTAGCGTCTGAAACAAACAAGGTATAATGACCGCTGATCAATTTAATGGTACTTCCTGTTTATTTTGAAGGACTTCCAAAAATCCAGGAAAAAAACTTTGAATACTATTTAACATAATGGCGTATTGCCAAAAGATTAGAAGGATATCATCTCATAGTTCTGATATTTGATAATCTCTAAATAGTGTCACATAATTGTGTATCAGCATTTCACTTTCTAACGGTTCGCTAACGTTCAGCAGCAATCATGGAAAATGTGACTTAAAAACTAAACCGATTACCAGACGGTGTCCTATCGCACCTTACCTCATCGCTCACAAAAATTTTGTTGAATTTGCACTAATTCCGACTTTTCGACAAATCACAGACTGAACACAACAAATATCATTTTATCCAAACAGCAAAACCTTTATCTTATTTTTCTAAATATTCAAGTTTCAGACATTTTTAGTATTTTTGCCCAAAACTATAAGCTATTCCTTGGTTCAAGCTAAGGGTTGAACTCTTGGTATTGCTTGGCAAGTCACACGTAACTATCTCACCTTTGTACAGGTTAATGTACTGAACCATTTGCTTGCTGCTTCCAAGCAAAACATCTTTACTCTCTGTCGGCGTAGAAGTGGCAAGGACAAAACTGAAAGAAAACAACTCAAACTGCTTAAACCACCAGTTGGGTTGGCAGGTGTTACTTGAGATCGTGAAATGGATAAAAACCTGCCATTCGCAGGACACCTCAAAGAAAAAACGGGAAAATTATATAGTATTGTTTGCGCAAAATAATCGTTTCTTTTAATTATGTAAGCTGTATTTGCAACAAGAATCAAATTCTTTACATTTTTAAATGCGCCGTTGACTTACGTGTAGTATTTATGAGTCATCAATGCCATATTATGACCTCGATAAGTGACGTTGCTTTGTGTAGCACTTCTTCCAGTGGCAGCCACGGTGTTGTTGGTTGATCGAAAATTATTAAACACATTACAACTGCTGTTCCTTCCATCACCAAGTTTAATGATTACCTCCGGATTAAAACTATAGATTAAAAGAGCTCTCAGGCAAGTGTCAGTCGGATTTTGCCGCATGCTATGCAAGAAAGCTCACCGGTTGAACTCTTTTTGTAACGTTAGTCAAAAACTACAGCTGGGTAGGTTAGATGAGCGGCATGGGTTTAACTGTAAGGTCTGGAGAACTCCTACCACCGTTCTATGGCAAAGACAAAACCTTCCACAAACAAAAAACGGTTTTACAAACAACCTAAAAGCTCTCTTTGGTGGCCGTACGAGGCATATTTTTGTAAGTTTTTGTCCGCTTTTGTACCCTATTTTCTTCTCAAACCTTTTTGTAGAAAAATTTTTGTCTCCTTGGCTATTTATATGGTGTTATATAGCATATCTTGTTGTGTAAACTACCGCTTTTGTCAACAAAAATTGTTACGTACGTTCTTGACCACAGAAACAAATACGCTTTTTTCGTGACATGTGGACTGCTCGCTGGCCAAAGGCTGTTGCGAAAGATAAAATTCACTAACATCTAGCAACCTTGTTCAACACGAATATAGTCATTTCAATGAACAAAAAATATTCAATATCTCCTTTAAAATGGTCGTGACAAACGAGTGGTCACATTATTAGGATGCTCACGAACCATAAGTTTTACCGTACATTGAAAACATACCTTTGGGGCTTTTCTATTGCCACAGCAATATAAGGAATATCCACCACAGGCTGGCTGGTATAGGAGCTTGCTCCTTCTAAATATCCTTGAGTGATTGTGACATCACCTTGTGTGCTTTCGTAGTCATTGTGAAAAATCGCGATCAAAAAATAACAACTAAACAAAAGTGCCCAACAGTCATTATTCAAGCATATAGGCACTTTTCTTTTTTAAGGCTGTGGACGGGAAAATGTGAAGCCAGTTCTTTAAAATAGGATAAGAAGTCGCTATTTTTAGCAAAGAAAACTGAAAGTTTCTGGACACTTTTGAATGTTTCCCTCTTCCAAGTACTCAGCGCTTCTTCAAAGGCAAGCCCCAAATTTTTGAAAAGTGAGATTTTTTTGAGTTTTGAGTTTTGAGTTTTTTAGTGCAGGATCCAAGAAGTGCCAGCAGTGAGAACGGCTTACAAGTTCGCAGCGTGAAGTTAATAGTACATGGGAGAGACGCTTCATGCTTAGCTCTGTTTGGAGGAAAAGAATGGTGATAAGAGTGGTAACCATACCAACAAAACAACTATCACGGTCAGTGAAAGTTCAAGTTAATTAATAATTCTGTTCTTCATGTACGAAAGTAACTTCCTTTAAATCCTGTTTTTTTTGACACATCTAGGTATCTAGAGCAGCTTTAATGCTAACATAAGGTTACTGTAATAAGATATTGGATATCTCTAGATTACTGTAGGAATCACTCAAATAAAAAATTTCGCATCACGTTATCCTCTCTTACAGTCAAGTAATTTTACAGGGTGACACGAAATGAGTATTAGCCAACAGGTTCAACCTCTTTGTTGTACATTATTTGTGTTGAAAACGACACCTGTTGAGGGCGAAAACGTTTGCAGTATTTGAGTAGTTGTTTGGCTGTTATTTTTGGATTAAAGCAACTTATGTAGAAGTCAACAATAAATTATAATTAAGGAAGTTTTCAAAAATGTCTCGAGCAACTGATCAAAAGACGTTTTACGTTGAGAACAATATTGAGACAAAGTCTATAAAACTCTGCAGACAAAATTTCGTAGGCGATTAGATTTCAACCATTTTCCAAACAAATTGATGATTAGCAGATGGGTTTAGGAGTTCAAGAGCAAGGGAACTGTGTTCAGACTGAGTGCAAGAAGGAAAAAAATTACAACTGTGCGACACTTGAGTGTCAGGGTTCCGGGAAATGTTAATGCTGTGCTTACCTTGGTCGGTCGCAGCCTCAGGAAGTCTTTCGAAGACGTGGTTAGGAACGTACGGTGGCCGTCTTAAACGTATTTTTGAACAATGGTAAACAACATAACTCTTAACGTTTTAAACTCAAACTAACAGGACTGAATTGTTTTAGCTTAGGATAAAAAAATTGCCTTAACATCTAGTAACCATTGTGGAAATTATGAGCACTTGAATTGATATCACTCATTTCGGGCCACCCTGTACAATATTTTGTGGGCGCTGTATCTCAAACTCTGAGAATTGCGACCGACACCCCTGTTTGGGATAAGCCACAGTTCAATAGTGACCCTCTCACCTTACTGGTCCATCTTTCTCATCAATCATTCGAAACTTAAAAGTCGGTTCCTCAAACAACCTGTTGCTCACTTCGGCAGAATCAAACTGTGAGTCCGAAGGAGCTGGAAAATTATAATTACGATTTAGTAAAGGAAGAAATATGAGTTGTTTGATTAATGAGTTTTGCTGTGAAACCTCATTGAAATTGTGAGTAAAAAAGCAACGTTTATAATGTCAATCCCATTATATAAATCCACTGTAACTCTTGTCAGGTAAAACAATTGAAACTGATTTCGATTCAAAAATAGTGTTTGTGAATCTCACAAAACTATCAGCAAGCGCCTTTCAGGGTGCAACAGTAAAGATCCCATGCGAGTAATGAAACCTGAATTTTGATCCCCTATTATCATTCAGATCTTGTTTGTTTGCCATTTTACCTATTGGAGGACGAGAACACTCCTCATCAGTTGAAAGTTTGATGTTGCCTCCGTCAATCAAATGAGCTTTGATTTCAATCACGTGGCGCCGATTAGGAAAGGCGTCGAACGAAGGATGAACAGTGTCAACGGACTGATTTGACAAAATTCGTTCTTTTTCCATTGTTTCATGCAATGTTTCTTGCATATCACTTGTGTAGACGACAGGTAACTTGCTGATGTTCAACTGTTTATAACGTCAAAAACGGTCGACTCATTGAGTTACAATATGGTCATATTAAGTCAAAAAGTGGACAACTTAAAATCTATACGAAGCAGTTGTAAGGTATTGTTGGCAACAGCAGAATGGATCAGAAGCAATAAAAAAACCAAACCCTAAAATACGACGATATTTGGTATAAAGAGCGAAAATTTAACTTTTTATATAATTGGATAAGAAATGAATGCCACGAATTAGATGCATTAAACCTTACCCTGAACGTTGCTTGTGCTGGCACTTCCAAACAAATACAATTGTTTACATAAAATTTTAAAAAAACTTCAAAAAACTATAAAGAAGTTTTCCGTCAAACGTTTTGTGTGACCCATGAATCAGTATCGTATTGCATTCTATCAACTCGAAAAAACCTTGAGCAAGTACAGCTTGGTAATCTCTTTTATTATCATTTGACACAACATCGCCACTGATGAGCATGTCACGAAAAGCTTTCACAAAACAGTTTTATAAACTAGTTATGTTCTTTTTGCTTCCTTGTCTTTCTCTAGTTAACTACATTTATCGTTGTGACAATGAGCTCACTGGCTTACGCACAATTAATCATCTTTAAAACCCTTTAATTACCATATTTGCCGGTGTATAAGTCGACCTTTTTCGATCAAAAATCGACCTAAAAAAATCGACCTCGACTTATACACCGAGTCATGAAATTCAACTTTGTATTATCATAAAATCGTAAATTTCCGTCGAATTTTAGGGGGTCGACTTATACAACGAGTCGACTTATACACCGGCAAATACGGTAAAAAAAATTTAACGTCTTCTGCTTAACATTTGGCCATCATCAGGAATCAATGAAAGAGTTCCAAAATTCAATCTCATTGGATATCGCTTGATGTTAAATTAAAAACGATTGAATTTTCGAGTTATTTTTGCTTCAATTAAAATGCTTTCAATATGATTAATTTTGTATGGATGGTAGCACTGGTTTGCTTATGGATAGAGAAATCGACCTCTTATCCCAAGCATTATTTTTTGTTTTTTTGGTAATCAGGAAGTAAAAAGAACAAAACAGATTTGAGCAACTAACTGTGACGTAAGTAATATTTTCGACCAATTCGTCCGGCCAGTTCAATGACAGCAGGCAGGTTTCTTCCACCAGCTTGGCGCTAGCGCTTGCCACTGGTCCAGTCACAATAACTTGCGCGTGAAATATAGGAAGCGTGCAAAGCTGAGAGGCAACTGATACCTGATGAAAATTGATATCATGAAATAGCAAAGCTAATTGTTCGTATGCATCAAAGCTATTTTCAATATTTGGATCAAGTTTCCATCTCATTCTCGAACACTTTCGTTCATAAAATGACAAAATAACTACGACATAAAAAAATTTTAAACATTTTTTTCTGAAGCTCACCCTTCCCTTCATACAGCATCCCCTGCTTTAGATGGGTTTACTTCCCTTTTTAATAAATCTTTTGCGTATACATCTCACATAAGAAACACTCACCACTACTTTGTATTCAATTCCTGATGTTACATTTGAAAGTGTAACTATAAAGTTATCGTTCGTCACAGACGTAGGTATGACGTAACTAATCTCTGATTCTTGTGTCACATTGCTGTCATTTCTGGCTACTGGTTTTGCCATGACTTCATGAAGAAAATTTTTGCTTTGTATGTGAGGTTTGATTTCGGCATAAATCTTGCTGGTAAGGCCAGTTCGAAACGGAGACGACAGCTGATAAACGGTTGGAAGTCCGCGGTCTACTCAAAGTTAATTGTTAGATTTTTCAATATTAGCCTGTTGAACTAGGGGAAAAGAAAAAGTACCGAGTGATGGGCAATTACCTAGAGTTTTTCCATAATAGGATGAACTGTCTCAACCATTCTCCAAATGCATCGCGATTTGTTGCTTAAAGCAAAAGAAACGAAATTGCTATTTCTTTACCTAGTTGTCCACAAGTCTTACTTAACTATGACATCTCTGGTTGTCCAATTTTTCGAAATATAAAAACCCATTCTCTCTAAATCAGGGGTTCTTAACTGGGGGTACCTACACCCCTTGGGGGTACGAAGCACCAAAGCAGGGAGTACGAGGTGAGGCATCAGAATAATGGTTATTTTAAACTATTTGCTAAAAATTTGTTTTCAATGTTATTTGAAATAAGAAAACATTTTCTGAAGCCTTTTTTAACATCTGCATTTCTGAATGATTTTTTGTCATAAGAAAGAGTTACTGTGATGTAATAAATAGCTTTTTGTTTGTTCCGACAGAATTGGTTTTGCACTGAATTGGTTTTGTTGTAAACAATATTATGGTTAATAAATTAACACCGGTAATGTGCTACAATGTGTTTTGTTTCATTGTTGGATTGTATGTTTACCCGTAATTTTGTAGGTGTTTGTTCGATAGGCCTAGGGGTACGAAAACATTTCACAAAATTTTAAGGAGTATGAGCGCCAAAAAGGTTAAGAAACGCTGCTCTAAATCGTCCGATTTGACGCAATGCTGCCATCGATGAATGCATCACAAAGTTACTGGAAAATCAGCAAACCTCCTACTTTTAACTTGGCAAATGTAGTGCGCTGTTGTGTTGACATCCGAACACGGCTGGCTTTTCCACTTAAACCGATCAGTGATAGAAGCACAACCAAAACTGTCTTTGGGTTCATCTTCATCCCAATTCGTTCGCGATAAAGTGGTTCCACTCGGCCAAACAAAAGAGTTGTTTTCTTTGCGCAACCCAATCCAAGCGTCTAAAATAGGCTCTTTGATTTAGATGGTAGACTGAATTTAAGAAGGGGGAGCCTTTCGAACCTGGTTTGGGTTGATGCAGGTAAGGAAAGTCTATGCCGTGGAACAAGCCTACACAGCAAACCCAATCAAGCAGAAGTTTACGAGTAGCATGCTGATTAGATTACGATAAATTGGCAGTCTTTTTCGAACCAATCAGAAATGTAGTCTGATACGCCTATACTACCAAGTAGAACTGACATTGGGGCAAATAGCAACTGTGGCTACTTATGATATACCAGGAGATTACCAAGTAGAGCAATCATGTTTTTACCATGTGATGGTAGGATGACACTTTAAGTTTGCAAAACGTCTTATTTTCTTTTTGGAGATTAACAACTAGAAAGTTATTTATTTGTCCGTTTCGGTCAACAATTCTCATTTTTCAGCCTTTTCGCAAAAGTTTACCTTGCTTGATTAACTTTAACCTTTTTATTACCAGCGTTCCATAAATGGAACAAAACTTCAAGAGGCTTGCAAACTATCCTACTGCCTAAATTAAAACTACTTTTTGGTTTTACTGTGTTATTTAGAAATTGTGCTTTCCTACTAGGTATAATTATTACTTATAACTTGCTTAGTGAGCAAATTATAAGAACGTTTATTTCGTGAAAAATTACGTTTTGAGGTGAAGGCAATATTAAGTACTACCAAACATATTTCCTGTTATACAAACGTATTCAAAGATTGATACATTTTAGTTTACTAATACAAAAGTATTTTCACCCAAACATAAGCAAGATGTGCGGCCAATAACTTGTCAAAAATTTTTCGTGAAGTTTTATGTTCCATTTATGGAACAGTGGTGGGTTACTGTACAACTACATTAGAACACAAGCAAGTGTTAATTTTCAGCCCAGACGATTATTTGGTTTATTCACACGTAACAATTACTTTCAGTAAACAAAAGAGCAACCACATTTAGACTTATCTGTTTCACTAGCTAGCAGTTAGTTGTTAGAAAGCAAGCTAGTGATTGACAGTTATAAGTAAAGATAAATACAAAGTTTTCTATGGAGTAAGAAAAACGACAAGAGTAGCAACTATTGCAGAAGCGCATAAAGCTATCAAAGGTTCAAGAAATATCGTCAATGTTGTTGTACTTCCGCCAAATTCAGGTGACCCCGGTAATTAGGATAGCGATACAGAAGAGGTTTTAGCTGAAAGTATAGAAGAAATTTACGAACCAGCCGGAGAGCTTGGGATTGAAGAAGATTTTGAAAGCACGACGAAGCTGAACTGCCTTTGCCAACAAGAACCAAAAGAAGACGACAAGATGGAAAAGAGTCTCTGACTATGAAAGAGCTTTTCGAAGGGAAGAACCAATTTCACCAAAAATTTGTCAGATTTGAAGGGAAATTCATCTTATCAAGGGTGGAAAAATTTGTTTTCCGAGAACATACTGGAGCACATTGCTCTTTAAGCCATATTTATAGCAATCAATATCAAAACAACCCGCATTTTATGGTATCGAATAAAGAAATGCCATTTTTGGTAGTAATTTTGTAGTAATTTAAAACAGAGAAGGAACCCCGAAATGGACCAGCGGAGAAGCTGAACTTCCACAGGATGTCAGATTTAATAAAATGAACCATTTTCGAAGACCAATTTCTCAAGGACGTTGTAAAATGTGCAAAAAGATACCAAAATCATGTGTAAAAAATGTAATGTACACCTGCATGCAGAACGTGGCAAGCTTTGTTTTGAAGTGTTTCATACCAAGCAATGAAGATGCCCCCAAGTAAAAGCAAGGCATGCTTTTGCTGATTGAGTTTACGAGGAATTGCGTAAAAAGCGAAACGCTATCACTGAAGCAACAAATCAGTGAGACCCAATTTTGTGTACGGCAACCCGCCAGTGTTCCACAAAAGGAACATGACGTAATTCACTTCCGGAACAACGTATGAACATAAAAATTGGTATATAAGTTATTTATTACCTACAAACACACATATATAAAACTAAAACAGATTTGAACATGAGAACTATACTCGGTAAGAAAAAGGTTAAGAAGGAGGAGGAGAAAATTTGAACATTTTTGGTGTCTTCAGAGGAAAACTTTTTTTCTTGCAATAGCAGGACCACCAAAAAGAGGACCTACTGTAGTCCTATTGCTGAGCAGCTATGTATTTTCTTCAATGCTTTGGCATTTTACTGAGGAATGCTTTCTTTAACTGATGCACAGACCATAGTTATTCTTCTAACCTGGTGAAGACCACATGTTAGTGGTAAGGATCTTAGTGATTGCTACTTGCAAAATCTCTTCAACATAACTGTCAGGAATGGAGGCAAGTTGCCCGTTTATTTCAACACATTTTGCTTTTGCCGCTGATCGAGAATAATTTTGATTGTCGGAAAAAACGTAGTAGCTGTCGTTTATCGCAACATAATGACCTACAAAATAAGTTCAATTTAAAACTGCTTCAACAAACACATTGCATTCAATACTCATCGTTAGCGTTGTAACTTAACTAGGCTATGGCCTAATACAATAGCGATACAACACACTTTTCCATATGATGTCACACATGTCAATGGTAGTAATGTGTGGAATCACAATTGCTTATGCAAAACACAATGTTGGTAAGCAAAAGCAAAGACGTACAGTTGGTGCTGAAACGTAGAAAGAGTTTCGGCTAGTTCACAGTTATTTATTCAAAATTAATTTTGAAAAAGCCTTACTTTGAAATAACAACAAGTACCTTTAAAAATATTGGAATAGTTGATATCTACAAGCATAAGCGTTGTTATATATCGGAATGGGATCGTAAAAAAGTTAGCACTTAACAATTTTTAAGGCTTTTTGAATTCCACCCGCCCATACACATATTTTTATTGCTATTTGAATTCACCGTTATAAGGAGTAAATTGATGCATTTCCATTTCTTCCTTTTGTACGTTATTACTTGCCCAGCATGAAATAACTACATTTTTGAAACATAACCCAAGATTGGTCACAACAAGAGTAGATACTGCATAGGTATCTTCATATTGAATATGAATAGTAAATGGTGTTGTTTCATTCCCAACAATTTCTTCTGTTTCAAGAGTGCCATGCTCAATCATTTTAATCATCTTCCATTTCACTGTTGGCATTAGTATTCCTTCCACTGTACAACTCAAGTTAAAGCTGTGTTGAAATGGAATGGTGCTGGATGAAACTGCTTTAAGTCGCGGCCGCACTGAATAAAGATTAAAATCTATTTAGTACTTATATTGTTGTATAAGATATGTTTTCTTTCTCTTAAAAAGCCTAAACAAAAACCTACCACGTGTTGCATACATCGATATTATTAAGTTTACTATCTTAAGTCACAGAAAAACCTTCACTATTATGCAAAAAGCTTATTGCGTTCAATGGCGTAAGAAAGTAGCTCATAGTGACCCCTTACAACATATCTTACTGAGTGAAAAAGTTTACTGCTTTAAAACAGTGATTTAAAGAAAAGCGTCACAGTAGAGCATGAAATTAATACTTACAAAACTGACAAAGTCTGCCGGCAAACTCCTTCCGGCATTCGCAGCGGTACGAACAACCTTGCTCAAGACAAACTCCACCATTCAGGCAAGGGTAACTGTAACATCGCCTTCTTTCTCCAGCTGCAAGCAATTAAACAGTGCTTTTCTCTCTGTGAAACAACATTTTTGGCGTCTGGGATCAAATGACGGCGCGTTCGAAGCTTGTAATGTTTGCTTTATTTTTTTGGTAAAGATTTCTCACGATAATTTTCTCTTTTAGGCGAATTTTTGTCATCAATAACTTTACCAAAAGTAATGTCTAAAAAAATCAAGCAGATCGTTGAAACTTTAAATCAGTTTCAAACAGCCATTCTATATTTACCACCATAGTAGCGATCCCGTGAGCCCTAAAGTAAAAAATATAATACCACAAATGCAACCATTCATTTTAAACAATATTTCTAAACTCGCCATCAAACAATTTTGTGGAAGAACACAAATAATGTACAGTAAAGTGCACTTCAAAATCAAGTCACCTGGTCTTTCACAAATAAATCCAGCTTTGAAAGAATGAAGCCGATTTGTCCACACAAGTCTTCGTGATCCTGAAGAGCTCATTGTTGTATACTCGGGACTATTACTCAGTAACAAGTGGGGATATTCGTTCTCAATATTTGGTTGATACTTTCCCCACAAGGGAAAATCATCCACAGAGCTGTTTGTTTTTGTTCCGTCAAACCAATGAATATCTCCGCCATAAAATTCACCTCCTACCCAGAAGTGCAACTGAAAAATTGCAAACGAAGTTAAACCCATTTACATGATCGCAATAAAGTTCTGAACGAGATAGCGATCATAAAAACCAGGCACTAACTAACTAACTAACGATCGAAATAGGCACCAATTATTATTTAAACTTTACTCTTTTTATGAAAAGAAACATCAAGGGAAAATGAAGAAAGGTCTGGTGCTTTTGAGTTCATTAGCCACTCATACATATGCGTTTGTTTGTTTGTCTAATTATTTACCCTTTCTCTTTCTCGGGGGTTATGCAATCACAGATGTGCATACATGTCTATGTGATTGGCGGGCAATAAATACGTGGTCTATGATATCAAGTAAGAACAGTGAGTTGATCAACAGTACGTTGTAGAAGGTCACTAGTTGGTAACCAAAGGAGTTCGACTTGTCAGTAATGAAGCTGCAATTACTAACTCGACCACGATTGGTTCATAATGATGTCCCGCTGACTCCATCTAACTCGATTGGCACATTTTTGATTGTTTGCCATCCTACATGCAAAAATTGCCTCGTCAGCCCGGATAAATCCCTTTTCACCAGGTGGGTCACTCTTCACCATCAGCATGCGATTAATGGGTTCGTAGTTTGTAACCAAAACCGAGAGCTTGAAAACAAAACAGTGACTTTACTAGACCACCAACAAGCAGGCTTGAGCACACTCAATTCACGACTTCCAATCACAAGTCACACGCTCCAACCACTGGTATCAATCTGTGGGTGCCAACTGTAAAGTGAGTGGTAGAGCAAAATTTTACAGTGATTAGGGCATATCATACTGCAACCACACAGAGAAATATTGCATTATTTTTTCATTTGCTTTTTGCGTGTTTGAACCCGTATCTTGGAACGGAGACATGCTTGATGCGCCACAAAAAGTAACGTTGTCGTTTTATGTGACCACCAATCAGATTAATGTAAATTTGGGCCTTTATTGTTGTTGTTTACAAAAGTTTACAACTGTTCCGCGAAGTACTGATCTACTTTTGAATTTAATTTCCAAACTATCTGTAATCAAAAACTAGCAGTATTACATTCGTGGTTGGCCTATGCAGTACACTTATTGATAGAAATGTGAATATGTTAAAAGGGATCAGTTTTGATATTGGTTTGTTTTTCAGGGTGAAGCCTGGCATAAGTTTTACTTGGTTAATTTGTTTTGTTCAACAATCTACACATTGTTTGCTGTACACAGCACCATTCCAAGTGAAGGTAGATCAGTCGTAAATTGTGGTCACTTTCACGTGATATATATTACTCTGATCTGCATGAAGCACGTTAGAGTTTATTAGTTTATTTATGCCAGTATCGCCGCTGTAATTCAGCCGAGTTTTATTTAATTTGTAGTTTTAACAACTATTCGAATCGCCCAGGCCTACGGTGTTGAATATTGATCTGGTGGCAACGTCTGTAAGCTTGCTCCAAATAGCGTGGTAATTATTTTATAGTTTTGTTCAACTTATTTCCAAATCAATGAACTAAATATAGGCCAATGGAAAGTAATATTACACCCCCTCCTTCAAAGACCGCGTTTGCAATTTATTTTTTTATATAAATCGTATCAACGTCCCGAATCCTGCAATCAGCGTCGTTTGTTTGTAATCTTACAAATCGTAACTTGCAACTGATCTGCTTTAATCGTTGTGAAATAAGAGATCAAGTCCTCAAGAGATAAATCGGACTTCGCTGGGATAGGAAAGGAAAGCGAATCAAGTAAAACAAAACTAAGCAAATCACTTGTTGCTGTTAAATCGCAGATAACACTTTTTCTTACCAAAAACAAAGCATACAGCAACGAAACTGTTTTTTTCTTTTTTAACATTTTTTCCCAAAGGCAAATCAAACAGCAATGAAACCATTATTACCTTGCCAAGACAAATCATACTGCAGTGAAAACATGTTGAGGTGCCTTTTGTAAAACAACGCTACTTGTAAATAGTGCTAGTTTGAAAACAAATTTGAAAACGCTCGTGAGTTTTCGGAAACGGCTGGTTTCGGTTGACTTCACAGCAAAGCTTTGGTTTACCTACAAGCATCCAGCACATTTTACAGTAAACCGAAACCCGCCACTAACAGTAAACCAAAACCCGCCACTTCCAAATTTCCACAAACGTTTCCAAACAAGTTATGTGCTTAGCACTAATGTACAAGTAGAGCTATTTTACTAACAGCACTTTACCTTTTGTTTGCTGCAGTATGATTTGTCCCTTCATCGCGTTTTTGCTGCATCGTGATTTGCGTTGGGAAAGTAATTTTGGTTACTTTGCAGTATGATAGGTCTTGAGAAAGTAATAATAATTTCGTTGCTCTATGATACAGTATGTCTTAGGGAAGAAAAAATGTTTTCATGGCACAATGATGCGTATTTGAGAAAGAAAAGAGTTGTCGCTGCAGCCTGATATGTTCTAATGACTGCAAAATTGTTCTTTATTTCGCACTTTACAATTAACACCCCATACTAATCATACAAAAACTTAACACTGCTGTGTAATTAAAATATTTGCCTTAGTCATTTTTGATTTTAACATTCCCAATTTTTAAAGAAACGCAATTGATCTTTAAAAAACCATTTATAGGCTAACAGGCTTTAAAGAAAGCCCCTAAGCTTAAAAAGCTATCAAGAGAGGGTGTTGGCTTTTCCTTATATAGAAGGAGTCTTAGTAATACAGTTGTCAACATTTCAACAAACTAGATGATTTCTTGCAAACTGCTCTGTCGAGAAAGTATGAAGGCAGATCCTGTAACGATCTCCAACTCACAGCTTCATGACTGTAAGATTTCACATTGAGCTGCACACTAGATCATTACCAGTGATCGTTCAGCGTAATTTGTAAGAGTGAGATTAAACAACCATTGTTGTTGAGCGAAAGTTTTGATCTCAGCTAACGAAGAGTTGAAATCCATGCACAAGTTAGATGCTTGCGAATAATTTCCCTGTCCAACGACTGAAATTTCTTTAGCATAATAAGCACAATCATCACCATCCACTCCAGAGACAAAGTTTTCTAAAAAGTTAGTTGATCTAGCAGACGCATCTAAAAACTGTTGTGTATACAATTAATTCCAAACTAGTCTGGCATTGCGATACTCTAAGTCGTAAGATCTCTGACATCGCGCGCTTACCGGCGCGATGGCGTAGTTGTTAGAGCGTCCGCTTCGTAGTCGGTAGACCTGGGGTTCATTCCCTAAGTCGAGTCATACCAAAAGACTTTTAAAAATGGTATTTACAGCCTCCCTGCTTGGCACTCAGCATAAAGGAATAGTGTGGAGAACAAGCCGGAAAGCTTGTTTGTTGTGTCCTTGGGCAAGGCACTTAACGGGACGCCCCACCTTTATGTGGCAGACAGGTGGCCTACCCGTACTTCAGCGGGTTACAATTGTGAAGTTGCTAACCCAGCATATCGTAAAAGGCGACTCTTGGGTACCCACCAATGGCAGTCCGCCTTGTTGGTGATGGGGCTACCAGTCACTCATGACTGGTTCGAAATGGGCTGCCATCTTTCCATTAGCCTAATTTTGATTAGTTTGACGGCATGAACCTGAATTGTCGTTCGTGCCGTGCCTCCATCCCGAGGAAAAGGAGGAGTAATCACAACAACTACATACTCTAAGAAACTGATTTTGAAAATAAATGCTGAATGAGAACATATTAACTTATCGTAAGAGGATGAAAGACATAAAGTAACAGCTCCTTTGTTTTTTTGCAAAAACAGCAGTCGTCACTTCAAACAAAAATGAGAAATTTCATTTAAATCATTTTCAACTAAATAATTGGGAAAAACAAATCCCTCATTTTGAGTAGAGGTGCTCACCTGTTTCACAGTTATTTCCTCGATAAAATGAAATGCAATCACATTTATACTCATTTGTGCACTCGCCTACCCTTCTACAGGTACCAAAATTTTGGCATTTTGTTTCACCACATGGGTCGAATGCACCTGCGCAAGATAACAACTTAATAGGAGCATTTTAAATGGCACATGTCCAAGCAGTTCTGATTAGTAATGCCGGGTTACAATCACCATCTGCAGATAAAGATGAACCAGACAACAAAATGTCAAGCTTCATAAAAAAATTTAGTTGATTGCTTTGTTGGAAGATAGACGTAGTTGTTATGAGATCAGGCCCGTGTGAGATTAGTGCGTGCCGTTAAACATGCTATTTTTTGTCGTTTTTTTCAATATTCATATTTTAATGTTTAGCGTTGTGTTAATGGAAAGAGAGTAAAGGCGCTCAAACTGTAAAAAACCTACCAACCTCTAGGAGGAAACAATATAGTTCTATCGTTGATCTTCAAAAGACATTATGAAAAACTAAGGTCAAGTATAGCAGTTAATATGCGCACAAAAATCTTGTTGGTGGCACAGAATTTTAACACACCTTTGAGAAAATCTGTTTTAACCATAAGCTTTTCGTGACGCTCTCATCAGGGGCGGTATCGCATCAAAAAGGAAGTGCTGAGTAAGTTGTTTTATCGCATTAATTTAGTCAATTAGCGCAATTAGGCAATTTAAGCAATTAAGACCAGCCGATGATAGCGCTAGCAATATATGACTAGCAATATTTTGAAAGAGATTCTTTTTTACCAAATATTTTAAGTGGATATTTTGTATTCTTTTAAAAAAATGCATCACCAAAAAATTTCAACCCTAAAAACATCACCCTCAATATCAAAAAGTGTTTTACATACGTGCACAATGTGTTAGAGAAAACGCTCCTTCAAATTGAGTTCATTTACCAAATACATCTTTTTGAGTAATCAACTGTAGTTTTTCTTTTATTCCAGATTTCAGAGATAATATTCACTATATTGCTAAATGAATTAATAGATAGCAAGTGAAGTAAAACAGTAATGGATAAAATTAAACTTGCCAATTTAATACAAAGCAAATCAGCAGTAAAAAGAAAAATTGAGAGTGTCATGAAAAAGTTTAAAAAGTACAGCCAAAGAACAGGAAATTACAAAATTTGACAAGAAATTTAATGTCACCAACGAGAAAGAATGGTTGTGTCAAGAAGACAAAGAATTCTATGAGTTGTAGGGGTCAACAAATGAAAAAGTACGTTATAACATCATCAAAAAAATGCAAAAGGAGTTTATCTAAGAAAACTAAAATTATTCCAAAGAATAGCATTGGTGAAACCAGATTATATTTTTGAAAGTGCTTAAGAAATATTAGAAACTGAAGAATGTATGTGCGAAAACCAGAATTCTAGTAGTAGTAGCGAAGATTTTGAAAAACTATGTTTCACTAAAAGACAGAAAACTGATTATGCATTACATTTAGTGACCTCAGAAAAATTAAGTATGAGCAAAGCACAAAAAGTCTGCAAAACATTTTCTGAAAGCAATGTTTCCTTACCCACTCCAACTTAAAGTGGTGTGTACAAGGTTTTAATGAGCAAAGGGATAGAATTGAAGGTGAATTTTATAGAAACCCTTGAGGGAAAGATTATTCAAAAATCTTGTTGGTGGTACAGAATTTTAATATAGCTTTGAAAAAAGCTGTTTGAGCCATAAGCTTTTCGTGACGCTCTCATCAGTGGCGATATCGCGTCAAAAGGGAAGATCTAGGGTGAATAAGTGTGCTATACCTGTATGTGAATAATTTGGACGTTAGACAATCAAGGCAAGCCAATGATAGCGCTAGTATTGCAAAGCGCGCCAAAGAAAGATTTCGCAATTGCGAAAGTTAGAGAAGGCGCAGCAGGAGGCCAAATGCCACGATTATCGAAAGAGTTTGAAAGTGTAAACAAACTCTTTCTGTCTGCATAACACCGGGCGTCGGGTCTTGATATAAGTAGCCTCTAAAAGATTAAGATGGAAAGAGCTGCACGCTGTGGCGACACCAAACCGGATTGTGACTCCGCCATTGGTCAGCATCTTTTAGATAATGATCGATGCGCATCAAACTATGATGATAAGCGGTTTTCAATCCTCGCCGCAGCGCGCAGCTCTTTCCATCTTAATCTTTTAGAGGCTACTTATATCAAGACCCGACGCCCGGTGTTATGCAGACAGAAAGAGTTTGTTTACACTTTCAAACTCTTTCGATAATCGTGGCATTTGGCCTCCTGCTGCGCCTTCTCTAACTTTCGCAATTGCGAAATCTTTCTTGTTGTTGTTGTTGTTGTTGTTTACCCGACCCCTTCCGAGGGATGGGGGCATGGCGGAAGACCATGGAGCCCCAGAAGCCGGGCAACTCCCCAGGGTCTGGACCAGAGGTCATAAAGAGACAGAGAGTCGCCAAAGAGTGAGCGGCGCAAAGAGTCCGTAGCTGGACAGTGCAGAATGAGATGAGAGATGTCCTGGGACGGGTGTCCACAGGCGCTGCAAGAAGGATTCTCGATTCTGCCAATCCTGGAGAGATAGGAACCTAAAAGAAGGCTGTGTCCATTGCAGCGAAGACGAGAGAGGACACAGCGAGCATGACGAGGGAGCACAAGTTCCTCGGTGGAAATTGAGGGAACCTGTGTGTCAAAATACTTTGAGGAGACAGTTCGCCTCCAGTCCGAGATAAGACGAGAGTGGATACGAGAGATAAGAGGAGAGAGACTACAAGGGATTGCGGAGGGCGCAAGCAGCGCTCCCCGTCTGGCAAGCTCATCAGCTGTGTCGTTCCCCGGGAGAAACGAGTGTCCGGGGACCCATTGTAGCCTGATAGAACAGGAGGAGAAGAAGGACAGTTCCTGCCAGATCTGCCACAGAGTTTGAGATAACAGGAAAGGTGGAGGAGAGGACAGGGTGGCGAGGACAGAACGAGAGTCAGACAGGAGAAGAAGAGAAGAAAAACGGCAGACTTGTTGGTGTTGCCGAGACCAGCAAAGAGCGTGCAGAATGGCGCAGGCTTCAGCGGAAAAACTGGAACAAACTGGGCCTGCCGAAAAGGAAAGAGTGGCCTCAGTGCCACAGAGAGAGCAGTTGGCAAGAACGCCGGAGCCGCCCTTGCCAAAAGGAAAAGGAACAGAGCCGTCTGTCCAGAGTACCAGATCATGAGGAGGAAGAGAGTCAAGGTGGGCGAGAGCCGCACCTTGGCGAGAGTGAGGGGGATCAGAGCGAGAGCATGGAGTGGAAAAGGTGGACTCCACCGTGAACGAGGGAAGATTCCAAGGAGGACAGGGAGGGCAAGCAACAAGAGCCTCCCTAGAACAAGTAGAAGGAAGCATGAGCGGGTGAGTGGACGCAAAAGCTCTCCAGGACGATCTGCAGAGTCTTGTTTTCACTCCTAGTCTGGCCAAACCTGAGATGGGAAAGGAGGTTGGGAGACGAAGAGCCCGCTCATGAGAAAAAAGAGTGAAGTGAGTCAGGGTGACTCGTAGGGGAGGTAGAGAAGCCTCGGTGAGTAGTAGAGGGATAGGGGATGACGAGAGGCAGCCGGTGATGGCGCGACTGGCCGCTCGGTGAAGGCGTTCCAATTTGGTGATATTGGTAGCGCTTAGGAAAGGAAACCATCCGGGTGAAGCGTAAGTGAGAAGGGACCGAAGAAAAGATTTATACAGAACAGAGAGGGACTCCTTAGAGGGGCCCCATGAGGAAGCAGAGATACAGCGTAAGGCCTTGAGACGTGGGAAAAATTTGGCCTTCAGCGAAGATACATGCCTAGAAAAGGAAAGAGTGCGGTCGAAGGTGACCCCAAGAAAAGTTGGAGTGGGATTAAAACGGAGGCGGGAGCCGAGTAGGAGGAGGTTGGGCTGGAGGTTAGCCTGGTGGGGATCCACTGAAAAGAAGGAGGCCTCACATTTGCTCGGATTGAGAGGAAGACACCAGTACTCAGACCAGCGCTCCAATCGAAACAGAGCTCCTTGTGTGGCCTCCACCGCAGTGGGGACCGAGGGGGAGGAGGACCAAATGGCCAGATCATCAGCGTAAAGAGAACAGCTGACGGAAGAAGGCAGAGAAGCCGGAAGATCATTGATGAAGAGGGAGAAAAGTACAGGGCCAAGAACGGATCCTTGCAGAACACCTCGACGGACTCGAAAGGAGCGGCTTTTGTGATTTTGAAAAACCACAGAAGCGCGCCTGTCAGAAAGGAAAGATTGAGTCCAACGAGCAAAGCAAGGAGGGAGGCCAGCCGAAATAAGTTTGTGGAAAAGGGCGGGGTGCCAGACAGAGTCAAAAGCTTTAGAGAAATCGATAGTAGACAGGATCGTCCGAGAGCCCGGCCTGGGTTTGTTAAACCCATCCGAAATGGACTGAGAAAGGTACAGAATTTGATCAAGTGTAGACCGTCCAGGGCGGAAACCGGCCTGGCGGGGAGAGAGAATGGAATTAGATTCCAGAAAAAAGAGTAGACGGGATAGTATGATGCGTTCAAAAAGCTTTGATACGCAGGAGGTGAGAGAGATAGGCCGGAAGGAAGCAGGAGAGTCGAGAGGTTTTCCCATCTTATGTATGGGAATAATAGAAGATGTCTTCCAGGTGGAAGGAAAGGAATGTGAAGACCAAGAAAGATTGAAGATGTGAAGAAGAAAATCCATGCCAGAGCGAGGAAGATGCTTTAGCATGGGATAGGCAACTTTGTCTGGGCCAGTGGCAGTGGATGAGGAGAGGTTGGAGGCAGCCGCAAGAAATTCAGCGGGAGAGAAGGGAGAGCAAAAGGACGAGTGAGACTCCACAGAGCACGTAGCTCGGCGGAGCTCAGTGAGGTAGCCTCTGGCTCTGCTGCGCAGGGCCTTTGGCTGAGACACGAAAAAGTGAGACCTCAGGTAAGCGGCATAGACCGAAGCCGATTCCCTGGGAGAGGAACAGTTAGGAAAGTTAGGAGAGGAAGAAGACGAGGAAGGAGAGCCAGCAATAGAGCGAAGAAGAGAGTGCACAGATTTAGGATTAGATTTAGGTGAAAGAGAAGTGCAGGTCGTCTGCCATGCCTCAGCCTTGGCCTTGGCAATGACCGACGAGGCACGTCGAGAGGCGGAGATGTAAGCCTGGCGATCTTCATCACTTCTGTGAGCAGTAGCGAAAGTCTTGCGTCTTTCACCAACCGCTTCTTCCACCTCAGCAGACCACCAGGCTTTAGGAGGGCGTTTGATGCGGCCGAAAGGAATGGAAGATTTGGCCGCATTCATTGCCAGAGAGGTAAAGAGAGCAGCTGCAGAGGAAAGAGAAAGAGACGAGTATTCCTCTGCAGTAGGACAGTGAGAGTCAAAGTAGGAGGCAAAGTCATCCCAGCAAGCTTTCTGAAAATTGAAGGAAGGGGGGCGCTCGTTGGGGTGAAAGACCGGAGAGAGAGGGATAGATAGAAGAATTGGTAGGTGGTCAGAACCCAGGTCCTGAAGCACCTCCCAGGAGCAAGAAAAAGCAAGAGTAGAAGGAGCAAAGGAGATGTCAGGAGAGGAGCGACTGCCGGAGGAGCGATGGAGAAGGGTGGGTGTGTCAGGGTCATTGAGGGGGAGGAGGTCTGAGGAGATGACCCAGTCGAATACTTCCTCCCCACGGGGGTCGGAAGTACCTCTTGAGTCCCAAAGCGGGTGATGGCAATTGAAGTCCCCCAGAATGAAGAGATTTCTGGAGGAGGGAAGAATTGAGGGAGAGAAGGAATCGGTTCTGCCATCCGTTGGGGAAGAGCGAATAGGGGGGGCATACACATTAAGAAATGACACCGAGGAGGATTTGTTTAGAGAGATGTTGACCCCTACATAATCAGAGTAGGGATCGAGCGAAGAAAGAGAGGTGGTAGAAAGTTCAGAAAAGGATAGGCCCTGTCTGACGAAAATGACAACGCCGCCACTGGCATGCGAGGCATCAGAGGAGAGAATGCCAGACCGGGAGTGAGTACGATCAGAACGCAGAACAGAGAATCCAGGAATCCGGAAAGAGGAAGAGGAGTTAAGATTGGATTCCTGAATGCAGATAAGATCGACAGGATGGGATGAAAGAAAGTGAAGTAGTTCAGTGCTCCTGGCTCGAAGACCTCCAGCATTCCATTGAAGAACCCTGAGAGAGTCAGGGGGAGGAGAGGAGGCAGGAGGTGCAGAAGTATAGCCAGGAGCAAGGGACGGTGGTGGAAGGGTAGGGGAAGGAGATATAAGATGGGCAGATGGGGGATAAGAAGTTTGGAGACGAGGGTGGGGCAAGAGTGCAGCATTAGCAGAGGGGGGGCCAGATTCCACAGTGGAGGTATACGTGCCGGAGGAGTCCGAGGAGGGGGGAGTCACAGTGTTACGGCAGGGGGGGCAGCTCCAAGAGTGAGAGCTGCCAAGAGCTCTGAAGTTAGATAAAGAAAGTTGTGAGCACCTTAGATGGACCCATTTGGAGCAAGCGCAGCATTGCACCGACTTGCCCCGCCAGGACACATTTCCAGCGCACACAGAGCAAGGAAAGATGGGGCCAGGGTTAGGATGAACGTTACCGCTCATCAGGAGAAGAAGAAGAATGAGGAGACGAAGGAGGGCAAGAGTAGGGCAGGAGAGAAGAAAAAGTAAGAACAGGCGACCGATTTTAAAGATGCTGTGTGCTGCCCTTCTGCGGTCGTTCAGGGGGCAGCATAGCGAAAAAATGAATGGGGAGTGCCCGGGGTAACTGGGACCCTCGGGAAGGCCAACAGCCATTTCGACCCAACCCAAATGGGGCCGGGGACCGCACCACCACGTTGAGGCGGCTGTTGATTGGTGCAGGAAATCTTTCTTTGGCGCTATCATTGGCTTGCCTTGATTGCCTAACGTCCAAATTATTCACATATAACACACTTATTCACTCTAGATCTTCCCTTTTGACGCGATATCGCCACTGATGAGAGCGTCACGAAAAGCTTATGGCTCAAACAGCTTTTTTCAAAGCTATATTAAATGATTATTCAAAAAAGTGAATATCAGGTAATAGCAGTTTTTAAAAATAAAAGCTAAAAAGTCAAACCTGTTGTTTTTAAACTGATAGATGGAAGACAATCTTTAATGAAATAAAATCTGTACTTGATAAATGTAAGTTCGGGCTGTGAATAAAAATGATTATGTCAATACAAATGCAGCAAAGAATTGAAGACATTCAGGTGCAGTCAGACGACTACAGAAATATTTTGAAAATATTGAACTAAAATAAACTGAATTCATTGAATGTCAACACCATGATCCAGATACAATAATGAAACATGTCTTGAGTGATCATTTTGGCGAAAAATTGATTATTATCACCAAACTTCAATTATTCATTATTCCAAAAATAGCAAAAGACTACGAACAACTGAAAAGAACATTCAACAACACTGGAAAATTGCTGAAGTCAAGCGATCGAGATCGGTGTGGCGAGATGACATGGCCGTTCTTCATGACTTCATGACACGCTGCAGAATTTTTGATAAGTCAGGAAGCTTCCCAAAAGTGAATTTTCAATCGCTGCCTGCTTTTAGCAGTTAAGATGGAACTCGTGAGCCGTTTACAGTCTGCTTGCTTTTGTTTTGATACCGGAGTATCAGGAGAAAACCAAGACAGCATGTAATTGTATTTGTAATTCATGAGTTTTCATCTCGTTTTCTGCTCAACGCTTTAATCCTGCTAACTTTGACAATTTGCAAGGAGCACCCAAAGGCTTTGCAATCATTTAAGAGTGTTGGTTCACGAGCCCAACGCCTATACCAACGCAGCGTTCAAATATCTGGGCAGAGCGCGCAATAAAAGTGCTGCAAGACATACTTCCACTAAGTAGATCCTCTGAAAAACTAAACATTGAATTTCTTCTACCCCATGTTCAACAATGATATGTAGGTTTCACTTAATTTTCGCGCTGCTTTTTTGTGAACATTAGTGCACTTTTACTTGTGGTGGATTTAAAATCAATTTTTGCATTGGAAAGGGACGTCTTTTTATTGAAAAATAGAAAATGTTATTTTCGTCTCAAAATGTGCGCAAAACCTCCATCGAAAATGATATGGGGATCTAGCGTTACAAAATTGTCATAAGCCTAGTCAGCTTAGCAATGCGCGGCAAAGAAAGAGATTTCGCAGCGGCGAAATGCCAAAGCAAGCACAGCAAGAAACCAAATAAGAACGCCGCTAGTTATTAAAATAATCTGAGAGTGTAAACAAACTCTTTTTGTCTGCATAACTCCGGGCGCTGAGTCTTGATATAAACAGCCTCTATGAAATTAAGGTAAAAAGAGCTGCGTGCTATAACGAGGATTGAAAACCGCTTGCTGTCACAGTTTAATGCACATTGTTCATTTTCAAAAAGATACTGACCAATGGCAAAGTCACAGTCCGGTTTGGTGTCATTTCGTTTGCACGATCTGTGTGATAGAGATCGGCGTGACGAGTCAATTGTTGTTTTAACCAATGCGGAACATGTTGCTTGATGCGATTTTGTAGTCGTTGATACAGTATGTTCGCTTTATGTACCGACTATCACATTGGCACTTGTATTCCTACATGACAAAGCTTGTCTGAATGGTAGGTAGAACATTCTTGCGAGCTACTAATGTACTAATGGTAGCTCGTACTATTCTACCTGCCACTAGTAGCTGGCAAAAATGATCCACCAACCACTAAATGACTCGCAAGATACAGTCATCCCTCGTTATTCGTGGGAAATACGTTCTCAAAAATCCCGCAAATAGCTAGAACTGCAAATACCCTTATTGAGTAAACCATTAAAAATCTACAGAAAAAAGTTTTAAATAAATTCTTACTATCTACGTTATCATCAATTGAAAATGTGCTTTAGACGTCTGCTGCTGCTATTTCTGATGATGCTGAGGACGTTGAAGGTTGTGGTACTGGCTCGGCAGACTATATCGCAGGTACTTTCTTTAAAAACATGCCAAATGCACTCGCAAAATCGTTTTAAAACGTTTTGAAGTGACACATGAAAAGCAAATGACAATAGTTGCCTTCTGTGGACGTTTTCCTGCGGCGATTAGCTGCTTTCACTTTTCAAGGGATGCATGAGTGGCTTTCCAATGGGTTAAAATTTATTTATTGCATTCATTTTTTTCAATTGAAATCCGTGAATAGTTAAAATCGTAGATAAAAAAACGCAAATATAGAGGGATGACTGTAGCTCGAAACATCTTTCTTTGCCGTGCATTGCTAGGCTGGCGTTATCACTGGCTTGTTTTAATCGCTTACCATTCAAATTAATGCCATAAAACAACTTACTCACCATAGCTCTCCCCTTTTGACGCGATAGCGCCACTGATGAGAGCGACACGAAACGCTTGTGGTTAAAACAGCTTTTATCAAAGCTATATTAAAAATTAACATACATAGACAGTGCTTTGAACTAGAAAGAAAATGTCAATGATTTGCAGCCGCTCTAACAAAAATGTTTCTAAAAGTGTTACTGTGGTGTCCGAAAAGTAAATCAACATTTGTTTGCTCCTCTTTTGAAAAAGACATCTTGCAGCCATACTTTTTGTTTGATTGCATTTTTTGTGACAGAATATACTTTTCGACAACTTTGGTAATACTGACAATTTTAAAGTGAGTTTATTTGGTATAATCGAAAGCCTTTTGAAGATGACACATCCTAAAATTGTATTAGTATCGACTTACAGTTATCACAGTGTTTCTCAGAAAAACCGGTCGGGCAGATGCAGCTATACTGGTTGTCACATCTCACTCTCTCTTCCGAGCATTCACGGTTACTTGGATCACAAGGTGGGTAAAAGCATGTTCCCCCGTTTTTACACGGAGAGCTTTCACATGGATATCGAAAACCTGCAACATATCAAATAGTAAAAATATGCTCGTTAAGTGGATAAAAACTGAATGACAATTCGTAATGGAAGGCAAGTAAACTTAAACTTGGTTTTAAAAATAAAAACCTTTGTAAATGCTTTTGTTTGAAGGGTTTGTTTTTGCCTAAAATATAGCAAGCAAGCCAGCATTTCATTGATAGTCTTTGGCTGCTTCAACTCAAGAGCATATCTGTAAAAGCAGCAGCGAAAAATAAATTTTCCATTTTGCAAACTATGTTCTTTATCCCGACATCCCTACTTTAAAATCATAACTAGTTTTACAGATAAACAGACTATCATTTCACAAATAGCCGATTAATCTGTTTTTTCCCAAAGTGGTGGTGAGTAGAAAAACTAATTTGAAGTTATAGGTGGCGCCAAAATGCCTCCAACCTCAACCTTACTTTTAAATCAAAGTGATCTTACTCACAAAAAGCGTAAATCATTATGTTTCAGAAGTTTTATTTCTTTATTGTTTATAACACTTTTACATCGTCTGTTTTTCATTAGACAAAATTAAAAAATGTAACGTTATCGAGAGCGGCTAAAGTAATTCGGTACCCCTTGAAATGAGTACCGATTACCGGACAACTTTTGGATTTAAGTGCCGAGTACCGCAATCGGCTAACTCTTGAAAGTACCAATATCCATTAATGGTAATAAGCCATTCTGTTTTGCCTGACCACAAATCATTAACAGACTTCAGTGGCCTAGCAAGGGGCGTGTGGTCCGCACAATCGACCACTTAAAGTGGGCCGCAATTTTTAACTAGGAGCGAAAAAAATTTTAGCTGAGTTCGAAGACAAGATTCTAACACCGACATTTATAACTTGTTTAGTTGGAAATGGGTGCGTCATTTTTTGCTTCCGCTCTTTGTAATCAATCATGCCAAGTTTTATGCTGGTACGCTCAGCAGTTTTTGATAGAGGTAGATTGACATACAAATTCAGACGCGCGCACGCGCGCGCGCAAAATTGTGCTTTATAGAACAAATGTCATGGCAAGAAAAGATGTAGTGTTGAAAAATACTCCTTAAATCTACAATACAATGGGGTAAAAAATTGTGACTCTTTTTTCCAAGAATTAAGGCTATAAATCTTTTCTCTTGTTGCTTGAATGGAGGCACCATTTTCTTTTCTTTTTTTGAGAAAAACACGGAGTACCACATTATATTTGTTAGTCAAGATTGTTAAGAAAATTATCCTTTTGTCAAGCATGCTTCAAATTTTCTGATAGCATATCAGTAACCTACATATTTCACAAGCATTCCCTTCAAATCCAGGATTGCAATCGCACATGAAGTTATTCGAACATCCTATCCGGATGCAGATGCCATTGCCGCTGCAGGAATCCGGAGAGCAAGGGCTAGGGTTGATGCCTAAAAGAGAAAGGGAGCAATGTCAATCTTTCAGCACTATTCAGCAACCAAAAATATTGCGATTAAAAGGACATTTCAACTCTTCATGACACAGTACGCAAAGTCTAACATCCAATGTCTCGTGCAGTAAGAGAAATAAGAGTAAAAATGAAAGATGACCAAAGTAACCACTCACAATCGGTACAAGATGTTCCAGAGTATCCTGTTGGACAGGCGCAGAAATATCCACATCCATATTCGTTACAAAGTCCTCCATTTTGACAAGGATTGTTTTCACAAGCTCCTGAAATTGCGGAATCTAAAACCAAATATGATATCATACAAATAGCACAATGCTATAAACTGTCAATTACAGCAGCCTATATACAGTGGATATAAAAAAACAAACCAATTTTGCTGGTCGTTGGGTGAATTGATGACTGGTTCGAAATGGGATGCTTATCATCTTAACCTAGTCTTTATGCTTCTGCTTGTTTGAGATTTGGGGTATAAACCAGATTTTTCTCACCGTGTTTCCATTAGGTCGAAGAAAGAGTATTCGGGTTTCGTTTTCTTCGGTTACTGAGAAGGATTATCAAAATATAATAGAGTTGAATGGAATGAAGAATACTAATTACACTCTTCCATGGTACTCACCGGTTACAAAAGAAGTCAATGAACTTCAAACAAGTTCACGGTGGCGTTGTTGAAAATAATATATTTTTGCACAACCAAGCCCGAGCTTTTGCGGTGAAAACTACGGCTTTGTCAAGTGCTTATTTAAATAGAATCTTTTGCTTATAATTAACATTGATTACAAGTAGTCTTTTGTTTACAATTAACGTAGTTTGAACAATCACCTGACGAAGCGATCGTTTATACCTCGAAAGCTTGGCTCGTTTATTTAATAATATTTTAGATAGCCTTAACAGTGCCACCTTAAGCTTATTTTAAATCTATCACAATATGTCTAAGGCTAAGTAGAGCAATCAAAATATTTGTATAAAACAGTAAAAACGATAAATTACTCGTAAGTTTCTGTACCCACCAAACATTAAGTCTATGTTTTTAACCATCTTGCGCGTATTTCTCTCACTTCTTCTTTCGCAGATAAATCCAGCATTAGAAGCGGGATCAGCATCCGTCCAATACAGCATCTTTTCAAAGTTAAGATTATCCGAAGCCAAATCCGGAATTGTTGAAAGCTGTAGAGCAGTCAAAGATATGTTTCCACTCGGCTTATTTAGTCCCCATCGAGGAAAGTCATCAGTGGATGTTGGACTGATTACGCTATCATCTGTTCGATTGAAATGACCGGAGCTATTTTTAACACCGTCAATCCAAAATACTACCTAAAAAATACTTTCTATAAACTACCACTATACGTAACTAGCGGTGCATCCAAGGGATAGAAGAAGAGAAGCTCTTTTCTTTTCTCAATTTGGACCAACAGAAGGACAAGCCAAACCGCAAATTATTGTTTGGTGCGTGGCAAATTCAGAAAGATTTTTTAAATCGGTCGCATCGAAAAAAGTTTGAGAATCACTGGAATGTAAAGTATCTACAAAATATTGTTTTTATACAGAAGAGAGTCGTTGGGTGTCGCGCCACCTGATGAGCTTCACGGCGAAATTGTTTCGGTTTCAGTGTTTGTTTTGTAGTGTGTATAAATAAATAAATAAGCATTTTTTTACACATTTTTGGGAGCAGGAAGGTAGAAACCCCGATTTAAACTTATAGATTAAATTTAGATCTAAGACAAGACATTAGCCACTGCACACGTGTTTGTCTGGATACAAACGCTTCACTATGCTTTCCACTGCTGTTTGTTGCTTCTTGTTTCGTATCACTGCCAACGCACCACCCAAACGACTGCAACGATCCCCGACTTCATTGAAAGGGAAAATAAACGCATCAAAGTTGATCTGGTATTCGCATTCAAGATCAGCAAGATGGAAAGAAGCTGCAAAAAACATCGGAACGTATTTTTCAACAATGTTTTCTCTTTAAGGGTTGGCCAAGAGACAGACTTAACAGTTAACACACCTCACAGTGGTGTCACTAGTGGATGCGCTCTGCATGATAATCTAATAACTACTCATTTGAAAAATATCTTAGCCTTCTCTTAGTAAGCAGCCTTTAATTGGAAGCGGTTGACGCAGCAAGTTTCTTGAAATTTTGAAGGAACTATTGAGTTTGTACAGGTGACACGCGACCATTTACTTAGGCCTCAAAATCTTTCATTTAATTTACACAAAAAACAGTAATCAAGTAAAAATCATCCAGTCAAAACAGCAACCAAATTAACTGATCTCGACCTTAAATCACATACTTACTGGTGGTGCAATGGCTGGAGCGTTGCAGTCAGTGGTGGGAGCGTCCACTTCGCAGTCGGTAGACATGAGTTTAGTTACCTTGTCGCGTCATACCGTAAACTTTAAAACTGGTATTTAAAACTTCCTTGCTTGATGTTCAGCATAAAAGAATAGTGGGGAGGGAAAGCAGAATGGCTCGCTCGGTGTGTCTTGGGGTAAAACAGTTAACGGGATGACCCGTCTTCGAGCGGCTAGTCAGAGCAGTTTATCACACAAAATACCTCCTTCCTGCAAGACTTGCAAAGAGAGAAACAGTTCATAAGCATGAATGAATGAATCAAGTAGATATAGAGGGCAAGAAGCTCACATGGCTCTCCATTCCAACACAAAATAGAAAAGTTCTACCCAAGGGTAAATTTAGAAAAGCTTTTTAAAAAAATAGCTCTTCAAAGGAGTAAAAAAATAACAAGACAACCTTTTTAACAGATATCAATTGACTATCCGAGAAAGACAAAAAAGGAGAATTTTTTAAAGTTTGAAGCGCCCCTTATTGCCACGCAAATGCATTTTCTTGGACCATAAACAAAGTCGGCAGAAAGTTTTTGGCGTGGAACATCACAGAGAAAAATGCACGTAGCTCATCAGGTTTGAATCCAAGCCTTTATAAAGCTAAATTGTTGCTTGAAAAACGTAAAAGAATGCCTACGAACAAAGCCTCACCTTTTTCGCATCTGATCCCCGAGTACCCAGTCGGACATTTGCAAATGGCTTGAGCACTTGGTTGATAGCAGCTTCCTCGATTGAGGCATCGCTCGGTGTTGAAACCGGAATGACAATCAGTTATTGCTAAAGCAAAAATGAAAGGTTGGCGATGTGGTAGGTCTCCAATCAACTCACCATCTACGAAATTGCATTTGCAAGGCGATCGTACTATTGCGATTGTCGCCAAATTGGGCTCGTCTTACAAAACGACTTCACTAACAACTGTAAAACAACTTTTCCCAGGAATGACTATTTTTCTGCTTTCCTTAACTTCCTGGTTGCTAAGTCCTACAGTAAGGACGAAAGACATTTTATGAAAGTTTTTCTGCTTGGTGGCACTTCTCGGTGGCCTAGCCAGGGGAAACCACCGAAGCACTGCCTCCCCCCTTTTTTTTGAAGTAGACAGCAACAAGTTTTAGAAACTTTGTGCTACCTGTATTGATTTATTATGTGGCCCCCTAAATTTTCCGCTGGCTATGCCCTGGCACTGCTTGCGGAATAATGCACTGCGCCAGCAGTACTCACGACTCCGAAGGAGGTCTGGACGGACACACTCTGTTCCAGTACAACCGTCAAAATGTTTTCTCGTTTCTAAGCCAAAAATTCGTTTTGTTACTTGCTGCCGTGCTACCCTTATAAAAGAAAAAGCAAGATAAGGAGAAAAGTGTGCGTAACAATGCAGCTTAAAAGAATATTTTTAACGGTATTTATACCGCAGAGCAGCTTGCCTACAGACCACAATCTTATTCCAGGAATGAGCCTTTTTGAGCCGTTTTTTGTACCATAAGGCACAGCAAAAAAAAACATGTGGTCTAGCTGACATCATAATGTGATACATAGCATTATGATAGAAGAAATGCGGAAATTTAAGTTTTTTAGCTTCTCCGTAGCAAAAAAATATGTGAATTATAAACAGTTAAATATTCAGAAAAATTTTTTCATTGCAGAATATTTGTCTTTTTCCAAACCACATATTTTTCTCAGCATGATTTCTCAATTCGTCGTCACTCAACGATACATGATTGTATTTCTCAAACTATTTAATCGGCTGTCTACCTCAGCTCGTATAATTGCTGAGTTGTGGTTGAAGTGATGCGAAATCAAACCTTTGATGATTCGCGCGTTGCTGCGCCTTTTGAAGACACATTGCACCAATTTTTTTGATGGGTTGCAATGCTTGTGGTCGTAACGCATTGCATCTGCAGTCATGGCAACTTCGAAGCAAATTGACCACATGTTGTTTCATAAATAATGTTGTTGCAGTTGTCGTTGTCGTTGTTGTTGTTGTTGTGGTGATTACTTTTAATCTTCCGTAGAATGGAGGCACGGCATGAAGCGATTTTCAGATTCATTTCGAAAACCTAATTAAATTAGCCTAAAGGAAAAGTGGCAGTCCATTTCGTACCGGTCATAAATGCAAATTACTGATTGGTAGTCCCGCCAACAAAGCGAACTGCCATTGGTGGGCACCCAAAAGTTGCCTCTTACTGCACACTGGGTGCGCAGCTTCACTCTTCCAACCCAGTAAAGCACGAGTGTCAGCAAATAATTGTTAACAAAGGTGAACCTATGGGGATGGGTTGTCCGCTCCCATAGCTCCCCCTGCAAATTTTGTACTTACAATAGTACTAAAATACAGGGTGTCTCAAAAGTAAGTATACACTTTCAACTTTGATTTGCTTTTCAGGTACTCATCCTAGAGTATTCACTTCTTCAGAGAACATAGTGTGGATAAGTAGTAAAATTTAGGTATTGTTTGCATTTTTCATCAACCCACAGAACGACAAGGAGATTAGCCCAAGAAATGAGGTGCAAAATTGCTGTTTGGCAAGAAGCATATGGATCAGTAAGGCAAACTCAGGGCCTCTTTAACAGGGAATTTGGAATTAATTCGGCTCCTACACGACAAACAATTTATGCAATTCATTGTAAATTTATGGAAACTGGATCTGTGGTTGATGCACAAAGATTAGGAAGACCAAAGAGCGGACGCTCAGAGAAAAACATTCGGGTTTTAGAAGAGGCATATGCATTGAGTCAAGGAAAATTCATACGTCGTGCAGCAGTAGAACTGGAGATCAGCCGATCATCTATTCAACAAATGTTACGCAAAGATATTAAAGCGTTTCCCTACAAGTTGTAAACTGTACACAAACTTGAAGAAGAAGATAATGATCGCAGGGTAGAAATGTGTGAAACACTGCTCAACCAGCTCCTGCACATTACGCCAGGAAAGTCAGAGATTATTTAAATCAGTTTTTTTCCGATCGGTGGATCGGGGCAGAGGTCCTCTGGAATGGGCCGCTCGTTCACCTGACTTAACCCCATGCGACTTTTTCCTTTGGGGTTTCTTTAAGAGTAAAGTTTTCTCCACACGGCCTCAAAACCTTGAAGAGTTGGAACAAAAAATTAGAGCATGATGTGAACTAGTTACACAAGATTTATTGCAAAGTGTCGGGCAAGAATGCGTCAAAAGGTGGCTGAAATGTCTCGAAATTGGTGGTTCCCACATTGAGGTCTAACATTCTGTCAATACATAAATTCAACAAGATATTAGGACGATGATCTGTTTCTAGTAGTTTATAGAATATTTTTGTAAAATTTTGACAAATTTGAACAAGCCATTAGATTGTTTTTCAAATTTTAAAGTGTATACTTACTTTTGAGACACCCTGTATGATGACATAAGTAAAATGTCAAATCGTTCTCCTCAATCGCTGTGGTTTCGCTAATGAATTGCTAGTGCAATGAAGTCTGAGGTCAATAGATTAAGATGATAAACACAGAAAACCGTAACAAGATCTTACTATTTATACAGTTGTGTGTTTGGCTCCCTCCGCGGCATCGACACATGTAACCACATCCTAATGCAACACAGTAATAAGCTCCACAAGGTTTAGAATCACAAGGATCCGCCACTGAAATAAAATACCAAGAAAATTTGTTTACAAATCAATGTTGTGAGAGGGTTCATACCTATAGGTTTAGAATTTAATTACTCACTAAAATGTAAACATAGAAGACAACCTACATCGTGCAGAACAGCAACATTCTACATTGGCAGGGGATAAGCCTAATTCAAAACCGGCAACCATGTAGGATAAATACGATCGTGCACCAAGTCCCGACAAAAATTACATGGAGAAGAAACCTTTGCGAAGGTTGATACTTTACTTCATGCACAGTTAGCAACAGAAGCCACTTCTCTTACATTTGAGCAGCGCCAACACTAAATACGATTTCAAGAGAATTTGGACTCAGAGATTTTTTATTACAAATCAGAGCATCTGAATATCGAATCCCAACCGAATTAATTTTAGCTATTTCACTGCTTCATGGTAAGTGTCAGTGAACTAAATTATCCACATTGCACAAAAAAATTTTATACAGCTTAATATCTAAATCTAGTTCAAATTATTTAAATGAGGAGGAATGGCTCCTGTACTCCCAATAAGCTTATGGGCGTGAGATTGAATTGCACCATTCAATCATTGCCACCAAATCGGCGCTTCAATGCTCTGGGCCACGTTCATAACTGGCATATTTTGAGAATCCTTTTTGTCGATTCTACTTGTACTTACCCGCCTTCTCGCAAACGTAGCCTTTTTCAATGCGATGAGAAGACCAGTGTTTCCAGTACAATTTCTTTGTTTTTGATTTTCCTGGGCCTAATAGTGGCGCGTTGGTTAAAACCGGGCCTCTATAGAAATCCAGCTTGTCTGGGACTTGAGGTTCTAGCCATCCCCACCGGGGATATTCGTTAGAATCCGACAAAAGATACAGCATTCTTCCGCCTATGAAGCGCCTGTTCGAATCCCTCGTTCCAAACGTCATCTCCGCCTAAGACCACAAAATACTACAGTGATAATGCGTTGACCTAAAGAAGAATTAAGAGAGATGCGACTTCTTTTTTGAGCGTGGCAATTTTTAAAAAGTCCCCAAAATCTTAAAAGCTCGAAATGCTTAATAATTTTCGGCTCAAAAGTTTTAAAATTGCAAATTTACCTTATTTTACTTTTAGCTTTGGTTCCTCCTTCGTAACATAATATTGGTTGTTGTACATACAAATTAGGTTTTCACAGACTTTCAACAAGCAAGAATTTATCCACATTTTCTAAACACGCTTTTCCCATCGGAAGGGTCAGCTCTAGATGCTCTTTACAACCTTAGGTTTTCCAGGTAAATCTGCTAACTCAACTTGTTCAGCACAAAAATTTGATCAAGCTCAGTCTTTTGTCATCAGCTAGTGACATCACGATTAGACGACGGCTCCTAACTCACAAGATTGCAATTTCAATGCGTGCGTGGATTTGCTTTGTAGTGTCATTGGAAAAAGGGTGTTAGAAAGTTAATGCTTAGTTCCAGCTTTTGTTAACGGTAAGTAGGGCTATAGCCTACGCTACAAGCAGATGCTGAATCAGCCTATGTAGCGTCATTTTTTAAAAATGATTACAATCAATCTAAATCACATATTAATGATATCACTTTATCAACAGAATTGATAGTTAGATCTGTCAGCATTGTTTATAACATTTTGAAAGGCATAAGATCTGGAATTTGATCTAATTCTTGCTTCTTTTGTTATTGATTTAATTTTATTGTTTGTGATAAAAACGCACCAACGGGTCTGTTCCAATGCATTAAAATAAATAAGCTTGCCAGAAAAAACCATCATCTTTATGTCCAGAGCCTTTCATATCATGGACATTGATTTGCTGGTATAGCCTGCCCCATTTAGATCATACCGATATGATGTCATCAAACCGATAACAGTGAAAAACTACAAAACTATATACATCCTTGCGTGGTCTTTTCAAGAAGTTATTAAGTCATGAAAATTCATATTTTCTCTTTTAGGTCATAAATATGTCTTTTTGTTTTCACTTTAAAAAATAAATATTATATTCTGTTACCTTTGTAGATGCAGTCCTAACAGCTTCTAAGAATTAAAGAACTTGACAATTTGTTGATCAAGGAGGCCACGATAGTTCTGATGCCAAGTTTCACGAAGTATTTAAAGCAACACTTTCATTATGTGCTATAGCCTAGTAGCGCTAGCTTTCTGATGTCAAATTGCATTCTGTCAACGTCTTCACTATTATTGCGCAATCTTTTTTGCAGGCGGGCCAATTTCAAACATCTTGAAAGTTTCGCTGGCCAGTTAAAGTTCTTAATTCATGCTGTCCTATGCACAAATTTGCTTCGACGTGGTGGCTGAAGCAACCTTTTGCAAAATTTTTAAAATTTTACGTTTAAGGATCTTTTTTCGGAGACCGGTTTTCCAAGATCAAATTAATAGGTTTTTCCTTCAAGGCCACAAAATTTCACGTCACGAACCGCATTTGGAAACCTTAGTTGTAAGTAGACGTCACGGCTTAGTTGTAAGTAGACAATATAGTGACTAGTACCTCGTCCAAACAGAAATTTTGCTGGTGTAGACATGGTAAACTGCATGAAATTGTTGTTGAAAGCTTGTTCATTACATTCATTGTACATTTGAGTATTCGTAGTCTACTGTCTTTCCAGTAAAAAAAATTGTTTTGATCGTTGTCCGAGTGTGTTGTTGTTCAAACTACTTTTAAGAACTCACACACGAGTCATTAATTACAGAGATAAGCATAAATTTAATACTCTAAAAAAGTCAATTATTTTAAAAAATAAAATGTTGTTTGATTTTTTAGGTATAAAATGTCCCTAGTAATAACTTTTCGTATTGAACGAAGTAAGTGGCGTCTTACTGTGTACGAATAGTCACTGTAATCTCTGAAAAACAAATCTTCTAGATCTTCCTGTTTCTGGCGGTCGTACAGTTCAGCTAGGCTGGCACCATCGGAAGCACATCTCCTATAGCAATCCCACTTTTGACAAGTATTAGCAGGTTGAATGTGATAACGGCAATTACCCCCTCGAGGTGGAAGGAAGAACAACACTGAAATAACAAAAAAAAAGATCAGTGGGAGAAACCTCACGACCTACATAGGTGGTTCGGGATTATTTTAAAAGCAGTAGTTTTCAAAACTGGAAAGCATTTTATCAAAAAAATTTTTCTTCTAATCCTTATATAGCTTCAAAACTTACTGGTTTCACACTTGGCACCTGTGAAATGAGCCAAACACCTGCAGGTTCCCCTGGCACAAGTGCCACCGTTTTCGCACGGACAACCTAGAAAGTAAAAACGAAAAGTAAGGTTGTATTTTAGGACTTGATTTCAAGAAGAAAAGTTTGCACAAAACATTTATTTTTGAAAACCCTTGATCTTAAAATTTTTAAACAAATATGGAATTTTGATTTTGTAAAAATGTGGTGAAAATTTCGGGATTTTTGAGATCGAACTCAATAATTTTTTTCGTTTCAGACAAAAACTTTTTTTGTTGATCAACATGAAATCTATTGTTAGTTTTTGGGCGAAGCTCAAAAAATTTCTTGCATGCTTTAGGCCAGAGCTTCTTAAACTTTTTTGTTCACGACCCCGTTTATGACTGTGAGTTTTTTCGCGACCCTAGACAAATATCAAATAAAGATATGTAACTATTTTGGGATGATTTGTTGTTTAGATTACAATATACTGTATATACATACGAAAAAATGTAGTTTTAGAATTTGTTTAGAAAGATTCAAAAATGTAAAATCAAAAATTGCAAAAAAAGTTGTAAAATTGTATTTATTATAGCTACAAAAAGCGCAGATGTAAATTGGTTATAGTTACAAATTGCTTGTTAATGAAACGGAAGTGCTTGTTTTTTACAGCAAAACAAATTGAATCTTGGTGCAGTATTTGACACTGCTAGACATAAAATTTCTTCAACATTTTTCTGCAATGAATGATATTGGGATTTAATACGTGTTAAAGCTTAAAAAGTAATTTCACATAAATATATGGTGATGAATGGCAGCACATATGATGCCATATCAGAGAATGTGGGAAATTTAGCTCTAGTTCCGATTCAAAATTTAGTCAAGAACTTTTTTTGGAAAATCCTATTTTAAGTTTGAGTCAATAGAAAGCCCAACAATTTCCTCTTGATCCTTATATGGCAGGTGATCAATTTCATTCAAACCAATCAAAAACGGTTTTTGAATTCAAGATAACTTTTAGAAATCAATATTTGATATAAAATATTTACGAAACTGTGTTTTTCGTGCTTTTAAGTGACCTATAATAATTTTTGCGATAAAAGTTTTACCGTGATTATTCTCGATTATAAAATTATCGATACTGGAAAGCATTTCGAACAAATCCTTTTCTAGTATACTTTTCCAAGTGTTGATCTTTTTAATAAAACTTTCAATTTTGTCATTCGAAGTAAATATATTGCAACACTTCTTCCTTAAAGAGACAAGTTGACATCGTTTAAGTTCTCAAAAATATCTAACAGATAACACAGCTTGAATAGCCATTGGTCATTTTGAAAAAAAGCAGCAAGATCACATTTTTGTTTGGTTAAAAATATTTCGATTTTATCCTTCAATAATAATAATCTTAAACTTTGTTCTCTTGATATCCATCTTACTTCTGCAGGTAATGATAAATTTGTATAGTGGTAATCCATATCCTTACAGAGATTTGAAAATAAGCGGCTGTTAACAGCATGGCTCTCAATAAAATTTATAATCTTAACAGCAACCTGATGCATATCGTTCAGTTCTGGTGCTAATTTTTTGCTGCGAGGGCCTGATGAACAAGGCAGTGAGTAAAAGTTATATGATCATAATTAGCAGCTTGAAAAAATGATTTAAGACCAATCTTTTTCCCAGTCATCGCTTCTGCACCATCTGTGAATACTTCACAGCAATTTTTCCACTCTTAAACCTTCAGTTTTTAAAAATTCGTCAACTTTGCATTATATGTCTTTCCCTCTGGTATGTCTTTCAAAGGACGACAAAATAACAAATCTTCCTCGACGTTTTCTTTATAAACGTACCTGACATATACCAACAAATGAGCTTATTTAGTAATATCCGTTGCTTCGTCCAACTGAATTGAAAATTATGGGCTTTGTTTAATTCTTGTAATTAATTGCATTAATTGATCCTTGTCAATTTCTATTGGTGACATTGTCGTTTGACAAAGGAGTTTTTCAAATGAACTCGCCATATTTACTTTCATTTATTTTTAGCAATAAAGTATGAAACTTCACATGACGCGAGTAAATATTTTTCATTAACGATCATAAGTTTTTCAAACTAATTTTTTCTTTATTTAAAAATTTTAACAGTCTTTCAAAATATTTTTTGGTTTATTGCCGCACGAAGTATGCTTTGATTCAAGATCTCTTTTCAATTTTTATGGTTTCATACTCTTCGCAGCTAATAATTCATTGCAGATCAAACAAAGAGGTTTTTTACAATCACAACAATATTTAAATGAAAAGCCAAATTAAAGAAAAGACTCATCATACTTTCTTTTTCGCCCATTAGATACCTGTTTGTCAATACTATGTACTGAGGAGACTGTGTAGCTTTGTCATCTGCGTCATTACCTTTCTTACTTAAGTTCAGCCATTTATTCACAGCCAAAAAAAGATTTTAATCCTAAAAAGACTAATAAATGTATAAAAATAACATATTGCATACAATGATTAACCAATTACCGGATCAACAAAAACTATATTATTCTTGCGATATCCATTTACGCGTTGTGATTGAACAGAGACAACGGCTTACACTGGCATAAATGTCAAATTCACATCACGTGTTAGTACGCGCCCACATTCAAACATTTGTTTGTTTGTTTGTTTGTTTGTGTGTGTGTGTGTGTGTGTGTGTGCGTGTGTGTGTGTGTGTGTGTGTGTGTGTGTGTGTGTGTGTGTGTGTGTGTGTTATTTTGCACAAATACACATCTAGATTTTATAAATTTATTTATTTAAATATTTTACATTAATCAATCAATCACGTTTATTTCATCAAGCTTAAGTTTTTATCTGTAGATTAAGTTTTTATCAGTAGTTTAAGTTTTAGGCAATTGATTATGATGCAAAAAATAGAAAAATGGCTGAAGAAGTTAGCCAGTCTTTTTACGTTGCTGTATTAATCTTTTATGCATTTCTACGTACGATAATTTTGCAGAAGTTTCAGCTTGATAATCTTCAAATTCAAATAACAAGTTCATGTTCATAATCTTGATAGCATTTTTCAAATAATATCTAATTAAAACTGAATTTATGACTATTCTTTCTTGCTAAATCAGTTGATTAGTAATTAACTTGAAGATATTTTCAAGTTAGCGTGGAGTCTAGGCTATAACAGCAGTTTCCAGTTTTATGATTACTTTTAAAACAAATCTAATTTAGCCTAGAATGTTTATTTTTAGCTTTGCACAAGAACTAATCCAAGTATCCTTTTTTTTTTAACTTTTTAATAAAACTAAACAGGACATACCACAACCACTCCGTCCTGCAAGACAGCAGCTGGACAACAGCAACTCTGTGCTGCAAGCCATAAAAATCTCGCAGCCCCAAAATTTCGCTAAGCGACTTCATTTGGGATCGCGACCCATAGTTTAAGAAGCCCTGCTTTAGGCAAAAGATTTTTTTTGAAGATTTTAACGCGTGTCTTTCCACCTCGGTTTAAACCGACGCTTATTTTTGGGTTAGTGTAAACGTGCTAATTCATTGTGTTTTGCAGTGCTGAATAGCATTTACACTGGTTCAATGTTTGTTTGCCAAAAGCCACCTCAGCTCATTTTACATATTGCAAATTAGAAAAAGAAAATAGAAAAAGTTGAAACTTGAAAATATCCAGTCACTAAAGGATCATGAATACGCGGCAAACTACTATCTTAAAAATGAACAAGCACTTTTAAGAAATAAACTGATATCATGTTGATTAGTTTTTGTTGAAGATTTGTTGAGGAAAGTTTATAGTTTCAGTTAGTATTTTTCTAACTGCGCTAGTTCTCCCAGTGTCGGTTTTAACCTACGTCGTTGTAAAGGGGTCTTTTACGAGTAGGTGATTTCACGTCATGCTTTCTCTTTTTTCTCTTGCGCTTTTGTTCGTTCTGTGAGAGGTGCTAAATTGATTTGTACATGTAGTAGCGATTTTGTTAATGCTTATTCAGCTCCAAGAAAAAATAAAAATGGGGTTACTAAATTGTTTAGAATCTGTTCACAGAACTGTGTGTCGGTAGTCGCAAATAGTTTGCTTTTAACGGCTACAGGGAGTTAGTTATTTAGAAGTTAGACACAATATACAAGTAAACCTGCCACAGTAGCTTTACAGAGAGTAAAAACCACAAAAGTGAAGTCGCATGTCGGGATTAGTTGCATTTCATTGGACAGTGCTAAGAAGCAATGCTGTTTTTGTTAGCCAATGTTTAATTTTTTTGGATTTATAATAAACAATAGTACTCAAGTCTATTGTATGCATTGAGTAAGTAAGTATTCGATTTAAAGCCAGGACAAGGCTTCAATTGAAAGAAATGATTGTTCATGAACCATTGTCTTAATCAGAAAAAGCTTTCGTCAAGCACGGAAAAGCATATTACAGTCACCTGCTTTTTTAACGCTGATGGTCACAGAAGTTTTGGTCCCAAAATTGGGTTTGGTGGATTGAATCTTTGGCTTGATAAGAAAGCAACGTTGTGCTGGTTGAGGGAAGAGTACACCTTGTCCAAAAAATGTTATGTCGAGATGCACCCTAATTACTTCAAAACGTTTTCCGTTCAAAAAGAGAAAACGCCGTAACTTTACCCCTGTGGACATTTGACAAATCGATGTAAAGCCGTATGCAGACATTCAGTAACTGCATGAACTCACATCTCGAAGATAAGCTTGATTTTTGTGCTAGGACGACAAATTCGTCGTTTTTTGCTGAAGTTTTGAACTTTGACGTCAAATCATACTTTTTGTAGGTATGTGCTTTCAGCCAACTGTGTTTTACTCACGTCTCTTCTTTTATTTTTTGTTTGGTGTACGGCAATTCAGATTCCTCAAAATTTCTATCGCAAAAATTTAGCTGCTACTCTCAGTGCCGTGGCAACCCAAAGTGTGTTCCTCACCCGAAACGTTTGACGGGGCCCTTTTTAATTCAATTTTGGTGTGGGATAGAAGAAAATTATATTTTTGATCAAATTTGATATAGAGGCCTTTTTTTAAATCAACATTTTTAAACTCTTTAATGACGTGTTTTTAGTCCAAATAACAAGCCGTAAGCTTTCTCTTTCTTTTTTGCTGATCCACTTTTTAGAATGCGATTTTCTAAATAATGTTCTTTGAGACGAGGTCCTGGGTATGGCCTCGTCTCCCCCAGGTAGATTCGGGAGACGGTTTCCACGTCCTTGACTAGTTTGCATAATCGAAAGCTACATTTTAATAGAGTAGGCTAATAACAGCAATTGAGTGTTTTATAATCTTTAGAAAAAGCGGAAAATAAAAGTACATTTTTTTCAAAAGCTTGGAAAAATTAAGTTTTGCTGTAACCTAGAATGTTATTACAAGGTAGAGTTCTTATAAATGACGCAAAAAGAATTTGCAACACGGACAGCAAGCTATTAACCATATTTCAACGTTCATGAGTATGCTGTGGTTGCAATTTGCTCTTGCTCTCCTACTACTATCTAAGTTTTAACCGACATTGCATTTTCCTTTAAATAGACAAAGAATTAAAATTTGTAAATAAATCTTCATCTTGATTTGCTTCTTACCGCATCAAATTTATTGAATTTAAGTGAAATTTTAAATAATTTTTACTTAGATAAGATCAATAGGATTAGTGTCTTTTTTGCGTTTTCTATATTTCATGCGTGCGACCACTTTAGAATCTAGAGAATTGTGACTCAAAAATTATCTTTTTGAGATTATATTGTGCCTTTGTTAGAATTTTTGCAAATTTCAAGCTGGCTGCTTTGTTGAAAATTTATAATACATGGAAATTTTCAACAATTGGTTTGTTTCAAAGTAACAAAAAAGTCTCCCCAACCTTTCCATCCGCAAATGTCTTGATCAATGATTAGAAAAAAGCTCGTACTTACTTTTAGCAGAGCCTGCCAACATTGAGATAAAAAATATTTTCCAAAAATTATGCATTATTTCTTCACAAACTATTAGTGATTGCCAAATCATATGACAACTGTTCACTGTTCTGCAACAAACACAACTTACGTCATACATTTCTTTTAGACCAGGACTAATATTCAACATCAGTTGATAAAGCTCGTTTCGTTTTAATAATTCACTCCTAACTTGTCAATGCAAATATTTAGGACGTGTAGCTTCAGCATATCCAGGGGTAAAACAAAGGAGCTCTAGCTTCCACCCATTTTTTGTGTAGTAACCTATATTTAGCACTGAAGGGGTGAGGACTTTCTCAGAAATCAACTGAAAATCGGTAGGGAGCAAAGAAGATCTCAGTTTCAACTGTTACGTGTCAAAGGTTTAAAAGATTTTAAGACAAATTTACCCCGAAAACTTTGTTCCTAGCTTGTTGTTGTTGTTTACCCAACCCCTTCCGAGGGATGGGGGCATGGCGGAAGACCATGGAGCCCCAGAAGCCGAGCAACTCCCCAGGGTCTGGACCAGAGGTGGTAGAGAGACAGAGAGTCGCCAAAGAGTGAGCGGCGCAAAGAGTCCGTAGGTGGACAGTGCAGAATGAGATGAGAGGTGTCCTGGAACGAGTGTCTACAGGCGCTGCAGGAAGGATTCTCGATTCTGCCAATCATAGAGAGAGAAGAACCTAAAAGAAGGCTGTGTCCGTTGTAGCGAAGACGAGAGAGGACACAGCGAGCATGACGAGGGAGCACAAGTTCCTCGGTGGAAATCGAGGGAACCTGTGTGTCAAAATACTTCGATGAGACAGTACGCCTCCAGTCCGAGATAAGACGAGAGTGGATACGAGAGATAAGAGAAGAGGGACTACAAGGGATAGCGGAGGGCGCAAGTAGCGCTCCCCGTCTGGCTAGCCCGGCAGCCGCGTCGTTCCCCGGTAAAAATGAGTGTCCGGGGACCCATTGTAGCCTGATAGAACCGGAGAGAGAAGACAGTTTCTGCCAGATCTGCCACAGAGTTTGAGATAAGAGGAAAGATGGAGGAGAGAACAGGGTGGCGAGGACAGAACGAGAGTCAGATAATAGGAGAAGAGAAGAGAAGTGGCAGACTTGTTGGTGCTGCCGAGACCAGCAAAGAGCGTGCAGAATGGCGCTAGCTTCAGCGGAAAAACTTGAGCATACTGGGCCTGCCGAAAAGGAAAGAGTGGCCTCAGTGCCACTGAGAGAGTAGTTGGCAAGAACGCCGGAGCCGCCCTTACCAAAAGGAAAATGAACAGAGCCGTCTGTCCAAAGCACCAGATCATGAGGGGGAGAGAGTTAAGGTGGGCGAGAGCCGCACCTTGGCGAGAGAGGGGGGTCAGAGCGAGAGCATGGAGTGGAAAGGGTGGACTCCACCGTGAACAAAGGCAGATTCCAAGGAAGACAGAGAGGGAAAGCAAGAAGAGTCTCACTAGAAGAGGTAGAAGGAAGCATGAACGGGTGAGTGGACGTAAAAGCTCTCCAGGACGATCTGCAGAGTCTTGGCCTCACTCCAAGTCCGGCCAAACCTGAAATAGAAAAAGAGGTTGGGAGACGAAGAGCCCGCTCATAAGAAAAAAGGATGAAATGAGTCAGGGTGACTCGTAGGGGAGGTAGAGAAGCCTCGGAGAGAAGCAGAGGGATAGGGGAGGACGAGAGGCAGCCGGTGATGGCGCGACTGGCCGCTCGGTGGAGGCGTTCCAATTTGGTAAGATTGGTAGCGCTTAGGAAAGGAAACCATCCGGGTGAAGCCACCGAAGAAAAGATTTATACAGAAGAGAGAGGGACTCCTTAGAGGGGCCCCATGAGGAAGCAGAGATACAGCGTAAGGCCTTGAGACGTGGGAAAAACTTGTTCCTAGCTTCGTCCTTGCTATATAGACGCATATGCCAGGGTTGTCAGTGGTGGCTTGTAGATGGGCACTATGGAGTTGCACGATCGCCAATACTTGTCGGCTTCGCCATATTCATAGTGTAGTGTAGTTAAATATAATAATGCTCCATCCAGAATCTTGTTGACAAACTTAATGATATTTTTTTGAAATTGCTTTGGTGGCCTCCAAAGCTCTTGCAGACTTTCATTCGTGATTTGATTTAAGCACAATAGGCGGGTGGCATTTGCATATTCGTTGGTCTACCAAGCATCGACAGCAACATGGTAAGTCAAAATTAAAACCCCTTTTGCGTGACAATCAATGGGGCTACTTTCCAACAGCTCTACTACCTTTCAAAAAAACTAACCGCCACTACATGTCAGTAAATTACGTGGTGCAGGGTGTGCTACCTTATTTTCGCAGGCGGGAAAATTTCACTCAACCGGAGAATGCGGCAGGTTAGGTGACGACCTTTTTCAAGTTCAAGACCTAGGTTGTTTGCTCAAAATCAATCTCGAAAGGGCAGAGTTTTCAAACTGAAAACTCTTTTTGTTTTCGGTGATTAATTTATGAACACGGGACGAAAGCCACATCCTTCCGGGGATCGCTTCAATTCCACTCGGAGGGCTAGCCTAACCAAACTTTTAACATAATTTTGTATTTTAACCTTAAACATTGTCCACCCGCTTTCTCCTCGAATGTTGTCAACCAGAATACATCTTCTAGTGACAAGAGCACGTCATATAATTGCTTGACGACTAGACAACTATTCGTAAAAATTGAAAAACCATCTTTACATCATTAAAAATGTGCCGTTTCAACACTAAAACCGAGCTAACGGAAGCGCTGGTAAATCAAACACTTCACGCCATTCTTACATATAAATCTCGGTTATACGCATGGAGCGAAGTCGCTTCCAGATTTCAAGCCTGAATCTTGCGCTAGCGAAATCAGTTCCGTAACAATTACACCATTTGCTTGTCTTGATATCAGCCACGAAGATAAAAAAAAAGTAGACTGTGCTGGACTTGGGGTTGTTTAGCGTAATTTATTGTAAAAACTGATTCTAAAAACCACCTATATCACCTCTGTTTTTGAATAATAACCAAGTGGAATATGATGCTTAAAATGTCATTAAACATGTGATTCTGTAGAACTGTTCGCTTTAAAAAAAAGACTTGACTGCAGCACTGGTGATGTGGCTGAGAGATTGGGCGCCATTTTAAGGCGACCAAAATCGCACATTATGAGTTCAAACTTCAGGAGACGGAATGACTGTAATCAGTCCTCGAGAAAGCCGTATTACGGCAATTTCTTCAGCTTGGCCACAACGCTTGTGGTGGATTTTTTGAGCACAAGTTGTTCCAAACTGTCTAATCGGCACAAGACTTTCCAGTGACATAAGTCAAGCAGCATATTAACTTGAAATTCTAAAATTTAGTGGCTAAATAATTTTATTTAGCATGTTATTTGGCTGTCTACTTACCGGTACTGAATAACTTTGATTTGGTCAATTTTTTTTCTGCCATTTTCTAACTTGTTAGTTACTGCAATGATCATTGACATACCTTGCCGCATTTTACACTCAAATTTTTACTATGACGCCACAAAGAAAAGCCAATAAAATTAAAATTGCTTGGTTTGAGACTTCTTGCCAAAATAATTAAATTTTCACCAAATGATACAAGTTTTAGGTTGAGCTAGATATGGATTTAAATCTCTTTTTGAATGGTATCAAATAGTAGCATTGTATTCCCAGGTCTCCTGAAAAAAAGAAATGCCAAGAACTTATAGATATTTTGGGTTTAGAAGGAAGTTTAAATCAGTGATTCTCCCACATTTGGTTGAGCATAAATTCGGTTGGGCCTCGGCCTCAATTTCCTCCATTTGGGACAGTGGTTTCCAAAATATATGGAAATGTAGCCTTCCACAAGTTCATCCCAAAATAACAAAGAATAATTAGAAACGAAATAGTCTTCTCCTTTCAATTGGATTGACAAAAACGGATGGACTTAGAACTTCAAGAAGTGAATTATTTTACAGAGCAAAAGTGGACTACGAATAAAAAGTAATTGAGAAACCTTGCTCCAAGTAGTCTAGGCAAAGCAAATAGAGTGTAAAGGTATAGGCAAGTACTGAGAAGAGATACTTGCGACGCTTATTGTTACGGTATCCTTCAGTGACGAAAAAACCTTCGCGGTAAATTCCCTTCAAAGTTTACAATGCTGCTGGCACAGTGCTTCTCTATCACAAGCCTGCATCCAACCGGGAAAAAAATTGCCGTCAAGTGCCTTCCCCAAGAACAACTCAGGACGATATTTATGTGGAATTTTAGGTGAAGATTAAAATATGGAAGAAAGATTAGAGCTTAACATACCGGTAGTCAAAGCTGAAAACTGTTTGACTTCTTTTTCCTATCTGAAAATAATTTTCCTATCCACCTCAACAAAAAAATTTGACGAACTTTTAAGGCAATCCAGTTTGTTATCTGGCAATTCAATCAAATACAAAAAAGGTTCTATAAGAAAAAAATGGTATTACTAATCCATCAAAAACCGTATAAAATGAACAACCCGCGAACCGATCTGTAACCTACAATTTTGCTACGAAGTCAACGAATTCATTCGCTCGATGAGCTCTTTAAAGGCGAAACAGGCTTGTCGCAAATTGTTCATTTCATACCGTTTTTGTGTGATGTTGGTGAGATTTTTCCTAATAAATTTTGTATTTGATTGAATTGCTAGAGGAAAAAGCTCCAGAAGCTGAATTGCCATTGCCTATATGCTCATCCTGTTAAAACTTATCCTAGAGTTGCAATAGAAAAATCATTATCTTAAACCACGCGGGCAGCAAGAAATTTGAAGCAGAGTGCTTTCCCAAAAAAGTAACTCGAGACCAGAAGTAGAAGGGCATTGAAAAAGTATAAACGTTTACCTCAGTCACCAGAGGCGAAAGAGACCAAGGCACTTACAAATTTCTTTTACCTGATACCGATATTGAGCTACTTTCAAGTAATTGTACTGGCATTTTGTTTTCTTTCGACTTCCTTTCATGACCTATTTTAACTTTCTCTAAATATATTCAATTGCTTTTAATAAGCGGAATTACCCTTGCAAATTTATTTGTATAAAAATTATCACCGGTAGGTTACAGTCATGGTGGGGTACAACCCCGAAACAAAATCCATAAACTTAGACGATCAACCTCTTGGCCCTGGCTCAAAGACTTCAGCAATTTGGAACGCGAAACTTGCTGATAGTTTCTACCAACTGCAGCCTAATTATAAGGAGAGCAGCAATAGATCTGTTATTCTGATGGATATGATCACTTTCTCTTGCACGCATAACCCTTGGCTAAAGCCTAGCTTTTTGTAAAACTGAACTAATTTGATCGAACAATGACCAGCTTTATTCCACGTAAAACAGCACATGTGTACAACCCAGCAAACACAGCTATATAAAACAGTGTCACTCAACCAAAATCACATTCGTATGGAACAACTGAAATTGGAAGAGCTGATCTTAAGAAAGAATAGTTACAAAAAAGACGAGTAAACCTTGAAAAAAGATAGCATTGTCATAGCCCACATTTTGGAGTAAAATTGATCAACCTTCCAATACAGTCTTGTTTGTGATCATTGTACATTGAACAATTTAATAGGGGGAGAAGCAAATTTACAAAAGCGCCCCCAAATTCTGAACATGTGTTGACGATGACAATCTTTTTTCCCCAAAACACTGTCGCCTCTTTTAATTGAGAAGTGTGCATACAATGCTTGCTGACAACCATGTTTTTAAGTTGCTAACTTCGCAATAATTTACATTTTGCCCGCCTTCAATAAACACAGTATGTAACTGACTATGCACTTGCTCTAGTCTTGATACTATACAAAATAAGCAGCTTATGATAAAAAAGCAATTACTAAACACAACAGTTGCACCATCAGCAGTAGGTAGTGCAAATTATTTACACACAAATTTGCAAGAGTCAAAATTCTATAATATTAGAATAAATATTGGCAAAATAGTGCAACTTCAAAGCAATCTACCTCCTGCACCATTGGTGCAACCATTCAGCAAAAGTGAAGAATCCAATAAAGCGATAAAACGCGTTGCTATCGACATCAGGTGTAATAAACTGGCTTTTTCACTTTGATTCCTCGCTCAGCTAGAACAGGAGCTAGATCGTCCATTGTAAGCAATAGCCTGTCAAACGTGGTACTGTGTTAACTATTTACAAAAGCTATGGTATTCATCAGAAAGGGCATCCGGAATTTAAAGTGCTACGTTGCTTCAGTACAAAGTCTGGTTCGAAAGCGAGTGTGTAGTGCTAGACATACATTGAATCAGCACATCTGAGCCTGCGAAACGCGGGAAAAATGACGTAAAACCGACTTTTTTTACACAACAATTTTAGATGAAGCGTTCAGTGAAACTTTGAACAGTCGACCACCTAAAGAGTCTCATTTAAAGAAATCAGATTGGTGATATTTGCGTTATAGGAGTAAGTTGTAGTGTATTTTTATTGATGGAGAAGCATTGGCTATAGCTAATAAAGTGGTCGTGATAAGCGATCGTTATAGGCGTTATAAGTGGCCGCAGAAATGGGCGGGGCTAAACGCAATTCCATGTTGCCCTTTTACGTTTGCAGATAAGACGGTTATTTAGAAATTTGTAAGAGCGCCGGGTTAATTACAGTATTCAAAAAATGACTGCAAAATGGAGGGGATTGTAGTAATCTTTAGCGCAGTCAATGCTTGAGCATCTTTTGATAAAATACTTCATATTTCAATGCAAGTTTCATTGCTGGCTGGCGAGCACAGTGAACACGTGCGACTTCAAGCACAAGTTCACAGTATTTGCAAGAAAGCAACTTCTAAGAAATATAAGTAAATCACGAAATATCTATGATAAAAACATTTTTGCCTGCGTTTTTTTCTTGGATATTTGTGCAAAAGGTTTCCTTATTTTAAAGCCATTTTGATTAATTCTCAAATTAAAGAAGACCTGGCGCATCAAATGGCTGCCAGACAAGTAAGCAAGTCTAACATTGCTCACGAACAACCAAGGACAAGGAGCACTTTGATCACTTTATGAAAAATCCACACAAAAAATTCTTCAATACTTCAGCATCTATAAAAATACATTTCATACTTTTTATCTTTTGATTTGCTGGAACGGGAGCCCTGAGCAGATCCTTTCATCTTATTTAGTTGCATTGTATCATTGATGATATCAGCAACAAACTTCTGAGCTGCTAAGGCGATGAGACGGACTCTGTTGGCACATAGCAAGTATTGTAAAAGATATTTTTATTTCAGCTTAAGCAACATATCATTCACAGCCAAGAAATTTATGTTACCGCACTTTCAGAAAAAAAAACTATACAATTTTTTGACTAGCTTGCAGAGTTTTGAGGTGAAAAGCTGTCCCGACAATTCAAAAGCAAGTCTGAACACAATGCATAACAGTAAAGATGTTTTGGTGACTGGAGGACCAAAGTGCATCAACTGATGGCATATTCTGCACCTTGTGTGATTGTAATTTAAAATTCGAAGAGCTGGAGCTGTTCAAACCATAAGTAAGCAACACTATAAACTCAGGAATATGTTTTGCTCTATTTTTACACACATAACTTGATGACAATCCTACAACTGAAAACTGATACACTAATCATAAAATATCACGCAAGTAGTCTTGATTTCTTTACTATTTAAGCATTCTTTGAACTCACATTCTACCATCACCTGTATTGACTCCTGCCCTGTTCAAATAATACTCAGCAACAGCATCAGGAATCTGAAACAAAACCTCTGGGATAAACACGATATAAGTGCAGCCAACCTTGTATTCAAGCTGATTTAGCATGAAAATAGCGCCATATAAAGGTGGAGATATATGCTTTAACGTTACAAGTTCTTTGGCAGTTTTGTTCGCAATAAAGATCTAGCAAAACGTTTTTTGATCGACATTGTGATCAAGCCAGGTTTTAATTGATGTTTTCTTTGCACTGATTAGCTGTTATTAGTCATTCTCGCAAAGAGTGTTGTAAAAGTAAGCGCTTCCTATTACATGATTTCACATAGACTGTGCCACACAGAGTAACAACAAATGAAACTACGCAAAAGGTAATGTGTACAGTGATCTTTCAGAAAAGCACAAACAATAACCCACGCAAATTATGAATTTAAATCATACTAACTGCAAGAACAACACCTTGTTGCTCTGAGCTTTCGCAGGTGGACCTCTTTCCATAAATGAGCTGGGTTGATTAGCCGATAAAAAAAATTGAGTATTTGGAAATGCTATTTACAAAGCATTCGCTTTAATGACTGGCGATGATCGATCAGCTAGGTAGGTTTGTAAAAAATGTTCACGGTTCACTTACAGCAGGTGTGTAAGTTTCAAGTTGTTGCAGAAGATCATTAAAAAGTGGTTCACTCAACTGAGTTTCTTCTTCTGATTCTTGTTCAGTTTTTACTCCATTCATAGTTTAAGTCAATAAACACTGCACAAAGTACTACAAATTACCTAATTGCGCATCATACAGTAAGCTTTATTAATAACAACAATGAGAGGGTCTGAAGTAGGATCAACTCCCATATTACACCCACATTTGCATATAAGACTTCTCTCAAAATTGTGTGTAACTAAGGCCATAGTAACATTATCTTCCAAACAAGCGGTACGTATTGTATAATTCCTAAACAAAAATTAACGATAGTTGATGCTACATGCGATTTTTTTAAGACAATTCAGTATTTACTACTTTGTATGGTCAAGCTAGGTTGGAGTTTGATACAAGTCAGCGCACACTGGTAGCCTCACTAACTACAGCCAAGTTGGCATAAAATGTTTATACTGCTCTTATGACACAAGCTTTTCACCTTTCGAATAAAGTACAAACCTGCACAAAATCTTGTGCAAAACACCAACACAGCGAGCAAAATGAATAAAATAATTGCATAGAGGCTTTGTACATAAATCAAACTGCATAATGTGCCTAGTAAATTTAGCCAATGGACATGGTACAAGTTACTAAACTAGCTCGTCAAACATGCGTCATCAGTAAAAACGTTATTGGTAACAGCTATTTTTACAGAGAACGGTTGTTTGCGATACAGAAAACTCAATATCGTGAGTCAAAACACAAAAACCGATTTAAGAGCTAATTAGGCTGAGCACTGTACATAAGTATAACCTCGCTCTATTTGGTGATACACCATGAAAAAACCATTGAAATATAGATCATGAGTGGTTTAAATGTTACACGTTTCAGAGCGTATGCTTTGGCGCACAAAACATCTTGTGATATTTGACAGAATGACATCCTGCATTCGTAACCTCGTTAGCTAATCATATTAGTCGCAAAATAAGATGATTAGTGGTAGATGCGCACCTCATTAGCAAGGGGATCCAGCGTTAGAGCGCAAAAAATGACACTGTGTTTGCGTACAAGAGCATCTACAAAATGAACATTCTCTCAAAACAAGCATTTAATCGTCATGGTCGTTTGAGCTATCGTGCTGAGCATTATGCAGATGTTTATACGCTGGGTAAGAGCTCATGCTCTGTTTGAGAGTCTTCAGTTAGACTGGGCCACCACGACGGGTAAACTGCTTGTCTCCGCCACCTGTCTGCCTCATAAAGATGGAGTCATACCGTTAAGCGCCTCGCCCAAGGACACAGCAAGCAAGCTTGCGGGCTTGTTCTCCACACTATTCCTTTTGTGCTGAGCACCGAGCAGAGAAGCTGTGAATACCATTTTTTAAAATCTTTTGGTATGACTCGACTTGGGAAAATGAACCCCAGATCTACCAACCGCGAAGCGGACGCTCTAACCACTACGCCATCGCGCCGGTAACCATTTAATAATTTATAAAATTATAGTGCTTCTTTTTCAAGGATGGGCATGGTAAATTACAAAAATGAATATTTGGAACATAAAACAAATATTTAAAGACAGCTTAAACAAACGAAAACATTGAACAGTGAGTAAAAGTTTAAACAGTGAATGGAAATACAGTTTCACCTCGTTAACACGGACCCTGTTAAGCCGGATATCGGTTAACTAAGACCATGACCGAGAAAAAAAAATGTCGATATTGGTACAGGTTTGTTTGCTCGGCCAGGCCAGCCCAACGTAGCCTTCGTCAGGTGATTTACTTGAATAAAAAAAAAATAAATGAATATGTAAATAAATAAATCTGCTTCTTTTACATGTTATGAAGGTAGATGTAGTAAAACAAAATAGCCTAATAACGGCATTTTTAAATAAACTTCGTTACACTAGGCATGTTTACACGGTATGGCCTATAGGCCGTCAGCTAAGTCGGACAATCGGCTAACACGGACACCCTTCCCCCCCAGCTGTCCGAGTTAACGAAGTGAAACTGTAGTGAGTAAAAAATAAATTCTGAAATATTTTCGTGTTGGTGTAGAATAGAAGAATCTTGGTTAAAGTTCAGATCTATATAAGTTGATCGCTGTTTAATGCTCTGGATAAGCAATGCCCAAGAGTTGTTGCAATCCACTAAATAAATACACTGCTAATATGAAAAACTAAGGAGCAGCTTTGCAAATTCGCTTGAAGCTAGCTAACAGTAATTTCGTAACACTGGTGAAAAAATCCACAGAAAGTGTGCAAGCAATGCGTGTTTACAAATGTTACTTAATTTATGTAAATGCATAACCATAGCTTCCGAATTGTATGGCCAATTTGATTTTTTCTTCCAAAACTTCATACGATTGATATCGCGGCAGTTTTAGCATGTTCATACAAGTGCTGGCAGTTGGAAGTTGATCTTCATTATCTGCTGCCTCAGAAATCATAAACTTTAAATCAGAGTTCTCGAGAATGAGTAGTGGCAATCGAGACCGACCTGTAGCAAATTGAATTAATGATGACCGATCAGTATCGGACATATTTTCAACACACTTCCAAAACCAAATAATTACTTCATGATCTTCACAATAATTCCCTCCATAACTTGTAATCTTTTTCCAATCATCAACATTTGTTTTAGGAGAACCAGAAATTAACAAATCAAGTTCTCTTTCAGAAAAAATCTGTATCAAGGATCGAGGAATAAACTCACTGAAACCTTCCATGAATGCGTTGATTTGGGTTTCAATTGCACGAGTCATTCGTAATTCGGTAACCAGTTGAACATATTCTTCTTTGTTCTCTTCTGTTACCGAAATATTGGAACCATTTGGCTTCAACTCAATCTCTTCCATTGCTCCAAAAACATCAGTTTCAACCATAAAGTTCAATTCTAAACCCAAATCTGTAACATCATTGTCTAAAATCCATTGGAGATTTTTAGCATACTCTGGGTCAATTGAAGAAACGTCTTTGTAAGATACTTTTGTTCCTAATAAATGTTTATAAAAAGATAAAGTAAAACTAACATTAACAAGCTGGCGGTGATATAAAGCAAGACCAAGTATGCGGCCAGCAAATTTAAAATAACTCAAATGATCAGGATTAATAGATGAATTGCTACAAGGCTGGAAAGTGCACCCGTCAGATGATTGTGTAAAAAGACAGTACTCTGGATTTAAAATTTCGTTGGAGAGAAGACTAAACCATTCCCGTAGTACTCCATTTCCAACTGCTTCTTCATGTACAAACTGAATCGCAAGATTTTGTTTTAAAGCATCAGAAGAAATGTCTTTGATTTGACTACAGCTATCCTCAAATACATTATTGCGCTCAATTATAAAAGCATTCTCATCCGAATTTAGAGCAAAAGAATGATCAAAACCGCTGGTAAGATGTTCGTAAAACCACTTGTAGCGATCATTAAATCGTTGAGACTTAATGCAGTCTAAAAAGAGACTCATGAGGTCAGAGTGGCGAAACAAAAAACTAAAATGATCAAAAATAACTTTTGGATATTTTTTTACAATACATTGCAGAACATCCTTGTGACAATAAATAAAATCTTCAAACGTATCTACTTCGTTTACTCCACACCTTTTAAGGCATTCTAAACACTGATAATAAACACCGATTAGGGCACTCAAACGCTCAGCCATTTTAGTCAACATTGTTTCTTTTTTGTCAAAATCTTCATTGCATTTATCATCTTCTTTAGTTTCATTCTCTAGATCACAATTTTCATCGGGATCGGTGCCATCAGAATGATTGCAAGCAGTCAGATCAATTTCGTCAAAAAGTAAGACAAGCCAGTCGTCCACAGACTTCCACAAATGATTCAAAGTTTTGAAAACTTCATGGAAAGCAGCTTTGTTTCTGCGTTCAATAGATGATGATATCGTATTCAAGTACATTGACGATCTCATTAAGTTTATCAATAAAACATCTTTATCACTTAAAACACTAAGTAATCGGAATCCAATTTCAGAGGTTTCTGAAGCAATTAGACTGGCAATCTTATGGCCAAGAGGACGAGTACTTAAATACTTCATGCAATCGTTAACCTTCACTGAGCTGATGTCTGTCTCATAAACTGCTTTTCTCACAAACTCTCGCAAAAGTTTTGAAGAATACTCAAGCAGCAATTCAGTAGCAACGCCATATCCACCCATCATACATAAATCAATTGGAGAGATGCCTTTTGAATTTGGCGTTAAGGACACTCCTTTTGATAGTAAAAGAGATATGGCATGGCGTTGGCCGTTAGTACACGCAGAATGTAAAGGTGTTACTCCTGAATCATTACTGTAATTGATATCAGCGTTAGCTTCTATTAAACATTCCATTGCTTTAGTATGGCCATTACGAGCAGCTGCATGCAATCCTGTATGACCTTGTCCATCCTCTAAGTTAACACACGAAGTGTATTGCAAAAGAATTTTTAAGATCTCATCTCTACCATTAACAGCAAGCCAATGCAATGCCGTAGCACCATCTTTCCCAGCGATATCTGGGTTAGCTCCACATTCTAACAGTCTTTCAACACAACGTTTTTGCCCATTACGAGCAGCCAAGTGCAACGCAGTACAACCAGATATATCTTGTATGTCCAAATTACAACCTTTCCTTAATAATACATTCAAGGATTCCAAATGACCACAATTAGCAGCAATGTGAAGTAATGTTTTTTGAACACGACCGAATGCATAGCTCACCTCAAAGTTGGAATTAGCAAGCATATCAGCCAAAGTGGCATATTGATTAACCATGACAAGTTTACATAACATTCTGGCAGCTCTCTCGTTGTCATTAGGTAGTTCAATGCTTCGAGCTCTTCTCAATGACCTTGCAAGCTTTAAAACTTGTTGCCTTGGGCTCCACATAATCTTATTCTCGGTAACAGTGATATCTCTTTTCTTCTACTTGCAGCACTGTGCACAAACTAAAATACACTACATATATAAACTAACTATTTTCAAAGTAATCTATAGACAAAAATTATATTGCCATTGATCGAAAAAAGCTTTATTGTTGCAGGCTGTCTCAACTCCTACAAATTATCACATGTAAAATTTTGCCAAACAAAACAAACATTTTGCAGCCAAATATTACTGATCGGTCAATTCGTTACACTTTACTGCTTATAGTTTTTGTCCAGTTAAGTGGATCAAAATAGCCTATCAAATAACTAAATCCAGCCATTATAACTCTGTTCATCAAAAAAAAAGATTACTTCTTATCACTGCAATGTTACCACTCAAAAGAAAAAAAAGTAAAACGGCTTTTGATCGAAGTTGAAGTTTTATCAATGTCAAAAAGATAAAAGACAAATTAGTTTAAATTGCCAGCTGGTAAATTCACAACGATTTTGCCTGGTAAATTACGGGCTAGTCTCAAAGTCAAGTTGCCTATTAACAACTGCCAGTTACAATCATTTAACATTTTGATTTTTCTCTTTTAAGTGACAAAGTTGTAATGGTAAAATATTGTCACTTGATCAAGCAGTGATCAACTTCATAATCAGAAGCATTCAAAGGCAAAATAAAAACTTTTCAGAACAAGTGGTTTAGCACAAAATTTGTTGTAACACATTGTAATTAGTAAGTTGGGGAAAAAATGAATAGTGTGTTTAAATAATGGCATTTAGTTCACAGGTATCTGAGCAATAAGTAGGCTTCAATACCTCTTTGAAGTTTTGACTAAAGAGCACCACTACAATAACAAATTCTGAAAAAAGGTTTGTCAACTAAATTATGAAAATTGTAGTAATACAGAAATTGAAAAACTAATCACCACACTGTGGCATTTAATGCCTGGATGCAGAATTTAATTCAACAGTAATATTTTGGTCTTTGTTTTTTTCACCTACCATAAGTTTCCGTTTTTCTGCAATTTTTACACCACACTTTTCAGCGAGTACTTTTTAACATTTTCGTTGTTCAATATTTTCATATTTCAGTGTGACTATCTATATTTTTGTAAGCCTGCTTTAGAGTGCAAAAATCAAATCATAAAAAAAGATAAATAAATCCAGTTCTTAAAATTTATATAGGCTACCTCTATAAATTAGATTGAAACACATAAGAAAATATCTGAGATTATGTTTGTGCTCAAATTATTATTTATATTGTTTAAAACTGCACTAAAGTCATGTACTACAGTTCTCAAAATAATTAATCTTTTTTAGATTATGATAAATCTTTTTTCTCATTGTGTGCTGCCTTGAAGAGCTATTTATTTTTAAAATAAATTTTGAAATGAACAACCAAAGTAAAGCGAATTTTATCATAGGTGTTATCATTGCAATTATTACTGACCAAATGTAAGATAAGACTAATTAAGTAAAAATAATCGTTGGCCTTGTTTTTATTAAGACCAACTTTACCAGATATCGTAGTGATTGCTATGGGATGCTACTTAAAGTTAGAACTTCCATAAACTAACTTCAACCCTAACACTAATCCAAAAAATCATCAAATGACATTGACATTTTAAAGGTAAATTCTCTCCATCGCCTTCCAGGGAATTCTACATTTAAGTTTCATCCAATGCTAAGTGCTGAAAAAATCAAAAGTAGGCCTACATAAAAAGTATCACAAAAAAGGGACAACATTAAAATATGGAACTTCTACAGAAGTATGAAAATAGGGGAAAAATACAGACTAAATTAGGGAAATTACAGAATTATGTAGTTACTGAAATGTGTTACTGCAAGTGGCAATTTTGCCATCTATGTATTAAAAACTAACAATACAAACACCCAACTGGATAAAAGTTGATAATTAAATTGATTTCAGCTACACATTTCAGTAACTACGTAATTCTGTAATTTCCATAATTTAGTCTGTATTTTTCCCCTGTTTTCATACTTCAGAAGTTTCATATTTTAATGTTACCCATCTTTTGTAATACTTTTTATGTATGCCTACTTTTGTTTTTTTAGCCCTTAGCATTGGATGAAACAAAAACATGAATTCCCTCAAAGGTGAGTGAAAAAATTTGCTTACTAAATGTCGATGCCTATTGATGATTTTTTAAATTAGTGTTGGGGTTAGAGTTAATCTACGGAAGTTGTATTGCAGTGACTTTTTTCTCAAATTACATGACAGCAGTGGGGGTATTTAAAACACAAGGGGATATACACTGAGCATTAAGTTTTTGTCAAGTCATGATTTAAAAACATTATAAAAATTGACCAATCACAAATGACTGGAAGTCACGCTTATAACATTACAGAAACTGACCAATTACAAACCACTAGTGGCAAAATAGCATCTGCCTTCATAACAACTTAAGTAAATTTCCAAATTTCTGTAATTTCCATACTTCTTTAGTTAGTAGTTATACCGTATTTCCATAATTCACTAGCATAATTCTTTTTAAAAATAGATTTCTGCATTTTCATGTCTTAAGAGGTATGCAATTTAGTAATTCACTATTTCAGTACAAATTTTTGCATAATGAATTTCCATATTTCTGTAAAGAATATTACTGATTTGTTTCATTGGACATTTTGAACAGCAAATTATTAGTGATAATTTCATTCACAGGCATTTTGTGCAGATAGCATTAACTTTAGGTAGTGGCTAGAGTGCCAGTGCCAGTACTTTAGTTTCAGACACTAAAATGCCAGTAAACTCCACTTCCTTTAAATAAGCACATCAGACAAAATTTCTGCATTGTAACTGTGATATCGTAGTTAGTGCCGTGAAGATGAAATAGCATGTTTAGGGGTTTAGTTTTTTAGTGGAGTTAAGATAGAATTGCTTGGAGGAAGCGTTGCAGCAATTTTTTGTATTAGGGTTAGGGTTAGGATTAGCATTAGGGTTAGGGTTTGAATTTGACTTTGAATTTGTACTACGTGTTTAATGCAACCCATCAGACTTGTTTACTGGCATCACATGTTATACGTAACCAATCAGATTGGTTTACTGGCATTTTGGTGTCTGAAACTAAAGTATCAGTGCTGGCACTGTAGCCATGCCTTAACTTTTAACTAATGCAAACCTAAATCTAATTCTAATTTTTACCAATTTTAACTCTAACCTTAATTTCAACTCAAAGATGCTGGCCCATTTTTCAAGGTGATAGTAGTATCCTACTCTACATTTGCTGTACAAAATAGGATCATAAAAATTTTAAAGGTTTGAGCAACCACAAGCAATCATTTCATTTGGAGTTTAAACTAGGAGGTCGAGTAATTTGCTTTTGATGACATTTTATCCTTGGAATCTATCTGGCCATTGAACGTTTGTGTGTCTTTAAGTAAACACATTTGCTCTAATGTGCAGAATGATGCTGTGGCATAGTGGATAGTGCTGCTGCTTTCCAATATGATAATTACAAATTCAAATCTTCACAGGCAGGGTACTTAGGCAGAGTCAGTGTACACTGCAGCGGTCTGGCATGAGAACTAAGAAATGTGCACTGGAGATATTTCTTTTTAACTCACTAGCTTAACACCTCATAAAAATTGACCAATCACAAATATTTAACAGAAAATATGTGATTATTTTCCTTTAGGAAAGTCAATCACACAGTCAGTAGCCCAAGAACTATAGGAGTTGGCTAATCTATAAACATCATAATCACTAGCTAAATCCACTAACTTATTCAATTTTAAGCATGGAGCAAGCAAATATGCTTAACATACAATAAATAGCATCAAATTTTTTGCTAAAACCACTTTTTTAAAGCCGAATTATACTGTCAATACATGGTACGTTATTTTATTTGACAGTATTTAATATTTGATCAAGAAAGATTTTACACAATTTAACTTTTCTAGCTCTCCCATGCTTCCAGGTTTCACTCTTGCACTTTCTATGTTTGTCTAACAACCAGTTTTGCGTTTACGTCTTTTGCTTGGCAATTAAATTATTTATTTAAACTCCAAGTTTTCTGCCTTGTAATTCTTCTGTGTTTACTGTATGGCAGTGGCTATTTTGCTGTCGACAGCAATTTACCCTCAGAGACTATTTTTTATGTGAGTTATTTGTGATTGGTCAATCTTAATGACATACTAAACATGTGACTTTTGGTCGTTTCTGATTGGTCAATTTTAAAAACCAATTAAAAAAATTTTGCACCCCCAGGTCTCTATCCCCCACCCTGTACACTCCCTTCCAGAGTACACTGCCCGATACATTTACATACCAGGCCTGCCCCTTCGGTGTACATTGCCTTTCTTTTAAGGCAGTGGCTATTTTGCCGTCGACGGCAATTTGCCCTTGGAATCTATTTTGCCATGATCATTCACGTGTGTTTATATAGCCAAATTTGCTATGATCGCACCAGTGACTCTGTGGTGTAGTGGATAGAGTACTGGTCTTGAGATACCAGGGTATCGGGTTCTCAGCTGGCCAGGGCTTTAAAAGAAAGGCAGTGTACACTGAAGGGGCAGGCCCGGTATGTAAATGTACGGGGCAGTGTACACTGCAAGGGAGTGTGCAGGGTGGGCTAGAGACCTGGGGGGTGCAAAATTTTTTTTTTGTTTTTAAAATTGACCAATCAGAGACGACCAAAAGTCACATGTTTAGTACGTCATTAAGATTGACCAATCACAAAAAACTCATGGCAAAATAGTCTCTGAGGGTAAATTGCCGTTGACGGCAAAATAGCCACTGCCTTCTTTTAATGCCCTGTCAGCTGAGATTCGAACCTGCAACCATGGTATCTCAAGACCAGCGCACTATCCACTACACCACAGTGTCACTGGTGTAATTGTAGCAAATATGGCTACATAAACACATGTGAATGCTTATGGCAAAATAGATTCCAAGGGCAAATTGCCGTTGACGGCAAAATAGCCACTGCCTTACTGTATTGCTTACCTTCAATCACGTTATGCAAGCATCACACAAAAAAAACGCACTAGTACTGGAACTACCTGTTCTAATCTGCTTTTCCCTATCTCTGCATATTTTCCCATCCTTGCAGATTGCATTACCTAGTCACATAACGAGAACTCTAAAAGTCACTGTCTTTTGAATTCTACCCCACAATTCCACTTTTATCCTAAGCTGACACTCGAGATTACATACGGGTAGTGGATAAAATGCCTCTTTATGCTCTTGTACTGTTGTAATCACACAGTTTTTGTTTTGAAATATCTTTGTCATTTTCTGTAAGAAATGAAAGAAATTTTGCAGAAGATCATACTATAATTTTTTTAAGTTTTAACAATTTTTCCTGATACAATTTTATCTTCTATAACAAGATCGAAACACATATTAAAGCTGTAAAGAATCAAGCCACGGCTCATTTCACTTTGGTTCCCTTACTATAAATTTGCACAGAAATCAATAGAGCAATATTCTGAAAACTGAAGTTAAGGGGGTTTGCATCTTTTGAACATAATCTAATATCGAAAGTAGGCTTAGAGAACCTTTTGCTTGTAAGCACCAGCAAATAGAAACTCTAACTGCATCCAAGTTCAGCTTTATAGTTTGTTGAAAAAAGATAAATAGTGTAGTAAAATATAAGATAGTTTCCTTGAAGGGCATTGTGCCAGTTTAAATCCAAATCGGTTAATCTTGGTAATGAGGCACGTTAGGAAAGTAGTAGCTAATTTTATGTAAAAAATAGAGAGGAAAAATAGGTTGATTAACAAATAGGTGGATAAAAAACAAAAGATCCATCACCAGGCTCGATACTCGAGAGTTATTTTAGGTGATAAAATTTTATTGTAAACCCGTCGTGAGCTGTTGATATCCTATGCAAGCTGAAACCCTTCCTTAGCACCAGCTGCCTGCCAAAACAGTACTTCGCTATTTTTCATTGTCTCATTGAAAACGGAATTCTGATATGGAGCACAACCAGGGTGTGGAAGCGGTTATTTCGTGAATCGCTTCCGCATCCACACCTATTGCTTCCGCTTCCGCTTTCACTAACAAAAAACGAGAAAACTATCGTATACAACTTTTCAAATTTTTGTTAGTCTGTAGCTTGCCTTTTCCTACACTTTATCATTTTGAAAAGACAAAAATCTATTCATATATTGTTCTTAGTTTACCTCAGTGTTTCTTAACCTTTTTGGCGTTCGTACCCCTTAAAATTTTGTGAAATGTTTTTGTACTCCTAGACCGATCGAACAAACACCTACAAAATTACCGGTAAATATACAATCTAACAATAAAACAAAACACAATTAGCATGTTACCAGTGTATATTTATTAACTATACTATTGCCCACAACAAAACCAATTCTGTCGGAACAAACAAGCAGCCATTTATTACATCACAGTAACTGTTTCTTATGACAAAAAATCATTCGGAAATGCAGATGTTAAAAAAGGCTTCGAAAAATGCTTTCTTATTTCAAATAACATTGAAAATAAATTTCAGCAAATAGTTTAAAATAACCATTATTCTGACGCTACATCTCGTACCCCCTGCTTTGGTGCTTTGTACCCCCAAGGAGTACAGGTACCCCCAGTAAAAAAACCCTGCTTTACCTACTTTGCTTAAGCTTATAGGAAGGTCGCACATTACCTCACACATTGCACGCCAAAAAAAGTGGCTGACCAAACACTGTGATTTATGCTGGAAAGGTATATGTCGAACACCAACTTTTGGGGTTATTTCAAAAACTAATGAGAAATTAATTGAAAATTGGAATGAATTATTGCTAGTTGGATCCTCGGAAACCAATAAATTTGATCAAAAGCACTTTGGTTGAGATTAGGTTTTTCTTAGGCTAGTCTAAACCAGGGATGTGGAAGCGGAAGCGGAAGCTGGAAGCGGAAGTAGGGGAAGCGGTCCTTTTTCTGTGGAAGCGAAAGCGGAAGCAGAAGCGCGAAAATTCTACCTCTTCCGCTTCCACATAGAAGGGAAGAATGGAGTAAGAAAAGAAATTGGTTCTGCTATCCGTCGGAGAAGAGCGAATAGGGGGGCATAAACATTAAGAAATGAGAGCAAGGAGAAGTCGTTTAGAGAGATGTTGACCCCCACATAATCAGAATAAGGGTCAAGCGAAGAAAAAGAGGAGGTAGAAAGCACAGAGAAGAATAAGACCTACCTGACAAAAATGATGACGCCGCCGCTAGCGTCTGTGACGTCAGTAGAAATAATACCAGATTGGGAGTCAGTGCCATTAGATCGCAGAGCAGAAATTCCAGAAATCCGGAAAGAGGAAGATGAGTTTGAGTTAGATTCCTGGATACAAATAAGGGAATGAAATAAAGTGTTGCAGTTCAGTGCTCCTGGCTAGGAGACCCCCAGGATTCCATTGAAGAACCCTGAAGGAGTTAAGGAAGGGAAGAGGAAGCAGGAGGTAAAGAGAAACAGCCAGCAGCCAGGAGCATAAGGCGGTGGTGAGGGTGCAGTGGGAGAATTTCAAAGTGGGTGGAAAAAGGATAGAGGTTTAAAGGCGAGGATGGGGTGCGAAGGCTGCATTAGCAGAAGGGGGCCAGATGGGCTAGATTGAGCAGCGGAGGTATACCAGCTGGAAGAGTCCGAGGAGGAAGTCACATGTGTAGTGATTTGGTACCCAAACACTACACGTTATACTAAATCCTTTAGGAGCGTCATGCTCCGCCTTCCACAATTTCACATGTGCATTGAGTTCAATTAGCTGTAAAGACAAGTATGATCTAAGCCTACAAACTGTAGCTAGATTGAGTGTTTTTCTTGCTAACTATTCTATTTGAATAAGGTTTTGTTGTAATTAATTAAGAATTGTGTAAATATATATAAATTGGCTTTTGATTTGTGCTTTTGCTGAGGAATTCCCACAAGTGGTGACCCCGACTAGCCTACAACATGCAATCTCCAATTTATGGTCTTCGCAATAGAACAGTGAATTCTAAGCTGCCATCAGTGAGAGACAACTTTCTTCAATCAAGCTCTTCATCACCTTGTCATCAAACATCTGTAGCCACTCCGACTACTTTTCAAAGACCTTCCACTACTGTTGCAGTAGGTACAAGTGTTTCCCATGTTTTTTATCATTCTCAACCATCCTTAAAATTTTCTACTGATGATGTTTCTCTATGGTTTACCCGATTTGAAGCAAAATATCACAACAGCAACCTAGATGACCAGCAATTATATTTTGAACTAATTAACTGCTTAAACGATTATCAACTGCAGAAAGTTTCTGCTTTATCTCGCCACCCTCCTTCTTACCAATCTTTAAAGTCAGCATTATTGCAAGCATTCGATTTATCTCCATTGCAAAGAATTCAAAATTTGCACTCTGCACCACAGTTGGGAGACAGAAAACCTTCAGAATTGCTTTCACACTTAAGGCTTTTGCTAAAGCAAGATGATCTTGTCAATGAAACTGCAAAAGCACTTTTGCTCCAAGCATTCATGGAACGCATGCCTTCCACTATTCGACAAATTTTATCTGCATTTGTGAGTGAATCCTTAGATGATATTGCCAGCAAAGCGGATGCTCTTGTTTTGAATGATCGACAATATTCAGCCTTACAACGACATAACGATTCTCCTGATACTCTTTTTCCAGTGGTCAGCAAATTGGCTGCTCAGGTTGAGAAACTGTCTCTGCAGGTAGAATCTTTAACACTAAAGCCTAATCACTACAAACCTGCTCCTTCTACATTTTTCTCTCCGTCTCCTAACCGTCATACCTTTCCTGATTATTCCCAATCCGCTAAACATCCTTCAACATCTTCAAAAACTTCTCGTAATTCTATTATCAATGGTAAATGCTTCTATCACACCTATTACCCTAATTCCCCACACTCTTGTGCTCCTGGTTGTAAGTATTTTTCTGGTTCTTTAAACTCGCAGCCCGGCACGTCAATGTGAATACTGTGCCTTCTTTTCACATAGGTACAGTGGACGTGTCGGTGACCAATTCACAATTTATTCGCCTGTATGACAGTCACAATGGCATTGATTTTATTATTGACACGGCAAGTCCAAAATCGATTGTTCCTATCCATATGTTTCCATCCCTTCAAAACAACAACATTTCGTGTGAACTCCTTTCAGCAGACGGCCATCCTTTACAGCAAGCAGGCAGTATTGATTTAACCTTACGTTTTGATGATTTTCCAAGTAAACAATTTGTGCATACATTCATTCTAGCTAACATTTACAACCCTATTCTTGGACTTGACTTTTTAAAGAAGTATCAAATTACTATAGATACTAATCTGTTGAAAGTGAGCATTGCTGATACTGTTTTAACTGAAAAGCATATACCTGACTTACAAGAGATTGATTATGACAGCCATTCACTTGATAATATTCTTGCTTTGTTTCCGGATCTAATTTATGGTGAAATACGTAGCAGTGTCAAAATACATCCATTTGAACATCAACTTGACGTATCTGGTTCGCCTATTGCATTTAGACCCAGGAGGCTCAATCCGGAAAAAACAAAAGAACTCAATTCGCAGATAGATGAACTGCTTCGACTAAATATTATCCGATCATCCACTAGCCCTTGGGCTAGTCCTGTACATCTTGTTAAAAAGAAAGATGACTCTTATAGATTAGTTATTGATTATCGGGCAATTAACCAAAAAACTGCAAAAATGAATTATCCATTGCCTCGTTTACAAGACTTTACTGCTTATGTAAATGGTTGCACTGTATTTTCGTGCCTTGATTTAAAATCAGCCTTTTGGCAGCTTGATGTCAGAGCTACTGACCGCAAATATACAGCCTTCTGTACGCACAGAGGTAATTTTGAATTCAACAAAATGCCTTTTGGCCTGACTTACGCTTCAAGCTCCTTTCAGCACTTTATTAACAATGTTTTAATAGGTACTGATAGCTATTGTTTTGCATTCGTAGATGACATTTTTATTTTTTCCAAAACTTTGAATGCACACAAACGTCATTTGCATGACATTGCTAACAGACTTAATGCTTATGGATTGACCCTGAATATTAAAAAGTGCATTTTAGGTGTAAATAAAATTGATGTACTTGGTTACAGACTTTCGGCTGATGGCATACTGCCCTTACCGGACAAAATCTCTGCTATCAAAAACTTTCCGCAACCTACTACTATCAAAGAACTCAGACGTTTTTTAGGGTTGATTGCTTATCAACGCAGATTTATTAAAAATGCAGCATTTATTTTGGATCCACTAAACTTCTTTTTAAAGGGTCGTGTAAAAAATAATGATCGGCTCCAATGGACTGACAAGGCGAATGAAGCCTTTATTGCAATCAAACGTAAACTTGTTGATATAACATATCTGGCTCACCCCAAAGAGGGTGCAGTATTGCAACTTAAATGTGATGCGAGTAATGTTTCACTTGGTGCTTGTTTGGAGCAGGTTTATGATAAGAAAACTGAAGTCCTGGGATATTTTTCCAGAAGTCTGCAAGATGCTCAACGAAGATATTCTACCTATGATCTCGAACTGCTTAGTGTCTATAACAGCGTCAAATATTTTGAGCATATGTTATTAGACAAACATTTTATTATTTTCACAGATAATAAAAGCTTGGTAAACAGCTTTTGCAAACCATCTGAAAACCACACTCCGCGTCAAGTGCGGCAACTTAGCTATTTGTCTCAATTTGATTGTGAAATTCGACACTTGCCAGGCCATCTCAATGTTGTAGCCGATTGCTTATCACGAGTTATTATTCAAAATCTTTTTTGGGCAGAGAAACCTCCCTTTGCGCTTGAAGAACTTGTCAAAGCACAGCAGCGGTATCAAGTTCACCAAGATATTCCTTCAAATTCAAATATTCAACTGAAATATCTTTCTCTTCCCAATTCAAACAAAACAATATTGATTGATTGTAGCACAGGAACAAATAGACCGCTTGTTCCTCCATCCCTGCAATCACGGTTAATCAAACATTATCATAACATGGCCCATGTTGGCATAAGAGCTACGCGTCGGCTTATTCAAAGTCGCTATGTTTTTCCGTCTATGAAAAAGAAAATTCGTGATTATGTAAAAACTTGTATCGGATGCCAACGGTCAAAAGTAACTCGCCATATTGTTTCTCCTTTAACACCGATTCCTGTGCCTAATGAACGTTTCCACACCATACATGTGGATATATGTGGACCTTTCCCTCCTTCACAAACTTATACCCATTTGCTTGTATGTGTTGATCGTTTTAGTCGTTGGGTAGAAGCATACCCTATGCCTGACCAAACTACTAATTCTGTTATCTGTGCATTCAATAAGCATCTTCAAACCTTCGGTGCATGCTCAGTAATTCACACTGACTCTGGTTGTCAATTTACGTCTGCTATGTTTCGTGATTATTGTCAGTTTATAGGCGCTAACCATCGCATTAGCAGTGTTCGTTACCCGCAGTCTAATGGCCTAGCTGAACGTATGATTCGCAGTATTAAAACTGCTCTTACTGCTAAACTAGATAAAAATCATTGGACATACCATCTCCCATTTATTATCCTTTCCTTAAATTCCATGTATAAAGAAGATTTGAAATGTTGCAGTGCTGAACTGGTGTATGGGCAAAGCTTGCGTTTACCAGGCGATTTATGCGTCGACATAACACCTTCAGAACATGTTTTTCGTGATGACATGGTTGCAAAAATGCGACAGTTTGCACGTGAATGCCGAACTTCTGAAACCAGAGTTGCTCAAAACCCTGAAGTTCATTTGCCACGTTCACTTCAAACTTGCACACATGTTTTCATTAAAAATGATCCCATCAAGTCTAATCTCACACCAACTTATGATGGCCCCTTTGAAGTACGCTCGAGAACTGATAAAACTTTTTCTGTTATTCGCCGAGATAAACTTCAATCAGTTTCTATTAATAATGTTAAGCCGGCTTGTATTTTATCTCCGCTACCTGATTGTGTCAATCCGAATGAAAGTGACCTTAGCGTGAACCTGCGGCAAAATCGCCGATTTAATCTCAGACCGACATGTCATCGCCCTTCGCGATGTAATGATTGAATGCCTTGCAATCATTACTTTTCACAGTAGCCTATACAGTTCTTCTGTATAATGTGTGTGTGCTTATTGCAAAGCGAGTCGCAAGTCAGTGTTTGTTTCTCCAACTGCTTACGCGCTTTTCTTTTTCTTTTGGTGGGGGGTAATCTGTAGTGATTTGGTACCCAAACACTACACGTTATACTAAATCCTTTAGGAGCGTCATGCTCCGCCTTCCACAATTTCACATGTGCATTGAGTTCAATTAGCTGTAAAGACAAGTATGATCTAAGCCTACAAACTGTAGCTAGATTGAGTGTTTTTCTTGCTAACTATTCTATTTGAATAAGGTTTTGTTGTAATTAATTAAGAATTGTGTAAATATATATAAATTGGCTTTTGATTTGTGCTTTTGCTGAGGAATTCCCACACATGTGGGATCTCCAAAAGAAGCAGGAACGCAGCAGGGAGAGCAGCTCCAGGAGTAAGAGCTGCCAAGAGTTCTGACTCTAGAAAAGGAGAATAGTGAACACTTTAAATGAACCCAATTAGAGCACGTGCAGCATTGAACTGACCTACCCCGCCAAGTCACAATTCCAGTGCACACTGAACAGGGAAAGACGGGACAAAAGTTAGGATGAACGTTGCCGCTCATCAGGACAAGGAGAAGAATGAAAAGACGGGCAGGAGAAAGGCAGGAGAAGACAGGCTGATTTTAAAGAGGTTGCGTGCTACTCTTCTGCGCTCATTCAGGGGACTGCACAGCAAAAAAATACTTTGTGTGAGGGGAGTGCCTGGGGTAACTGGGACCCTAGGGAAGGCCAACAGCCATTTTAACCCAACCCAAACGGGGTTGGGGATCGCATCATCATGTTAAGGCGGCTACTGATTGGTGCAGTTCAATTTTGCTCGCTTTACATGCATATGCTATATAAACTGGGACCCAATGGCGTAGTGGTTAGAGCGTCCGCTTCGCAGTCGGTAGACTTGGGGTTCATTCTCCTTGTCGAGTCATACCAAAAGACTATAAAAAATGGTATCTATAGTTTCCCTGCTTAGCGCTCGGCATTTACGGGAGGTTGTGGAGAACAAGCCGGCAAGTTCGCTTGTTGTGTTCTTGGGCAAGGCACTTAACGGGACGCCCCACCTTTATGGGGAAGACAGGTGGCCCATAAATCTTGAAAAAGGCAACTCCTAAGCGAGTGCAGACTTCCCGTCCAAAGTATAGCCATACAATTCGCTTTCTCGTGAATGGAGGATAAATATGGCAAATAAAAAAATAAATAAATAAAACAAAAACGACAGAAATTTTGCAATTCACTATCCAAAAAGATCGGAATCAATACGTGTTTTGGGGACGGACAGAAAGTCTGTAATGATGATTAGAGTTAAAGTTAACTCGAAGTCAGAGTTAGTTGAGAATAGAGAGGGGAAATCAGCGCTATACGGTGTAATTTGTTGTTGCGACGACAGGTTATTGTCGAGAGTTGTAATATGTGGTCATACGATTTAGATCTGAGAAGCATTAGATTAATTGTTATAAAAGTGGTTGTAAGTAGTGAAGGAACTTATAATAACTGATTATTTGTTGAAGTGTTTAATTGGTTTTTGGATTTTAGTGACGAAATATTTGATTTTCATTCAAACAATTTGTGATTTCTAAATTTTTGTTAGTGGGGATTTCGTGAGAAACGCGAAAGTATATCAAGGGTTTCGCGATGACAACAAGATTGAAAAGCACTGTTCTACATTCAACACGAGTTCTAACATCTACGAAAAAAAAACGCAGAGTAGTTCAGAACAATAAGCTAAAGCGAAGTAGGTAAAGTAATAGCAATAAATGAAGGTTTTTGTTTTCTCAAAATGATGAAGTGTAGGAGAAGGCAGGCTACAGACCCACAAAAGTTAAAAAAATTGTCAACGGTCGTTTTCTCGTTTTTTGTTAGTGGAAGCGGAAGCGTTAGGTGTGGAAGCGGAAGCGGAAGCAGAAGCTGTTGAAAAATAACCGCTTCCACATCCTTGGTCTAAACTTAGTACTGTGTGCCAATTTTTAAAAAATTGCCCCTAAGAAAAGTGCCATCTAAATACCATTTGCTCCTCCGTTAAAAATAAACTCTATACCAATTAGTTACTAGTCGGTACATTAGCAAAAAATAACCATTATCTGATCATTACTACCGGTATTGCAAGCTTGCTTGTTGTGTCCTTGGGCAAGACAATTGACAGCATTCCTCCATCTTTATGTGACAAACAGGCGGTGGGGCCAAGCAGTCTATCCGTCGTAGTGGCTCAGCGTGACGAAAGACATGCTAACAGAGCATGAGCTCATACGCATGAATAAATAAATCGGTGCGGTAAGTTTTTTAATTACCCTTGGTCCAGCAGCCTAGGTAATAGCCCAAAAAATAGTTTAAGGAGTGACTAAGGTCACAAAACTACATCTGATATATCAATATGACTGATCTGCAATCACTATTGACAAAAAATTTCAAAAACTTACTGATTTTATTCGACAAGAACCAATCCAGCATATAACAAACGGTACAGAAGTCTGACCTGTCATTTAGGCTATAGTATATGGCGAACTTGCGAGATACTGACTTTGGATCATTGATGTTTTGCTGAAATCATGTGGGTGACTCATAAACATTCTCGTTCACTTGATACGCTCGTTGTTTTTTTTATTTGCCATATTTATCTTTCATTCACGAGAAAGCGATGTATCGCTATGTTTTGGACGGGATGTCCGCACTCGCTTAGGAGTTGCCATTTCTGGGTCACCTGTTTTCCACATAAAGGTGGGGCGTCCCGTTAAGTGCCTTGCCCAAGGACACAACAAGCGAACTTGCCGGTTTGTTCTCCACAACCTCCCATAAATGCCGAGCGCCAAGCAGGGAAGCTATGGATACCATTTTTTATAGTCTTTTGGTATGACTCGACAAGGAGAATGAACCCCAAGTCTACCGACTGCGAAGCGGACGCTCTAACCACTACGCCATCGCGTCGGTCAATGTTAAAATTTTTGTACGATGTATCGGTGTTATAAATCATTCGTGGCCTCAATGTTAAAATCATCCTTTGGCCTAAAAACTGGTCATAAAAGAATAAACATAGCTACATGTCATACTGTAAAATACTGGGTGACTAAGCCGTATGGCTAGGGTGGTTCCGTTTGACGTGCGGCGAAGTGACCTAGCATATAAAAAGAGGCATTGTTATTTCGATTGAGGCATTCGATCAAAAGTAAAATTCAAATTCATTTGATTCAACTCAAAAATAAATTTATTTAATTCGATTTGCTTCCAGTCGATTAAAATCAAAATTTGTGCTTTCAAAGTTGTGTTTGTGATTGAAATACATTTGTTTTGTGGAGTCAGATGTGCTTTGGGAACTCTACAACAATACAGAAACTCGATCCCCACAATTATAATTTAGGTGTTCAACTTTTCAGTTTGCTTATGCAACTAAATATACTGTATAAGTTACACATCACAATTAACTTAAGCTCAACCTTCCCTAACACGCTGGTTAATGGAATATGAAACCCTCACAGAAGCTGGCTATAAATACGACTGCATGGTTAGCCCATAAAATTAGCCCAACTATTAGCAATAACAAGCAAACCTTAGCACCTCTTACGTTACTTAGACCTTAGACTCATTCCTTAACATCAGTAAAGCAACATATTTACCGTTCATTTAACAACTGTCACGTTTCTTCCTTTGATTTGCAAAAGACTATATCACCCCTATTCAATTCAACGCAAAATCATTGAAACTGGTCAGCCACTTTTTTCGAAAGCGCATTTTGATGACGTTTAACTCTTTTCCTCCCGCGTGAAAAGCGAAAAAAAATGTCCGTAAGGTGGCAGCGCGAAAAACTGTCATAATCAATCATAATTAATCATAATTATGTACCTCAAGTTTGTTTGTAAATCATTACTCAGCTGTTTACTTCTACATTAAGTGTGATATATCGTTGAAATCTACATTTCTTGAGGATTTCAAATAGAAAAAAAACACTGGCCTAAACCATGTAACATTATGTATTTTTGAACTGGGAATTTCTTCAAGATTCAGAAAATATCAAGTTTAAATAGAATATGCTGTCACTGATAATGAAACAGCAGCTTGTTTACACCCTTCCCATGTGTTGAGAAACAAGGGGGATACAGCAAACTTTGATTTACAAAAGCCAAACTTCTGCTAGCTTTTAAACTTGTATTTCGCTTCTTGTCTCCTTGGAAACTTGATACAACATGACGACTTTAGTAGTGAAATATTTACAATTTATTTTATCTTTTTATAGGGTTTAGTTTTACTAAAAATGATAATTTAGTGAAGTCAAGTCAAAAAATTTTGGGGGGTTTTGAACTGACATGATGTACAGTACTCATTTTTGATCAGTGAATATCATATACCACTTAGTCTAAACTATTTAAAGCTATATATTGCTGGAAAGCAAATTTCCTAAGCTTTCAAATGTAACCAATATTTAGCAAGATATCATATTTTTTACACACTAAATTTACTTTTATCTACTTACCGTTCAAATTTGCTTGGGGGGGGTTTGAGACCCCTAAAAAATTTGGAAATTTAAAAACGTAAAATTTATTATTATCGCTTGAAATTTTGTCAAATAATGCCCCGAAAGAGTAGTTTTCAGACTGTGTCAATGATAAAGGGTTTGGTTATGTGGTAAAGATGTAATATCAATTTGATTTTAGTGTAGTTGGCACGTGCTGAGAATTTGGCCGATTTTGTCGTCTGAAACTAGGTTGTTGGTCTTTTTAACCGTTTTTGGGTATAAAAATCCAAGAATTAGCGCACAAATTATACACGTTCCAATGCGTGAGAAAATAAGCATGATCTTTTGAAAATTTTATGAAAATCGGATAAAAAATAAAGTCACAAATCGATTTTTTAGTAAACTAATTTTGTAACTCAATTTAAAAAAATTTGAGGTAAACACTGAAAACACGAGATCATCAATCGATGATCGCGGGAGCGAAAGAGTTAATCACGTTTAATCTGTGTTTGTTTTTTCTTAGATATTAGAACTTGTGTTGAATGTAGAACAGCACTGTTTTACCTATTTGTCATTGCAAAACCCCTGATGTACTTTCGCGTTTGTCATGGAACCCCCAACCAGCAAAACTTCAGAAATCACGAGTTGCGAGTAGGAAAATCAAATATTTCGTTACTACACTTCAAAAAATAATTAAATATCTTAACAAATAAATAGTTATTACAAGTTTCTTCACTACTTACTACCACTTTTACAACAATTAACCAATTGCTTCTCAGATTCAAACCGTATGACCACATATTACAACTCTCGACAATAACCTGTCATCACAACAACAAATTACAACGATACAGCGCAAATTTTCCCTCTCTATTCTCAACTACCTCCAGGGGCGGCTCGTGCATGGTACTGTCGAACTGCAGCACTTCCAGTCCCCCACTCCATCTTATCGATGACATTCGACATAAATAATTAATCTTTTTTTTCTTTATTTTTCCTTTACTTGTAGTTACATTATACAATACATAAGGTTAATCTCAACAACTATCCTAAGTTTATGATAAAAATATAAAAATCTTTTTGCTTCAAAGCTCCTGTAATATGGTGTTTGAAATTAGCAGGAGATTGCAATGCATCTATAGAAAGAGAATTGTCGCTCAGGCTGTACCGACCCTTGTGTGCTAGTCTAATAAGGGCTTTTTTTTAACAGACAACTGGCGGGCTGTGTGTGTGTGTGTGTGTGTGTGTGTAAAGCTGATAAATAGTTTTGCTTAGAGTTTTTCAAGTTTATGCCTAACTTTCCTTTTTTATTGTTTGTTTATTAAAACAATGGCTAAAATTTTCTGAAGCAGCCCCCCCCCCCATTAATTTTAGCCACGAGCCGCCCCTGACTACCTCTGACTTTGAGTTAACTTTAACTCTAATCATCAAAACGGACCTTCTGTGCGTCCCCACAACACGTGTTGACTCTAATCCTTTGGAAGTGCGAAATTTCGGTCGGAAATATCTATATAGAGCGAGCAAAACTGAAATTACAGACGCACTATTACTTAACAAAAGGCGTTAGCAAATTCAAACATTATAAAAGTTGTAAACAGGATCACGTCAAAATTTGCAACTTGCTATCAAAAAATTCCATTACCAACTATTTATATACACGGAACACCACTACATATAAAAAATCAATGTACTGAAATAAGAAATAAGTACGAGTAATAAACGATGAACCTTCATGGTCCCCTCACGAAACCCTTAAAACTCACAGAACCCAACTTCATGTTTTGCGGAACCCTTGTTGAAGAGCACTGATGTAGAATGATCAAGTTGTTTCCGTCGTGAATAATTCCTTTTTCAACGTTTTCAACCCCCTAACCAAGGTCAGTTAAGTTCAATCAAATCATCATTTTATGGGCAACGTTTCATTGTCCAAACTACCTTTTTCTTGCCTGTAATCAATATAAAATGTGAAGCTAGTTATAATTTTTCTCGTTCTCCCGCGCTACTGAGTCACATGTTCATTCAGACTTATAGCACTACTTCACCTTTTGTGTGAGGGGAGTGTCCGGGGAAATTGGCACCCTCGGAAAGGCCAACAGCCATTTCGACCCAACCAAAACGGGGTCGGGGACCACACCCCCACGTTAAGGCGGATGTTGATTAGTGCAGCTTTTTTGTTTCTTCGGTCTTTCTCACTTATGTCTAACTCGGATGGTTTCCTTTTCTAAGCGTTATCAATATTACCAAATCAGAACGCCTTCACTGAGCGGCTGGTAGCGCCATCTCCGGTTGCCTCTTGTTCTCCCCTATCCCACTTCTCCTCTCTGAGGTGTTTCTACCTCCCCTACGAGTCACCCTGACTCATTTCGCTATGCCATTTCATGAGCGGTCATTTTGTCTCCCAACCTTCTTTCCCATTTCAAATTTGGCCAGACTTCGAGTGAAACCAAGACTCGGCAGATCTTCTTAAAGAGTTTTTGCTTTCACTCACCAGCTCGTGCTTCCTCCTTCTTCTCCTAGGCAGGCTCTTCTTGCTTGCCCTCACTCACCTTCTTGGAACCTGCCTTCCTTCACTGTGGAGTCCACTCTTTCCTCCCCATCCTCCTGCTCTGATTCCCCCTCCATCCACCAAGGTACAGCTCTCGCTCACCTTGACTCCTCCCACTTCATGATCTGGTGATCTGGTGAGACGGCTGTGTTCCTTTTCCTTTTCGCAAAGGCAAATTGGCGTACTTGCCAACTGCTCTCTTTGTTGCCCTAAGACCACTCCTTTCTTTTCAGCAGGCCCAGTATCCTCAAGTTTTTCCGCTACAGCCTGCGCCATTTTGCAAGCTCTCTCCTGGTCTCGGCAGCACCAACAAGCTTGCCACTTCTCTTCTCCTCCTCTCTGACTCTCACCCCGTCCTCCTTTCCGTTTTTCTTTTTTCCTCAATCTCTCTGGCAGATATTGTCTTCTCTCTCCTCCTGTTCTATCAGGCTACAGTGGGTCCCCAGACATTTAGTCCTAACGGGAAACGACGCGGCTGATGAGCTAGCCAGGCGGGGAGTGCTACTTGCGCCCTCTGCAATCGCCTGTAGTCTCCTGTCCTCATCTCTTGTATCCACTTTTCTTTTTCGAACTGGAGGCGTACTGTCTCATCTAAATTCTTCGACACACAGGTTCCCTCGATTTCCACTGAGGATCTTGTGCTCCCTCGTCACCCTCACTGTGTTCTCTCTCTTCTTCGCTACAACGGACTTAGGTTACTGTTCAGCTCTTATCTCTCTAAAATTGGCAGAATCGAGAATCCTTTTTGCAGCGCCTGCAAATACCCGTCCCAGGAGATCTCTCATCTCATTTTGCACTGTCCAGGTACGGACTCTTTGCGCTGCTCGCTCTTTGGCGATTCTCTGTCTCTCTACGACCTCTGGTCCAGGCCTTTGGAAGTTGCCCGGCTTCTGGGGCTCCATGGTCTTCCGCCATGCCCCATCCCTCGGATGGCAACAACAACAGGGTCAGGTTGCGACAACAGCACTTCACCCACATCGGGAAATGGACAAAACGTTTTCGCCAAGTTACTCTTCAAGTCAAACAACCTATGTGGAAGCGTAAGCGGTAGAATTTTTGCACTTACGCTTCCATCAAAAAAGCACCGCTTCCGCTTCCACATCCCTGGGCACAACTTTTAGATATTTAAAACAAATTGGAACTTTTCCGAAATAGAGCTATCAAAATTGTAGCTGGGGTTAAGTGGCGTGATTCTGCTCCACCTTTATATCACAATTTTAACATTCACTTGAAGACATTTATCAACTGCAAATTGCTATATTAATATACGAATACAACAACAAGTTAACCGTTAGTTCACTTCCAGAATATTTTTCTTTAACTTCCAGCTTATACTCTAAAAATATAAGGTTATCTTTAAATTATTTTCTTTTTACAGTTCAATGAAGTAGAAAAGTGAGTTATATTTTATTTTCCAGTCAAGGAAACACCCGCTTCGAAAAACGACAACATAAATTAATCAATACACATAATGTTGCAATAAAATCGTCCAGAAAAAAAACAATTCATGGGTGGTACAAAACTTCGGTAACGCTTTTATTAACGACCATTTCATCATACTCTTCGTCTTGCTCTCTTCAAGAGTTTTCGCTAAAATGGCAGCTTAACAATGCGGCTAAGAATTTAATTCTTCGAACTTAATACTTTTAGTTCGCTTAATTAATGCTTCGCCGCATTGTTAGGCTGCCATTCTAGCGAAAACTCTTGAAGAGAGCAAGACGAAGAGTATGATAAAATGGTCGTTAATGAAAAAAAACAGTTCTACATGCACCCCGCAAAACAAAAACAAACGGACTTACATTACCAAAAGCAAAACAACTTAAAATACCTTACTTTTCAATCATCATTGATGCGTCACAGCGACGGGCATAGTTATTCACACACGCTTAATGACCCGCGCTCACACGCATATATAGCCCAAGCAATATTTTAATTCATAATTACACTCTCCCGTGATGTCCAAAGCATAGTTCACGAAAAAAGTCTATATAACCGACCAGCGATTCTCTTTCTCGACATGCGCCGAACACACAAGGTCGAACCGTTGTTGTCCGTGCAGCAGCACCATCAGAAAGCTCAGAACTCTCCATCCCAAAATCAGAATCGTTTGATGGTAGAGGTGCTGACACAACGACCTCTTCTTCTCTTTCATACAATTGTTTAATCCATCTTCTACTGATATCGCGTTCGTGTTTGGCCATCCCGACGATTTGCTTACAATAGACTTCTGTAACATCATCTGGTTTCCAGGGGGTAGTACAGCGGGCTCCAGGTGGTTTAACCCACACTTCATCGCCAACAGCAAATTCACAACTTGTGATCTCATAACCATCAATAGTTCACATTTCAGTGTTTCTTTCCAAAAGCGGATTGCCCCATTTGTAGAAAATAAGTTTACGTGAAGGAATTATCCTATAATCACAATGTGGAGTAACATTGTACCAAATAACAAAATACTTTATGCTGTATCCGCATCTTGCAGGCATTCTTTCGATGGTCTTTGATCGTTCCACGATCTATAATCTCAAGAATTGTACGCCCATGTGAATGTTAATCTTATGGCCCAAAACTCACAAAAGCCATTAGTCAATTTAAAAATGGACAATCTGCCATTGTCACACGAAATCCCAGCAGTTGGGCCAAACTGAGAAATCACTTGTCTCAGGACAGATACAACCTCAGTCTCCGATTCATTTCTAATTATTCTCCAAACTGCACGTCGACTAAAGCCACAATCCCCTATTGCCAGGTTTTTCTGCTAACTATGATGCATTACATTTACCGCTACACGCTGCCAATCGTCAGGTACGCTCAATCCTTGACCATTTAATTCTTGTCGTGCTCGAATCAAACGATTGGCACTCGCGGAAGTTCTTCACAACACAATCCACTTCACCCCACTAATGTTTGGGTCAAGCTGTCTAGCGAAATACAGTGTTGTGTCACAGAGCTGTAGTGTTTCGATAGACTATTTTTCAAACCCTCAGTCTGGAAGGTCTGAAGTCTTAGTCTCGTCTCATCTCGGCATCTTGAAGTCTCGGAAAAGGGGCATGTGTCAGTCATACTTGAGGTTCGTTTCAAAATTGAATAAAGTAAGCCAAATTTTCGATAGTTTTGCTTAATCTTAATTTATACTAAAAAAAACAACTTTACCCACAGAAGCGTTATGGTGAATACGTGTGTCACGATATATAATTATTTTCACGCATTCCTTATTAAATAGCTTGTTCCTTATTAAATAGCTCATAGCCCGTTACATTGCAACGTGTTCGGAAATTCATCAAAATGTCCAAAATTTAGTGTTAAAAATATTCGCGACATTTTGTAAACATTTAGTTCCAAAAGTCTCGTGTCTCATCTCGGTTTCGTCTCGACTTTTTTCTATAAGTCTCGGTTTCCTAACGTCAATGTCTTGTCTCGGTCTCAATTTCAAAGATTTTGGCCAAGACTCCAGCTCTGTTGTGTCAACAACGCAATGCTGCAATCCGTTGGACTGTTCAACAAGATTATGGTTCTCCAAACAGCTTTGGATGACGGCAGCAGTGACACCAGCGTCTGAAGGGCACTTCCTCAACCATTGCCTTCGCACTCACGAGAGTGCATTGCCTTGTTCTTGGTTGTGGGCTCAAGAAAGACATCCCAACATATATCATATGCTTTTATCCTTTTCAAAAGTATTGAGAGCCTTCTTTTTACTAACATTACGGAAAGACCCGACACTTTACACGTTTGTTTCATTTCAACGTTGATGACATCCACGAATGAACTGCAATGGAATCTGTCATTATTCAACATTCTTGCCATTTAATTACGCAATTCAACCCTACCAGATTTATATGGGTTCCATCATCGATCTTTTGCAATGAGAGTCCGTCTTCAATAATCTCGTTATCCCTTTCCGAGGTAAATCCGTAAGCAATCTTACGAGCATCACACCATATGTTTATAAGCGCAGAGGGAGAAACTGACCACACTTCTTTAATTGGGTCATTAGACTTCAACAGAGTTAAAAATTCTTTACACAAAGAACAAGTAATAGACAATAACTTACTATATCACACTACAGGACTAAAAATTACTGACGGTCAATACCATAAAGTTAAAGGTCCGAAAGCTAAAGAATTTTGCAATAACACACCGGCATATATCTATCCTTTGTTTAAAACGCACAAGCTTAAACCAGAACTTTTGGAATCCACGAGCCCAGAATTGATTCCCATTAGATTATTACAATCGGCAGGAAAAATTTTTATTTCGAGATTTACTGCAATTTTAGAGTATATTCTACAACCCATTAGTGTCAAATTTTGTCAAACTCAAATTGATGAATATTGCCAAGATAGCAAAAACTATTTGAAAGTATTAACAAAATGGAAAACGAATCAAATGAAAAAGCCAAAACAAACAGAATCATTGCATTTAGTCGCAGCAGATGTAACTGCATTGTATCCTACTATATCAAGAAACCTTGTTGGACAAGCTCTGAAAAAAGCATTGCAAGTGGTCAGTCCTTATAGTCAAAAAGCTATAATAAGTATAGTTGAAATGGTGATGTTTTGTTTGGAAAATGTTATTACTCAATTTGGAAAAAAATTCTATAAACAAAAAATTGGCATAGTTACAGGAGACAATCACTCCGTTTCCTTGGCTAATATTGTAATGCATTTTATAATTGAACAAATTAGTGGTAATTTAAAACGGACAGAATTATTTAGACGATACATTGATGATATTTTCTTTATTTCATTCGGATTTAATAACACTAAATCTATACAAACAGCTTTAACCAATATTTTTCAAAATAATGGCTTGACCCTAACGTTTCGCGAGGTGAACAACAGGCAAACTGGACAAGGTGTAGAATTTTTAGATGTATTTCACCAAATTGAAGAAGATTACCCAATTGGTTTCGTAACAAAAAATTTTACAAAACCAACAGCAGCAGGACGTACGTTTTTACACGGAAACTCATACCATCCACTTCACATCTTTAAAGGTATCATTTTTAGTGAAGCAGTGAGATTACGCAGATCAAACGAAAGACAAGAAGACTACCTAAATAGCATAAACGAATTAAAAGATAAGTGCTTAAGCTCCGGGTTTAATAAAAAAGTGACCCAGAACATGATTCAAAAAGTAAGCACTTGGACAGAAAGATTTGGACCTAACAATCAGAAAAAACAAACAGAAAAGAATCCGGTTCCATGGGCAACAGGCTTTCCACAATTTCTACAACTTACCGATAAAGAACGCTCCATAAAACCAGAAGCCAATGTTATATACAAAAGACCAGCATGTCTGGCAAATACATTAACGAAATACAAAACTTTAGCCCACAAACAACAAAAGATTTTAAAACTTGGTTCATCAAGCCCGTGTGGCAATTGCGCCCTTTGTGGAAAATTTAGCAAATATAAATGCATGGTAAAGAGTGTAAATTATATTAAATGCGAAAAAAACAACAGACAAGTTAAACTTAACCAATCGTTAAATTGTAGAAATTATGGTATTTATGTTGCTAATTGTGTAAATTGTAATGCTCAATACGTTGGACAGACAAAAAATAAATTTTCGGTTAGATGGAATAACCATAGACACACTTGGAAAAAATTTGATATTTCAACCCAAAACGATAGTACCGCTCTCCTGCAACATTATAAATCTAATCACAATCTTTTGTTAGCACGCCGTCCTAATTTGTCACAGTGTTTTTCTGTTATATTTGTTGAAGAACCACCATTTGATGTGTTAGATATATGTGAAGATAAATGGTTTCATAAACTTGGAGCGTCTATAAACCTACAAACTATGATTTTGCCAGCTATTAAATGATTTATGTCGTATGTCTCTTATCATTTTTTCTTGTTTATGACTTGTTACTCGCTCATGGCTAGTTGCTGAGTAATAAGTTAAAAGGCATTTTTGAGCCTTTTATCTTATTGCGTAGTAACTGGCTATAAGCGAATAACAAGTTTTAGTTTTTTCTCTTTTATGCCTTTGGTTTGGTACTATATCGTCTGTTTAGTTTTAGTCGAGGAATAGCATTATGCAGTGTTTTGTTCAAGTGAGTAGTTAGTCCACCCCCTTAGTTTAGTTTATTTCCCGTTCATATAAATAAGTTCACGAAATATTATTAGCTTTGTATTTTAATTTCCAACCAGTGTAAGATAGTCAGTTCTGTTTTCTTATTTTATAATTACGGTAAGTTGGTTTATGCATTTTGTATTTTCGTTTTACATAGAAATTGAAAATGCCTGTATAAGGCGAAATCGATATTTCTTATAATAAAGTAGCTCAGCTGATCTAGTGTACCTTGATTTTATCTAGTATAGATCCCGCAAGTGTGGCGGTCTAAGCTATGCTTTATTAAAAGCCTCTAGCTTCTTGTCGGTCACCAACTGCACTGAAGAGACCTGATAGGTCGAAACAGTGTCACTGTCTGCAGTTTTGCTATGTGCATCGCCAGCCTCTTGCATTACTATACATGTAAGACCTTGTGACCACTAGGCTGTGACAGCACTATTGTTCTAGCAGTTGCTAGACTTAGTGCACCTGCGACAACCGCCACTCATTCACGAGTGATACGGCTTCGCAGAGTACTGACAGACCATCCACCAAGTGGATCTAGTATAGATCCCGCAAGTGTGGCGGTCTAAGCTATGCTTTATTAAAAGCCTCTAGCTTCTTGTCGGTCACCAACTGCACTGAAGAGACCTGATAGGTCGAAACAGTGTCACTGTCTAAAGTTGTTCCAATCCTTTTCCTGGCAGCCTTTTTTCAAAAAAGTTGACGCAACTTGCAGCCATCCAGCAATTAGGTAGTGCGAGCCAACTTCTTGCAGAAAGTAAATATGTGGCGTTTTGTCATTTAGTTCAAATTTAGTGGCTCTATATTTTCTTTCAACTCAGTTCGCTTCCAGCGCAGAGCTCCTTTCTTTTCATGCATTTGCAAACCAAGCACTTTTGCGGAGCACCGATTCTCAGCTTGCTTGCTTACGAGTCCAGACCTCAACAAACGCTCTTCACTGTCTCGGCGTAAACAATTTTGAGTTCGATGATGATTTATTATATTAGAGATCGGTTGCTTTGAAAACATCTTCATTCAACCACACATCTTTGGACACAACTGCTTTCATGATTTCGGGAGCGCATTTTAGACCGAATCCAAGCCCATGCAGCATGTAATGATATCCATCAAACTTAACAATCTGATACTTGCTGCATTCATCGACCACACCTATTAGTGTGTAGGCATCGCGTAAGTCCAAAAAAGCGCGATTCAACTATTTTTGTCTCCACGACCTCGATATTTTTTCGCAAGCGTCGGCATCTATCTCACTGCATTACAGAAACTCGTTGAGTTCTCGGAAGTCAAGTTTTGGGTAAACTTCACCTCTCTATTCCTGCACCATCGCCACTAACACTATCACACTCGTCACTGGGACAACTGTTCTTTACTAATGACTCGTTCTTGATCCAGGGCGGGGCGATGTGTCCCTGTCAGGGCACACCGTCAACATGTTCGAAAGGCCCGCAGTCTTCAGCTAAACATCGAAGGCCTCACTGCAAACAAAATGAATGTACTTCATCATCTCGCCCTGCAGTATGAGGCACTCGTCATTCTTCTTCAGTAGACCCACTGCACTTGCACAGATAAGCGAACAATGCCAAGCTTTGCACTAGCAGGGTCTTCTTTAATCAGAATGCATGGCCTCGCCTCGTTTGTCCATGACCGGCTAAAATGGACCTTTGTTGATCAGTCTCCAGCTACATCGGAGACTGAATGGTTGTGCATGGACGTTGATGAGTGTAGAATCGTTAATGTCTACAAACCTCCACCTACGCGACTGCAAGCATCTGATCTCCCAATGTTCCCTCACTCCGTTCTCTATGCTGGCGATTTTAATTGTCCACATGTCAACTGGGATTATAGAACCAGCAGCGCCGATGGGGAGTGCCTTATTGCTTGGGCAAGCCTTAACGGCCTTGTTCCCCTCCACGACCCAAAGGATGTGGCCACTTTTCATTCTGGCCGCTGGAACACTGGCACCAACCCTGTTCTGACATTTGTAGGTGTTGGTCCAGACAGCCGTGTACCTGACAAACTAATCTTAGAGAAGTTCCTTAGGTTACAACATCGACCTTCGTTTATTGTTCCACCAAGACTTGCTCTGCCTGTTCCAAGCAAGCCTGTCAAGCGATGGAACTTCCGCAAGCAGGGATGTGAAAGCGGTTATTTTTTGATCGCTTCCGATTCCGCTTCCACACCTATCGCTTCCGCTTCCACCAACAAAAAATGAGAAAACGACAATTGACAATTTTTTTAACTTTTGTTGGTCTGTAGCCTGCCTTCTTTTACACTTTATCATTTTGAGGGGACAAAAACCTTCATTTATTGCAATTACTTTACCTACTTCGCTTGAGCTTATTGTTCCGAACTACTCTGTGTTTCTTTTATTTAGATACTAGAAGTCGTGTTGAATGTAGAAGAGTGCTTTCATTCGATCGGGTCACCTCCTCCCCCTCAATGACTTTGACATACCTACTTTTCTTCATCGCTCCTCTGGCAGTCGCTCCTACCCTGACATCTTCTTTGCTCTTTTCTCTCTCGCCCTATCTTGCTCCTGGGAGGTGCTTCAGAACCTGTGTTTCAATCACCTACCAATTCTACTACCCGTCCCTCTTTCTCTGGTCTTTCGCTCCGACGAACGTCTCCCTTCCTTGAATTTTCGGAGAGCTAGTCAAGATTACTTTGCTTTTTACTTTGACTCTCACTGTCCTTCTGCAGAGGAATACTCGTCTCTTTTTCTTTCCTTTGCTGCTGTTCTCTTTACTTCTCTGACACTGAATGCCCTCCTTACGATCTGGTGCTCTGGACAGACGGCTCTGTTCCTTTCCCTTTTGGCAAAGACGGCTCTGGCATACTTGCCAACTGCTTTCTCTGTGGCATCGAGGTCACTCTTTCCTTCTCAACATGCCCAGTATGTTCAAGTTTTTCCGCTGAAGCCTGAGCCATTCTGCACGCTCTTTGCTGGTCTCGGCAGCACCAACAAGTCTGCCATTTCTCTTCTATTCTTCTCCTATCTGACTCTCGCTCTGTCCTCGCCACCCTGTTCTCTCCTTCATCTTTCCCTTTACCTCAATCTCTGTCAGAAACTGTTTTCTCTCTTCTCCGGTTCTATCAGACTACAATGGGTCCCCGAACACTCGTTTTTTCTGGACGACGACGCGGCTGATGAGCTGATCAGAAGGGGAGCGCTACTTGTTCCCTCAGCAATCTCTTGTAGTCCCTCTTCTCTTATCTCTGGTATCCACTCTTCTCTTTTCTCGGACTGGAAACATATTGTCTCATCTATATTCTTCGACCCACAGGTTCCCTCGATTTCCACCGAGGAACTTGTGCTTCTACGTCATGCTCGCTATGTTCTCTCTCGCCTTCGCTGCAACGGACATAGCCTTCTGTTAAGCTCCTATCTCTCTCGGACTGGCAGAATCGAGAATCCTTCCTACAGCGCCCGCGGACACCAGTCCCAGGACATCTCTCATCTCATTCTGCACTGTCCAGCTATGGACTCTTTGCGTCGCTCGATCTTTGGCAATTTTCTGTCTCTCTGAAACCTTTGTCCCAGGCCCTGGAGAGTTTCCCGAATTCTAGGGATCCATGGTCTTCCGCCATCAACCCATCCCTCGGAAGGGGTCGGGCCATAATCGATGTAAAATGTGATGCTAGTTATACTTTTTCTTGTCCTCTCGCGCTACTGATATCGCACGGTCGTTCAGACTTATTATGCAACTTCACCGTTTATTCCACATTAGGAAATGGACAAAACTTTTTCGCCAAGTTACTCTTCAAGTCAAATAACCTATGTGGAAGCGGAAGGGTAGAATTTTGCGCTTCTGCTTCCGCTTCCACAGAAAAAGGACCGCTTCTGCTTCCACATCCTTGTCGGCAAGGCCAACTGGAGGCACTACGATACATTGACCTACTTGCCAAGAGTTTGTTGCCACCAGATTCACGGGATGTGGATCTGGCCTACCAGGACTTCTGTAACGTCATTACAACAGCAGCCAAAAATTCGATCCCACGCGGTCGACGAAATAACCACATACTGTGTTGGGATGCTGAGTGCGAGAACTTCCACCGTACATTTCTGCAGTCGCCTAAAGGAAGTGACACTAACAGGGCTGCCACTCGCCACACTAACAGGGCTGCTACTTGTCCAGCCCTGCTCCTCAATCTCGACAAGAAACCCAGAGATCGATGATCCGAGGCAGTTCAGACTATCTACTTTTCGCACTCTAGCCGAACAGCATGGAGTATATTGAATAACCTAACTGGTAGATCTCGACACTCCACTCGTTACTGTGCCGTTTCAGCCGACGCTATTGGGTCCCAGCTGATTAGAAACGGCAGATACAAGGGTATTGATGGTGAGTTATCTCGACTCATCTCGCAAGAAGTGTCAGATCTTTGGAGGGTCACTCCAACAAGTCTAGTGAACATCTCTGAAAGTTGTACTTCTCGAGAGTTTGCTGCTGCCTTCAAACACCTGAAACCAGGAAAAGCTCAAGGCCCAGATTCTATTTGCCCGGAGCTAAAAAACCATGCTGGAGCAGCACTGAAGTCCTGGTTGTGTGGCTTCCTTTCTTCCTGCCTGCACCACATCAAAATTCCAAAAGTCTGGAGAAGAGCACTGGTAGTGGCGATCCCTAAATCCAAGAAGCCTGTAGAGGACCCAAAAAGCTATCGTCTCATCTCCTTGCTTTGCGTCCCCTACAAGATTCTTAAGAGGCTCATAAACGCTCGTGTTGAGCAGATTGTTAACCCACTTCTCCCTAGGGAGCAGATTGGCTTCCGACGGGGAAGGTCAACCATGGATCACACTGTTTTGCTTACTCAAAACATCAAAGATTTGCTTGAGGCAAAGAAGAAGGTTGGTGCCGTGTTTGTCGATCTGACAGCTGTTTACGACACTGCCTGGCACCGTGGTCTCACCTGCAAATTGCTTAGGCTTCTACCGGATAAGTACATGGTCCAGATGATCATGGAACTTGTCCAGAATAGAAGATTCACGCTTACTACTGGTGACAGCAAGCAAAGCAGGTTAAGACGTTTGCAAAACGGCCTCCCACAGGGATCGGTCTTGGTCCCCTCCTTTTCAACATCTACACATACAATCTGCCTTCCATGACTTCTCAGAAGTATGCATATGCTGATGATTTAGCATTGCTGTATGCTTCTCGAGATTGGAAGACTGTGGAGGACACCTTAAGCCAAGACATGACTACACTTTCAGCTTATCTCCATACTTGGAGACCAATGCTCAGCAATACGAAAACGGTGACGGCGACCTTTCATCTTAATAACACAGAGGCCAAACGTGAACTTAATGTTGAAAACAATGGCAACCTATTGCCACCCTGTCCAGTCCCAACATATCTTGGGGTAAAGCTGGATAGGCCATTCACTTTCTGTCACCATCACGAGGCTTTGCGCAAAAAACTCTCCACCCGAGTTGTGCTGTTGAGGCAACTTTCGGGATCCAGATGGGGTGCAGGTGCCAAGACATTGCGCATCTCTGCTCTTTCCTTGGTCTACTTCACCGCTGAGTACTGCGCACCAGTTTGGTGTCGTAGTACCCATACTTGCCTCCTTGACAGCATTCTCAATGATGCTTTGCGCATTGTCATTGGATACTTGCGTCTCACACCAACGGAGGACTTGCCTGTCCTTGAAGGCATCCAACCAGCTGAGCTCGGCCGACTAGGAGCGACACTTTCCTTGGCTAATCGTGCTATCCATGACACCGACCATGTAGCCTACTGCACGGACAGTTGGTTGGGCAGCAGGATGCGCACCTGGGGAGACTTAGATCAAGACGCCCATTCGTACATGCTGCGTGGAAACAATTAGGTAATTTGTCCAAACTGGACATCCGCGTGAAGCAGTGGACGAAACATAAATGGAACGCGGACTACTTGTAGAATACTTCAAGGGTCGGTGCTTTCATTCCCAGTGTCAGTTCAAGGCCACTTGGAATGAGTCTGCCCAGAACATCTTGGGTAAGGCTCAATCGCCAGCGGACTGGTGTAGAACGTTTTCACTCGTCCATGTGCAAATGGGGTCACGCTCCATCACCGAATTGCGAATGTGGCACCACTGAGCAAACTGCAGATCACATTATATCCTCAGGTCTCATACATCATGTACCAAGAGGAACACGAGGTCTCCAGGTTTTGGATGACGCAACTCGATGTTGGCTTAACACCACCACTGCCAGCATCTAGTCTGGGCAGCGCAGCAGCCCGGGGTGGTAAATGGATAAACCCTCGGCCATGGCCTTGATTTGTGCTGGCCCGGATTGAGTTTGGGTGCCTGAGCAAACTGTAACATCATGTAATGTGCTACTACGACGTCATAACCAAGACTGAGTTTGCGCTATAAATTCGTTAGTTCGTTATTCTTGTTATATTGAGCTGTAAATAGACTTCGCTTTATTAGACTGTGTGTCGGAATATTACATGGTGTCAGAAGCGTGATTATTCGAGAATTAGCAGCAAATTATGAGTCAACTGCACACACCCCGTGAACTTAATTTTAATGCTGAAAACCTAGCAGAGGAGTGGCGACGTTGGGAAAAGTCTTTTAAGATATATTATGCTGCTGCTGAGCTCGCCTCAAAGACAGTTATCACTGAGGTAGCCATTTTGTTACATTGCGCTGGTGAAGCGGCTAGAGATATGTTTGGTAACTTTGATCTTGCGCTTGATAGTGAAGACACTACCTGTGACGTGGTCCTCGCCAAATTTAGAGATTACTACAATCCCAGGCGAAAGCCTGCCTTTGAAAGTTATAAGTTTTGGCAGCGTCAACAAGCTGAGGGTGAACCCTTTGATAAATGATTAACTGAATTGAGAATTATTGCGAGCAATTGTGAATTTGGGAATCTACGCACAGGCTAATACGTGACAAAATATTGTTTGGCACCAATAATGACGCAGCCAGACAGAGAATGTTAGAAGACAATCCTACTATAGCTACGGCTATCAACATATGTCGTTCAATGGAAGCTACGAAAGCACAGTTGCGCGTCATGACGACACGTGGTGAGACTGATACCGTTGCGGTTTGCGAACTTCATAACAAATGTAAATCTGAAGCCGTACGTCCATCACGTTGCCGAAACTGTGGCTTTAAGCACCAGCCAAGGCAATGTTCAGCATATACCAAAACATGTTACAAGTGCGGGAAACGAAATCATTTTGCCGCTGTATGTCGAAGCATTCTTAATACTAGACCTAATGCAAGGCAAGTCAATGAGGTCACAACCGGTACTACATCACAATCAGACCCAAGCATTTTACAAGTGTATTCCATTAGTGGCAGGAAAAAACGAAACTTCGTCGGGTCAAAAATGCGATCAACGGTGCAGGTAAATGGTACTCATATGTGTACCTTCAAGTTAGACACGGGTGCCGAAGCAAATATTCTGCCGTTCGATTTATACAAACAAGTGTGCTCATTGCTCTTACGTCCTACATCCACTGTGCTGTACGGTTTTGGCAATGCTGTAATTAAACCGTTAGGCTCTATAGATGTTGCGGAATGTGATAGAGAAGGTCGTGAATTCCCACTGTTGTTTTATGTCACGGATATTAGAGATCTTCCCATTCTTGGTGAACATGCATGTGATCTTTTAAACTTAGTCAAAAAAGTGGACAGCAGTGACAATGATTTTGTGCAAGTTGTGCATTCCCTCATCACGAACTTACCCGTAACTACCACCAAACTTGAAGAAATTCAGCAGGCTACTGATGCTGACAAGACGTTGCAGAAAGTAAAACTGTATTGTCAAACAACCTGGCCACGCAGTCAAAAAATGTTATATTTTCGGTACGTCCTTATTGGAACATACGTGATACTTTATTCGTTGCTGATGGTATTGTTTTTAGTGATCAACGCATTGTTGTACCGCAGTCATTGCAATCTCAAATGCTCGGTTTGATTCACGAATCGCATCTCGACATTGAAAAAAGTAAATCTCATGCACGCGAATTGCTTTATTGCCCCAAAACGGGTGCTGACATAGAGCGCACTATTGCTAATTGTGAATTGTGTATTAAATATCGAAATAATCAGCAGCCTGAACCAATGATTTCTCACGATATAAAACGAGCGTTTTCTAAAAATTGGCAAAAAAGTGCTGATTTAACAAAATTGCATTCTCACCAAAAGTATTATTATGATCGGGGTAATTCGAAGTCATAATCTCCGTTGCGGGAAAGAGATGTTGCATGTTATCGTAAAAACAAGATGTGGAATAAATCTGTTATTTCTCATGCGCGTAATGAACACTGCGTGCAGCGTAGAAATCGCTGTCACCTCTACAAAACTAATTTAAAGCCTCCTGTATTTAATAAGTGCCACTCATCTCATTGCTATCAAGATGATAGATCTGTGCAAAGCTCAAACGTTGTTAATTATCAAACTGATTCGCCAATACGTGGTAGTGCTACTCGATTGTTTAATTTCACATCTGAATCACCGCACAGATCAGCATCTCGTTATGGAAGGCCAATCAGATTTCCTGCCAAGTATAGAGATTTTGTGGTGTCATAATTATACTTGCGATAAACCTTTTGTTATCTCTGCTTTAGATGGGAGGTGAAACATCATGTAATGTGCTACTATGACTTCATAACCAAGACTGAGTTTGCGCTATGAATTCGTTATTCTTGTTATGTTGAGCTGTAAATAGACTTCGTTTTATGAGACTGTGTGTCGGAATATTACACAAACGATGATGACGACCCAGAACCATTTTCTCGGCCACTACTTAGCCTACAGTACTTCAATAGTTTTTCCAGCCAAGGACAATAGAACGGGAATTTCTCCCGTGCAATTTATTATTCTCCCATCTGCAGTCATGATTCGCTTAAATCCGTAAGCTTTGCCGGTTTGTATATTTGGACCAATCAAAGTTTGTGTGCAGTTGCTATCAATCAGAGCACAAGCTGGCTGTCCGTTTACTAAAATATTGTCTCGTGGAATGATTGCACCGTCGATCCTTCTGGGGTTATTTTTGATGCTCACAATTTTCATTTCCCACAGACTTGCAGTTGCGTGCAACATGCCCTGACTTGTTGCAAGTGCAACAAATAATATCTTGCGCTTTGGAATAGTTTCTGCTATGGTGGAATAGTTTTTGCAGATCCGCACAAGCAAAGCAACCAAAATTGGGCTCTCTCTCACAGCTTCGCAAAACTGCCCCTATCTCAAACGGACATCAGAGCTCGATAAATTTGCAACTCTACGATCAAATCAAAGGTTTTGATTTCAGATATCGCTCTCAACTGGGTGTAGCGTGTCGCGCCTCGCACTTCATCGAGCTGCCATGCCAAACATCTTTTTGTCTTTTTTTACATTTTTTTTATTAGTTTGCTTTCAGTGGCTTGGCACCTTGCTCCCACTGATGTGTGTGATTCTAGTTGTTTAATGTAAGAGCTGTGTTTGCTAATTTGCAACTTCGTGCGTCCCAAGTTTGACGCCCAGCTCGCGCACCTTTGCTGTTTTACCCTATGATTTTGCTGATGAAGACCCCGACGTCGGGGTCACCAATGTAGGAAATAGGATCCTTGAGCAATAACGTGCTGACTGAATCCCAATTGCTGGTAACTATGGCAGTCACAAGGAAGAAAGCACTACAGCAATATTTTATTCCATCAATTCGCGCAAGCTATGGCAGATAATCAAAAATCACGTCCTTCTGCCACGACGATCAACAACGAACGAGAAACATGACAGACAACCAGAACACGTCCGTCCGCCACGGCGATCGACGAAGAAAGAGAGCACAATATTTCCGACCACATGGTCGGTAACAAAATCTGCACACGACACCAGGAATTAGGTCGCTGCACACGTCTATGTAAACAGGACACTGCACACGTCACATTAACAAAAAATAACGGATAAACAACCTAATGGCGGGAAAGGCAAGCCGATCACCGAGCTACCAAGAGAAGATAAAAATAAACATATCTAGCCCTTAATAAAAAAGAAAAATAAATGTGTGTGATTTTAGACGCATATAATAATAATAATAAACAATACGCGTTGCAATATCACGGCTAGGTTGCCGGAAAGCCATGCAGGCTAGATTCCTGGCGTGAGGTTACATCGCCAGGCGTGCGGACTGTAGGAGCACGATATACTTGAAACGGAGATAGCCGAGCGGCTACAAACCTGACAGTAGATACTTCGTCAGTTAATATTACTTCATCAGCAAAATCATAGGGTAAAACAGCAAAGGTGCGCGAGCTGGGCGTCAAACTTGGGACGCACGAAGTTGCAAATTAGCAAACGCAGCTCTAACAGTAAACAACTAGAATCACACACGCATCGGCGGGAGCAAGGTGCTAAACCGCCGAAAGCAAACTAATAAAATAAATGTAAAAAAAAGACAAAAAGATGTTTGGCATGGCAGCTCGATGAAGTGCGAGGCGCGACACGCCACATGGGCAACAACTATCACACTCATCGAGTTAAAAGTGTAGGAACTGCGGCCTTAATAGCTTGTTACAATAAAATCGTTCAAAAATACAGTTCTTATTGCAGGCCGCGATCCAAAAAGGCTAAAAAACACACGACTCACATTATCAAAAGCAAAACAACTCAAAACACCGTGATTTTCAATTATCATTGTTGCGGTGAAGCGACGGGTACATTGGCTCACACACGCATATGTAGCGCAAGCAATGTTTCAATTCATAATCACATAAAAAACTAAACTTTAATTTAAAAACTATATAAGTGTAATGAGAAGGATGCAAAAGGGGAGTAAATGAAATTGAAGATATTGAAACGAAAAAAATTTTTCTTGACTTATTGGTATATCCGTTTTTCTATTTTCAATTTTTTATTGGAAGCTTTGTGGAGTGTACTTGGTTTTCTGTGTTCGTTGGTTTGGTCTTTTTTTTAGCAAAATGGTGAGTGTAGTAGGTTATCTGAAATAATCTGGAAAACATTGATGTAGTTTGCTAAGAGAAAGATAGTTTATGCGATAAAAAAATGTTGTTGATTAAGTTAGGTGTGTGATATGTTTCTTAAGATGTAGCAGTGCTCAAGTTCGTGCAAAAATATTTTAGCCGAATTTATCTTTAGTGTGCTTTGCCTAAGTAATTGTTAATACTGTTGTTGTAGGCAAGAGGCCCGAAGAAGCATTTAAAGCGCTTAAATGCGCCAAAACATTGGATGTTAGACAAGCTTTCTGGTGTTTTTGTAAGTTGCACTGTGTTTATTTTTAATTGGCTAACCTTATGAAACGACTAGATGCTGTAGAGTAGCAGTACCCAACCTTTTACTCTGGCAGACCGGTAATTTTTTTATAAAAAGATTCACGGTCTGGTACGCAAAATTTACCACAACAAAGCAACAATAAATATATTCACCCCCTTTGGTTGTGTTAAGTTGTTTTCCATTAGAACTGTGGACTCACTAATTAGAATCATAGCATTATAGCCACACAACAACATGAATGTCAATCAGGCGTTTAAATCTATGTCAGTTATAAATACATTGTAAACTGCCCTTATTTGCTTGCTCATAATTCAGGATTTTCTCCTTTCTATGTTGTTGTTTGTCAGTTCACATAACAGGAACTAATAATGATAAAGGTTTTAAACAGTCGTGTGACAATAACTAAGGCTGATACAATGTGGTGTAAAAATAAAATTGCGGACCATTAAAATATTCTTGCAAACTGATGCATGTCTGCAGACCAACAGTTGGGAACACTGCTGTATAGACCAACAATACCATATGATGAATAAATCAGATTAAGTCTCAGATTTACAGCTATGTATAACATTGCTTTTGAACTACATCCACATAGTATGTTAAGTAAACCTGTGAATACAAAATAGACATACAGCATGTAGTTGAGTTGGCTAAACAGTATTGGCAGTTTGGGGGTATTCAGGATATGCTCAACTGTGGCTTGCAGCATACATTTGCATGTACATATGTGCCTGCCTAGATTGTTTTTAGTGTGGTGTAATACAGCAAAGTAATAGCATAGAATTTGCAAGAAGAAGCCTAAATTAATGCTATTTACATAATGCTTGTGTGGCCTTCATGTTCTTGTATGTATGTATAACAAATATAGTAGGTACCAGTAGGTCACATAATAAATGTAATTCTAATTCTAAAACTTAATCTAGTCCCAATCCAAAACGATAATCTGCACTGGGAATACAATATGTGACAAAATTAATGGCAACTGGTTTTTCTGTTACCATTCTACCTACCATATAACACTGTATATTATGATATATATTTCAATTTAACTTTAATAAGGTACTTTATGTGCTTTCAAATCACAGGAAAATGTATATGTAAAGTATGTTGAGTATTTTTTTATTCAAATCCATTTTGGTGCAAACAATGTAGATGGCACAAACTCTAGATATAAGAATTACTGTAACTTGTCCTTCTAAAACACCAAAGTGTATACAGTCAACTTCGGATATAAGAGATCCGCCGGGACCAGCTTAATCAGTCTCTTATGACCGACTTATTAGTTTATATTGAAAATCATTTGGGACCTTTTGCGTAGTCTCTTATAAGCGAAAATCCCTTATATTTGAATCTCTTATATCCGAAGTTGATTGTACCAGTAGCAGAGGTTTATATGTATTAGCAGGATAACTCTAAAATATAGACATTGATATGGCAATAGAGAAAAATAACAATCAAGCAATAAAAATTGCATGAATATAGGAATTTAAAGAAAAGCCTAGTTAAACTCACATCAATGATCTGTTTTTATTAAATTATTTGGTAAATCAAAGTTTTTATTGATTTTTGTACTTCAGCAATTTTGTTACCTCTTTTTTAATTTGTAGTTTTTTTGTATTTTTGTAATTCAGCAATTTTTTATTATAAATTTTTGCACTCTAGAATTGTCCTATTGATGTAGTTGCTTTAGATGGCAGAAATCTACCTCGTTACTGTTAGTAGTTTGTATCTAAACTGTAACCCCAAACAAAATATAGCTTTGCACATTTTGTAAAATGACAATTGATTTTGCATTTGACCTTTGTAGTGTAACAGCAACATTTTTTCTGTCAAAATATCTGAAAGTGTACAGGTGCATAACTACGATAGGTAAAAATTTTTATTTATCTAAATTTCTGTTATATACATAAACAGGCTCCTCGACCATCCACTGGACCTCACAAGCTAAGAGAATGTTTACCATTAAGCTTGTTTATTCGAAATCGACTTCATTATGCTCTTACTTATGATGAAGTGAAGAAGATTCTCATGCAACGACTTGTTAAAGTAGATGGAAAAGTTAGAACAGATTCATGCTTTCCAGCTGGGTTTATGGGTAAGCTAATCATGCTTAAACATTATTTAGAGTGGTTTGCTGCAGTTTCCTGGTGTAGGGTATACTGGGGTAATTTGAGACAATTTAAAATAAATATGGTCCTGCTTTACATAATTTGAATCAGCACATTGATGTCGACCTTTCATGACTCTGAACAATATTTTGCCAATCCAGCTGGGCTGGTTTCACTTGATTGAACATGTGATGATGTTTGGCTACTGTAAAAACAATGTGATGGCCGTAGGTGCCTGGTTTTCAACATTTTTGAGTGGGCAAAATTGTGACATTTCACTTTGTAATGTAGTAATTTGCATAGCCCGATTAGCAAATGAGCCATCACCCACTTGGATCAGCAGAGATAAAAGGCCAAACTATTTTTGAAATTGCAAATGATATCATATGATTTTAATAAATTTTGTTTTGAAATAAGTGGACATGGGTAACACAATTGGCTCCATTTACGACCAAGAATTTTTTTCTTAATCAAAGGTAGGTTCCCATCCCCCATCAGTAAATATTTACTGCACCACTGGGAATGGCATGCACTGACCTAGTGACACTTTCATTGTGACTAAAATGTACAAGGAGCAGTCAAAAAGTAATAAACCCAGTTTTCTCTTGGCTTTATTTATTGGAATATAAACGCAACACACATTTAAATAAAGCATAGTAAATGGTGGATTTCAATGCTACTTTTCAATGTAATCTTTCTCAATGCCAACTGTCCATTGATGAATAGAAGCATGTATGCTAGCCTTGCAAAATTCAGTAGACTGCAATTTTAACCCTTTTTTCAGTGTGCTTGACTTGTTCATCAGTATTGAACTGCTGCCCTCTAATCACTTCTTTTAGGCTCATAGTGATGAACCCAGGTCTCATCTCCTGTCACTATAAACTAGAGATAAGTTTCATCACCTGCGTGACACTTGAGAAGCTCCAAACAGGCTTCAAGACGGGCTTGCTTGTGGACATTCGCAAGTTGTCTTGGAACCCACCTGGCACAAACCTAGAGATGGGCAATTCAGAATACCAAATCCAAAGGATTCGAATCCAAAATGCCAATTCAAACCAGATAATAGGATTGGGTTTATATCCTGCTTACAAGCTTTATCAGGTTGCTTGGTTACTGACTTTTTTTTGTAAAAGTATCAATTGCATGCAATGATTCAAAATCTAACTCGCACACACATTCAAAGCTGTAGAAAGCTTAAATGTATTACACTGCAATAAACTCGTTCTCTGATTGTGTTTTTGTTGTAAACTTGTAGTAAATGCTTTCATATTGATTGTGCTAATTGCAAAAAAGGATTTGGATCCTGGATTTGGTTTAACTATACTAGAATAGTATATTATTCTGGATTGCCCATCTCTACACAAACCTTTGCAAAGCCTAGCTCCCCCACAGTCTTTGCAACAATTCCATGGTTGATTCCAAGACACTCAGCAAAAACTTTCAAGTATTTTGCTGCTGCGATACTCGGATAATATTAGTAAAGGTTTATTTTGATCTGTAGTATAACAAATAATGCCTAAAATAATTAGTGCTTCAAAAAAAATATGGAGACGTTTGAGGGAAGTTGCCTTGATCTCCCCGATATGTTTGGGAAGGAATGGGGTGACTAAGGCACTTTCCCTAACTGTTTATATGCACTTGTTTTCTCTGCATTTTGATGTACTTTTATTCAAATAGGTAGTTGTTAGTGCAAATGTGTCAGTTTTACACAAATTAACATGTTTAAAATTCAACTTAAATAACTACATCATTAGAAAATATGCCACAAAACTCGAAGCACATGCCTATGAGCAGGTGCTGGATGAAATTTAGAAAATGCTGCTGGCTTCTCACAAAGAAAAACTTGGAAAAAAATATGCAATCATCTGTACTTTTGTCAAATATAGAGAAGTTCATCCAACTGAATGCAATGGAAATAGCTCCGTAGTTCATATCATGCCTTGTTTTTCCCCAGCCCTAACCCACTTTAGATTGCCTAGTTGGGTTGCACTCCAAAAACAGCAGTAAGGGTAACTACGAAGTTAGGTCATGCTCTACAGGACTTTTACCGCCATAACCCCATTTATATGCTAGTTACCAAGCCTCAAGTTGAACTCGTGCCACAGTTTAAATAACAGTGAGCTATTTCGATGTAGTACTAGTATAGTTCAGTTTTTTTCCGGTATTGTGTCCTTGGTGGAGATGGCCAGGTTCACCCCATTCTGCAGTTGTTCACACTCCATCTCTCCACTTCAGGCCTTTTTGGTCATCCTCGCTTTCTCTTGCCACTCACTTCAAAATCTAGAACAACTCTCAAAACGCTATCATCATCCCTCCTCAGCACATGTCCATATCATATAACTCCCTCCATTCGCTGTTGCTAATCCGTCTATAGTTTCCTTCAACCCCGACATGTCCATCTATTCAATCATCTTTCTGTCTACAACCTTCTGACCGCACATGGCTCTTACCATAGTTCTTTCCATTCTCTTTAAAATTTCTTTTTCCATACAGTATTGCTGATCATATGCAACAATAATAAACTTTACCTTTCATCTTTAGAGGAAACCTTATTTCCTAATAACAACTCTCCATATTCTCTGAATTTTACCCAACCAGTCCTTACTCTTGCTGTAACTGCCGCTTCACAACTACCTCTATTATTTAGTCAGCCTCCCAAATAACAAAATCCATTCACTGTCTTCACTTCATCGCACAACTTCTCGATCAAATCCACCATTTCTTCCATTATTCTCCTACATCGAGTAAAAAAGCATTGCCAACCTAGCGGTGACACTTTATTTTTGCACATCTGCCATGAAACCAGTTTCCACATTTCGTGCACAACACTTACGGTAATTGTGGCCATGACTTTGTTCCCTCAAACTCCACTTATATCTATCTTGCTTTTGAACAGTTCTCGGTCCGACCCGCTTACTATCACTTTTGCTTTGCTGATGTTGACCTTTAAATCCTTACTTTTGAGCGCATCCTTCCAATTCCAGAATCTCTCTTTTCAGTCTCCATGATTTCGCTCATGAGACCAAGGTCATCTGCATATGGTAATTCGTTAATGACGCCCCTTTTTACTTTTTCTGTAGTAACGTCCACAACTATCGCAAACAATGGTGGCGACAGCACAGATCCTTGATACACACCAATCTTTACTTCAAATTCCTGTAAAAACCCAGATTCCACCTTCACTCTTGTCTTTGCACATCTTAATAACTCATAAATGCTATTGTATGTTATTTATAAAACATTAAGCAGCAACGACATGAGACAGCCAGTCCTAGCCTAAATATCTTCTATCACTCAAAAAGTTACAGTAGTGTGCAAATTAATTGACGCACTCAAGAAAACAGCGGAAATTTTACTCAAAATGGTTTATTATTCAAAAAGCCTAAAAATATTTACACTCAACATGATATGTAACCTCCCTTGTTTTTTTAGAACTTGTTTTACGCGTTTTGGCATGGAACAGACTTAAGTTTTGGCAACATTTTGCCATTTCTTCATCATGGTACCAAATGGCAATAACGGCCTCTATATCAACTTGGTGAGGTTAGTGCAATCTTTAGACCTCAGCCGATGTTTATAGCCCACAAATTTTCTATGAGTTTCCAAGTCTGATGAGTTACCTGCCCGGTCTAGAACCTTTATTTGGTTTTCTTAAACACTTTTTCCATTTTTTTAACATCATGACATAGGGCCAGGCCTTGCTAAAAAATACTGAACCTCACCAAGTTGATAGAGGCCGTTATTGCCATTTGGTACCATGATGAAGAAATTGCAAAATGTTGCCAAAACTTAGTCTGTTCCATGCCAAAATGTGTGAAACAATTCTAAAAAACAATGGAGACCACACATCATATTGAGTGTAAATATTTTTATGCTTTTTGAATAATAAACCATTTTGAGTAAAATTTCAGCTGTTTTCTTGAGTGAGTCGATTTGCACACTACTGTAGAAATAACAGTTGAAGCACAGGTTTCAGTGTGCCTTAGTTGGCCCAGCATGCATGTGCGTACGGTTTCTATAGTTAAATCATATAATGCCAATTTTACCTCATACTGGGATGATTAAGGCACATCTGATTAATGATTCCTCCACTGTACAATGGCCCTATGATGTCACGAAGCATTGCATAAGTACTAATCACATTCTTCTTATTTTGCGAGAAAAATATTTATTTTAGTGCATAATTGCTTTCGCAATGTTCAAAGGTATGTGAAAAAGCTGCTTTATTTACTCCGTTTTACGGTAGATCAAAGTTGAAAAGTAGTAATTTATTCTTAATTACCTCAGTGTAACCTAACCTAAATTCCTTTGCATGATGAATACTACAATATGTTTGAAATAAAAACTTAAACAAATTTACAAACTATAGTTTTCATATTTTTGGTTAGATGTGATCAGTATCAACAAAACTGGTGAGCACTTTCGCTTGATTTACACTGTTAAAGGTCGATACAAGGTTCACAGAATAACTGCTGAGGAAGCGAAGGTACAACTAAAATATTTATTTTGTATTTTGTGCAAGTTTTGCCACTGGGTTTAGCCAATTTATGTTTTTGCGTTGGTCTAGTGACTACCTTCAGTTGTTTTAGTAGCAGCAACCAATAAACACGATAACATTTTTACTACCAAGAAATAAATGTTGCTATGATTGTTAGAGTTAAGATCCAATCGTATTGTTGCTTGACTTGATAAAAAGGCTTTGTAATTTTTTTTACTGTTTTTCAAAAATTACGAATTTTGTAACCAATACGTTTGATGTGTTTGGGCTTAAAAAAGTATTGCTTTTGTTAAGTGACAAAAATGTATGCTGCAGTTGTAAAAAGCAATATTGCTTTTTAGTACAAGCTTTGCAAAGTTCGCAAGAAAGCAACTGGACCAAAAGGAATTCCTTACTTGGTGACGCACGATGCCAGAACTATCCGATATCCCGATCCTGCTATCAAGGTCAACGATACCGTTGTGATTGATATCGCAAGTGGGAAAATCAAGCAGTTTGTCAAATTTGAAACCGGTAATTGCCATGTGGTAATGTTGCAGTTTTTTAACTACATTTTTCTACATGTAGTGATAAAGATAGTTAGTTTTATGTGGTGATTGTTAATGTGGTTAATCCTTCGTGTCTCGCATTATTAGAGAGCTGAAACATTTGCTATGCAGTTTTTTGCAACATTGTTGCCACTACAAAGTTGTCATCCAGAAATTACATAAACGCATAGATGTCTTTATGTAACGGTTATTAAATTTCAATGGCAGATCATGCTCAAATTGAGATTGACCTAAGATCAATCTTACCTTAATACACCAAAACGATCAAAGCAAGATCTGTTTAACATAATTTCGGAGAGAACAGAAGAATTCAATCGTGACGGGAAAGTGAACAAACTTGTTACAAAACCTTTACAAAAACGTCACTTGCGTGTTGACTTTAAAAAAGTTGGCTTTTTTTAATGCTGATTGGTCTTACCAGTTAAAATCTGAGTTATTAAACCAAATTCAGTTGCCAGCGCTTGCCTTTAAGCAGTTAGCGTAAACAATTTTTTGGCATAGCTATGTCTTATCAACCACCAATCTTTTCAGCGATAAACCCCAGCCCTTAGTGACTAGCCACCTTCACTGCTTTTTCCTGGATTGTCGAAGTCTTAAATTGTCAAACAGCATGATTGGTCTGAGTCTAAACCTTTAGCAAAAGCCTATCATCATGTCAATCTTGTCGCAGCTGACAGAGAATATTTTTCAATCGTTTCTGCAATTTCTAGTTCAATGCTAAAAAGTGCCTTTTGGCAAAATTGCTTCACTTTGCAACACTTGCTTCCCACAAAGATGTGTTACCTCGTCAAAGCATATACTTCTGTGTTTGTTTTGAGATGAATTTTCTTTGATCCATGTTTTATATGCATATTTAAACTGAAGTTCTGAACAATGCAATATCATAACATTGGCTATAGGCGACATTTAATCTTGGTCTAAAGTACGTTGCGAGGCAAGCTGTGAGGTAACAGGAAAGTTATTTCGATTTTTCTCAACTTTGTGTTGGAGGCTTACTTATTTGATTTGAATCTGGTTCTTTTGCCCTAACTAATCATTGTTCACAATTTACTTTTATACATTTACTTGCGAAAAGGTAAAATGTGTATGATCACCGGAGGACACAACTTGGGTCGTGTTGGAGCCATCATTCATCGGGATAGGCATCCTGGTTCATTTGATATTGTTCATGTAAAAGATGCTGCTGGTCATAGCTTCGCCACCAGATTGGGAAACGTTTTTGTAATTGGAGAGGTTAGTGTAGTCTCTTTGTATATACCGTGGGATTACACCATGAACTACATTGGTATTGAGATGTGCACTTTATTGTAGATTGAAATATTAAATTATAAGTTACATACGCAAAACACTCCATTGGAGTGTTAGTTGTTTCCTAAAAAAAGAATTATCTTTAGCAGTTGTTCTAATTTAACCTGTGCAATACAAACTTCATCGAGCTACCAGTAGCGCCATCACAGGCTGCCTTTTTTCTTTTGATGATCTTTTGCCCCTGTAGGTCATACTCTATGAGCAGGCTCTTCGTGTTTCGCCCCCTTCCTATTTCAAATTAATCTTTTGCCAAAGTGAAACAAAGATTAAGGAGGAGTTCCTGAGTTGCCTTGGCTGCTATTTTCCCGTTGACGTTCTGCTTGCTGGTGCTCTTTTTCTTGAAATCTTTCTTGTAGTGTAGACCTTTGTTTTTTCTCTTCATGTTCTCCTTCTGACCCTTTTTCTCGACAAGTTGCTGTTCTTGCTCATCGTAAAGGTCTTCCACATCACTATCTTGTGGTGTAGGCCGAGGGCTCTGTCTCTTCCAACGAGTAAAGCTTAAGCGTCTTGGCAAAGATTCATTCTACTCGTTTGCATTGAAATGATGATGTTAACTTCGGTCCGTGTTTTGGATAATTGATGACACTATTGGAAGTTCTGATCAATGCAGTTGTACTGATAACACCTCAGAGTTACGAGCATTTATTATAGAGTTACAAATCTAGCAGCCATCGTGGCAAAGTTTACAGCATTGCAACTTTGGTATGTAGGGAGAACATGTGGCATTTATACCTAAGAGTAAAGGGGTGAAAGTTTCGATTTAGTGCAGATCGTGCGTGGTTAAATTTGGTGAAAATACGTTTAGGTTACTGATACTGAAGAGTTGCTTCCCTTATCACTTTCATTTTTTGTGGAAATACTTAATTGCCTTCTGTTTTCTGAAAAAATTTCTTTTGAAATACAAACTTTTTTCACAGACTAACAAAACTTTGGTTTCTCTGCCAAAAGGAAACGGTATTCGACAGACAATTGCCGAAGAAAGAGATCGACGTATGGCCAACAAATTGCGTGCTAATCAATAAATGCATTGTTGGGTTAATAAAATGCGACATCCGATAAGAGGTGTGCCGTTTTGCGGAGATATCAGCGTGTTAAGAATACGCCATTTATGTAATCGGTGTCAGCTGCTCACTAAGAGATGTACTGTTGCTATTTTTACCGCGCTAATGTTTAGAGCGTGAGATGCATTACTTTTTACCCAAAATTATGTGAACGTTAGAAATTTCGACAATTTAATTAAGACAACTCTAGCCCTAGTTATAGGTAGACGTCTAGCGTGCATTTTCTTCTCAAATTTTTGATGTCGATGCTATAGTAAGTACAAATTATATAAAAGGACTTCGTTCAGTTAGAGAACCCTGTTGCCTTCAACAAGGCTTTTTCTTGGTGGATGTTTTACAAAGTTTCGAATCACAATGGTGTAAGCTTTAATTTCTTGTGGAGAAGCTGTTCCAATCTTCTCACCAGAGTCCGTACAATTACCCCAAAACATTTAAAAGTGATACAAAATTTATGTGCGCTGCCGAATTCCATCATCGGATATGAATCTTTTCTGTTACTGTACGTCCAATTCAGTGAATATGAGTTCTATAAAGGCGAGAACAGAAAAGATTGCAAAATTAAAATTTACCAAAGTTAAATGCGTAACTATATTCGTTGAAAAACATCTTTGCCACAGCTAACTTCGACTGACTCCATAATCTGGCCATCACCGGCATAGTGGTTAGAGCGTCCGCTTTGCAGTTGGTAGACCCTGGATTTATTTCCCGAAGTCTTGTCCTATTAAAAGATTAAAAATGATATTCACAGCTTCCCTTCTAGGTGCTCAGCACATAAGGAATAGTGTGGAGAACAAGCCGTTAAGCTTGCTTGTGTTTTTGGGCAAGGCACCTAACGGGATGCCTCCGTCTTTATGTGGCAGACAGGTGGTAGGGCCAAGCAGTCTACCCGTTGTGGTGGCCCCAGTCTAACTGAAGACTTGCAAACCGAGCGTGAGCGCTAACGCAGTGTGGCCTATATATACATCTTTCCGCATATAGCTCATACGATGAAGAAGAAGAATCTAGCCGCCAGCAGTTTTAACATGTCGTTCCTCGTGCCCGCTATCGAAGAAAAGGGCAGAGTTTCATGAAACTATACCAACAGGCATTTTAAACCAAAAGCAACCAAATGGGACTTTCCCAATTTAAAGGATTGCCTGAGGCTCAAAGACTGTTAGACCAACGCAAACAAAATAATTTTGCGATAAAGAACAGGTGATTAGTCTTGGAGCATGTCCAATCAATTTTATCTCAAACAGTAATTTTTCACACATGCAAAGAAAAGAAGTTGACGGACCGAATTTAGCAACTAAACACACACTATTTGGATCCTTCACATTACTTTGCAGAAAAGTAGCAGCATTTAGAAGTCCATTTCTGTGACTTCTTTGGTTTAAACTAGACTGCAGTGGTTTTCTAACCTTTTTTGAAAGCAGCCTAGGTTTTCCATGAAAGCAATTTTTGTGAAAACTTTCAACCCAAAGATAAACTTTAATATAAAGAGATATGTAGTGAAATGATAACAAAAAATTAAAGCAATTGCCGTAAAGTGTCCCCAAAAGCACAATATTGCGAAGCCTATGGTGGCATTAAACTTGCAACCTCACGATGACAAACCAGCGATTATAGCACTGAGTTCAGCTACCGACGAAATCCAATGTTTGAAGAATAGAGACAGTGCCCCGGTAAAAAGCTTATTGTTATTTGCTGTGATACTAGGCCGCTCGGTGGCGCAAGAAGTGGAGTTGTGAGTTTTGCTATCGGTGAGCATAGATTCAATTCTCTTATTGAGTCGTGCCGAAGACTTGTGCTGTATTCACACCTTTCTTCCGTGACACTTAGAGAGTCTGGAGAAAAGTTGGCAGGCTGGCTTGTCTCTGAATGAGGTGTTTTGGTGGCCACCTACAGAGAGATAAACTTGAAATATTTAAACAATTGTTTTCTGCCAAACGCAGGTCAAGCTGCACGCCGAGGATGCCGATGCCGGACTGCATGCCTGCACTTTGGCAAAATTTTTTTGCCTATAAGTAACATGAAGCGTTTTCATTTATAATAACAATTAAATAAAATGAGTTATTTATAGCTTTATTATCAATCATTATCAGCATTCAGTGGTAGGCAAATCTGGCTAGATAGAGTGGAAATTCTTCATCTGACAGACGGAAACTTCGTGGTACTATGATTTGGAGGAGGTGAGCTGAGCCAAAAGTGGTTTCAAACGCGAGTCCGTCAATGAGGCATGAAAGTCTAAACTGGTCATAGAATTGATATTTTGATCCTCATTAAATTGTCAACTAAATGTGCCATCTTCTTCAAAAAGCTCTCAAATTAAATAAAACATGATATTAGCTATTTTGTCAATTTTGACTACTGCGGAGTTCAATGACAGGCTTACAAGCCTCACTATTACCTAAATAGCCTAGAACAGACAGTAAGCATATACGGCCATTTTGGCCGCTTTTACATAAAACTTAAAGAATCCTAATACTCGCATTGGCGATAATGTATTGATATTGCATGAAGTTGACAATAATCGATTTATTGAGTTATAAAGGTAATCTACGCGTTTTATATGCCTGTTGACACGAATGACGTGGTTATTTCACAAAGTAATAGCATTGCAAATAATAAAAGCTCCCTCCCATAATTTGACGACACCATCCCTGGACGCGTTTCATTCTTTTGGACTCATCAGCAGGGTCTGTCCCGTTATCACCAAAAACAAAATCTTATATTTGCAATAGCATTAAAAATAAAGTATCTCTCTATTACAAATTCCTTCGCACACATCACGCGCGTGGCGCATGCATCACTTTGGTACGGGGATCCCATCCGTATCGAACATGCAGTGTACTACTCAAAGAGTTAACAGTAAGTGTTAAATATTGTTCGTGCCTTTTGTTGTGCCGCTGCAAGGGAGTTTATTCATTTGGCTTTTTCTCGCCTGATAAGCTTTAAGCTGCCTTCAGACCGCCGCAATTACACTTGCTTATCAGTTGCTTTTTGAGTTGCCAGCGAACGGACGTGTTACTTGCCCTCGACAGAGTATTAAGGAATTTCAAGTTCTTGAAAGCTTAATTAGTTAGGTAAATACTATTCTGTTGTAGGCAAGCCACCGCATTTTTACGATTATTCATGCTTTGTTTCTTACATTAACAGAAACCGTTTTCGAGTACGTTGTGTGTCGCCAGTGTGGCTGTCGCGTTTATTTGGAATAAAGAAGTTGCATAGACGCGTACGCTTGACAGAACAGCGGCAAGGAAGGGAGGCGAACTTGAGACGCGTTGACTAAGAGCTTCAACCGGGCGTGTGACAGAATCAGCACTTGGCCCACGCTGAATTAAAAGATCTGTTACAGTAAGCGAGATCTATTTAAAGCCTTTACCTATACGAACATAGTAAGTGATCACCATAACCGTATCATACATCGATTTATTGAGTTATAATGGTAATCTGCGTGCTTTATGTGCAGGTTTACACTAATGACGGTACTACATTAGATACAGTAGTACAAAGATACAATAGACATAGAGAGATATTACATTTTTCATATTATTGCAAATATAAGATTTTGTTTTTGGTGGTGACGGGACAGGCTTTGCTGGTGAGTCCAAAAGAACAGAACGCGTCCAGGGATGGTGTCGTCAAATTATGGGAGGGGACTTTTATTATTTGCAATACTACTACTTTGTGAAATAACCACGTCATTCGTGTGAACATGCACATAGAGCGCGGGTGAACATGCACATAAAGATTACCTTTACAACTCAATAAATCGATGTTTGATACGGTTTCGGTTATCACGAGCTACAGTATGTTCACATAGGTAATAGCTTTAAGCAGATCTCGCATGCTGTTGACTCTTCCAGTAGTACACCGTAAGTTGACAATAATGTATCAAGTGTCGGCATCGAACTAAGATGCTAAACAGTATCGTGTATTGGCATCGATTTAAAATGCATTTCAAGTATCGCGTTCAACGCTGCGTAAGATCAAACCTGCAGATAAGACGCACTCTCAAATTTCGTTTTGTGATATCGAAAGTATCTGTGGTTCTCAACCACTTTAATCTCGTAATCCACTAACAATCGAAGTATAGGTCAAACGCGATTTTCCGAAATTTTGATTATCCATTAGAAAATTTTGTCCCCCGAACTTTTTTGCGTTTGACAGCAAAAATCAATTATCGGAACAAAATCCGTGTTTTCCGAGCATTAGGTTAATCGGGTTTGACCTGCTATTGTTTCTGACCGCTAACTTCAAAAGAAAAGCAATCAGTTGGTAGCGAAAACCAAAAAAGTAATAACAGTCGTGAAAAATTTTTAATTTTGCTGATTACGTTGTGTACAAAATTTATTTTCTTGGTCATATGCAGGGTTACCACCTCTTCATGTTTCTATAATTTGTGCGTATTCTCAAGAACACCGTCTTAGAAAATAAAAGTACTTCTTTCAAAGAAATGTGCTAGTTATTTGTTAGAAATTGTTCCTGTAGTAAGATTTTATTGGTGAAAACGAGGTTTTCAAGACAGAGGTCACCGATATTTATTTTTAAAAATACGTCAACTTAGACTTAAAGGTATGGACCTACAAGTAAGTAAGGTCTTTTCCATCGACTTTGAAAATATGGACCGCCAAAAATTTTTCCTCTCTAGATACGAAAATATAAAAACATGTCAATTTAGGCTTTGAAAATATGGATCTCCAAAAAAGTTCTTCACCTGACATTGCACATAAAAATCTCGTGAAAACATCGCTTTTTTTAGTGTGATTATTTCTTTGATCTAAGCAAATGGTAACTCTGATCATAGACCTTATTGTTGGAATCCTTATACATCAATAGAAATAATTTTCAAGTAGACGGGCATGAAATTACGCAGACGGAATGTTAAAAGCCATTGGGTTTGAGAGCATATGGCATCCACTTGTTCATATGTAGCTCATACGTTGTGTGCTGGTCTTAGTTGAGCTAGGATACCGCAACGGGTAAACTGGTTGAACCCACCATCTGTCTGTCACAAAGGTGAAAGGAATGGCTTCCAAAGCGTTTCGCCTAGGTTCAACAAGCAAACTCGCATGCTTTACTCTGCTGTCAACAATATCCCTTACGTGCAGCGTGTTTAAGGGCCAATTGAGCGCGAAAGCTTTAAACAAATTTTAAAATCGGCCAGATGGGCATAATCTCCTGGATTTTGAAACAGGGGTGTGCAACATGAGGCCAGCGACTGAAATTAGACGTAAAATGAACCAAGGCGATTTTCGAAAAATCTATATTCAAAAAATGTCTTCAAAGTCTTTTTGGACTAAAAATGCAATTATCTTGTGCTCCCAAGCTTACTTTTGTGTCCAAAAGTTTGGCATACAAACTCTCACTGGTCCGTAAAATTTTCAACTGGCTTCTATTTTGTTTGTCTCCTTGAAAAATCTTCGTCGATGTCCTTGCAAGGAAATCGAAACCAGGTCTATCGATTGCGATGCGGACGTTCTAACTACTACATCTCCGCGCCGGTCATATACACTCATGTTGTGAGTATACTGCTGGAAAAAAGGGAAATAAAATTAACCGATCAACGCCCATGATCCCCAAATGGGAATCGGACACAATTACCTCATACTCTCCCCAACTGCAAGGGGGAAGATCAGTGTACGCAACATTTATGTACACTATCCCAGAACTTTTTCGAGTGTACCAGCAACAGAAATATTATACAACAATGAAAGTTTTTACGACAAAAACATATGGCATTGTGGCCTTTTTGAGGAGATTATTTCAGATCACCAATTTTTGAGTGCATTTTTTCACAATTTACGTCAACTTTTTTCAGAGTTAGCTTGTATCAAGGAAAGTATACATTCTATTTTTATCCAAATCATTGGGAACGGAAAAAGGTCAACAACCCAGCCTCTGTGGTGTGTTTTATTGCTACCCGTTTGGCCATCGTCATCGAAAACGAACCTGCAACAAATAAATTGGTTTGTGTGAATGTTTTCTTTTTTATCGGCCTTCCGAATTAATCGTGAAATGTTTTTTAGCCTGCTTCTTTGCCTCGCTTACACAGTTCTTATTTGAAATTTAAGAGTCAGAACGAGAAACGATTTTCCTTTTAATCAATTTTCATTTTTGCTAAAGTTTTGTTTGGAAACGGCAAAATGTGAAATGATCTCCTCAGTTCTTTGCAGCTTTATAGGTGCCGAGTCTTTCATGGTTTATCTTTCTAATTGTGGCTATGATGTTTTCATTTAAACCTACTTGATTATTTATGCGCATAACTAGTTGCTTCACTTCTCAAGAAAACGTCGTTATCGCAAAACGCCTGTCTCTACTTATATTTTTCTTTTGAGTTATAAAATTCCCAGCTTCATTTCAGTTTGATTGCAACTTGATAGAAGGCTAAGGTCTGAATTTTCTTGGTTAAAAAATGAGTGAAAAATTAGGTAAAAAGAAAAGACTGTAACGTTCAGTAAATTTGAAGGCATTGCAAACGATTCTCGCTTTTATGATGAGGAGTTGAATTTTGAAGGGTGCATAGACGTAGATGAGCTTCCTGCTGCTACTGTAAACGTCGTTTCTGATGATGAGAAAATCAATGAAGATAATCTTTGCGAAAAACTCTGAAAGGTATCACCTGATGCATAGAAACTCATAATACTACAACCGATGAACAACATAACAGAAAGGCAGCTTCCTGGAAAAAGTCTAAGAAAAAGAATAGAATCCAGCTGACAAAAACACGTCTAGAATTTTATATGATTAGAGAGAGTAAAAGTAAAACAGACGAGAAGGTTCGAGAAACGAAACAATAGCTCAGACGAAGTCTCCTCTAGAGGTTTTCTAAAAAATTTTCAATGATGAGATAAAAAAAAGATATTTTTAAGCAAAGCACAATTCACGCCAATCATAAGAACCGACACAACTCCGTCTTTTGCTATAACTACCACAAAAAAACTGATAGGGTCTGTTCTGCTGACTGGTTCCTATGGACTCTCCCAAAAGAGAACGTACTGTGTGTCCAGAAAAAGATGTAGAAAGTTATATTGTTTGGTCGTGTTTTATTCGAAATTGGTACAGGTATCGGTATCTAAAAATAAGATAAATCTCCACTTCAATGAAAACTTTATCTTTGGCTTTGTAAAGCACGCAAGATCTTTCAAATTTACTTTCTTGATGGTAAAGATAAGAGTTTTTTCTTAGCACTTGAACATTGATAAAGAAATGGCAGTATCACGGTTGTCATTTTATCAAAAGTACAGTTTATTAGGGAAAACCAATCAAAATCGGATATAAAAATCCGGCAATATGTTGCTCCGATATAAGCTCCTGTTTCAATTTCGACATGTACGAAGAGAAAAAAGCCGCTAAATCACCAATTCCAGGAATCCGAGCAAAAGTTTCCTTAAATATAATTGCAAAGTGACCTTCCCTTGCAATCGCATTTTTCATTTTGTCAACTTTTTTACGAGTATGGGCCTGATGAAAGTTTTAATCGAAAAAAGTGTTTCAAGTTCTGGTGCACCTACAAATCAATCGCACCTCCAATGTCTACTCTTATCCGAAAAGTATCTGAAGTAGCAGGACCGAGGCTCTTCTGAATATTGGATGAATGACAACAGTAAAATATTTGCTGTCGTGTCGAATAAAAGAAACAGTTTCAAATTTTGTCTAATCATGAAGGCGCGCTGCCAGCGCAAAAGGTAATAAAATGGAGTAGGCAAAATAAGAAACAAGTCACCCTGGAACAGTCAATCATAACAGTCACTTGGGTGCCCTCGACAAAGTAAATTGGCTTCACCTATCAATGGTATCAAGATTAATGATATTAATTTATTCTCTTATTATTTACTTCAGTAAGTTTACTTCAGTATACTCCGATGAGTTAAGTTTGTGAATATTCAAAAGTCTGGTGATCGAGACTTTACTGAAGCAAACTTCCAACTTATATCATCAAAAGATGGTATCTAAAATTACTTTCACCCATCACTTGCTAGATTTTCAGTAGGCTGTGATTTTATCAATAAAGTTTTGAAAAACTTTTCTCGCAACTTGCAATAAAAACAATAAAAGTAAATTAAAGCTTAGATTAGAAATATTAAACTCAGTGAAGAGTCACCGAGACAACGTTTTGTTAACTACTGTTCATTCCCCGCTTTGCTGCATCGCTTTGACATATGGTGCCGCCCTATGTACTTGCCAATTATACCTAGCGATTTCTAATGAAGGCTCAAATAATCAACGCCATCCGTAAACAAATTCTTATACATGTATTTGTTCAATCTTTCAGAGCTTCCGCTTTGCAACAATGTGCGAGGATTTAAATTGCTAAATATTTCATTAAACAGACAAATTTTGCTGAATTTCTGTTCTGCTTTACTTTGAACTTGGTTCAAAGCTTCGAACATGTAATATGGGAATTGCAACGCTTAGTTTCTATAGCGGTATATAGACATTGGTCTTACTCATGTTCGCTGAGCAATTTCTTTTCTTTTTTGGGAACGTCGCCCTTTAAGAGTGTTATGAATGGATCTAGCGGGCACCATCCCCTGGTGACAAAACTTTTTACTTCTTCGTGTGGGGAACGTTTTGGGAACGTTTCTTCGTGTGGGGAAGATGCTCAGTTACAGAAGGCACTCCACTAGATGTACTGACATGTGTCTGTCAGCCAGGGCACCAAGCTCTTGTCAAAATGAGAGAACACGAGCTCCATGTGGATGATGTGAGGTGAAGGAGCATGTTATCATGTGCTCAGCGCCTATGCATCACAGAGTAGCAACTTCAACTACAAACCACAAGTAGAAAGTCACCAACAACACTTGCTTTATATACAGATCGCGTCATTGTTGTCGTCGTTTGGTCATGCACTCAAACTCAATCCGGGCCAGCACAAATCAAGGCACAAGATCGAGGGTTTATCCATTTACCACCCCGGGCTGCTGCGCTGCCCAGATTAGATGCTGGCAGCAGTGGTGTTAAGCCAACTTCGAGTTGCGTCATCCAAAACCTGGAGACCTCGTGTTCCTCTTAGTACATGATGTATCAGACATGAAGATATAACGTGATCTGCAGTTTGCTCAGTGGTGCCACATTCGCAATTCGGTGATGGAGCGTGACCCCATTTGTACATGGACGAGTGAAAACGTTCTACACCAATCCGCTGGCGATTGAGCCTTATCCTAGATGTACTTGGCAGACTCATTCCAAGTGGACTTGAACTGACCTGGGAATGAAAGCACCGACCCTTGAAGTATTCTACAAGTAGTCTGCGTTTCATTTATGTTTCGTCCACTGCTTCACGCGGATGTCCAGTTTGGACAAATTACCTAATTGTTTCCACGCAGCATGTACAAATGGGCGTCTTGATCTAAGTCTCCCCAGGTTCGCATCCTGCTGCCCAACCAACTGTCCGTGCAGTACATGGTCGGTGTCATGGATAGCACGATTAGCCAAGGAAAGTGTCGCACCTAGTCGGCCGAGCTCAGCTGGTTGGATGCCTTCAAGGACAGGCAAGTCCTCCGATGGTGTGGGACGCAAGCATCCAATGACAATGCGCAAAGCATCATTGAGAATGCTGTTGTAGGAAATAAGATCCTTTGAGCAATAACGTGCTGACTGAACCCCAATCGCTGGGAACTAGCAGTCACAAGGAGGAAGGTACGGCAGCAAAACTTTATTGCATCAATTTATGCAGTTGTGGCAACAATCAAATTACGTCCGTCCGTCACGAAATTCAACGATGAAAGAGAGCACAATATCTCCGACCACATGGTCGGTAACAAAATCTGCACGCGACACCACGAATTAGGTTGCTGCACACGTCTAAATAAACAGGATACTGCACACGTCACATCAACGAAAATAACGGATAAACAACCTAATGGCGGGAAAGGCAAGCCGATCACCAAGCTACCAAGAAAAGACAAAAATAAACATTATCTGGCCCTAATAAAAAAATAAAAATATGTGTGTGTGATTTTAGACGCATACAATAATAATACACGAATACACATAGTAAAAACTAGAATCACACACAACGACGGGAGTGAGGTGCAGAGGCGCCGAAAGCAAACTAACAAAAAAATAAAAAAAAAGGACAAAAAGATGTTTGGCATGGCAGCTTGATGAAGAGCGAGGCGCGACACGCCACATTGTCAATGAGGCGAGTATGCATACTACGACACCAAACTGGTGCACAGTACTCAGCGGTGGAGTAGACCAAGGAAAGGGCAGAGATGCGCAATGTCTTAAGATGAAAGGTCGCCGTCACCGTTTTCATATTGCTAAACTTTAGTCTTCAAGTCTGGAGATAAGCTGACAGAGTAATCATGTCTTGGCTTTGAGTGCCCTCCACAGCCTTTCAATCTCGAGAAGCATACAGCAATGCTAAGTCATCAGCATATGTATACTTCTGAGAAGTCATGCAAGGCAGATCGTCTGTGTAGATGTTGAAAAGGAGGGGACCAAGACCGATCCCTGTGGGAAGCCGTTTTGCAAACGTCTTAACCTGCTTTGCTTGCTGTCACCAGTAGTGAGCGTGAATCTTCTATTCCGGACGAGTTCCATGATCATCCGGACCATGTGCTTATCCGGTAGAAGCCCAAGCAACTTGCAGGTGAGACCACGGTGCCAGGCAGATCGACAAACAATACGGATCGCCATCTGTGTTCAGTGCGTATCATGAAAAAAGCGACTAGTCGCCATTTGAAGTACACTCATTTTAACCCGAACTAAAGTCAGATGCCTGCTGTTGTGCGAATGGTTACCCAGCAAAAAAGCTACATCTTCTCTAATGTAGTTGGACGGCAACGTCTTCTGTTAAGTAGTTCAAGCCATCGTTGATCGAATCGCCGAGCCCTAACGTCAAGGCCGCCATCCAATTGATGTCTCGACGGGAATCTCAGTTACTTCGGCCGGCAAGCCTCACTCTCTTAACATTGGCGGGGAAGGCAAGTTGCGACCTCAGCAACTTCCTTGTTCCTTACGCACGTTTCCGCTAGCTGCGCGTGATTCTTCTTCTTTCTTTCCTTTGGAAGGGATCCACATTTTCAGATGCTGGCAGTGATAGTACTCAGCCAGCATCGTGTGTCGACATCCAAAACCGTCAGTCCACGTATTCCTGTAGGTGCCCGATGTACGGGGCATGTCAGAATGATGTGTTCTACGGTTTGTTCTACAGCGCCACACTCGCAATTCGATGCAGAAGCAAGGTCCCATTTGTGCATGAACGACTGAAAACACCCAACACCAGCCCGCAAGCGATTGAGCCTGACCCATGATGATCTGGGCAGGTCCATCCCCATTGGCCTAGTGCTTGTCCTAGGAATGAAAGCACGGAGATCAGATGAGCTCCGGGCCCTGACTCTATTTGTCCGGAGCTTATAATCCGTGCTGGAACTGCTTTGAAGTCCTGGTTACGTGGCTTCCTCTCTTCCTGCTTGCACCAACTCAAAATTCTCAAAGTCTGGAGAAGAGCACTTGTAGTTGCGATCCCAAAGCCAAACAAACCTGTAGAGGGCCCAAAGAGCTATCGTCCCATCTCCTTGCTCTGTGTCCCCTACAAGATCCTCGAACGACTGATCTACGCTCGTATTGAACCTATTGTCGACCCCCTGCTCCCAGGCGAGCAGGCTGGGTTTCGACATGGTAAATCGACAGTGGATCAAGTTGTTTTACTAACACAAAACATCGAGGATTCTTTCGAGGCAAAAAAGAAGGCCGGTGCTGTGTTTGTAGATCTGACAGCTGCATATGACATTGTCTGGCATCGTGGCCTTATCTGCAAGCTGCTGAGACTTCTCCCGGATAAGCACATGGTTCGTATGATCATAGAACTTGTCCGAAATAAAAGTTTCACCCTTACTATCGGTGACAGCAAGCGAAGCAGGTTGCGACGTCTGAAAAACGGCGTCCCACAGGGATCAGTCTTGGCACTCCTTCTTTTCAATATCTATGTGTACAATCTTCCTTCAACGGTCTCCAGAAGGTATGCTTATGCCGATGATCTGGCACTGTTATACTCTTCTGATGACTATAAAGACCTGGAGGGGGTCTTAAGCCAAGACATGACTACATTCTCCACATATCTCCAGACTTGGAAGCTACAGCTCAGCCACACTAAAACGGTGACGACGGCCTTTCACCTGAACAACAGAGAGGCCAAACGTGAGCTTAATGTCTACAACAATGGCAAACGCTTGCCATTCTGTCCAGTCCCTACCTATCTTGGAGTTAAACTGAACAGATCACTCTCGTTTCGTCACCACCTTGAGGCATTGAGCAAAAAACTAACAACGCGCGTTGCACTGATGAAACGACTTACAGGCTCAGGTTGGGGCGCTGGAGCTAAAACACTGCGTACAGCTGCCCTATCTCTGGTTTACTCCACTGCGGAGTACTGTGCACCAGTTTTGTGTCGCAGTGCACACACTCGCCTCATCGATAGTGTTCTCAACGACGCATTGCGCATTGTCACTGGATGCCTGCGTCCAACTCCAACAGACTACCTACCCGTCCTCGTAGGTATCCAGCCGGCTGAGCTTCGCCGATTAGGAGCAATGCTCTCCCTGGCACATCGTGGCAGTCTGGACCCTGGCCATATTCTTCATGAATTATTGGCTGGGTCCCCAGACGGCTACAGAGAGAGACTAAAATCTAGACGCCCCTTTGTGCCCGCTGCACGGAAGTTACTGCAAGATCTAACTGAATTGGATATTCGTGCAGCTCAATGGACTGACATTAAATGGAGCACGGAATACTCGGAGTGCGCGTGATTGAGGAGGATAATTGTGTTGCATCTTCAACTACAAACCACAAGTAGAAAGTCGCCAACAATACTTTGCTTTATATACGGATCGCCATGTACGTACAATGGGTATTATGGTAGAAGTGAGTAGTCGCTACATGGAGTACACTCATGTTAACCTGACTACAGTCAATGCCTGCCGTTGTGTACAACAGGATTCCTACGAACTTTCTTCCGTAGTAGAAAAATGCTAAATCGCATGTAACATGCTACAAGCGAGGCCTCGCTTGTTAATACTTTCTTTTTGATCTCAAAGTTCGTTCAAATCCCTCCCTACTTGAAGCGACACCACAGCTTTGTAATGTCTACTCCATCGTGTATCAGGTACTGTTTTTTACGATTTTTTCCACAATCCTGCTGAAGTGAAATTGTGCCGATGCGTTCTGCTTCAAACCGCGCGAAATAAAATGTAGAGGGCATGTTCGGATGTTTGATATCATGTTTGATTGGCTGATCTTGGTGTGGACTAAATCTTGTTGAACCATTAAAGAGATGGAGGACGTTCACAAGAAGATTTTAAGAAAAAATCGAGTTACTCTTGCAAAGGATTTAGTTTTGATTGAAGTCCAGCATTATCTTGTAGAGGCAGAAATCCTGTCTGATCATCTTGTTGAAAAAATCAATTCAGAAGCAACAGGCTTTGAAAAAAATGTATGTGTTTTGTCTCTACTAACTCTAAACTAATTCAAACCCAAACTTTAGACTATCTGAAACCATAACCCTGGAAATAAGCATAATTCTAATACCAGTAACATTGTCTGCAGACTGGTGTGATGGGTTGATTGCAGCATTGGTGTGTATGTGAGGCAAATATGTACAGTTATGTTATGTGCATACATGCTTGTATTTTTTGTTGTAAGTGTAAGACGTATGTACCCTAGAAAATTGCATAAACTGCGTTTTTAGGCAATCTGATTTTCAAATAGGCTTATCATCAAACACGAGTACAGCCAGCTAAAAATTTGAAGAAAAAGGGCAAATTTTGGTATGTTGCATTCAGATTATTTTTGATTATCAAAGTTTTTTTCTTAGTAAATAAAACAGGCTGGTACAAAGACAGAAGCATGAAAAAATAAGAAAATAAAACAACCCCTTTTTTTCTCTGTGTGTGCTTTACATCACAATGACATGTGCTTCACACCCACAACACTTAAAAAATACGTATTACAGATTCTTCAGCCATATCTAAGATAAATTCCCTTTCAAAACTCCTGTTTATTTAACCAATATCCAAGATTTCTTAAGAGCTAACGAATTTAGCCAAAATCTTGCTCTTTTTGTTTAATTCCAAACAGCTGCTGTTGATGCCACAATTATTTTCTTAATTTATTTGTCTAACTATTTTATTAGGCAGTGGCTATTTTGCCGTCGACGGCAATTTACCCTCAGAGACTATTTTGCCGTGAGTTGTTTGTGATTGGTCAATCTTAATGACGTACTAAACATGTGACTTTTGGTCGTCTCTGATTGGTCAATTTTAAAAACCAAAAAAAAAAATTTTGCACTCCCAGGTCTCTATCCCCCACCCTGCACACTCATTTACAGTGTACACTGCCCCGTACATTTACATACCGGGCCTAACCCTTCAGTGTACACTGCCTTTCTTTTCAAGCCCTGGCCAGCTGAGATTCGAACCCGATACCTTGGTATCTCAAGACCAGCGCTCTACTACACCACAGAGTCACTGGTGCGATAATAGCAAATTTGGCTATATAAACACACGTGAATGATCACGGCAAAATAGATTCCAAGGGCAAATTGCCGTCGACGGCGAAATAGCCACTGCCATTTTATTATGTTTAGGAAGTGACTATTTTGTGGTCAACTGCAAAATACACCCACATGCTATTTTTCCAGGAAACTACTGAGAATTCCATGGATTAGCCCTGAACCTAATTGTAATCCTAACTCTAACTAACCTCAATCAACCCTATCTATCACCTCAACCATGGACACTGATCCAGGATGGCGATTTTTTGGTTTCAGTAGAATTGTTGTCTATGAGGAACTTAAGCAAATTTCTTCATTTTACTTTCTTCCATAATGCTGTACATGATTTGGGTAATAGCCATACACAACTAGAAATCACTTTGTTAAGATGTCATAGAAAGTGACCAATCACAAATGTCCAACATCAAAATAGATTCCACAGATACAATGCCATTGACAACAAAATAGCTACTGCCTTATACTTATAGAACAAATTTTTTTCTTGGTTTAAGATTATTTAAAGTTTCTTCAATACTGTTTTGGTCTAGAAAGGAAATATCTTGTTTTTGATTAATAGTGCATTTGATCAGATTTTATGTAATAGTTCTTGATGCCTCGTACTTTCTAATATATGTTAGAACAGGATTTGCTATGCCAACGCACTGAAATGTATAGTAAGATAAAAAAAAATAATTGGTCTTTTCAATCTGATAACATGTCATTGAAAGGAAGAAATTGCAAATGGCTTCTTTTAGATGATCAACCAAACGATGTATTCCCAAAACTGTTTTTAGTGTGAGGGCCAATCTATGACAGATTTCTTTTGTTTAACCTGCTAAAGCTACTTGAAAGTCCTCAACAGCAATCTTTGCCGTTGTCTTGACATCTTCAATTCATTTCTCAAGTTTATTTTTTATATATGGTCATTCCATGTCAAGTGATCTAGAGAAATGACATTTTTTCACCCACTTTCTCAGATTTTGATGGATTTCAACAGAGTAATAAAACTTCTCTTTCTGGTTGCAAAAAGCTAATTTTTTTTTTAATTGGTCATTGTGGCTAATTAAAATTGGCTGTTTGACTGTTTTTTGTGATCACTGAAGTTGAACAAATTTTGTATTCTCATGTTTAACTTTGGAAAGATGCTTCTCAGCTGGTGAAAACTGGTCTGCTATAATATTTTCAGGTATTGTTGGACATCACTTCTTTTGCCAAAGCATCAAAAAAACTTTGATTTTGACCTTTGACCTTTAACCCTGGGGTTGTTGGTGAATCCCATTGAGCTCACTCATGCAGAATGTAGCTCTTATTGTATATATCTCGAGATGCCCACCAGTTACAATCACCTGTGACACATCATTTGAAATTAAATTGTAGTGAGATTTCAAATCACAAATAAAATAAATGGCTTATTGAGTGTTGCTTCTTTAACAGGACTAACTAAACTTTGTGTCTAAAAGTTAGTAGGCATTTTCTACTATCACAAAATTCCCATGTGATAGATACCATACGAATGACATCATTCCAAAAAAAGTTCCACTTAAACATATGTCAGTCCTACTAGGTTCTTGGACAATCTTTGTTTATCTATCAAATTATGCAAACGTTGTCCATTATAAGGTTTAGTCATATTTTAGAAGCAGAAATTATGTCAAAATATTACTTCAATACAGCTACATGGCGATTCCTGTAAATCAAAATATGTGCTTTGTACTGTCCTAGAGAGTTTGCAAGTGTTAGTTGAGTGACTGCACACAGAATATGCTGCAATGATACCCAGCATATATCTTCACTTTCAGGCCAGTAAAAATAATGCGATGGCTTTTTTGGATGCATAGATTGTAGGAAAACGTCTTCATTAGTTGTGCCAACATGGTGTACTATACCTATATACCAATTATCATCATATAAGGCTGAAACATACTGTCCAATGTTGGTGTTTTGTGCATGGATATTTTCTTGTGATAAGATAATACCAGCTTCTAGTGCAAATTGCTTTACATCACTGTCAGTTTGATGAATATGCATAACAAATATACAGTGAAACTAAAAAACACTCTTTTAGTGCAATTCAAGTCTAAAACTTGCTTTTCTGAAAGATTTTATTAGTTTGTTAGCATCAGGCTGTCAGAGCCTCAAAGGTATTGTGCATTTTTGAAGATGTTTACTGGTTTGAAACTTCTGTAGTGACCCATACTTTATGCTTTAATGCAATTGACATTAACTGCAACCCTAGTACTGATCTACGATTCAATTAAATTTCTGCATTGCAGTTATATTCATTTTTCTTAATTGCTCTATATAGATTTCCGTGTTTTAGTTTATTATATTAGCAATGCTAAATATGCCATAAAATTTGTATGAAAATAGGAAAAACATGTACCAAATTACGGAAATAAAGAGTTTTAAAGTTTATGGAAAAGCATAGTTTTACTCAATTTGACTATCCTTATATTTTGCCTTATTGGTTGGCTATATTTTTAGTTTTTACCAACTTTTATAAATTGTTTTTTCTGTTTTGGAATGAATTATATTAATTTCATGTTTTAGTATAAATTTTCTTCTTATCATAATACAGTGACTTTATATTTCGATATGAATGTTTATAAATCTGCATATTTTAGTGTAGTCAAAGGGCTTTAACACAAATTTTAAAGGGTAGCTTTTGCTGTTATTTCTGCCCTTTTAATACCAAATACGATGCAGTGTGGTGTCAATATGTGCAGTGAAGTTTGCTGATAAATCACAAAACATTTTTTAAAAACTTAAAATTTTTGATGTTTAGTCTTTTTCAAAAATTTTTTGCTTCACCAGAATTGTGTGGTTAAAAGCAGTTGGTTCATTGACTGCATAGACCTTTTTCCTCTTTGCTTGGTAACCACCAACCAGTTTGTTTTCGTGGCAAAAACTACTGTATTTCCATAAAACTTAACTGTCTTGTGTTTAAAGTGTTTTCTAGCTGCTAAGTGACAAAGCAATGAGAAGCGCTGCAAGCAATTTATTAAATACTGCATATTCAAAGTAAACTAGGAATATCTGGATTATTAAGTTTAAAGCTGTACTTGTAAAGGCTGTCATCACAAAAGTGACTAGTTGCCAATACTTGGGTGTAGTTTCTTAACATATGGTTTAAGTGAGATGCAGGAGAAGAGTGAAACAGATTGATTAATTTTTTAGTCTGTTCCTCTTGCAATCTTATGACAAAATAAGCTGATACGTTAGTTGAGTTGAATTTTTCACGTTGGATTCCAACAACGAGTAAATGTATACGAAAGCAGTGTCAAGTAAAATGTTGAAAAATCTGGTGTGGACAGTTGTTTTATGCATAGAGATATTATTTCTGTCCATTTACAGAGTTTTGAAGATAAAAATTGATTGATTGATTGAAAAATGCATCGCTATAAATACTTTAAAGGTGTTTTTTTTTGTAAATATTGATTTAATGTTGATGAACCTGTGTTCAAACGAAAGGAGGTGCACCTTTTTTGGATGTTTTTTTACGTGAGATCAATTACACTGCCCAAGTTTTGGACTTTTGTGATAGTGATGACTTTTGTTTAGAGGAATAAGCCAAGGTAGGCATAAAAGTTTGTGGACCCACGCCAAGTTGGCAGAAAAATAGAGAAAACAATGCTGATAATCACTACTTTTTATAAAATATTGCCATGCTTTTATTTTTAGGTTAAATTTTTGAATCTACTTACAAAACGGGGACCATCTGCATTTCAATCGTTCATTAAAGCTTTATGTTCGACTGATCAGAAGCATCTTGCTACAAAATTAATTTCAGATTATGAGTCAATCACCGGGCCAAATACTGCTCAAAATTTATGTGGAGATAATTCTTCATCAGGAAATAACAATATGCACTACATGAATAGCAACCTAGATGATCCTATTGTACCACTGTGCTTTTCACTTCAATCTAGTCCAATGTCTTTCAAAAACTCCAAATCGAAGCCAACTGATATCACTCCTAAAAAACGTGCTGCTAGTGAAAATGAAGACTGCTCTCCTGCATATGTACATCGTGAAAATAGCAATATGTCTCCAGCAAAAAAGCGTTATCCCAGCAGTATTACCCATAGTAAATTAGATGCAACTTCACCAAATTCTCTTGATGATCTGCTTTCTACTACATCACTGGATGATCTTTCAGCTGCTTCACAACTCAAAAAACCTAAAGAAAATATGATTTCAAATGACAATCCTCAAAACACACAAAGTTTGGATATTGATTTAATTGATGGGCCCACGCGCCGTGATGTCACAGTGAGAAGATTAGGGTCACATCAGGTAAGATTGTAATAATTATAGGTTTTATAGTACAGTGAAGGCATAAAGATCCTTGCAAAAAAAGGTATTTCTATTCATAAAATAGATTTTGTCCAAATTGAACATCTTCAGTAATAATAATACTGTAGCTAGGCTTATTTCAATAGAATTGTAGCGCTCATTACGAGATGCGTGACGTTCAAAACTGTTTGGATTGATGCTACTGTTGCAATTTATGTGTTTAATTTTTCAAATTTTGTGTTAAGTATTTTTATTAAAAAGTATTCCAACCTGAAAGTGTAATCATCTAGATATTATGGTAAGATAAAAAACTCAAAATTATGATTTAATTTGCGCTATTTTGACAGAAAATAGACGTTTCTGACTGTTATAAAATGACCTCATCGCCGGGAGGACGAGGAATGGCTCTTATAATAAATGTTGATCAATTTGAACCACCCAATTTAGATGATCGACAGGTAGATATCTTACAAAGAAAAAATACCTAAAGAATGATGATTTGCATTGTTTATATATTCTATGGATTGAACATGTTGCCGATGCGGTGTTTGTTTTGTTTATTGTTTGTCAACTACTTTTGCCCCGGCTGTTACCAATGTATTTTGTCAATTCCGTGGCTCCCAATTTTTTATACAATAGTGTTTCTCACAGTTACCGCAATCAAAAAAATCCGCTTTGCTCATATTGTGATATTTTCCTTGTGTAATGCACAAATATCGCCAAAAAATGGAGTAAGAATAGTGTGACTGCTGCTATCCCAGTCACACGGCTTGGGGGAAGATCTTAGCGAACAGCGCAAACTCAATCGCGGTATCAAAAGGCACTCTTGATAATGGAATCAAATTTAATTCAGAGACGAAAAAATCCCATCGATCATGTACGAATGGCGTCGATACTGCGACAGGTTTTCTAGAATAATTAAACAATTATAAGCAAACAGCCAAACCTCACTCTTAATTTGGATGCAAATTATAGAAGAATAGAATGATTAAAGTAGCGAATAGCGACGGCATTAACAGTACGACGATAAATAATATGTGAGAGGATTATGGAGAGTAATTATGCGAGAGGATTATGGAGAAGCACTTACTTCATATACAGTTAAGCTTATGGCTTTTTACCTAAGATTTAGCGAGATTTGCCACAATAGATGTACGGTATTATTACTGATATTATTATAGTTTTGATTTCATCACAAATTAATCAACAAGAATTACATGATAAGGTAACAATAAGCACTCGTTTTTAACAATAAATTCGGTAGCTTATAATATATACACTTATCGACCGTATGCGACTTCCCGAAACGATTCAAACTTAAATAGCAGAGATTCACTTTTTGACCATACTTGATTTTGAGGAAAATGCTAAAATGACTGAGGTGCCGCAGTTTTATAGTGCTGCAATTCTACGAAATTCTCACGCGAGCACGTTGAAGTAGATAATGAAAGCTTCATAAATTGGCTGTCCTAGGTATTATTTCTTAAAATTGCTAACAGCACAAAGACACGAATTATAAATGTAGGTCTCCAGCAGCTATATGTGATTGATGTAGAAAGAGGCCTCGCAGTTTTACTAGGGCCAGAACAATTTTGATTAAAATGGATTTTGTCTGTAACAAATAGCTTTACAAGCAATTGAGGCATAAGACCAAATACTCAAAATATTGCTACCGTATTTAGCTGCCCTTAATTGTAAATGGCATGTAATGACAGGGAGTCGTTTTTGGAGTGTAGGGATTACAGTCGTCGCTGCCACGTGTTTTCTCAGAGCGCATCGCGGCTGTTTTTGCAAACATTTGTGGAGCAGTTTTAATACGTCTTTCGTAATGCCTGCGCTAAACCTTCAGCCCAAGTGTGTAACACGCACGACAGCACGTCAGAAAAGATCGAGGTTTGTCAAAAAAAGTGTAGGTTAAACCTCCCTTGAATGTAATCCGTAAAAATGATGATAAAAGTTTATAAGTTTAGCTGATAATCATATAAAGACGGTATTATTTTGATCACACAATATTAAAGTATTCGCCTATTTGCAGGTATGTACTGTACCACTATTTTTACTTAAACCATAGTCTGTAGTGCAATGTTTCTTCCGGACAGATCTGTTTTAGAAAGTCGTGTATTACTTATAAATTAAAAATTTTATAATAGGCTGCTGAAGTTGATCGAGCAAGGTTGGAGTTGGTTTTTAGACAGCTTGGTTTTACATGTTATAATCTTGTGAACGGAACTGCCCAAGAGATCTGGAATATTCTTGTGGTAAGTCAAACTCGTACTTTGTCTTTTTCATATAACTGTTCAATTAAAAAAAATCTAACGACGTCCAGGCCCAACACTGGATGGAATTTTACTGAAATCAGGATACATTTGCTTGTGATCTCATTGCATGAACGTAACCCCTTGCTTTTAACCCCAAACAAGGTGATTCGTCTCGATTTTGTCATCTAGATGCGCTTTAGTGTTTCAGAAAAACGGCTTTTTTCCCCCTAAGAAGTAAAAAGATTCTGCTTTAAGCAAGCAGTCATTAGGTTAGCCGCGTAGTAGTAATGCTTGCCCTAGTTGTGTTTGTGTGGATTTGGTTGAAAATAAAATTTGTATATTGATATTCAACTAAGTTACTAGTACTACACAAGTAAACAGGGTTGCTGTCGTCTTTTAGTAAATGTACTATATTAAATCACTACTGAGCTAAAACTACATGTACATGTAATTTAAATTTTTGGACTCAACTGCCTTTATTGCTCTATATTGATGCAGTTGTTAATACCATGATCGCTTTTCTATTAATCCCTTAATTTTCAGCAATTTGTTGCTTTGGAGGAGCACTCTCGCTGTGATGTTTGCTGGTTGGTGGTGATGAGTCATGGTGAAGATGGTTGTTTCTTTGGTCGGGACGGTGTGCCAGTCGTTATCGACAACGTCATCGCTCTGTTCAATAATCATCATTGCAAGGGATTACAAAATAAACCAAAGGTGAGATTAAACATAGATTGACGCACATACTTTCTTGTTGAATTTGCGAACAAACGACTACCATGGTACTTTGTATTCTGGCCGCAAGAAAATGCTGTTGTGATTCATTTTGTGAGTTTTTCTTTTAACTTCTCAAGGCATACTGAGCAGAATCTTTTCATTACAGGTTCTTACGTTTCAATGCTGTCGAGGTTCTCTGCCTGATAAAGGTGTTGATGAAGTTGATGGAGGAAACAAAGCAGGATCTATAAGAGTAAGCTACGTGAGGTTGAAATTCAAAGTTTCTTTACTTGCTTAATTAGCATTTGTAAACGAAAAGAGCATGTAGTAGTTTAAAAACGCGATGTGTTTGAAATTCGATTTAAAAGTTCTCGAAATATCAACTTTGAATTGCTTCAATTTAGCAAGACCAATCTTTGAGTTTATAGCGTTTGCAGACCCTAAACAAATAGTTGTATTTTGATTAAACTGGCATTTTGAAAGGCGCGAGTCTAAGTCAAACAGAATTTCAAAAATGTTAAAAAGAATGCGAACTGTTTTGTAATTCTTAAGTCACAGCCACTTGTGCATGGCGTTGTTACCTGCGCTATTTATAGCAGGATACAGTAGATTCCGCTTAATTGGGCCGCCGGTTAATCGGGTCAGCTGTTTAATTGGGCCAAATTGTTAAGAACAAAATCCAATCAAAGATAATGCACTACGTTAAATCCGCATAATCGGGCCACAACTGTAGTCAGACATACACTGGTTTAATTGCAAAACCGCCTTTGTAATGTAATAGAACTCAATATCACAAAGCCAACTATATTATGTAACAATTGAAAAATACAGGCGCAAATTATTTTGTCATTTCATGCTCTTGGACATGGTAATTGTTGTGTTTTGTTGCAAATTTTGTGAAGTCCCAAGCAGAAATGCCACAAAAAGAATTAACAATTGCTGAAAGGGTTGTTGTCCTAAGAAAAATTAGAGAGCAACCTCCAAACATTAGTCATCGCCAGCTAGCTGAGATAACTGGTGTACCAAGGACAACCCTGGCACAGATACTGCAAGACTTCGGATAATCGGGTCAGCCGCTTAATCAGGCCAAATGGTGCTTATCCCGATGTGGCCCGATTAAGCGGAATCTACTGTACTTAGTTTGAACGCAAATGCCATGTTGTCTGCTTTAACTTTGACCTTTGCAGAGCCCTCAAAGTGATCTCCATTTTTCTCGTTCATCACTGGAGAGTTTTGGTTCTGTTCAAAATAAACTTCCAACTCATTGTGATTGCTTGGTCGGTTATGCGACGGTTAAAGGGTTTGCTGCAATGAGGAACACTCGGCGAGGGAGCTGGTATATACAGGCATTGGTTAAAGTAAGAAGTTTAATATATTTATTGAACGACATTACGATATGTGGAAGTTGGCTTAAGACCTGTTTAAAGGTTGTCAATAATGCTAATTATTTAGTAACTCAAACCTACAGTGTGTGACTTGCGAATTGATTTAAAGTTATGCTTCGATGAAAAGGATATCATGTTTCACAATAGTTACCAGAATCGTGACTATTATGGTTATGTTAATATCAACCGTTAAATGAAATGATTTACGACTAAAGGCAACAACCCGTAGGCAAAGTTTCTAAGGCTTCAAGTTTCCTAATTCCTTTTGCGTTAGTGGATGAAGTTCGTAGTTTACTATACCAGCAATGATGTACCGCTTGCTTTCTCAGTGCGCAACTCAAAACAGTAGAAAGTCCACAGCACCAAATATTTTTCCCTCGAGGTAGATATCAACATTGCTACTTGTTTATGCACATTTGATGACATGCAGTAAAATGTAAAAGCGATCTATTTTAGAAGGGTTGTGGTTTGCTTTAAAGCGGCAAAATTAAAGTTTGCTTTCCAAAAGGAAGCAAAGGTCTTCATCGAAAACAATAACAATGACTTACATATACTTTTGTTTTAAGTCTAATGTGCTTTCTAATCATGTGGCAGACTGCACCAAATGCTTTTTCGGACCGTATGTTTTGCAGGACTCGTTTGCAGAATGCTATGAATTATTGCTTTTAATATTAGCTTTAAAGCTTGCGTGATCGTTGAAAGGAATTGGTTGATTAATGTTAGTCTGTTTTTGATCAGGTCCTTGCTTATCATGCTTGTGATAAACATTTAGTCGATATAATGACCTTGGTCAACAAGCTGATCAAGTCGAAAGAGGGCAACAGCCCAGATTCCGAATACCATAGGTAAGATGCTTTTGTTGGTGAATATTGTTTAAAATGGTTTTCGCAACAATATGAAGTTGCTTCGAAAGAATGTAATCTGCAAATAGCAGGCAACTCATCCAGGCTTGTCCAATTAATGTGAGTAGGTACGAAGCTCATTTCTCATCAACGGTATTGTTATTAGAAATGGCCATTCCAGTATCTTGATTTATTTACAGCAAACTTTTTACTTAAATTTTTTCTTTTATAGTCATTTTCTAGTATATGTATAAAGAATTGCAATGTTCAAAAGCATTAACCACATCCTTTGCCGCATGTAGGCAGCGTGTTCGAGTGAGCTGGAACGTCGTTCAATGATAGCAATGGTCGAGTGGTCTTGTGCTTAAACCCACGATGAATACGTTGCTGCTCTCTTAGTAGAAGCACTTTATAATGATATTCTCAGCTTGGCGGATTTTGACTGGGTTAAAAGTAATTCTACAAAGTTAATGTGGAATTTAAATCCAATTTTTCTCTTGCTGGTTTAAACCGGTCAAGGTAACTTTCTTTAATACAGTGAACCCTCGTTTATCGCGGGGGATACGTTCCAAAAATAACCCGCGATAGGTGAAATCCGCGAAGTAGTCAGCTTTATTTTTTACTGTTATTTTACAATGCAATACTGTACTGCAGAATGAACCAAAAAATAAAACCTCTTTTCAGGCCCAAAATGTGTTTAAGAAATAGAAATATTAACGTATATATCAACTTTTTTCACTTTTTTCAACTTTTTTCACTTCTAGACAACAGTAAAGCCCCTGAGCCAATCAGGATTCACTGTAAAAAAAGCATTGTAAAAAATTCCGCGAAGCCGCGATAGGTAAAGCGCGATATAGCGAGGGATCACTGTAATGTGTTGGAGTTAGTGGTATAGGATTTGCATCAAGCTTTAAAGAAAGCTGTGTTAAATTTAATTTTTTGTAGATGCAAGGAGATGTCGATATTTCATTCTACACTTTGCAAAAAACTGTATTTGTTTCCGGATTGGCAAAGTTGAGCTCAAAGCTTTTTTTATCCGGTACTATTTCTACTGATTTGAATCCCAAACATCGCTGCTCATTAACTACTTGCTCTTGGAGTTAACTTAAAGACAATCTTTGTTACGAATACTTTTATTGCGTTTTATTTTACTTCAAAAATGCCTTGTTTTTCCGTGCATACAATGGTAGGTTTTTATGGAATTAAAGAAATTTGACAAGTCAAAGACTGTTAGCATTCAAATCTTGTCATCACAAAATGGTAAGCAGAAAATTTGCCATCAAAATACTACAGTGCTGCTCTGTTTCTTTATTTTACCGAGTAAATTACGAATTTCTTCGCAATCATCCAAGTGAGATGATAAAACGCAACGCTTATTGCGAATGCGGTTATTTCGTATGATTTGTTATGGCGAGGCTTGGTTTGTATTTTGTGCACTGTTAATAAGCCATGTTGATGTTCAAAGAAATTCATTTTTGTGTGATTAATATGCTGGTTACTGCCTTCAAAAAATAACTGCCTTTTCAAAGATTCAAGAATGGTATCTGTCTTAAGTTGCACTATTGCAAGATAAAATGCGGTTCGACAATATTGTCAGATATTTTATCCCAATTGCTGCCAACAGTGTTGTAGATGGCCTGCTTTGTTTGTGAATACAGTTTGGTGCACTGTAGGGTGGGCCAATGTTCCACCTTAATTTCCATACGTGGACATCATCATGCCATTTTTTGAGGTTGCCTAAAATAAGGTTTTTGTAACAAATTTAAGTTTTATCAAGAATTCAAGCTGCTACAGAATTTTCAAGTTTTCGAGAAGTTCCTGAAAATTGAAGGGGTTGAATATGAAAAATTTATTATTTGCACATTGAAGTAAATTACTTTGTTTCAATGGTGCTGTCTTGATCTGGTTGTCTTCACCAGCTGAGCTCAGTATTTTTTTGTTCAAACCATTGCATGTGGGATCATTTTACCTGGAAACTGTTTTTTGTATTTTTCATCTAATTGCTTCACTTATTTATTGATACTCTATGGGTTAGTATTTCTTTTCTGGGAGCGTAATTGAATCACCTATGATTTAATTATACTGCATGCGTCAGTATTTTTATTTAGGAAAGTGTGTAGTGGTGGTGGGCAATCTTAGTTTAAAGACTGAACACCGTGTCCAGATTTTGTCCTCAGTTCTCGTCTATTTTCTATCCTGGAGCTACCCTTTTATCATTACTGATGTTGCTCGCACAGTGATAAAAGAAATGATTGCTGGCGGCAAATTTTAGCTAATATCTAATCTAATTGTAGCTAATCAATGGATGTATTTGACAGTAAGAATGTTGTTATCTATTATGGTTTTTTTAGAATTCAGCGATTGTGATCATTAGGGAGCAGATAAGTGAAGGCCGAAGAGATGAAGGCATTTGGATCGTTTAGTTCTACAATTAGCAACTGCAAGGAAATGAAAGCAATAGAAACTGGTAAAAGAAATGAGTAAAACAGTTCATGTATTTTTTTAGTTCGACAATTTCTAGTGCAGAATTAAGCTCAGAACTGTCTTTGCAAGGTGCACTAAACTAAAACAGCCGGAATAGTTTTCATAACATTTAGAATTGGCATTTAGCAAATAGGCACCTTACTTAATTAGATGTGCAAGAGTAAGGTAAATGTATGATAATCAGAAAATAGATGTACAAAAGGTTAGTGATGAATTGCAGATATATTCACTATTCAGATAAAAATAATAACTGTGTGATAGTTAAAAAAAGAAAATAGTTTCAAGATTTGCAGTTTCCTCTTTGCAAGCGAAAATGTCAACTTCTGCAAAATTGCCAACTAACTTGGAAGTGATGTAGAGGTTCTTATACTATTTCAAATGTGCAAGTTGAGTCAACAAAAATCTATTAATTAGACGCGTGACAAGGTTGTTCTCTTGCGGAAAAAGGTCTATAACGGCTCCACTAGTAAGATTTGTTAAGGGAGTTTGAATACGGTCAAAGCTACAATCACCAACCTTTGGGAAGAGTATCGTGTAGTACAAGCTTGGGGGAAAAGAAAACGTGATGAACAAACCAATCCTAAGTCTGCCAAACTGAAATCTGTTTCACTCAACCGGATATTCAGTTAAATTGTATGACAAGGATTAAATATTTGTGGAGAATCAGAAAGTTGGCAACTGAGGCAAGCAATGTAATCCGTTTAGGGCAAAAAACGTTCCGTCAAAAGCAAGAGGGCTGGTGCAAAGAGAACGCAAAAAGCACGTTGGCAGTTGTGTCAATGGTTAATATTGATACGGAGTAAACCTAAAAAAGGGAACATGCATGAACCGCCGACTAAAAGGCTAAAAAATCTTGAATATATTCTACGTGTGCCACATAACATTGAATCTGCATTGCCGGTGATAATGGCTACAGGCGAGCACAAGATTTTGTGTAATGCTCTCAATGACATCATTGCTTCCATCACAGAAGAGAGTCAAGAATGAGTAGAATATTTTTGCTCAGCAAAGAAGTATTTTGCGCGAACGTCAATAGTTACGTTCAAAGACATTTGAAGCAGTTAAAAAACGTTTTAGTTGATTGAGGCGATCATACTCTGCAATACATTAAGATGAAATTATTATTATTAGAGTTGCGTTCAAAGAAATTTGAAGCAGTTGAACAAAATTCTAGTTGTTGGAGGTGAGCGTAATATCACAAGGAACAGCTAGCTGTTTTGGAAGTGTAGCAAATGGATAAGAAATCAAGTGGTTGAGCACTACTGACCTTAACAAATACTGAATTAAATCAAGTGACGTCGATGTAAGATGTGCTAGAAGAATGGAACATGAGAAGCAATGTATTCTGATATAAAGACTTCCAAACTGCGAAAATTTGCTGGAGGCTTTTATCGGGCAGCCTGTCGTTACCACCTGCTGGAAGTTGTATTGGAGGATGTATTCAATATTCTATTTTTCCCTGCCAGCACTTTCAGAGTTAGTTTCTTCGACATTTTAAGATCAAAATGGTCAACACTCGACTTGTTTGCAACACTTATCGACTCCCTCGATGGCGGTTTGAGACCGATGGAAACTTACCAAAACAAAGCACTACTAAGTTTCCTAACTTTAAGCTCAGTTCAACATAAGCACCTACTTGCTTCTAGATGATTTTGACCTGTGTAAATTGAGTCTGTTATATCTTGACGAAAAACATTCGTAGCTTCGTCTTTCGGTGACTTGGGAACCCAGCCTTATACCCGTTGGATGCCTGCACCACTTTTCGTATTGAAGACGTACTTTTTGCACAACCAATCGGATTTGGATCTCGATATTCGTAGATGGAAGTGTTTGGTGTACTTTTGTTTCGATTTTCTGTGCTTCCTATTGATTGCAGTGCCCCCTTCGCCTCCGAAGCAGCAGGGAGTATTTTCATACAGGTCTATGATCAACTACACCAACCATGATAAAGAATTTGTTGAAACTGCTACAACGGCATTTCCTCGTCGCTGATGGTATTTAACTGCAGATTTGATACCATTAGCATTGTGTTCCTAACGAGCGTCAAATATTGAACCAAAAAATTGTCGTTTACCACTTACAAAAGATATTAAAACACGTTTCTTATGTCAACGTAAATGCTGGTGCCTCACTACAGAAAATTGTGATATTTTTTTCTGATAGAATTTCCAGAAAAAAAATTTTTTTTTTCACATTTTCTTGATGAAACGCAAGGCACCTGTGTATCTGATCTTGTGGATGAGAGGCCTGTGATTATCTTCCAATGATTGAATCTGTTGCTTGACATTCATTTTTTGACATATTCTCGAGGTAGTTGGTGTGATGTTCATGGATGAAAAAGTTTAGATTATTTAGTGGCTTGGAGGTTCTGGATGATTCGCAGCAAGAGGAATGACCCTAAAGGAGGAGTTTTAAGATGTTCTCACAGATAATAAAGAAAACTGGTTATGCGTTATCTAGAAGACACAGGAAAGAGCGACCTAAATTTCAGAAAATCCACCTTGGCTAAGTAACTAAACCATGATTTTATTATCTTTGATCGCAATCATTGCTTTTATCGCTGTGCTAACAACATTAGTGATGATAAAAGGGCAGTCCCGGTACAGAAAATAGACAAATTTGAACTACGGATAACGTCTGGACGTAGTGTTCAGTCTTTGAACTAAGATTGTCCACCACCACTATGCACTTCCATAAATAAAAATGCTGATGCATACAGTAAATTAAAGAAAGAAGCATTGGATTAAACCCACAGTTTTTGGTAAAAAGTGATTTACCAATGCACTATTTAGCAATGGCATTGACAAAGCATACTGAATCGGATTGGTAAACTCAACCAAATAAAGATCGCACCAAAATTTGTTTATTGTGAACTAAAAGCATTAAATTTTTCTCTGGTTTGATCTCCGATTCATGACTTAATACCCCTCTTCTTTGTCTTTCGGCTTATTCCCGATTAGGGGTTGCCACAGCAGATATCTGCATGTTTATAGCATGGCATTTGTTATACGGTCGGATGCCCTTCCTGCCACCAACCCTTTCTTGGGAGGAAAAGCTGGGCCACCTGTCTTCCACGTAAAGGTGGGGGCGTCCCGTTAAGTACCTTGCCCAAGGACACAACAAGTGAACTTGCCGGCTTGTTCTCCACAACCTCCTCTAAATGCCGAGCGCCAAGCAGTGAAGCTGTCAATACCATTTTTTATAATCTTATGGTGTGACTCGACAAGGGGAATAAACCCCAGGGTACCGACTGCGATGCGGACGCTCTAACCACTACGCCATCGCGTCATGACTTAATACCCTGCTAAAACTTAAAAATGCTATTGCAGCTTAAATTCTTGATAAAACTTTCCAATTTGTTTCTCAGAAACCTTATCTTAGGCAACCTCACAAAATGACATATAGATGTCCGTGCTAGCAAATAAAATTAGAAATTCGACCCACCCGATTGTGCAACATATTTTGTACTTCAACATTAATTTACCAATCTTTTGAAACTCGTTTGCATGCTATCTACTTTTTGAAAGATCTTTGTACTTCAATATTAATTCACCAATTTCTTGAAACTCGTTTACACCTTTTTTACTTATTGAAAGATGTAAATAATGAAGCAATGTGCACTAGTTTAGAATCCTTAGTACTTAGTTACGTGACTGGACATTTTTTTACGTCTTTTGTCTTGTCTGTGTGGAACCAATCAAGTTTGTAAGTTGTTGTTGCTAATGCTGTTGTGATTAAACGTTATACTTACTCTTCCTCTTTTTTGAGATAAAAGCGCGGCATAAAACGGTTATATTCTTTGTGCGCATCTCACACCTGATCAACATCAGGCTATGAGAAAGTGACGAGTTAATTTCGAGCTTAAACATTTGAAACAAGTTGCGGTCTGGTAGCCCACACTGTTGCTCTAGAACCGATTTTTGATTCTGTCCGGTTTTCCATGTTTTCGGATTCGAATCGGAAATAGTTATTACGAAACCTGATATATCAAAACTTTTGCTATCTCATAAATTGAATTGAAATAAGTTCAAAAAATAATATTGTGTTACCATTCCGAAGATTTTTATGTCACTTTGCAATTTATTTCTTGGAATTTCAAGATTCTGAGAGCGTCCGGATAATTATGGTTCTACTATACGTCTCTCTCCAGTCAACCTTATCTGCATCAAGGAGTCCAACCTCAACTCTTTATCTTTCAGAATACCTGGCCCTACAATCTGATTGTGTTTACTTCCCGTCTAGCTTTCTTCTGATAAACCAAACGCTTGCGGTTGAAGCGTTATTTTCGTCGGCCACGGCTTATTTTGTTCTGATCTTCCCACTTTTCCCTATTGGCTTTATCTCTAACACAATATTTCTTTGAAAAGCTCTTCTCGCTCGTTTCTAAACGTGTACGATCTTCTGCTGAAAGTATATCCGACAACTTTTCTCCCATCAGATACACCTTTTGTGGGATTCAAAAAGTACTCCAGACTCTTGTGGAGATGAAGCATGAGCTTGTGTCATTTCCTCAGATCTCTTAAATGACCTTGACACCCCTAGCTTACTTTTTGTCATCACTGCTGTGGCAGTCGTTCTCTTTATCCTTGCCCACTTTTGCTCCTGGGAGGTGCTTTAGGACCTTGGTATTGACCACCACCCTATTTTTCTCACTTCCCCATTTGCTTTATTCTCCAATCTATGGACCCATATTTCCATTTTCAGAAAGCTTGTTAGGGCAACTTTGCTTTCTGCATTGATTCATAGTCCTTTCGCAGAGGTATTCTCTCTCTTGCCACTGCAGCTGCACTCTTTGGCACTGAATGCGACCAATTCTTTTGTTTGTTTCGGTCGCATCAAACGCCAATCTCAAGCTTGGTGGTGTTCCAGAGTGGAAGAAGCGGTTAGGAAAAGATGTAAGCTTTCGCTTACGGAAGTGATGAGCGGCTCCAGGCTTACATCTCTGCCTCTCCGCATGATTCGTCATTGTCCAAGCTAAGGCACGATACAGGCTCCTCCTAAATTAGTCTATTTTTTTTCCTCGATGTGTTGTTGGTACTGCTTCTCCATCCTTCCAACTGCTCTTTTTTTATGAAGTCGGCATTTGTTTACGCCAGCTATCAAAGGTTTTATTTTTCTGTGTCTCCGTAACAGACACCGAGGCTACCTGTCTGACCTCCTTCGGGCCTGTGTTTCAAAGGGTCTTTTTCCTCTTTCTGCTTTCCTTTGTCATTTAGTGAATTACTTGCGGCAGCTGCCAAGCTCTCCTCTTTCGCTGTAACTGACCAGACAGAGTCCCCTACCCCACGGTGAAGCTCCTCCATTGCTTCAAAATAATCTACACTTTTCCCTACTCTATCCCTTCTAATAATAATCTACTCTAATCCCTTCTACACTTCTTTTCTTTGAATTCAACCACGATTCTTTCTTCCCGCTAGGCAGGTTTCCGCCTTAATCAGTCTCCAAGGCGGAAACCAGTCTGAGGAAAGCAAGAATGGAGCTGGACTCTAAAAAGGAGTGTTAATGCATTGGAGGATTTTGACATTGCAATGGCAAGAACAAAGATTGTAATAAGTGAATTGCAGGTGAACTCCTTGTTAAAATACTTTTACGCATTAGTTCAGTCATGTCGCCCATAGAATACTCTTAGGTCTTAGCCCCAATACATTTTTATCACGTAAAGTAAAAAAAAATGATATCTCTTAATGTAAAATCTTAACAAAATTTAGAAAAAATATTTCTCTTTACGATAAAAAGCTGGTTGGTGGTTATTCACCTATGCGAAAACCAACTTATTGTTATAACTAGGCTGTAGATGCTAGACTCTGAGATCCAGACAGGTTGCCGTACCCTGGCTCCGTGTATTCCTGAAGCAACAAAAATACGCCCGGCACGAATCTTAACGTTTTATAACTTGACCTAGAATTACGAAAGTTGTTGGCAGAGGGCATTTTACTTCATGGGTCGATTCTGATAAATCAGAACTTTATGAATTGAGGTAGTGTAAAGGTTCCAAGGGAGGAGTTACTGTACCATCACTTCCCTTAAATAAATTTAAAAAATTTGTCAAAATCAGCAATGCAGAAAAGTCAAGTTACTCAGAAAAAGTCCTCGTGTTGTTTTGGAGACCACTCATCTATTTTGTTTCGTTTATGCCTGCGAACGAGGAACATACAAAAAATGGTATTTACAGCTTCACTGCTTGGCGCTCAGCATGAAAAAGGGATAATGTGGAGAATAAACCGGCAAGCTTGCTTGTTGTGTCCTTGGGCAAGCCACTTAACGGGACGCCTCCGCCTTTATGTGGCGGACAGGTGGCCTACCCGTACTTCATCGGGTTACAATTGTGAAGTTGCTAACCCAGCATGTCGCAAAAGGCGACTCTTGGGTACCCACCAGTGACAGTCCGCCCTGTTGGTGGTGGGGCTACCAGTCACTCATGACTGGTTCGAAATGGGCTGCCATTTGCCCTAGCCTAATTTCAATTAGGTTGACGGCATGAATCTGAATTGCCGTACCTCCATCCCGAGGAGGAGGAGGAGTAATCAAAACAACAACGAGGAACCCACGGGCAGTGTAAGCTTTATGACTAGACCTGCAATTACAAAAGATACAAATAAAAGCCTATTGCTTCATTCTTGTAAATTAGGAGCTTTTAAACTGGGGGGGTGTCAGAGCTAGTTACCAAAAGGAGCGCGGAGCCACTGTGCCATGGTCCCTCTAATAAATTTTTTTAATTAGTCCAAATCAGCGCTTTGAAAAAGTTGATCTCCGAAAGAAAGATCTTCAGGGTTTTTTGGAGAGCACTCACCTATTTGCACTGTTTATGGCGGAAACATGGAACAGATGTGCAGCTGTAGGTTTGAAGTTTAATGACTTAGCCGGCAGTTACTGAAAAGTTTCTGGCAATAGGCCCCGTGTTTCGTAGCTTAACCCTCAGACGGTTATTAAGGTCAAAACTGACCCCAAGACAAGTTAGTTTGTTGTAACTCTTTCTATTCTTGGTTGTTCAAGTTGTGGCCTCTTGAATTCTTCAATCAGACTGTATTTGTACAAATGAGAATGATGTTCCCCTCAAAACGCTAATTTTTTTGTTATATTATGCTTTCAAAAAATATACCATAACATTAATTGGGGTCAAAATTGACATTAACATGTAATGTTATGTTATGTCTTATACTATATTCTTCAGATGTTACATTTCATGTTTTTTGATAACAGCCTAATTATTTTCTCTTTTCCCAGCGATTCTTTTTAGGTCTTTTAAAAAAAACAATGGCTGAGAGAAATAGAAATGTATTTTCTAGGATGATCATTGTTTACCTATCAGAATTTTTGTTGCAGCTTTTTTTTAACTACAGTAGTTCCTTGAATGAAGTAGTTTCTCATTCCTGTTTTAAGTATGAGAATTGAAGTCCTTGTTCGTACAAAATTTCATTGCAAGTTTGTTTTTGTTGTGTTCAAGAACTGTTAAGGTTTCCTGTTATAAAGACTTGTTTTCTTATACTTAGCACAGTTAGTGTGGTCGATTGATTCAGATAAGTGCTTATTGCATTTAACCTTTAAGTAACCTACTTTTTTACCAAATGGGATTCTTTGAATCATATGCACTTAAGATTCCTGTAACAACATGTTTGTAAATCAAAATGCTTAAAATATCAACTTAGATCTAGTTCTAATCCTTTCATAAATCACACTTATGTTCAACTTTCTTACAAATTCATTAAAGGTCATTTAAGGAGAAAAATTGGCCTATGTTATTTTTTATGTTTGAATATCGACACTGTATTAAAATTATGCAAAAAGAATTGTTTTGATATACTTATAGCTTCTTTGATTGATATTTGTAACAAACGAAACATTCAGCATTGCTTAAAATCATGATTAAAGCAATTTTAAGCATGGGGTCAAATGTGACCCCAATCAATTTTAGCGTTGCAAAACGTAATCAACGTATGAGGGTTAATTCCTGTAAATACATTAATCACTACAGCGTCTTCCCACAACTTTTAATCTAAGCCCTACGCACTTTATCAAATGAATGGAAAAGGTTTGTGAAATTATTTGCTGTTTGTAATTACGAACAAGCTTAATTAAATAGTAGGGAGGTTGGTATTATGGGCATAGTCAATGAAATTTAAAGTTTGAAAGGAAGTCAATAGAAAAAATATAATGGTAGGTCTACACCACTAACGGTATGTCAAATCCTAATCAACAAATGTACTATCGTATCTATAGAAAGAATGTTTTTCTTGAAAACGAGTTATTAGACCAACCGGATAATCGGAAGCAAGACATTTGGGGGAAGGTAGCCTATAGCTTCTTTTGCTCAATTCCGGGACCAAGCCACGTAATGTAGCTAAGAATCGTGGTGCAACAAATATTATTGCAAAGGGCGGTTGCACCAAGTCGTGATATAAACCTACCATCAAATAACTTATTTCTGTAATTGTGAAGCAAAAGCTAACCCGGCGCCCACCCTCAACTTTAACTTAATTGCGCCCCTTTATTTATTGGAAGAAACAAATAGAAATTCTGAAATGTTAAAGAGTTTGTAATTAAGATGGGTCCGTAATTTGAAGTGCAATGATATGAATTAAGGGCATGGGGGCAATGTTCCGATTTATACCAACTCTTCGTTACTGCTCTTAGAAACGTTTGGTGGGTAAAGCCAGCAGAACTTGAATTTCACTCTAGCAGGCCTAATTCAATGATACAACTAATCGCTAGCTCTGCCGGGTGAGGGCGGCTACTTATTGATAACTTCAAGTGCGCTATCTCGTTGGAGTAGTATCAGATATGATTACATGTTAGTGAAGTACGGAAGTGAAAGCAGTTACTTAGGCCATGCGAAAGAAGTTTTTTCCAAATTGTAGGTCAACAGCATTTAGGCGTCTCAAGCGTGGTAAGAATTTTATTTTTAATCTTTTTGTTGAAAAAGTGCACTAAAGTGTAGCCTAGCAAACTGCAGAAAAATTGCCCACCAGTAGGCCTGTTGTTGTCGCTGTTCGATGTGTTAGGGAGCGAGAATTACTGTAGTCCGGTGAGAATGACGTGCCGTGGACGTCGAATGTCTGAGCCACCATTCAATGTTTTCACATGTGAGCAGTAGACCTATTTGAGTTGCCAGTGATCGTTAACCAAAATTCAGATTTTATTGTTATGATTCACTCGGATAGCGCAGGTATTACGCATATGCGACGATGTATTGTTTGTAATGTTATTGCGGTTGAGTTTATTACTGAAAAAAAGCATGATCCAAACCGGGAGAGAGACGTATATACCATTTCAGCAATCTGATATGCAATACGCAGTATTCGGAGAGTAAAAAGATTCTGCGGTAGTCAAGCATTCTAATGTTGTAAATTGATTCCGCTATAGTCAGAAAAAGAGTAGTCAGGTATTTATTATTTTCAAACATGATGTATCATCTTTTGTATTCGAAATAAATATGTTGGATAAATGATCTAAAATCATTGCTTGTTGTAGAGCAGCTTGTCACACCAATCATCAACCACCGCGTCCCATTGAAAAAATATCAGCCAAATTATCACACAGTCCTTTAGTTTTATACGGATTTTTGGTTCTAACGTAAGTTCAAATGTTCTACAATGTTTCGTTTTTTGCGGTGTATTTTATCTTTCAAAGCATATATTTATGAATCTCCATTTGACCGTAGGCCTGTTATTGAAGTCTTCCAAAATGAAGTTATTAAGCGTAGGGGAAAGAAAAGTTTAGAAGATTCTTATACGAACCCAGTCGTAAAATTTTTGATTGATTCCATGGAGTTAGCTGTTGTGTCGACCACTCCCCCGTTAAAAGCACAAAGTAACTTTCACAAAACTAATTTTCAAAAAAAGTAATGTCTCAGCAAATAACTGTGAAATTTGTAAATATATCAAGTAAGTAACTTTTTGATATTTTAAACATAATTGGTTCAGATAACTTTGTATATTACATTTTGACTTAATCGTTTTTCTGAAAAAAATAGTTATTTAAAAAATTATGTTATGCTAACTAAATTGATGGTATAGACACTTGTAGGATGCTTGACAAATGGTTGTTATATAGGAGGGGGGGTCAATTGTAACGAAGTGTTACAATTACCTCAATTTTGTTATTTACTTTAACTTGTTGTTTTTATTAAAATAATTCGAAAAACGTTTCACCGACAGTGAAAAAACTCGTACAATGTACTGCAAGTAATTAAGTCTGTGACGAAACAATTACGTCGATCTTGAAAAGCGTTGCATCAGATACAATATGTCGCCCTAGATTGATATACTTTCAAGAGTAAACAGACTTCAGTAGACACTTGAATTCAACATGGCTACGGCCCACATAAGGGGCTGTCCATAAAAGACGTCCTCAAACAGGGTGGAGGGAATTTGTAGATTTCGTGTATTTATGGACAACTCGGAGGGATCCCAGCTTTTCATTGATCTCATCAGGTTTCTTTTAGGGCAAACGTCATGACAAGACCGCAGATACAAGCAAGATTTGTGCTCTTGAAAACATTTTCTGTTTGTAGTGCCTTGGCAAAGTAGCACAAGTAGAAAATGTTTTTCAATTTAACATGCATTCCTCGCGGCCAGCAGGGTAGTGCATTCCCAGCCGACGAGAACTAGAAGACAGTTCGTCTCTTGGTGCTCACAGCACGGCAACGGCTATCAACATGGCTGCTCAAACTCGCGTCTAATTGACAACAAGCTGTAAAATGCTCTAGTCAAAGTATGACAGATGCCGACAGGCCTGTTTTGATTGTTGAGATTTCTTCAGGGTAGCTACGTACTGAGAAGGCCACAGATGTATGCTAGATTTGTAATCTTAAAGATTTTTGTCGTTGTACTTCTTTGCCAAGGTAGGCTACCACAAATAGAAAAAGTTTTCAAGGATTACAAACCTAGCATACATCTGTGGCCTTCTCAGGACGTAGCTGCCCTAAAGAAATCTTATTGAACAAAGCAGGCCTGTCGGCATCTGTCATACTTTGACTAGAGCCTTTTACAGCTTGTTGTCAACCAAACGCTAGTTTGGGTAGCTCTGATGATAGCCATTTCCAAGCTAGCTGTAAGCACAAGGAGACGAACTGTCTTCCAGCTCTAGTCGACTGGAAAGAAGTTAATACTGCCGACTAATTCATAGTGATATTTAACAAATGAAGTGAGTTCACTATACCTACACTATCGTAACGGGCAGGAGTGCGAACTGCTTACACAACCTGGCAAGCTAATGTAAAAATCTGGCCTCCACTTACCTTATATTTTGGTTTTTAGTAGGTTGTGGCTTTTTTGGTAGTGTTTTCCGATGATTTTGGGTCTTAGCCATCTACTGTATATCAGGATTCACTTACACTCCTCAACTTTATGTGCGGAGAAAAAAGTAGAATCAATTTTAAAGTTAATCACCAAGATTCAAGTGTTGTGGGTCTTACAACAAATCTAAGCCTACCGTAACCCAATCACAAGTCATTGATTGGCATTAATTTTAACCACGATATGTCTCATGAAAACGTGAAATTATCTTTTGAAGTCATTTACCAGACTAACACTCATTAGTGACAAGGATGTAAGCTGATTGCATCATCCGATAACAATTTAGTGTTTGTGGAACAGCCTGTAACTGGAAAGTAGTTTTGAGAGTCCATTTTCTTTCGCCGCCGTACCGCGTTGTTCCTACTTCACGCAGACTCCGTGTTCATAGTTCAACAAACGGAACAGATACCTACTCCACGAAGTTCTCCTTATCTCAGATTGTTGAAATTACCACAAGTTGTTCTGTACTCCAAATGTATTTTCCATGTACGGCCGAAGTCATACGTTACGGGAAGGCAACACATACCTAGGACAAAAGTACTGACTCACAAAATTTAAAAGTGAGTGAAACTGAGTTGAATGAAATTGATAAATGTGCTTCCGTGTTGATCTATAAAAACATCTTTGATGTCTTGCGATGCCCAGGGATTAAGGATGACAAAACAAGCCTAAATACTTGGCATGCAGTCGAGAGATATTTGCGTACAACGCTTGAACTCTGCATCAGCAATACGACCATTTTTCTTCAGATTGCTTTATTGTGTGTGATAAGCGCAGTACCCGTACTTCCACCTAGTTCAGGGAGTGAATAACACGTTTCTGATGACTTATAACAGTAAATTAGAACCCCAATGACATTTCCACTTGCATTTCGAGACATAGACATTATCCTAGGGAAATGCATTTTACTGGACACGGAAACATTTTGCCCTAAAAATATTATGTAGTCTACCGTCCATGTTGTAACGTTTAAGTAATGTAATTTTGTAAAAAATAAGGTTTTAGTAATAGTCTACATTAGTGGTTTCCAACCTTTTTTTCTGTTCCAAACGATTATGTTAAATTTGAAAGTGAGACCTTTTTTTGGAATCGAATTTTTTGAAGTTCATTTTCTAGCCCCCAAAAAACAAGATTTGCCCTAAAATTTTTCCAGCCAGCGGCTACTGTCTTACTCTACCGACCTCGCCTTCTACAGCTATGCTTCGAAATACCAATAATTTTGTCCACGCAGACGAAAAAAGGTGAATTTTGACACAGGGTAGACATTTTGCAGAGAGAAAGTAAAGGGGTTAATTTTTTCCGACGCCTTTCTTGACTACCCGTTGTTACATGGTAATGACAAAGCAATTAACAATAATGGGGCATATGTTTCCCATTGAAGAGTTTAAAAAGGCGGGGATTGTCAATGATGTTCTTATGTGCTGTTGTAAAACCAGTTTTTCCTACTGTTCTAAAAAAGCGCTTTTTTATGACGTCATTGATTTATTCTCTGTAGTATCTGCTTGTGTGGAGCGCTCTAGACGACCAGAACTGTATTCAAATTGTGAGCAACCAGAATTGTATTAACAGTGCTAATAAGTCAAGAAGTTACTAAGCGTAATTATTATACAGTATTTCATTTATAGCGATATTAATTGATAAATCAATCTTTTTTGTACATTCAATTATTGGAATCACACAATTTATACAGTGATTATTGTTGCGGTGTATCCGTAAGTTTTTGTCAACGTCTGCGTTGCAACTAAATAATTGTCGTTGCGTTTCAACCAATTACGTGTTATCAATAGGCTGACCAGATTTCATTGAGACAAGAATGGGACACTGCATGGCAAAAACGGTGCAACTAATATTTTTATCTTATAACTGTGTATTCTTTTTAAAAATAAAAACAAAAGAGCTTTATGAAGTATTTTTTCAATGTTGGTCGAACCCTCAATTATATTTTTTGTGCACCAAGTTAGATACAAAAAAGCAAATTTCGGTTTCTCTAGACTTAAATATAGAACTTGCTACACACCTTATGATAATTTTTTCTTACAGTCACCATTGTTTTCATTATCTCGGCGCATAGACAGGATTTCTTATTTGACCAAATAGTGTTCCTGATAGAAAATGTTTTTCAACAAAATCTGTGGGCCTACTTCCACCAAAATAAGATAAATCCTACTGTATAACCAATTAAGAGATGTATCTCTAAGCAAGCTAGAGAAAAAGCGCAATTCAATAGCAAAAACGCTTCTGTTTTTTTGTTATTATGACATTTTTTGATTAAAAACCGGACAGCATTATGAAGAACGGAACGGCCAAAAAATACGAAAAAACGGTACTGTCCCGTACAAAACGGTAGGTCTGGTCAGTGTTGCCAAATGTAACTCTTTTAATAATGCTAGATTTTGAAAGAAAAAAATGCTAAAATTATTTTGTGTGTACCCAAAAAAATGCCAAAAAGTATTTTACTTGCCAAACACTTTCTGAATTATATCTCCAACAAATTTCATCATCACTTGAAAATGCAGACACTTCTTTTTCGGGAACTTTTTAGGGTCGTAAAATTCCATTGTCTCAATTTTTTAATTACGGGATTTGATAATTCAAAGTTTTTATAATATTTGTTGTGCCTTTTCATGCCATATTTAACGGTAAGAATGGCTGAAAGCATTGGCAGCAGCATTTTATTTCTTGATTTATTGAAGATATTCATGCTGCTAAATAACCGTTCTACTTTAGCATTTAAATTAGGCAAAATTAATTGACCAATTGCAAATGTTGCAATATCCTTGAATGGATTTCCTCCGGAAGCATCTCTATAATCAGATATCCCAGACCAGAATTCTTCAGTAATGCAATATTAGTCCATTTATTCAAATGGATGTTCTTATACTGCATCTCAATTGATGACTTCATTTTATCATCTAAACGAAATGATTCAAGTAGAGAAATAATGGGAGGCTTAATTTGAGTCAACGTATTTTGTAATGAGAATAAGTCGATATTCTTTAATATACTGATGTTTTTTGGCAGACGATTATGTAACTCTTTACCCTAACACCGTCATGCAATAGTTACTATACTTGGTTTCAGTGGGTAGAGGTGAGACAATTTATTTCAAAAATGTGATATATGCGACGATTTATCTATATTTATAAATTATTTTCATAATAATAATATAAATCTTTAAAAATGCCAAAAAAATTTTAGTTATTCTGTTATAATGCCGTTTCTCCTGCTAGAGGCTAGATGGAAATTTTAATGCTAAAGACTCGGAAAAATGCTAAATTTAGCATTAAAAATGAATTAGATTTGCTCGTATTTTGACTTAAAAATTTATTGTTTTGTGTTGTTTTCGGAAAACAACGCCATAATCAACATCAATACTATGAGGTCAAATTAGTACAACAAATCAAACAAGTCGGTGTGGTGTCCTTAACAATTACCAGAACCCAGGAAAATTACTCTTAATTGCGCACCTCACAAAGTCATAGTTGTAGTGACTATGTACTCGTAATGTCACATCACACCTACAATCCCGTTATTTGATTGTACATAGCTGACAAGTTTGGACATCTGCACTCATAAATTAATTTAATTTGATCAAAATACAACTATTTTTACTTAGGTTGGAAAAAGGTTCAGATCACAAACATAAGTAAGCTACTTTGGCACTAGTGTTTGACGATTTATTCTGCATTTCTGAAATGGGTATGTTAGCAACAAAGCTGCTTGTTGTGCAATAATAAGAAACCCCACGAGTACATCTGATTACTGACTAACCAGTACGGACTACATTGTTCTGAGGTGATAGTAAAAAAATATTCCGTAAAGTATTCTCACTTATGATCGTGATCATGTTGGGAAATTGGGATAGAAATAACACCGTAATTTTACACAATGCCCCAGTAGGCTAATCATTTTATTGATTGCATAAAAAATAAAGTTTAGCATCAATGTAAGATCTGGCATTCGGTAGACAAAAGCAATAAGCATAGATATTGGTTCCAAATTACCATCAGTAGTACTATACCCAATTTACTAACCGGCGCGATGGTGTAGTGGTTAGAGCATCCGCTTCGCATTCGGTAGACCTGGGGTTCATTTCCCTTGTCGAGTCATACCAAAAGACTTTAAAAAATGATATTCACAGCTTCCCTGCTTGGCGCTTAGCACATGAGGGATAGCGTGGAGAACAAGCCGGCAAGCTTGCTTGTTGTGTCCTTGGGCAAGGCATTTAACGGGACGCCTCCGTCTTTATGTGACAGACAGATGGTGGGACCAAGCATTCCACCCGTTGTGGTGCCCCAGTCTGACGAAAGACATGCAAACGGAGCATGAGATCATACGCGTGAATAAATGAATAGTGTCAGCCAATTTGTAACCGCAATGTTGATTGAAGATCCAAATTAAATACATAGAACAACTTGTTTACCCTATAGCTCTTCCCTTTTGACGCGATATCGCTACTGATGAGAGCGTTAGAAAAGCTTATGGCTCAAACAGCTTTTTTCAACACTACAAAATTCTAAACCAACAACAAGATTTTGGTGCAACATGAGTATCAATCTGTGGAGAAGGGCAACAAGGTGCATCCTTGCACGAACCAACAATTTCAACTGGCTGTACGCAGTTTGGACAACCTCGATTCGGAAAAGAGAATTCAAAACTTGAAATTTGCCAATACGCAGAAGGGCCCCGCAACGAAATTAGCCTAGGGGTCCACTTAGCGTTAATCCGCCCCAGTCCAGATTTCACCATTAAGATTATGCTTTTCAAAAAAGTTCTTAATTGCTTTAGGGTGCCAGTATATGCTTATTTTTTGGGGAATCAACCTATTGCCGGATTTATGGGTGGCAATAAAACGATGCCAATACTTAAATATTTTCTCTAGTAGGTTGTATCGAATCCAGCAGAAGAAGGGCTCGAGCCAGTCCGAGTCCAACAATCTTTCTTGTCTGAGTCCTTTGGAACCGTGACTCGAGTCGATTCCAGGTCTCTTAAATGTTCCATGCGAGTACGAATCCACTAAACGTCCGATTCTTTTAGTCCAACTGAGCCAAAGTTCGAGTCTTTTCGAGAACAAATCCAAGAAAGCTCGATTTACAAAAATATTGGCAAAATATACTTTGTTTCTGCATTTGATATAGCCCTACCAAGTTATTTCACGCAAAAATAGTCTTCATGGGCATTGATTTGTAAGTCGCTCTGCACATGGCCGCAAATGATTAAGTCTTTTACTATGATAGTAAGCTTTTCCGAAAATTGTATAAACAGCTGGCTGAGCAGGCTACTACATACTCCAGATGAGCCTCTTACCAACAACCTGAATAATTCCCCCAATACCAATACATAGCGGACAAAGAAAAAGGCTGCCCTTTCAGACTTCACGAACCTAAAACCAAATTTGGAAACGGCGGCTCATCCTTTGTGCAATAGACTAAATTTGTTGCTTAGTTTGATGCTATTTTGCTTGACATTTTCTAATTTTCCACCTATCCAGGCTCCAGCCATAGCACAAGTTGCATTTACTGCATTTTAAAACACTGAATCGGACAAAAGTTCATCTAAATCAGGCGCTCGAAAAGTTGGTATTAAGAGGAATCGCTTTGCCAGTGAAAAGAGTATCGGGAACCTAAGAGTTCAGTTGCCAGAAAAGGAAATAAGCTTATTGTGTTGACGTGGAGTTTGCGAGTTCGTATAGAAATAATGGCAAATGCAAAAGACATCTATTTTCACGTTTTATAACATTTGGCACATTTCAGTCAGGGCTTGATATTGCAGGATATACTAATCAATTCCATTCATGAAGGAAAGTTCAGTGATGTATGAATTATAGGCTATTGGAAAGTATAAATATTAGCAGATTTTTGTCATGCTATAATGCGATTCTCCGACTGTATGAAACGTGAACATAAAAATTAGTGATTAATTGCTTTTAGTTTTGCTATAATTCAGTTTATTTTATTAATATTTAATTGATTGCCTAAATGACTGCCACAGACAATAGAATAGCACAACCAAGTTGTACAGAAATTGATAATGAAAAGAGAACTTTTCATCCATGGTCTTATCTCTCGACCTCTTTTGAGCCTGTTCTGGAAGTTGCATCAAAGCAGGAAAATAGCAAGGGTACAATAGTGGCGAAAGGAAAAATTCGATGCAGAGTGTAAAGGAGTATATTTTTTAACTCTGAGAGTGTGTTCCATTAAAGTTGCTTTTCAAAATGGTAAAGTAAATTTTTGCAAGCAAAATGTAGCCTGCATCAGACTGTAAAACAATTTTATGACAAATTTATTTCAAAAACATTTTGAAAAGCACAAGGACTTAGAAAGTGTTATTGCTAGAAAATCTAAGCATTGCAAAGCTAGTACTTCAAAGCAAGAACCGCAGTCAAAAAGAATGAGACATAGCAATATCGTTTTTGGCATTTCAAGCTTCGATACAAAAATATCTGAAAAGTTGTTTCAAAAGCAAATTATGATTGGTGCTGTTAGCGTCTAGCGGTCGGTCAAAATAAGATATTATTCCTGCAGGGTGCTAGCATACATCCGCTGGCTAGTGCAGTAGTGACGAAGTATGAATATCATAATTGTGATGAGCGATATAGCCTGATTTAGTTTCCACTTTAAGGGAATTTGCTTCTGAAAAGTTGGCATTCCAACTTTTGCAACACTTAAATGGTTATACCGGTAATAGAACTTCAATTTTTTCGTACTATTTATTCAGAAGTTCCTGCTTATTATTTTCAGTTTTTTTTGTTACCAATTTGTTATTGAAGACATGGTGCCTACCTCCTTGACCGAATCGCTAGCATTTCGAAACTGGTACAAGTATACAAAGAGCGACTCCACTTTCAATCTATCAACTCGCAAAGCTTTAATGTCCAGTATGGCGGATCATTTTTGAGCATTTCAATCTGCTCTCATCTTACTTCCTGGCGTTATTGATAAATCTTCATTGCAAATTCGATATTAATCCTAAGGTTGGTATTGGCATGTCGTCAGTCAATAATGATTAGACTAATCAACGGAGTATTGGGGATGAGAACCCTTACATCAAAAAGATTAAAGTATGTTTTCAGACAAAACCTGAAAAGTTTCGAGGTTTCCTATTAAAACATACAGGAACTCTTATGCAATTTTTTCTCAAAAGCTCCAACAAAAGATTTGCGTCATTTTTTGAAAATTTACAGCAATTTAAAGCTCTAGCAACACATCCTGCCTTTCATCTTTCTTTTGTTTTGCACCTTATATAATTTGCACTAAGAGGTAAAGACTGAAATATTTGCGAAGGTTCTAAATGAAGTCTTTGCTGAGATAGTTTAGGAAAACGATAATGAAGAAGACGAAAATTATTTTAAGGTGGTATTTCATTAATAGTATTGTAGAATTATGTTTTGACAATTTTGGAATAAAATCTCTTACGATTTTGTTTTAAATTTTAATTGGATTGTGCGTTTGTACTTGGTTTTAAACACTAAATTCTACTGGGATGAGAGCAAGTTGGAAGGAAGTTGCAGAACATTCTACGTAGAACCGTTGGAAATGACATGAATTCAAAAAGTTTCAACTGATTTACTTTTTGCAATTTTAGAACATCAGCTAAAGAAGTTCGTTTTTCATCTAAAATTAAACTACACCACCGGCGCGATGGTGTAGTGGTTAGAGCGTCCGCTTCGCAATCGGTAGACTAGGGTTCATTCCCCTTGTCGAGTCATACCAAAAGACTTTAAAAAATGGTATCCACAGCTTGCCTGCTTGGCGCTCGGTATTTATGGGAGGTTGTAGAGAACAAGCCGGCAAGTTCGCTTGTTGTGTCCTTGGGCAAGGCACTTAACGGGACTCCTCCGCCTTTATGTGGAAGACAGGTGGCCCAGACACCTCAAAAATGGCAACTCCCAAGCGAGTGCGGACGTCCCGTCCAAAATATAGCGATACAATTCGCTTTCTCGTGAATGGAGGATAAATATGGAACAAACAAACAAACAAAGTAACAGAATTGCGTAGAGAATTTTGTAATTTTATCAGTAGCAGATTATATAAATTTGTCAGTTGCGGAATTGCGTAACGGAACACAAATCTAGAAAAACTAGTTGCGTATAAGGCGAAAAATTTTCCACGTAAACAGTTGCGTAGGGACCCAAAAAAATTTCAATATAGTTTAGGTATGCGGACTTACAAAAATTTGTTGCAGTACCCAGTTCTAACTATACCACAAAACTAATCTCTAGCATAGGCTATGCTTCAAATTTAAGCAGTTGTTTTGAACAATTGGGACAGATTTTTGTATACTGTTTTGATATTATTGTGTCCGTGCTTTATATTAAGGCACCTAGTATTTTTAAGACCGGAAATGCAAATTTATAGACAATCGCTAGGCATAAAACTTCAGAGATATTTGCTTCAGTTTGTTTGCCATTTATAAGCTATCAAAAGCGGTGGTGAATTCAAGCAGTTGCCTCGGGGTCCCTATTTTGGGGAATGAGGCTTACTCTTTTTAGGCAGGTCTTGAATTTCTGAGCTAAATCTTGAATCTTCAAGGGTTTACACCCTAATTTGGGATAAAGATAAGTTATTTTAGCCCTCCGCAAAGTTGATCTCTAAAAGGAAAGGTCTTTATCGCGTACTTGAGTGTTTGGGGAAATTCTTAATGACTTCTTGCCTTATGTCCCACAATTGCTTAATTCACTACTGAGCAGAAGGTGACCAAAGTTTGTTTCGAAAGCGTTTTAGCTGTACGCGTCTTTATCGCACTGCAACGACTTCATCAGATTTACACCAAAATTCCAAAGAAAGTTGCTTCAATTCAAGAAAGGAACTTCGGCTTATTTCAAGAGTAAGATTTACGTTTCGGCATTTGCTAACTTTTGAATTGCGGTAAAACAGGCTATTATACAGGTGCTGGATTAATAAACCTTCAGAAATATCGTTCTTTACTTATGCATTGTTTGTAGCTAGCGTGCTGTCTGCAAGTAGGAACAAGGAACCGAACCTTTTACGCTTCTCTCTCTCTCTTCAAAATGCTTTACTCCCACTGTCAAATGCAAAGTTTGGTATTCTTATTAAAATTTTAGTTCAAAAATATATTGCAATGCTTGCATGAATGGTGCAACTCTTTTTAAATACAGGCATTTCTCATTTAAGGACGTACTGGATTTACGACAAATTAGAGTTACGAAGACGTCCTATTTTGCTATTTAAATAACAAATTAAACAATTATTGATTCTAATCCCTACCCCAGACTCTCCTTTATCTGGGCCATCAGCTGTAAGTGATGACGACAAAGACGATCCTCCTGGGTGCTTTTGTCAGTCCGACTTTGACATGAAAGGCGATTGTATATTTGAAGGACTTTCTACTATTTTTTGTCCAGCATATCGGTTCGGTGATTTTTCCTGCTGAATGAGCAGCAAACCCATTGTTTGGCATTATTGTCTAAATCACATAAATCTAAACCATAAACAAGGCTCTAATGTACTCTGTGTAATATGGCTAAAGTTCAATGTAAGACTAAAAACTAATACTAAGAGTCAAAATATAGAGTATACCCATTTGGCGACGAATTTGCTTTAACAACGGGGTCACTAGAGCAGAGCTTAAGGTTAAATGAGAAATGCCTGTACTACACTTAATTATGCTACTTTACCAATAAATCAGCCCACAATGAAATGTTACAACGGTGTATTTGCTAATTAAGTTTTCACTTTTCATGCAACTACTATATGCACAAACCATTTACATCGTAATTTTGTCTGTTACCTAGAAAAAGGTCCAATCTAGACCAAGTTACAGGGCGCATGACAAATTTTTCTGCACGAATCGTCATTAAATGAGAGTTGTATTGACAAAATTATTAAGAAAAGCAAAAGTTGAGGGTAATTTTACTTCCTTGTAAAACCATCTCCGACCATGATATATAAAAGTAAACACAGCCGCCGATAGCCGGCGAGGGGTATTTCCATAACAACAGCTTTATTGGGCATACTTTCTCGTCCATTCCTTAGCAACTGCAGTATATTTAGAACGATCGGCTTTGTAAATTCGGGCGATATCCGGAACTAGAGGATCATCTGGATTTGGGTCACACAAAAGCGAGGAAATAGAGAGAAGAACTGAAAAACAGCAAGTTAATAGGCCTACAAGTTACAAAGAATTCCACAAAATTCTAAGTGAACAACTTTTTTACTTTCATATGTGCTACACCATGACCGGGCTTTTATAGGGTGGTATCAGCTCTCTAGTCTTTTTGAAATGCTTGCCGTTGTGGTAATTGTTTCGGCTTTCGGAAAGAAATTACTGGTTTTCATCTCAAAAACGTACGGAACCAAACGTCGAGATGCTTAAGTAAAAAAAGCAGGATCACAGCGTAAGTGGGTAGTGGCGAACATACACCAGAATCAGCAAGCCTAAGCACTTCAAATCAGAGAAAAAGACAAACCTAACTTATCACACATGATTTCGAAAAAAAAAGTAGTAATAATTAATGCTGCCTTGAGGACAGGACTAGTAAAAGCTTGACAGCTACAACTTCTACGATGTGTAAAAAATTAAAGATTTCAAAACTTTGCAAGTCCAGGCTTTACATTAAATTATTGTGTATTTCGCTTGTTATGTTTTTCTAAGAGTGGAAGAGATCCAATTTTCTAAATACGGTTTTTTCTTCGTTGACGAAGGTGGCTGGATTCAACTCTTGTTTCTCGAAAGTTCTAAAACAGCGTTCTGCCACTTCACTCTGTTGCTGACATCCATCTTTCTTTTGCAATACAATCTGTTCTTTAACCTGCTTTCTCAAAGTCATGTTCGGTAGCCCAGTACACAACATCGCACTCCATTTACTTTGGCTGGTCTGTTCCAAGTTCCTTCCAAACTTAGCAAATCCGAAAATCTGGGGCTACTCTTTTTCTCGATATAGTTAAGGCCACACATTCCTCTCTCAGGCGTTCTCAGGACTGCCATCTCATCTTTGTTCAGTAAACCATGCCCATTTCCGCACATCATCGCCCACCTTACACATACTGATAGATTCTTCCTTTTATTTTCAACGACAGCTTTCTTCAGTAAAGCACCTCCAAATACTCTCGAAATTTTATCCATCCAATTCTTATTCTTGCTGTCATCATTGGTATTCAGTCCGCACCCAAGTAACAAAAACTCATCCGCACCTCAACTCAGCATCACATTGGCCTTCCAAAGGCTAACTTTTAGCTCCTTGCTCTAAAACCCCCGTTTCCATTTTAGTAACTTCTCTACCAAAATCTCACGCTCTCATTAAAACCAAGTCATCTGCACACAAAATTTCACTCATTAAGCCTTCTTTTTCATACACCATTATTACACCCACCGCAATGGCAAAAACCAAGGGCGACAACACATTTCCTTGATGTACACCAACTAGCACCCAAAGTTCTTCATATAATTCTAATCTCACACTTTAACTTTCGTCTTTGCCTCTTCATAGAGGCTCATTACCGCCCTCACAATTACTTTTGGTAAACCTTACTTTCTCGTCGCCCACTCCACTTCCTTTCTTGAAACTCTACAAAATGCCTTCTCAATATCTACAAAGCATATTTTCAACTGTTTCTTAAAATTTACAATTACAAAATAGCTGCAACCCCTATTTGACAAAACCAAAAAAATTAGTGAGTTAGCCTCAAAGAAAAACAAACTCCAACACAGGCAAAATAAAGGAAAACATAAGGAGTTCAGAAATGAAGAGTACTTGAAGTCTATCTCAGCGATGACGGAGTTATCAGTGAAAAAAGTTGTAGATTAGAAATGGGTGAGATCAGATGACACAAAAACAAATACAGAAATCCTGAAATTGTAAGGTTTCACCGGATGCCTTCTTACACCGTTACCCAATAGAAGAATTGGTATTTGGAACAGCTTTGAAGATTAGGAGCATAAAAATAGGATTTTTGCGCAATTTTTAGTAAAAAAAATAAAGCCAAAATGCTGGTAAAAATTTTATTAAAACGTTTCGCTTTTAAACTAAAAGCATCATCAGTTAAATAATTCAGCCATAAAGGTAACTATTCAACTGATGATGGTTTTAATGCATAAGCGAAACGTTTTAATAACAGGTTTACCAGCATTTTGGCTTTATTCTTTTTACTAAGCTTTGAAGATGTTTCTTCCACGATCACTGCACAATCAAGCAGAGAAAATTGATATTTAAGTTCCTTTCTCAAAGACATAACGCAGACATGACGTCTAAAGCAAACCACTCACGACCTGATCTAGCTTTGCAGCCTCAGACGAAAGTTAAACTTTTAACATAGCTTTGAAAAAAGCTGTTTCAGCCATAAGTCTTTTGTGACGCTTTCATCAGTGGCAGTATCGCGTCAAAGAGCAAGAGTGAGTAAGGTTCTATGGTTCAGAAAGCACCCGCTTGGTCTTTGCGTCCAAGCGCATGCTGCCTGTGGCCCGCAAGGATGTTCTACCTACCACCCAGAAAAGCTTTGTCATATATGAATACAAGTGCCACTGTGATAGTCAGTACGAAGGCGAACATCTCAACGACTACAGAATCGCATCAAGCAACGTGTTCCACAATGGTTGAGACAACAATTGACCCGTCCACGCCGATCTCAACCACACAGATCGTGCAAACAAAACGACACTAAACCGGACTAGGATTCTGCCATTGGTCAGCATCTTTTAGATAATGAGCAGTGTGCATTAAACTATGACAACAAGCTGTTTTCAATCCTCGCCACACCATGCAGCTCTTTCCACCTTAATCTCTTAGAGGCTGCTTATATCAAGACCAGGCGCCCGATGTTATATAGACAAAAAAAGTTTGTTTACACTCTCAAACTCTTTCGATAATCGCGGCGTTTCTATTTGGCCTCTTGCTGCGCTTTCTTCTAGCATTTCGCAATTGCGAAATCTTTCTTTGGCGCGCTTTACAATACTAGCGCTATCATTGACGTGTCTTGATTGCCTAACGTCCAAATTAATCACATTAAACACTTACTCAATCTAGCTTTTCCCTTTTGACGCAATACCGCTACTGATGAGAGCATCACGAAAAGCTTATGGCTAAAACAGCTTTTTTCAAAGCTATATTAAAATTCTGTACCACCAACAAGATTTTTGTGAAGTTAAACTTATAAAGTTATATTAACAACATATACAGATCACGATCTGCGTCACATGACCCGACGTCTTGCATCATAATTGCGTGCGCAGGAGCCGTTTAACAAAAACGAAAAGTGAAAGAGTAACGTAGTGTGTAATATTGTTTGATCATAAATGCTATACACTGCATTTGTCATCAATTTCATGTAAACAGAATAAGTCATTGCCTCTTATTAACAAGACTCATTTTACAAAACGACTATTAGTCATTATTATATTCTGACCAGCACAGTAATGTGTTTCACAATTTCACTGCTTTCGATTTTTGAAAGGAGTACCTCTTTTTCTGATAAAGTTTTGGGCGCTGATTACAACTTTGACATTATTTACATTTTGATGCAATCGTCATGCTCCACCGCACCTATGTCAGCGTTGTTTAGCGAATGAAATTTACATCGAACAATGCAGAATGTGCGATTTCCGACATGCGTTCCAGGAACATTTATTCGAAAAAACCCTTTTTTAAGGATTTAACACGAGTTTGGTTTCAATCAGCAAACCTATTTAGTGACTTTTTCTGGTAAATATAAAATATTTTCAAATTCTGTGGTCTACCTTCATTAACTGGAAGTTGGATTTTCCTACTGATGAATGCGTTACATGCATTTTGGGATTCAAATTCTCTGAGCTACTTTTATTAACTGGAAGTTAGGTTTTCCTACTGATAAATGCGTTACATGCTTTTTTGGAGATAAAAAAATTTCTACCACACTTACATAACCCTATATGGACAAAAAGGCTTAGGAACAAAGTTAAGTTAAAAACAAAGCTATTTACATATGATTGACAACTTATTGATATTTATTCCATGTTACTAAGGTAAACTCGTCGATTTGCGGCTTGCCCGTTACGTATGCGTTGATATTTGCGTGAGGTTTATAATGGGAAGTGCGTACGATATGCTTGAGGTTTATAGTGGGAAGAGAATTCTGGTTGAGATTTCTAGTGCGGAGAGCATTGCGCAGCTTCATTTCCCACTCTCTGCGCCAATGTTGCTTTATCCAGCGGCATAAGGGTTTCCAACAGTTTGAAAAAACAGTGACTGCCCCACAGCACCAGACTTTGACAAGATTCCCACTGGCTACAACTATAACACCAATGTACTTTTCCAGGAGATCCAACTCCGGCTGCTACCACGGCTGCACAATTCGATCTATAATTAAACCTAAACAAAACCTACCGCTCTGCGTCAAACCACAGAACTCCAAAACTAAGGGTTTATTATTGGATGCAGTTTTCTTGAAAAAATGCATCTCTAAGTAACGTTGATTAAATTTCAATACATTGCCAGCCACAAGCTCTTTTGAGAGTGGAAGCTTATGCTAAGTTTGATAAAACCATTATTTCCATTGACATGTCCAAAGCAATTATCAGCATAAGAATTTGACAAACCCATACGGTAAAGCAATTTTTTTTCTTTTCTGTCTGTGTTAACTCATTTGAAACCACTGGGCACAAAAACATCAAACTAGACTGATCACCACCCCGGGGTGAGTGTCATAAGGGGGTAGGTGACGTCAAATCTAATACGTACAGCAGAGTTTTGTCTTCACGTGAATAGCATCGCACATTCGCTACCAATCCTCTGAGAATACTGGGGGCACAAACATGAAACTTGGCGCGACTGATCACCTCCTCGGGGTGAGTTTCATAAGGGGGTTTGGTAACATAGTGACATCATAACCAAACATAATTTTTTTTAATTTGCATGACGAAGGAAAACAGTTTTTGCTCAACCAAAATCCAGCCTCCAATTTTACCAACTTGTAAAAATGTTTATCCCTTTGGGATGTAAGATAACGTCGCTTCACGATTCATTTTTTTTATTAAGAGTACGGTTTAACAGAGCCGAGTACTCAAGTGTTGCTAAAAAGACATTACGCACGAAATTAAAAAAGTATTTAAAATCGATATCAAAAACCAAAATGCCAGTTGGTTTAACGCCATTGATGTCCTTCAATAAAGAGAAAAGCTTTCACATTCTGAATAAGAGCTGAAGTCACTTGATGTATGTTCTCAGGAAAGCGGCAGTTTATTTCAAATCATCCACAAATTCCAACTGCCAGCTTAGTGGGCTAAATCGCTAAGGAAAACCACTACGTGGGTGCCAAAAGTTGTCTTTTATCACGAGCTAGACAGGCAGCATCATTATTAACACTGGAAAAGCACTCAGAGCTTCAGCCCATTACCTATCACCGCAAACATACCTTTAGATATCGTTAATGCCGGCGACCACTGCGATCTTAGAATGTCTAAGCAAATACTACCATTACTGTTTATGTTTGGATGGTAGATCTTGGTGGTAAATGCAATCTAAAAAGCAAATTTTTATGTTAAAAATAGATTATGGATAACTGACTTACCATTTTATCCATAGGACTATCACAGTGTAACAAAATAACATTTTTTCTATGTTTTTTATATTGAAGCACTGGTTTTCAGCAATATCAGATGCACTGTTATTCTGGCTACCAGGTATTTTTGACAAATTCATTTTAGTTAGCTCTTCTGGCAATGATAACGTTTATTCAAGTTGATACAAGTTCTTACCCAGCATGCAAAAAAACTTAGGCCAGCAAATCTGGCAAAATTTCTTGAATCTTTTTTTATTCATAATTCTGAAAATGCAATCAATAATAGAGAAAATTGTTTTTATTCTGAAATTTATGATAATTTGGCGTAATCTACAGTTGTTTATTATTCGCTTTTTAACTTTTTGTTTTGCCTTTTTTTTTCGATTGCATAGCACATTATTTATATTGCCTCACTCGTGCTTTCGTTTATTATTAGTCCTGATGAAAAACAGCTGTATAGCTGTTCGAAACGTTGACGGATATTGAAGCTTTTTGCATACTCGGTAGGAACTTGTATCAACTTGAATAAACGTTATCATTACCAGCAGAGCTAAATAAAATGAATATCAGATGCGCTGAGCACAAAAAGGATATCATCTTTTTTTATCATTTGGACTTTTTGATTTATTCGTGATTTTAACTTTGCTTATTTAGTTATTATTACGCTACAGGCACATTTGTTTGTGTACAATACAAGAATTTCTATTGTAATAATTCAACTACAGTGACATCATAACGCTCTTTGTTAGTTGACATCTGCAGTAAGTAGCAAATGTTTGAGCGCAAGTTTTATGGATGCAAATAGTTTTTCACCTTCTTTATAATGTAGAATATTTAGCTACAAACACAAATAAATTAAGCACAAATTAATTTTTCGAATAAACTATATTGCTTTTGTGTCTGCACTTGCATAAACGAAAAACCTGCCTATAAAAGGCTTAAACCAGTGGTTACCAACCTTTGTAATGGCTCGCACCCCGAAATTATTTTATTATGTTTTCGCACCACTAAAATATCGTAATTAGTTTTTGCACCCTTAAAATATCTTAATATGTTCTCAAACCCCCAAAATATTTTAACATGTGAAGAATTCATAACATATCCTGGGCCAAGGTATGGGCCAACTTTGAAATCACGGCTCAAATTGCATGTGGTGACCTCTATTTTTTGGAGATCGGCATGATGTCGAGCTCAGTTAAAGGCCATGTGCTAGGCATGCAATAATTAAACACAGATTGCACAGAACAATCAGCACAGGATGAACTGAGCATAACAGTACAGTAGTGCAACACAAAACTCTGAATGACCATCTTCCACCCCCTAAGATGCTGCCTCGCACCCCTGGTTGGGAACTCCTGGCTTAAACGAACCAGTTTTGTGTTTCATCAAGTGAAGATCCAGAAGTGATATAGTTAACTCGAAAATTAATTCACTGGATAACAAATTTTTGGACAAAATTGTGTTTATCATAATATTATGATGTTTTTTTATGTTTTTTGGGATGCTGATTTCAAAAATGGCATTAAAATTTTGTAATGTCAATGATTTTGCCGCTATTTCAAATTTTATGAATTTATGATTTCAAGTCTGTGTAATACACATAATGGATTTGTAATTTGAAATATTACATGCAAAATTAGAAAAAAATCACATTTGAGCAATTCAAAAAAGCACTGTTAAGAACATTGTAAGTAAGCCATAAAACATTTTAAGCAAAAATGGACGTTGAAATTATTTTTCCGCTTGTATGTGGTGATACATTTCTGCATCAAATTCGATACATGGCATCGTTCCACCTCCCTTAATAGCGCTTTTCCATCACTTGGATGTATTGGTGAAACCTTTCACCATGCTCTTTGCTTACATTCCCCAAGTTATCTCGAAAGAAATCCAAGTCAGAATGCAAAAAATGCAACTTCAAGGACATGCGGCAACCAAGCTTTTCATGACTTTCAATCAAATTTGGCACCACCATTGCATAGTCGTCTCTTCGATGATTTCCAAAAAATCCTTTCACAATCATTCTAAAAGCTTGCCAACCATTTCTCTCCAAATCAGACATTTGTTGTTCCAGCTCTTCAGATGCCAACATTCTCCTTATTTGTGACCTCACAAACTTTTGCTTTAGATATGCTTGGGAACATCTGTCTAATATAGTGAAAGGAACGGCTTGTCGGTTTCAAAGCCTTAACAAACTGCTTGACCAGTCCGAGTTTAATATGCAATGGAGGAAGTAAGATTTTGCTCCTTTCAATAAGAGATGAGTTTAGAACATTGTGGGAGCCTGGTGTGAGATCTTTGCAAGCTGGCCAGTTTTTGACCAACTAATGCTGTTCATCCGCTCTACTATTCCACAAACAAAGAAAACAAGAATGCTTTGTACAACCTCCTTACAATCCCACAAGAAATGCGATCATTTTAAAATCTCCACATACGTCCCAATTGCAATCATCGTATTGAATTAATACCAGTAATATTTTTACGGATTCACGATCTTCCTTCATCGGTGCAGAATGTGCTACTGAAATGGATGGATACACATTACCATTATGCAGAAGGACTGCTTTCAAGCTTCACTTAGAACTGTCAATGAATAAACGCCAATTCGAAGCTGAGTACGCAATGCCAATCTCTTGAAACAAGCCCTATATGTCAGTACAATAGCAAAGTGAAGGATGATCAGAATCAGAGGGTATTACGTACATAGAAATTTGCAAAGGTCACATGTCGTTTTCTTGGCTTGGAAATCTTGCACGAAGGAGCAAGCAAATTCCATTCCTTGAGACAAGAAGAAAGTATCTCTTCTTTTGCTTTTGTAAGACCCAGGTCTCCAGTTAGATCATCCAATTCATTTTGATTTGGAAAATGAGGATCTTTACTGGAACACTGAGTATCAACCTCAAAATTAGCATTGTCATTTTCCAATGAGGTTTATGATATAGCATGCATTGTTGGAGGTTGAGGAATAGGCAATTCTGGGCCATGGTTAACAGACGCAATAGATGAAGGAATACTTGCATAAACAATCTTTTTCCCGTCCTTTGTCTTTTTGTATTTGGAAATGTCCACCATGCGGAAATAGCAGTCATGATGATGATTGGTAGGTTCTCTCCAGATTCGGGAAATGGCCAATGGCATAAATTTACGACTTCTGCGCATCCATCCTTCTAATGTAGATCTGCAACTTCCACAGCAAAAATGTGGGGCCTAAGATTTATCTTGTTCACCCATCTACATGCCAAAATATGTCTCATAGACTACAAAAAATGTGGTTTCTGGTATAACTTTGCGGTTCTTTTACTTTGGACAGATGTAATAGCCACAAACATAGCAAAAACAGTCAGAAAAAATTTAGCAAGGTATTTTAACACTCATATTTACTGAAGTATTGAAAATATTAACAGCACAAAATCTAAGCTGCAAAATCGAATAAAATAAAGTGTATTTCTAAAATAAGCAACTTCACTGCAGTAGGCCTAACTCGCAATTTGTCCAACTGCTAAACTAAGTACAGTATTGGAACCAGATTCAACAATCCACCTTCCATAAACCAACTCTAAACTGCTGACACTGGACCAGCTCAAACATGTGCATTGAAAATCTGCCAAAAATTTTTCCAATCACGCAATTATAAATGACAATTGACTAATTTACTTCTTTAACACCATCTAGAGAGTGATGAAAACAATAAAAAAATGTCATAAATGAAGTAACACACAAGATTAAAAAGTAATATAAATGTCACTTAATGCTAAAGTTGTATTATTATTTGGTAAATTACAAACTTCAATCTGTTGCAAATATTTTCAAAACTGTTGACATTATGCAAAAACTAACATCAAAATCGGCATCAGCGACCCCAAAAACATATAGAAACACTAAAAAAATGAGATAAACAAAAATTTGTTGCCTAGTGAATTTGTGCTAATTTGTTTGTGTTTGTAGCTAAATATTTTACACTAGAAAGGAGATGAAAGACTAATCATGTTCACAAAACTCGCTCGTACATTCGCTACTTAATGCAGATGTCAACTTATGAAGAACGTTATGATGTCACATCAGTTGAATTGTAACAAAAGAAATCATTGCATTGTGCATAAACAAATGTGCCTGTAGCATAGTAATAACTAAAGTAGCAAAATTAACACCACAAATAAATGAAGAAGTCCAAATGATAGAAAAACTGAAACTACTTTTGAAATTAGTGACCAAAAATACATTAAAATAAGGCAATAATCATTAAAAAACAAATTTGTTGCTAGGTAGTCGATTTATTGAATTACAAAGGTAATCTATGTCCTTTATATGCATGTCCAGACGAATGACGTGGTTATTTCACAAAGTAATAGTATTGCAAATAATAAAAGACCCCTCCCATAACTTGACAAGACCATCCCTGGATGCGTTTGATCCTTTTGGACTCATCCACAAAGCATGTCCCATCATCACCAAAAAACAAAACCCCATATTTGCAATAATATGAAAAATAAAGTATCTTTCTATTACAAATTCCTTCGCACACATCATACGCATGGCGCATGCTATCACTTTGGTACGGGGATCCCATCCATAGCAAAGATGCAGTGTACTACTCAAAGAACATGAATATAAAGCATGTAGATTACCTTTATAACTCGATAAATCGATGTATAATACAGTTATGGTGATCACATACTATGTTTATAGAGGTAAGAGCTTTAAATAGATCTTGCTTACTATTAACTTTTCGAGTTACTATTAACTTTTTGAGTTACTATTAACTCTTTAAAACGCGTCCAGGGATGGCTCGTCAAATTATGGGAGGGGTCTTTTATTATTTGCAATACTATTACTTTGTGAAATAACCACGCCATTTGTGTGGGCATGCATATAAAGCATGTAGATTACCTTTATAACCCAATAAAATGATGTATTTTAGATTTATGGTGATCAAGTGCTATGTTCATAGAGATAAGGGCTTTAAATACTGTAGATTTTGCTTACTATTAACTCTTTGGGTAGTATATTGCTCTTAGGTACTATTTTGTTTTTCTCTTTTAATCACAAGTCCAATCTGGCTTAACGAGACAATTTCTGTTTGGACAATTATAAAGCAAATTTTGTATATTGATACCAAAGTGGGAGTTGTGTATAAGATCAATATACCTATTTTCAAACATATCTACAAACTTAATACAGTAGATGCTGCTTAATATGACCACCTTGGGGCCAGACCATTTTGGTGATAATATCCGAATGGTTATAAAAACTGAAGCTGCCATAACAGCTCCTGAATCGACGCCGTAAGCCACAAAAAGTCCAAATACTGTCAAATTCATCGTTTACCCGAACAGTGTGATGTTGGCAGTAAAACAAAGTACAGTACTGTAACACTACAAGTGACAGTAAAATTTAGTACAATGTGTAACAATATGTTAAAAAGGCGAAGTTATAAGTGCGTGGCGGGAAAAAATACTGTACTGTAACAAGAAAGATGGAGAAAATGTTGGTCATATTATCCGAAATTTGGCCATATTAAACAGAGAATTTTAAATGCAGAAATTCCAGACCGTACCAAATTGGTCATAATAAGCGGCTGGTCATATTATCTGTGGTCATAAGCGGCGCCTACTGTGTAGGAACTTCTCACATATGGCTACAGTTTATTTCAAACATAGCGTTAATTGAATGCACATATTTAAACAGACTAATATATGCAAACAAAACTACTTTCAAAAATTGCATTTCAGAACTACAACCAATGCGAGTTTCTCAAAATTTGTAAAGGCCTCAACATAGAGTAAAGTATTCTATAAAATAACAACTTACCTTTGGTGGTTTAAACGGATAGTCTGTTGGAAAATGTATGGAGAGAAAAAAAACACCACCAGCATAAGGAGAATCAGACTAAACAATCAAACAAGATTATCATCTGTTCAATAAAATTTTCTGATGTGAATGCACCAACACACCGGTTTCTACATTGCAATCATTGCCATGGTAGGGGTGGAAATGCTCAAATTAACATAATAAAGAATACCTTTCCAAGCTTTTATATACGGCAACCAAACCACTGCGCATCTATTGTTTGCTAAACAAACGAAAAACTATACTAGAGTTGTGACATGTTCTAAAATGACAACCAAACTTTAGTCCCATGGTAAGTCTTGACCCTATTAACCAATTCTGTACATTTTGTCTTCAAAATATGATCAATCATTGTCGCACGACTAATGAAAACAAAATTCACTAAGCTTTGCAATTAGAAGCAACTTCATACAATCGAAAGTTGCTACTACTTCCACAAATCTATTTTTATGCTCTAATTACGGGAAAACCTTTAGTTGTCATCAGAACATCAGAGCAGCTTTTATGATACAGTTTTTAAGGGTTGAGGAAGGGATGGGTTGTCAAAAAATACATCTAAAACATTTTAAGCTGATAGTCTAAAGCTGTTAACAGATATATTCGCTGTTAACAGCCCAACTCTATCTTAACCTAAAAAACAGCCTAGAGAAAGCTTGAATCTTACAAATTAGTGACATTGAATTATATTGATAAATCTTCCTGCAGAGAAGACAACTTAATAAAAAGGAAACATAGACTGTTGTCAATTAATTTTGCTTTGTCATGATGTAAGCATACATGTCTTATGGTTCAGTCAACTCAACAAGACATTGTGACACGTGGCTAAGTCAATAAAAAAAGAACAAGAGATTTAGGATAATAAATCGCTAGTTAGAAACACATATATTTCCACAAGACAGTAGTGATCAATAAGATCACAGCGGTAAACATGTGTAATATAGCAATTACATGTTACAGTGAGTAATCAATAACTTACTGGCCCCATAATAGTTGCTTGCCAATGAAAACCTGCAAAAATGTTAACAAGTGAAAATGCCTTGACCAGGCAAAAATTAGGTATGATTTTGAGGATACTGCAGAAAATGACTGCAGATTAAAGTGACACTGAATCGATGCGCCAGATACTGATCCTAAGTCAAATATATCGCTGGCTTCTTGAATGTGCTTTTGATTTGCATAATAATTTTGCTGATTTTGAGTACAACTTAATGCTTACCATTTAAGATTTTAGAGGCTAGCACCGACAAAAGAGGTGGGCCAACATTAACTAGTTTTAATATTTACTTGATAAAATATCTTTCACAATCAAAAATAGTGACACTTTACAGCTAGCATTATGTGATTATAAAAGCAACTAATAATTGTATTAAAGAACTATCAAATCTACCTACGTGTTAAGGTGACAAGAAAATTAAATTGATGCTCATGCTGTATTTGTTTGAATAAAAATTGCCAATAGCCTTAGTCAAGATTTTATTCTAGGTGTTTCACATCATTTAAACAAAAGTGCTTCACATCAAAATGACTACGCTGCCAAGCACACAACAAATAACAGCATTCCTAGCAAAATAAAAAACTTAAAACACTGATGTTGTGACAAGCTTCATGCTGCCAATGTTCAATTAAATCAAGCTTCTTTTTTTTACGTATCACAACACTTCACCATCCTGTACTCCACGCAAGTCTTGGCTTGATTACAACAAATGCTTGAGTCTTCTTCATTGCACGGTTCTGGCAAATTTGTAGGTGATCATCATCTGCTCCTCTCCATATTTGAAGATTAAAGAAGGAGGGCTTACGTTGTTGAGTGTAAGTATTTACCCAGCAAATATTACAACTTTGTCTACAGTGATAATCACTACAAACAGGACACAGAAGTGGTTGTAAATTGAAATGCCTTGAAAGCAATTTTTATTTGCCCTGATAGCAGTTCTAAGCTTGTCAAAACCTCAGAGTGTTTAAAAGTTTTTTTAATTTTTGCCAGCAAAGCTGATCTTAGTGCTTAGCGTCAGTTGGTGTCAATTTAATGTCAATATGATGATAGTCCTGGTGCTAATTTATCATCAATATGATGACAGTACATCACCGTATTTTCTGAAACAATGATGTTGAAATATTTTTGTTTCATTGGTGGTGTAATCTTTCAATAAATTGTTGTTACATTGTCTGCTATTAAAAAAATACTTACAATCATCTCCAACTGGCCCAGCACTGCATTGGGCTGGTGGATCTTTGTTCAAATCAGCCAATTCCTGAAAGAATATAGTGTTACAAGGGTGAATGCTCAAATAGGGCCTTTACACAGCTGCAATTTTTAAGTTCAATTTATAAGTACAAGCCACATGTTGTACTACAGCTATATGTATCCCACCAGGGACAATCTGTCAGAGAATCTTGGGATGAAAAAAGAATCAAGTATGGTTTCCTCCATGCTAAGCACAACGGTACAAACCATACAGTTTGACTGGTGAGATAAAAAAATTTTAAAGCACACCGTCCTTATGCTTGTAAACACAATTTTGCATCTACACAGAATACAGCACCCCATATATACCCTTTTTCAAGCAATTACACTGACATTATTATATAAGGCTTGGCTGACTCTGGAAAAAATCCAGGTCTACTACATTAAAGGCATGAATGATATTCACTACACAAATTGTTTGGCATCATTTATTAATAACTGCTAATATTTTTGTTTATACCAATTAACTAAAGTGCTTGCACAGTATTCACCATTGGCACATAGATAAATTCCAAAAAAAACAATTAACATTGCTATTGAGTGGCTACTTAAAATTTACTCAGACATCTGTCCTTGCAAGCCAATACAGCCTTACACAAAAAAAGCTGGTGTTAGTCCATGGCATAACTTTAGCAAGAGTAACACCAGTTTACACCTTGCACAATATAAGTAGACATTTTATATCTTATTGTTTAGCCTACACTAAAACTAACAGCCAAGATAAACAATAAAGTTGAAAATTCATTAAGTGAAAATGATGTCCCTTCACCATAGCTTGCATTAATCCCTTTCTTAAAAAGTTTTGAAAGTTATTCACCAAGTTCTTTCAACTTTTTTTACAATTTTTGTTTTAAAATTTTTTAAATTTTAAATTCTTTGATCAAATGTTATTTTTTTTAATGTTTTAGATTTTGTTATAAATATATAGTGACTCAATAACCTATTTATAACAACTGCATTGACAATAAACAATGATCTCTTCAAATCTATGACGTAGAAATGTTTAATTTCTACATGATTCCATTGATCTAATTTTTAAGTATGCAATTACAAGCTGGAAAACCAAGAGAATAAAACAGTAAAAAATCAACATGAGTGAAAAACTTTTTGAAAACAAATATCCATCTTTATCAGTAAACTAAAAGAAATTTATCATTTAGAATCAACATCTAATTCTGGGCACAACAATGATGGGAGGACAAATGGACCAGCATCTATCAAGATTTTTAGTCTTGCATAACTATCAAAATAAATCACATGTCATGACAAACCTCTATGCAAAAAAATTATATACCCTATCTTTCTCATTATTTTTTCATCTTAGCTCACTCGGTAAATGTCATAGTATATATTTTTGAATAACTAGTTTTAGGAAAAATTAATATTTCTTGGTCAAATTTTTTGCGAATGCTGATTAAAATTCATACTCTTGTTAATAATACTTCACCAGCAAGTTTTGATTTATGCTAATAAAGTTCTTAACTCAAACGTGAAAAAGAAACATACACAATCAATTGTCATGACATATCAGATAAAATGGTGCCTATAATATAATACAGTCGCTGAAAATAAATTGTGCGTGTTCAATAATTTTCCATATATGAAATTCCATAAAAAGTCAAAAAAGCATTAGCTTACTTTACTTGTTTATGCAAAATCCTTAGGAACCCTTAGCAGAACCTTTTGGGTTTCAAAAACCCTGGCAGAGAAACACAGCCACAGACCAGTGCATGAAGAATAACATCTCTTGCTTTGCATGGGTAAAAATTAATTATTTGTCTGAAAACATGTACTGCTGGGTATTTGGCAATAACATATCACTTGGAAATGTCAAAAGACTGCAAATGCCTAAGGGTTCAGGTGAAAAGCAATCAGCAAGTCACATCCTAAACAAAAATTGTTAGTTGTATCAAATACTAGGTACTGCCGAAAATCTTACACATCCAACTTCAGTCCAACATTTAGTGCAAATTTTATACTAACAACAATAAAACAGTTCAGAAAATATGATTCAGCTGTGTAGCAATAACATAGTCATGAACTTAGTCGTCTTTCTGCAACAATCTAAATTCTTCCAAACTTGACAGCTATATCAACACAAAAAGATCTGCCCTTTTATCCCAGTTTAAAATGTTGGGGCAGATTGAAATGGCATAGAAGGCACAAACTGCTGAAAAAGACAGTGGAAACCCGAATCCACTTCATGATTGGTTTCATGACATCTATATTTCAGGTGATGGTGTGGTCATGCATTGAAAGACAAAATTAATCCAAACCCGTTGATAGAAATCCAACCAACTTTGCTGAGCATGATGAAACTGCATGAGACAACAGAAAGATGGTTGTTGTGGGAAGGAAAGACAAGTGGGTCGTGGAAGCCCTCAGTACCAAACATGATGATTCTATGGTGACAGTTACAAGTAGAAAAGAACTGGAGCACAAATCGAAGAAGTGCACAAGCCAATATGCATAATTGAGTACAACAAATATATGTCAGGGTTGACAGTGTTCATCAAATAATTTCCTATTATCCTTTTATTCAAAATGCTTTGAAATGGATGAAAAAGTTTTCTTCCATTTTGTGGATTGACTACACACAAATACTATATTCTCTGCGAAGCCAAAAGTAGCTCAGCAAAAATGTCTCTCTATGATTTTCACCTTCAGCTGGCAAAAGAAATGTTGCATCAACCTCCAACACCTGTTGAAGACCCCAATTCTGATGACAGTGATGATGAATATCACCACCTACGTCATCAAAACATGATTCAGTGAGTCAGCTGCATGAAGGATTCAAGTCACATCAAATAAAAACTTATTCTGCAATGACTAAAAAGAAGTACCCTCAACCAGCTTGCAGATTACGCAGAATAAATGGAGGTCCTAAGGACAAAAGATTACATTCCATAGTGTGTAATGCGCCGTTATGCAAAGTTCCTTGCTTCGGCAACTACCGTTCTTCTAAAAACATTTAAAAATTGACAATGCGTTGCTTCACCAACTCATATTTTAAATAGTAACTTTTAGCAAAAGACTATTTGATTTAATGTATGGTGTTAAGTGAAGCCAAAAAGATTTGCTGTGTTTGCAAATACTGTATTTATTCGAGTATAATATGCACCCCTGATTTTTGATTAAAAATCGATATAAAATTTTGTTCTACTTTTTCTTGACTCACACTTGTACATAATGCGCACCCAGACTTTGAGTTTTTATTTTGGTAGAAAATTTTGTGCATTATACTTCAATGAAGTCAGCAATACTTTTAGTCATTTAGTTGATTCAAAAGCCAGAAATTTGTCGTGATTTTCATGCCTATCACTTTTTTGAAAATGTTCAGTACTCAATGAAAAAATTATGCAAAAATAATTGATTTACATTAACAAAGGAGGTCAGATAATTCACTAAAAACAGTTACAGCAACTGCATTGTTTACTTACTTTTGACTTTCAAATATTTTCCGTTTACTCTAGCATTATAAAAAAAAAGTGGCAAAAAATTTCAAGTAAACAGCATGTCATGAAATAAGATGACCAATATTTTTTCCTAAAAACGTTGTGTATGCATATTTAATGTTTCTCATGAGAATAACATGATAATGGGAAATGAAGAAAGTATGCATTTTATGCTTTTATGACTAAAATCAGTAAAAATAGACAAAAAATACCAAGTTTAGCTCAAAATTGTATAAAATTTTGACAAATTTGTTCTCACTAAACTCCCACTTTCTCCCTTTGCAATCGATTTTCTGAGGGCTTTTATTTCATATAATTGCTGTAAATATACAACCTCCAACAATATAAGTTTCAGAAAAGTATTTTTTTTTTTTTGGTCGTTTACACAGAAACCAGAAAGGAGTAAAAACATGGCGGCAATTCAATCCTGTAGGAGCTTTTTTCAGTAACATCTTCCACACTTAAAGTGTTAAATGAACTGAATGGTAAGTTATCATGTACATATGACATTCCAGCATCTTTTCTAAAAGTACATCTTTCTGCTACTTCCCTTTCTTAATCCAAATAATTAATTTCAGTCTAGCCAATGGCGCTCTTCCAGAAAAGTGGAAGCCAGCAATTATAACTTGGGTGCTTAAAAACAAATCAAAAGACATATCTTTATGTTATAGATCTTTATCTGTAACATGTGTTATTTGTACGCTCTTTTCTTTCAGCCAACCACCATTGCAAAAAATATTGAATCCCTACAATTTTCTTTCAGCCAACCAAGATGAGTAAGGGATTTTAGCCCTTACTACTGCTTCAAACAAAAAATTATAATTTCTTGTTTCAAGTTGTGCAGCTTTGGCCATCAAATTCTTTCCAATTTTAGATCAAAAGTTTGCTTGCAACTGCAAAATCCAGTTGTTAAACTGATTATGATTGAGAAATCTAAGTAGTTTAATTATTCACCATAATCAAGCAACAATTAAACTTCACCAGTAATTTTTGTTCTTGTGTCATAGTCGAGGTAACCTACCTAACATCCCATTATTTCATGAAAGTAATATTTCTCATGCTCATGTCAGGTCTCAGAAAAGAATTGATTTTATTTACATGCACTGCTAACCAGACATTCTGAAATGCTTACAAATTACTCTTGCACGGGTGGCAGAGTTTGAGTGACCCAATCTAACTTAAATTATCTTATTTAACAGAAATAGCAAGGTGTTTCGCTGCTGCCTTTTAGTAACCAATAGGCTACTTGTTACTGAACTTTTTAGGGCTGACATAATCACCCTAATTATTGTGTCATCAAAGTGCATGATCACGGTTTTGCTTCTTCCCCTCACAAAATTTTGAAAACTCTGCATTTATACCCAAACAATTGCTGTTTGGACTTGTTTTTAGAAAATCTTCATCTTTAAAGATCTTTGGCATGCAGTTAATTCAGGTTCCTGCTGCAAAAGATTTAACAAAATATAGCTTGCATGCTGGCGTTCTAATCAGATTGAAAAATAAAGACCGTTTGTGACAAAGATGATGACCTACATGAGTAATTTTCAATCAATGAAACATGGTCTTCACTGACCAGAACTTTTTTTGCCTTCACATTGAGTGAAATTGGAAAATTTTTTCTTGACTATTTTTTATTTTAGTTGGATAACACCTCTGAAATTTACTTTGATAACTTTTTGAGATTTTTCATGAAAGTGACAAAAATGTATTACCAGGCCCCATGCCTCTGTGCATTTTGAAAATGGGCCAAATGCCAAAAGTGGTTGAAAAGCATTAAACTGTTATAAATGAACAATATAAATCTAAGGGAAATGGCAAACTGTAAGGTATACAAAGTTAGCTTAGCTTATTCACTGACTAAATGGCAAAAAGCTACCACAAATATCTTTTTACACCTTCAAAATATGTTACTAAAGCTGGTGTAACCGTTTGTTTAGCAATGTCTGCCAAAATTTGTCCAGTGGTTTTTGTACATTTGCTAGCAATTTCGCAATTGCTCCAGTGGTTATGCACTTTTAGAGGGAACACCAGTCAAAAAGTTTAGCTACCAAAAAACTTATCGATTTTTGTATGAACATACCAAATAGCAAAGATGTATAAGTAGAAATTAGCACAGGTAAAATGGATACAATTGCAATAGCTTCGATTTATTGACATCCAAAGCACAGCATAGAAAAATTTATAGAAATGCTCAAAACTCATTTATGTGCTATAAATATGTCAAAGAAATTGATGTTATTAGGAGATTTTAACATAGATTATAGTAACTAGAACAAACTAAAGACAATAAAATACTACACAGAAAATATTACTAGTGTAGAATTTGAACAGATAATTTCCTATGCAACAAGAGATTCTCCCATACACCAATTGATTTTAGATGTTTATGTACAAGATTGCATGTTAAACAAAGTAATAATAGCAGCGGTAATCAAACGCAATCTTTCTGATCATTTCCCAATTGTTTTACATCTTGAAACTAGCATACACAAATTTGAGTAAAAGCGTCCTAAAATGCAAAAAATCACGCAGGAAAAGATTGAGATTTTTCTTCAGTCACTTGTGGTACAGCTAAATCAGGGGTGCACAATCTGCGGGATTACGCAGCCGTAAAAGAATTATTTTGCAGCTGTGAAATTGTAAAAATATATTTAAGCAGATAATTATGCTAATTTATTTAAATTGTAAACATTGTAAAAAAGTAAAAATTGTAAAATCTAATTGTAAAAATATAACTATGCTAAATTATATTTAGCAGTTTTTTTATCATATTTTTTTCGAAATTAAAATCTAGCATATTTCTTTTGGATCTAGCATATTTTTTTGGATCTAGCATTATCTAGCATATTTTTTTAATCTTGCATATTTTTTTCAGAATTAAGTTTTAAAATTTGGTAGCATTATAAATTTACATATTTACACTTAAATTACATATTTGCATTAAAAATTGCAAGTATTTCCATGTTATTAAAAGAGAAAATACCAACAAAAGAAAAACGAGTATTTAATTCAAAATGGGAGCAGGATCATCAATCTTCAACTTTTACTGCATTATCCACCAGGAATTACATGTGCCAAATCTGTTGCTTTAAATACCAGTGTGAAGGATGTGAATCGCATTATCTTGTTTATTCGCACAAATGCTTTGCATGATCGACAATTTTTAGAAATTTTATATTCAAGTGAAACATCTGCTAAGGACATACTTTATCACTCCACAGATCGTTGGATGTCTATAGGAGAAACTTCCCACTGTGCACTGCAATTACAAATAGAAATGGTAGAATACTATTCAACCAAAAACATTGGGTGTGCCTTGCTCTACAAAGACTTTCTCGTGTTGCTTGGTTTTCTGGTGGATTTTCTTACCCAGGTTAACTTCCTGAATCAAAGTCTGCAGGGAAAGGCAACAACAGTTTGTCTCGTGTACCAAAAAGGACAAGATTTCTGTGACAAATGTTGTCTCCTCAAAAGTCATCTCCATCAGTGTAACTTTTTCCACTTTTCACAGATGAGGGCTCTGATTGACAGCAAAGAAATTCAAGTGGATGATATTCCCATCATTCTTTTCTCAAGCGTTTTTGATGAGGTTTTGCAGGAATTTTCTAATCGTTTCCAAGACTTTAAAGAGGATTTCCAATACAACAATGCTAGTTGCTTATCCACATCTGGTCGAAACCAAAACTGCACCATTGAATCTTCAAATGGAACTTGTTGAGTTGAAGAACGACGAACAGTCTACCTGTGCTTCACTGGGTTAGAATAATAAAGCTGCTCACCCAGCATGTTGTAAGAAGCGACTTTTGGGTACCCACCAATGGCAGTCTGCCTTGTTGGTGGTGGGGCTAACAGCCTCCAATTTGCATTCACAACTAGTTTAAAATGGGCTACCACTTTTCCCCTAGCCTAATTCAACTAGGTTGATGGGTTGCTGTTTGCGCTATACTTCCATCCCAAGGAAGAGGAGGGGTAAACCAACCAACCAACCAACGAACGAATATTTTGTCAAAAAATTTAAAGATGAAAAAGGTCTGCTGGATACCTGGAGAAGAGCTGTTAAATATACGAATCTAGAAGCATTGGGCAGAAAAACTCTCTTTCTTTTTGGAAGCACTTACGTGTGCGAAGCAGGATTTTCAAGAATGAAATATTTGAAGAGCAGTACCAAACTCAATTGTCCAACAGCAATCTGGAATGTGGACTACAACCTATGATATCCAGCAAGCCACCTAATTTTGCAGGTTTATCTGAGGAGGTGCAAGATCAAGGAAGTCACTAAGTACAATTTTGTGATTTATGATTGAATAAATTCTCCAAACTTGAAAATCTGACTTTTTCTAATGTTTAGCATGAGTAGTGAAGACAGCATTTAGAGCAGTTAAATTGTAAGGCTTAAAACGTAAATTTGTAAAAAATGACTTTAACTAGTGGTGGTCATTAGCAGTGTTCCCTCTAAGATTTTAGTAAATGTGTAACCGCCGGCACAAGTGCGAAATCGCTAGCAAATGTACGAAAACTGCCAGACAAATTTGTAGGGAAAGAATAGTCAAAACTGTGACAATACGCTTCGGTGACGTAATAATTAGCGTGATTTTGTCAACTCCAAAATGTTCACAAACAGGTAGCCAATCGGTTATTATATGGCGGCGAAATACCTGGCTATTTTTCTTCAGTAAGTTAGTTGTGGTTAAATTTGGTCTCAAACTTTACAGCCTTTGCAACAGTGATTCGTAAGCACTTTGGAATGACAGGTGAATAATGCGCGTAAATAAAATTAACCCTTTGCCGACGCCCGACATGAGCATGAGAAACAGGACTTACTGTGTGATGTAATGTAATGTAAAATAGGTTATTACTATGACAAAACAAAAATTACTTGCAAACTTTAATTGTTGCTTGTTTACGGTAAATAATTGAACAACTTACATTTTTCTATCGTAATCAATTAAACAACAGGTTTTTGCAATTGCAAGCAAACTTTCCATCTCAAATCCGAAAATAGTTGAAGAGAATTCAAAACTAAAATTGGTTAGAAGTCATATCCTTTTTTTTTTAATGTAATAAATGGCAAGTAAAAGAAGGCTATTTATTCGTAACGTACAAAAACTGTACCATTCCCTCAAAAAATGGTGTTTTTTGTGCTTAACTGAAAGCGGGAACTATGTGCTTTTTTATCTTAACAAGCATGATTGAAGTTAGCGTTGAAACGTAAAGAAAACATAAAGAGTTCAAGCAAGTTTAGTTTCAAACTTCCCTCGAAAAACGATGTCTTGTGTTAAAACTGAAGTTTGAGAGCTGCTTGCCATTGCTGCTCTTTAGCTACGATTGAAATCGGCTCGGAAAAAGTAAACAAAAAAAATTGGTTTTACTTTAGGTTAATTGCTGGAAAGATAATTTGTTATACAAAAAAGTGGCAATGGCGCACGTGATATGTTAAGTCGCCGTCACTCGCTGTTGCGCGATGTTTGCGTGAGACGTTGCACTGCTTTAAAAAAGCCTCTGTTCTAACTAGGATTTCTTTTCACTGTCCCCCATGCATTTAACAGTTGGTTAAGATTTTGCTGAGAAAATTGCAAAAATTTTAACAAAGTGAAAAAGTTACCAAAAACCGCCGGACATTTTTTACGAACTTATGAATCTTAACTGCGAATCCGCCAGACACAATTTCGCAAATTCGCACTTTTTTGCGTTTAAAAGGAACACTGGTCATTAGTGCATTTATAAGATGTTTTGCGGCCGGCCATAGTGAAAAGGTTGTGCACCCCTGAGGTAAATGAACAAACATTAATAAAAATCATGAAATTTAATCAACTTGTCAAAATCATGACTGCTTTAACTAAAAAATATTTTCCCGAAGTCAAGCAATCCAGAAAACAATTTAAATTTGGTCAAAAGCCATGGGCTACTAAATGTATAGAAAAATCAATAAAACAGCAACAAAACTTGTTTTGTAAATGTGAGTACTTATTCAAACTCTGATCATGTGCTATATAAAAAATATAGAAATAAACCCATGCACATCAAAGAATTAGCTAAATCTCTTTACAATCAAAAATTGTTGAAATCTGATAGCAGTAGCTCACAAACTTGGAAGACCATAAACAAAATTTTACCTAGAGGAAAAAAAGATTTTTTTACCAACACAAATAAACTTATGTGGAAAAACAGTAACTAATCCTGTTGATATCTGTAATGGACTGAATGTGCATTTTTTGTTATGTAGGAAAAATATGGTGAAGAAATTTAGATCAGTAATTACTTGTAAAGTGTTTTTTGGAAAACGAATCTTGACATCAATCTTTTTTGAGCCAATGGATGACTATGAAATATTATCTATAATCAATAGGCTAAGTTCAAAAAAATCAACAGGAGCCATAGAGATTCTGGTCACCACGAACAAAGAAGCTAAATGTTTTATAGGTTCACACTTGAGTAGCATATTTCAGTTTGCTCTAGAAAACAGCCCTTCTCTAAATTTTATAAAAATTGCAAAAAGGGTTCCAATGCACAAAGGGAGGCCTAAAGCAGATTTATTAAACTATAGGCTATTATCTATTCTGTCACGTTTAAATAAAATTTTGAAAACTCTGATCAAAAATAGATTATTAAAATTCTGGGAAAATGCATAATATTTCAAATTGTGAGCAATTTGGTTTTTGTAAAAAATCTTTAATGTCGATGGCGATTGCTAACTTGCATGAATATATTATGAAGAAACTAGACTGTAATTACAAAGTTGTTAGTATGTTTGTTGACCTTGCAAAAGCGTATATTACAGCTAACCATGATATTTTCTGTATAAGCTAGAACGATATGGAATACGTGAAACTGCTAATATTTTAATTTGTTCTTATTTAACAAATAGAAGGCAATTGGTAAGTTTACGTGTTTCATGAACAATATGTGACATTAAATTGGGTGTAACACAGGAAAGTGTTTTAGGCTCTCAATTGTTTTTAATATACATAACTGATATTACAAGCTGTGCTCAATCTAACACAACCATATATGCTGATAATTGTGTCTTAATTTATCACATAAAAATATCAAAAATTTGCAAATGATCACAGAAAATCAACTTCCAAAAATCAGTAGATGGTTAAGAGTCAACCAGCTTTCCATCAACATAAAAAAAATAACTTTCTAGGATTCTCAAATGAAAATAAAAACAAAAATTTGACCATTAGGTTTGAAGGTTCTAAATTAAGAAAATTTGTGGGATATTTAGGTGTGTTTATTGACAATAAATTAAACTGGACAAAACAACTAGATGCAATTGTAACAGAGCTTTCTGTGGCAACAAGGGCAACGTATTGGCTCCAAAAATATATATCTAAGAAATCTTTCATTGGAGTCTATCAAAGCATAGTGTAACCACATCTGCAATATGAAATTATAATTTGGGAAAAATTACCTGCAACATTTTTAAATAGGTTGTAAGTTAAGCAAAACCAAATAATTAAGATTATCGCCAATAACTTAAAACCAAAACTAGACTGTTACCTTTGTATAATCAAAACAACATACTAAAAATAAAGGGAACATATCAGTTAGAAAGAGCTAAACTTGTGGCTAAAATTACAAACAACACTTCATCACCTCATTTTGAGAATTTCTATAAAAAGTTATCTGTAATTTACCCATATACCACTTGAGCATCACAAAAAGGAAACTTCTTTCTGATGAGAGTATCATGAAAAGCTTATGGCTCAAACAGCTTTTTTCAAACCTATATTAAAATTCTGTACCACAAACAAGATAACGCAAAATAAGTCTAATATCTACATTGGTGCATCGAGCTCTAATGATTTGCACCAAGCATATACTCAATGAAGAAATAGAACGGATCAAGAAAATATTACTGGACAATGGCTATCCTGAAAACATCATTAACACTCAGATCACCAAGAAAATTGCTCAGTTCTCCACCCTTAAGCGATTTGGCCCAGAAAAGTGTCCTATGTACTTGAGGGTCCCTTGGATAGGTAAGTCATCTACAAACTTGGAAAAAGAAGTCAAAACCGCCTTGGAAAGCTGCTATGGTTCTGTCAGCACCCGCTTGGTCTTTACGTCTAAGCGCATGCTGCTTGTGGCCTGCAAGGATGTTCAACCTGCCATTCAGAAAAGTTTGTCCTATATGAATATTAAGTGCCACTGTGATAGTCGGTAAGTAGGGCAAACATTGCAACGACTACAGGATCGCATCAAGCAACATGTTCTGCAATGGTTAAGACAGCAATTGACTTGTCCACGCCGATCTCAACCACACAGATCGTGCAAACAAACTGACACCAAACTGGATTGTGACTCCGCCATTGGTCAGCATCTTTTAGATAATGATCGATGCACATTAAACTATGATGATAAGCAGTTTTCAATTCTCGCCGCAGCGTGCAGCTCTTTCCATCTTAATCTTTTAGAGGATACTTATATCAAGACCCGATGCCCGGTGTTATGCAGACAGAAAGAGTTTGTTTACACTCTCAAACTCTTTCAATAATTGTGGCATTTGGCCTCCTGCTGCACCTTCTCTAACTTTCGCAATTGCAAAAACTTTCTTTGGCGCGCTTTGCAATACAAGCGCTATCATTGGCTTGTCTTGATTGCGTAACGTCCAAATTATTCACATAAAACACTTATTCATTCTAGATCTTCCCTTTTGACGCAATACCGCCACTGATGAAAGCATCACGAAAAGCTTATGCCTCAAACAGCTTTTTTCAAAGCTATATTAAACTTCTTTCTCCTGCAAAGTAACTTTAAAAAAACTGAAAAATCTGTACTAAATCCTGGAACTAAAATTTGGAACAACATACCATAAATTATTTGAAAGAAGGAAGCAAGCCACAATTTTCAAAAAAGCACTCACAAAACACCTGCTGAACAAACAAAAAAAACTGTGTGGCTTACTGTCAAGTCTAATCAATTTTTTTGTTATAATAGGAGAGAAGATTTTGGATGAACAGTTTGATTAAATTGCACACCAATAACAGCACTAAATTTTGCATATTGTATAATATTTACGAAAATATGTTTATTCACTGCTTTAATTGTATACCAGCATTCTACAGAATATATTTTGTTTTAATTTACATATACAATTAAGTTAATAAATCTTGTTTCTAATTTTCAATGGCTGTCTTTGCTGATAAGCCTGTATTGATTTTTTTCTTGTTTTCCTATTTTTTTTTCTTGATATGAAGAGTAGCAGACTGACACGATGGTGTAGTGGTTATGTAGTGATGGTCTGCTTCATAGTCAGTGGACCTGGAGTTTATTTCCCTTGTTGAGTCATGCCAAAAGACTTTAAAAAATGGTATTCACAGCTTCCCTGCTTGGCGCTTGGCATTTAGGGGAGGTTGTGGAGAACAAGCTAGCAAACATGATTGGTGTGTCCTTGGGCAAGGCACTTAATGGGATGCCCCCACCTTTATGTGGAAGATAGGTGACCCAGTTTTCCCTCTGAAGAGAGGGTTGGTGGCAGGAAGGGCATCCGACTGTAAAACAAAAATGCCATGTTATAAAAATGCAGATATCTGCTGTGGCAACCTCCAATCGGGAATAAGCCAAAAGACAAAGAAGAAGATATGAGGAGTAGCAGACTTAATGACCTGCACATGAACTGCTGCATTATGGTCTTCTGCTACTCCTCTACAAACTTAATTCCTAATTTTGTTTTCACATGTGCTTTATAAAAGCAATGTAATTTGTTCTTGACAAATAAATGTTGTTGTTGTTTTTTATATTAAACCAATACTGAAGTACAATAGTAGTCGCTATATTTAAATAAAAATATTAAGGTAATAGAGTTTGTATAAACAAAATTTTACAAAAAGCATCTGCATTTGTTATTACAATTTATTTAATTTTTATGATGAATATTTGCTTAAGCTAAATATGGGTATTTACAATATCTATGGCTAGAGTTTAATTTGATTTATTATATAAGATTCAACTAATACATTTTCACATTATGTTTAAAACGTGCAGTAAAAGCTATTATTTGAACTGCATAAGTTAAGTTTCAGGTCTTTTTTCATGAAGTCCAGCAATCAAACACCAATTATCTGGAAGAGCCAATCTATATATATAGTTTCTTAATTTATATTTTTGTTTAAAAATTGCTTGAGAAATTTTTATTTACATTCCATTGCATCATTTCTTAATGTTTGTATAGACCTGCTTGTACCAGAGTATCTTTCTTTTTTTCCATCACTGTTGTTCCAGCAAACCTTTTTCCAAGTGTTTTCAAGTATCTTTTTAGGCCTAGATCGCACAAACAAGTTTTCTTACTCTAGAATCTTGCAGCAATAGCTTGTTTTGCAAGGGTTCTGTGCAACATTGAGAGCAACTCTGAGCATAAGTATCTTTTCACATGTGAAGGCAAGCTTTCCATCATTAAAAAGAAAACATTCTCATGTGATCCTGGGCTTAAAGCATGTCTTTATTGTGATAGACCATTCATTGATTGTAAATCAGTGAGGTACAGCCATAGTCCCTCATCAGTGTATTGTACTTTATAAACAAGTAAAAAAAGTTCCTACTGATATTTTTTTCTTAGAAAATTACCTAAATATTAAAGTTGTGCTGAAATATAGCTCATGGCTAATGATCTGCACAATTGCCAAGCAGTCAATGTCGTACATAGAGCACTGTTTCACTGTCTTCTAAACTTTTTACATCAATTAGATAAAACTATGAACCAGTTTTCATAATTAATTTTTAATTTACTTGAAGGTCTAACAAACAAACTTACCTTGTTTATGCGTTTTAATGCCATCAGAGTTTGGAGTAGATTTCAAACAAAAAACAAGACAAAAATTATATAACCTGTATAACCTCTTAAAGAGATTATCACCTTTTAGTTTTAGTTAATAAATGAACTGCAAAATATAACTAATAATATAGTACTGATGCAATGAGCAAAAAAGTGAACTATCGATCTACTATAAAATTAGTTAATAAAATTTATGCATTATTTCTTATAAAGTAGACACCCTCAACAGTCAACACTAAAATATAAAAAACGAAATTTCAAAGCATGTACACCTTGATGTAAACTTATTAATTTATGAGTATTACTTAATAGTGCATGTCCACAATGTCCATGATGATGCCTTGCAATGTCAACTGACCCTAACTCAAAATTTAGGCAAAACCCAAAGTTAATCATAACCTTCCATGAAGCAGGAATTGCTGACATTACAGATAGGTACTAATAAAAAAACTGTTGATACCAACTAAAGTTTCAGCTGAAGTTTTTTTCAGCTTCAGTTTAATTGTTAACACAAGCAATTTCACATAATGTAACACAAGATAAATATAGAAAGTTGTTCTACACCAGAGGTTCCCAAACTGTGCGTCGCGACGCACTGGTGCGTCGTGTGATAATTTCAGGTGCGTCGCAAAATATCTATCTATTTCCTAAAAAAATTCAGTTCCTATCTGCTCTGCCGGCGTGTGGGCCTACAACTTGACATATGATTATCAAATCTGCAACAATGCTACATTGTTTTTACTTGCCTGACTAGTTTGCCATTGTTACATAACAATAAGGCAATAAGACTAAATAAGGCAATGACTAAATAATGTGCTACCATTAACGAAATCAACGCAATGTTTTTAAAACAAGCTCCCGTAAAAAGAAAGGTAACTGAAAAAGACCCAAAGAAGAAGTTACGCAAATACGACCCTGATTACATCTCATTTGGATTTACATGTGAGTTTCGAAATGGTGAAGACTCCCCACAGTGTGTGATATGTGGTAAAATATTGGCAAATGAAAGTATGCTTCCTAACAAGTTAAAGCGGCACCTCTCTACATCTCACGCAACTTTAGTCAATAAACCAAAGGAATTTTTTGTTCGTAAATTGTCGGAATTACAAGGGCAGAAAGCTGCTCTTGATACGTTCTCCCGTAACCAGACTCCACAAAATGCACTATTGTCGTCGTATAAAGTTGCATATCGAGTAGCAAAATGCAAAAAGCCACACACGATTGCGGAAGAATTAATTCTACCCTCGGCTATTGACATGGTAACTTGCATGCTAGGTGAAAAGGCTGCACAGAAAATTAAAATGGTACCTTTGTCGAACAATACATTGTGCCGCCGAATTGAAGACATGGCAGTTGATATTAACGAACAATTAGTTTCCAAGTTGAGGGGCTGCGAATTTGCTATTCAGTTAGACGAGGCTACCGATAGCAGTATGGATGCTCATTTAATTTGTTACGTGAGATTTGTGTGTTTAACCAACAAATGCATCATTGAGGATCTTTTATTCTGCAAGCCAATAACATCTCGTTGTCGAGGAATTGATATGTTCGAAATTTTGGACACTTTTTTTAAAGAGAATGATCTGGTTTGGGAAAATCTTGTAGGGATATGTACGGATGGTGCGCGTTCAATGTCTGGCAAATATAACGGGCTTCAAAGCTTGGTACGAGATCATGCACCTCATGCAAAGTGGACTCACTGCATGATACATCGGGAGTCGTTGGCAGCTAACAATTTGTCCAAAGATTTGAGTTCTGTGGTAGACGAGGTTGTGAAAGTTATAAATTATGTGAAAACGCGTCCGATGAAAGCAAGATTTTTCCGACAATTATGTGATGATTCTAATGCTACGTACAACACCCTTCTCTTTCATGCGACTAGTCGTTGGTTGACGTTAGGAAATTCGCTGGCTCGGGTGTACATTTTACTTGAAGTAATACTTCAATTTCTGGAAACTGAATCGCATGCAAGCGCCGAAAATTTCAAAAATGAGTGCTTTTTACTCCAATTCAGCTATTTGTGTGATATATTTGAGAAGCTCAACAACCTCAATACCAGCATGCAAGGAAGAGGCGGGAATATTTTGGAGATGTCGGATAAAATTGATGCCTTTGTGAAGAAAATTATTTTTTGGAAAAATGATATTTCAAGTCATTCTGGGTCTGAATATTTTTCCTGTATCACTCGAATGCTATCTAACCTGAACCTAACCGATCTACCACCCACTGTTTCTGAAATAATAACCGGGCATTTGAACAACTTAGAATCCCACTTTCAAAAGTACTTTACTGAGGATCTTTCTTGCCATGCATGGGTAAGAAATCCATTCCTGAATGAAAATCCTCCGTCAATATTTAACGGTGCACAGAAAGAAGAATTTATTGACCTGTCTTGTGACAATAATTTGAAGTGTCACATGACGCGACCAATGATTGAATTTTGGATGGAAGCAAATGCTCTATACCCGTGTATAGCTAAGTCTGCTCTGAGAATTTTAATTCCCTTTGCCACATCCTACTTGTGTGAGGCTGGATTTTCCGCCGTTGCAGTAATAAAGACCAAATATCGATCTAAAATTAACGTTGAAAGAGAACTGCGTCTGGTGATATCGGACATTCAGCTGCGTTATGATCGTTTATGTGCACGGAAACAAGCTCACGTATCGCATTGATTAAATGTGCATGTGTTATAAAACTTTTCCTTGTTTTAAATTCATGACTTCATATTAATAAAGTCAAATTTTCTTTCTCATGCGTCGCGATCTGTATTACAAGAAGGAAGTGCGTCGTGAGTTTGAAAACTTTGGGAACCTCTGTTCTACACAATGGATCAAGTGTTTAAAACTAACTTTTTGGACTTTTAGTAGTATGAAGCAAAACCTTTTTGAAAGCGTTTTTGAATTGGTGCTTTGGGAGTTTTTATATGAATTGGTAATTTCTGCCATATTTGAGAGTGTGCAAATACAAACGTGGATTTTCCCAAATTGGTTTGCAATTATAGTATTAACACATTTTACCCAATGCCACATAAATCTATGTTTATCATGTTTATGCCCAGAGCACAAAACCACGTAGATTCACGTGTTTTAGGAGAACTTATTGTTTGAGTGCAAAATTTCATTCAAATGAACCTAACATCATGTAGATTTACATGTTAGTGAATTTCACTGAGTTAAACGCTTGTTCAGCGTTTGTTTCATCGCAGGGTTACTTCAGTACAAACTAGGGCAAGGTCACTTTAGTACAAATCTTTTTTAGGAATTTTTTACAATTTTTATTGACTATGGTTGGATGCTTTGCAAAAGTGGCATTATCTATTTACTTTCTCTTTTCATTAGGGCAAAAATAATGATTTTTGTTTTGACAAAAATATAATATTATGCTAGCTTATGGTAATTTTTATTGCATTTTTTTCTTTAGTTTTTAATATGGATGCTAGTGCGGTTACAAATATTATAAAGAGGACACACTTTACCATCGCAAGGAGTGTTACATTGCTCTTTGCAATGTTCCTTGCTTAGAAGAATATCATTCAAAGAAACAATTTAGCAATGTTTGATGTTCATTTCATACACAAAATAAAGTCTATGCAAAATGCATGTACATACGATACGTCTTTAGTGGTTTATGCAAACAAACACAAGCGAAAAAGAGAAAAAAGTTTGCCCCTAATGCTTTGTGCTAACAAAATACATCGTGTACAATGTGTTAAGCAGTGGTCTTATTTGTTGATTGTGTGCTATGTGGATAAATCAAGTTTAGATCACAAAGTAGAAGGGTTGAAATAATTCTAGTTTTTAAGATTGCACATTGTAATGGCAGTCTGGTATTTAAATAACTTGTGATTTTAGTATTTGGAGATTAGTAAATAGTGTAAGATTTCTCAAACTGTGTGCCACTGCACATATGCCACAAGGGGTTGCAGGTGTGCAGCAAAAAATTTATGATCTGAATCTACAATGGACTTGCAGTAATTACACTCATAGCATATGGCTCCAAGATATCAATTTATCTTAGTTTAAAAAGGATCATTCACTTCTATAATATGATAAAAAAAAAAGTTAGCAGTTAATAACATCAAGTTTTGATTGTTGGAGTAATCGCAACTCTAACTTTTTACGGAGTGATAAAAGCATTCACATAACATTTTTGTAATGACATCACAATAACAAATTATAATTTACCCCTTTAGTCAGCCTAGCCACTGTTCAATGAAGTAGATTTACTAGAGACAATTGGGAAAATTTAGCTCACACAAAAAGTTTAACCAGCTACATGGATAAAAACCTTGGCTTGAATAGACAAGAACCAAATGCACGTGACTGTGAAAAAGTGTAAACCAGCTAGTCAAAAGTACACCAACAATCACTTGCAATATGAATTTACCTAAGATGAGATTCTGATCTTTTATCACCATCATGTCTTCTTTCTTGCATTTTCTTAGCAAATGAAGCAATCGTGCCCAGTAAGTTAAAAAGGCATCTTCACAATTACCATCTGACTCTGAAATGGCAAATGCAAGCAGTTTTTTTATATTTGTAAGACCCATATGCCAAGCAAACATGATTGATGGAAAATTATACCTCTATTTTTGGTAAGGCCCTGGAAACTAGCTTCACCATATCTTAACTAATCACAAAGCATCAGCAACCCCATACAATTGCTAAAAAATTTGTTGTCTCATGCTGAGAAGAAATTGCCAGGATTACGATAGGTACAAGTGCAGTAAAAGAAATTGAAACAGGACTGTGAGTAGATGCATTAATGGCATGGCGGTTGACATATTACCACAGCAATAAGACAAACTGAGAAAAAGTAAGATTTTTGTGCCGCAATTAGATGAATCCACCAATAACACAGAAAAAGCCCAATTGCTTGCTAATGTCAGCTATCTTTGGAAGTAACTGGATACAAGAAAGTTTCCTATTTGACTGGGAACTTCCTGCTTAAACAACTGGTCAAGAAATATTTAATGTGACTGCAAGCTTTCTTGAGGAAGGAAAGTCAGAATAGAAGAAGTGTTTAAGTGTGCACAGATAATGCAGCTTCCATGATTAGAAAACAAAGGATTCTTGTCCAAAGTCAAGCAGCTAAATGTGCATTCACTTGTTGCTTTTTGCATCATGAAGCACTGTTGGCAAAGACATTTCCAGAAGAGCTGAAACAAGTACTAAATACGTCTAGAAAATTGGTCAACTTCATTAAAGTTTGCCCACTGAAGTATTCATTACATAAAATTCTGTGCAAACAAATTAGAATCTTCACACCTAAGTGTGCTGGTGAAGCTGTGGTAAGGTTTTGCTTCTAATCTATGAGTTCCAAAAACAAGTAATGCTCTTCCTTGCTGATCATGAAGCTGAGTTTAAACTCAAAGTTGTTGATGAAACTAGTGAAGAAAGCTGGAATATTTAGATGTGTTTGAGCATTTGAACACACTTAATAGAAAGATGCAAGGAAGCAGTGAAACTCTTATCAGTTGCTGACAAGCTTTGAGCATTTCAACTGAAGCTGAAACTATGGCAAAATAAAATTGATGAAAGAGTGTTACAAATGTTCTCTCTTACAGAAGCAGCAGTTTCCAGAACTGAGAAGGTAAAAACATTAAAAAGAATATTTGCCATCATTTGGTAATCCTTCAATAAAAGTTTTTATATTAATTTCCAGATCTCAATATTTTTCAGTTAGATGGGTGAGAAATTTCTTTAATTGGTGATAAAAGATGTCACATGCTTGGAATTGGCAGCACAAGAACAACTATTAAAATTTAGCTTACATCTCTCCTTAAAACAAATGAAATGGATGATGGCAGTTTCTAGATAAACATTTGGTAGGAATATCCTAATACCGCATACTAATACCATTTGCCACAACAGAAATCAGTTTTTTCTTTAATGATGCTGATCAAGAAGAAACAAAAATCAGAATTTAAAGCTGTCACACAGAAACTAAGGGTATACTTGTCTGATGTTAAGCTCAAAATCATGACTATTTGTGCACAAAAGCAAGCACACCTCTTACCTGGCAGTAAGAGTTAAAATGAGTTTGTTACTGTAAGAGTTACTGTTTATTGATAGCGGACTCTTTTCAACCCTTACTGATATGGAATAAAGTCACTTAGATACACTATCCTGCTAGGGTTTGATTACTGCTTTCCAGTTTTACTTGCAGTAAGAGTAAATGATTTCACTGGTACACATTAATTAAAATACAACTGTCTTGAGGTGAGCTGTACCATGAATTGTATAGTTTGTTCAATGTGCAGCAGTTTTGGTTGAAAAAATTGTAAAAAGCGTATTTTCAAAAAGAACCATTAACACCTTAAGTGCCGCGCGCATCTTGCAACGTCTGCTCGCTGGTGCCGGGCGCTTTTCGCGTTTACGCGTAATCGTTTTTCACAATTGACGTAGATCTACGTCAAAAAGCACTCAATGCAAAATATCCAATGACGTAGATCTACGTCGTAAAGCACTTAAAGTGTTAAGCATAGCAAGTCACTATGCCATGGTAGTATTAGGAATTCTTCAATGTGCCATAGCCTGAAAAAGTAGAAAAACCACTGATAAAGTGAATGAGACTAGCTTAATAATTAATACTAGTAATGATTCTATAACTCGTTTTAAAGTGTTTATTATTTGTATAAGTGTAGTTTTTGCTGCTGTTCCCCAAATAGTTATAATGATTGTAAGTTATACTTATAATGGGAACATACTTAGCAGTTTTTGAAGTGTGAGTATTTATTTATTTTTTAATTTGGAAATGGCAAAAGATCCTCAACCAAGTTTAGTACTAACATGGTGTATGTGATTTTTCCAGCGTAGTATGTTATCAATCATGACATCTAAATATTTAACACATTTTTGAAGAGATATTTCATTTTGGCTGATTCTTATGTTAAAAGACAATTTACCTTTTCTTGGGTGATAATTATGTAGTCTGTCTTTTTGAAGACTATTGTAAATCTCTTCAGTTTCATTCAACACTTAATTTTTTTTCTGCTTTTCATTAGATTTTTATCTGATAGTAAAAAAATTGCATCATCAGCAAATAAAATTTTACAGATAAATTAGATGATTGAGGTAAATCGTTTAAAAAATAAGAAACCAAAGTGGGCCTGAAGTATCCTTGGCTAACTCTATGATTAACCTCTTGCCAGCTTAGTTTGTTTAGTAATTTATCATGAGTTACTGTGTGAAAGGCTTTGGCAAAGTCTAAAAAAATTGCAGGTAACACCTTTATTTTAATAGCATTATTACATGATAGGGATCATGCTATGTTAAACATTTTTGTAGAAAAGTTTACTGAAACTTGTACACCATATTGTGTTTATTGAAATGGCATATAAGTGATAGTAAATACATTTTCTATAGATTTTCAAGAATGTGGAAACCAAACAAATCAATCAACAACAACTGCAAGCATATTTACTAGTACCACCAAACAGGCATAGTAGACACAGTATGAAATTAATAGCAGACATAATACAGGCATAATATGCCTGTACTATGACTAATATCAATTTCATACTATCCCGGTATTATGTCTACTAAGCTGACTACTTCTGTACTATGCCCAAAATGTCTATTTATAACCACCTCATATTTATTACCTAGCTTGATGGTTTAATTTTTGACAATTGAAGTCAATTTCAAAACACAATAATTATATAATTAAGTCAAAGTGGGAGCATCAAGACCTGAAAATAATTGTATTTATTTGAGTGGTGGTCTAGATTTCTGAGCTCCCAAAAGCACTTCTTCAATAGTTTGTTGATAGGAAAAAAGGATAGGAAGATGAACTAAGCAGTGACGTTTGTGTTGTTGTTGGCTGATGTATTTTGACTTGATGTTGGCTGATGTATTTTGCTAGCCAATTTTCTTCTAATTGATACAAAATAATCATTAAATTCATTACTTGGTTTCAAATGATCAACAATTGCATTGCCTTTGTTATTTTTATTGCCAGTATTACGTTGTGATTTTGTTTGTTTAAGATTTATCACATGTATTACAATTTTCACACAAGTCCTCCGCTGTGTTGTGATTATTCAACTTGTTTGCTAAAATATTGTTTTTAGCTTGTTCTTTAATGCACAACAGTATATTTGTATACGAGCAATACTATTTTTCTGATTTGCATTGGATTTTGGAAAGTCTTCATACAATTTGCTCTTTGTTTCAAACGATTTTAAAATACCTTTTGTCATCCAAGACTTCTTATACAAGCATTGTTCGTTTAGTGTCAACTTTGAATTGAGGCACAGTTATTTCACGCAGAAGTAAATTTATGGTTGTTGTATACAGATTATAAATTTTAATAAAAACTGTCAGGAATTTTATCTTATGCAGTATGATCAAAGTGTATATGCTCACTCAGTTCCATTAAGAAGATCTCAACAACAAAATTTGCATTGTCTTGTCAATAATTACGTAACGGTTTGTCAATAACTTTAAAGTTATTTTTTTACTTACTACAGGGGTGATTCCACATCAGATCACCTCAAATAATGATACTTTTTTACACTACCATTGCCAATTTGCTTCAAATTTGGTTTGTATGCAGACTGTGCAAAAAAGAATAATAATCAAATTTTATCAAAATCCCACCAGTAGTTTTCAAAAAATGGGCCTTGGAAATTTTGGATTTCTGGAAAAAATGGGGGTCTCTGTCCAACTTCTGAATGCCATATCTTAACAACCACTTAGCAAATTTTGATGAAATTCATGTGATTTGGCAGAAAATCAGCCAAGAATTTCATTTCTATAAAAGTTAATTTTTTATGAATAAGCATGTTTGGAAGAAATGACCTTTTGACCTTGTGGATCACATGACACAAAGAATCGTCAAGATGAATATTATATTTTGACACCATCTCTATAACATATAAAATAATGGGAGCAATAACACTTGCATTTTAGTCATAGTTCGCATTTAAAGTTAATGGGTATCTCTAAAAATAGTACAATTTGAATTAAATAAAAAGTATGCCACAACAGTAAACAGTTTTTAATACAACCCAATAATTGAGTTGTCCATTTTTTATGTAACTTGCCAAGGTCAATTGTATCTTTTATAGAAATAGTGTAATGACATCACCAGATGCAATCACGAATGACATTCCAATGACACAAACTATACTACTAATATCAATCCAGCATTTGTCAACAGAGGAGCCAGTAGAAGAGCTTGCTGGTCCATAGGGATGTATAAACTATATGTAGAAGTCTCTGAACTCCACAGAAATTTCTTCAACTGGACCTAATCCATTGTTTACCATTGTATATACAACACACATATATCTGTGTTTTGATGTTTTCAGGATTTTTTTATGCTTCAAGTGCATGCTTCTCTCTACTGAAACTGTTTTAGGTGGTTTTACTTAAGCACTGAGTTTGCACACAATTAACTTGGACTAAGAAACTGGAACAAACCTGTGAAATTTTTAATGTTCTTTTTATTGTTTTAGCTAACTTGAATCTTGATTTTAATTATTCTTTGCAAGCTTGATATCTGTCTGGCTTGACATCGAAATTTTATTTCTTGTATATTTTTTGCAAAATGTCACAATTGACTCAGTAGTGAGTTTGTTAATTGGCCTTGGTTAAGAGGCACTTCATTGGAACCCCTATATCATCACTAGCACTCTTTCCATGTGAAGTAGCAAAAAAATTCCATTTTGTCTCAAGGCGAAAATCCTTAACATCACTACATAAAGTGATCACATTGAACTTATTTTTGTATTGGCTTGCACCAGATATGAGCGTTCACTACTTCAGTAGTGGTGCTATGGCTACTTGTCTGAAATAGTAATGATGCTACGACTACTCACAACTAAACACTTAACACATTAGTTTCCGCTCCTTCTATTGGTCACTTCTTTTACCAACCATGATAGAGCCTTTTTTTCTGTTTTTTCTTTTTCATCAACTGTGTCTCTATATAAGTGACTCACTTCACCTTTTCACTCTATTTCTGACGGATTCTCTTGAAAAGTGTCGGACGAAAAGCTTCGAAAATGAATACTCTACTTTCTGAAACACTTAACAGTAGCATATTACCATTGTTGCTACTTAAAAAGTAGCACTCTACAATAGCATGCTACTGCCAACCTCTGGCCTGCACAACCATCTGTAAAATAGTAAACTTTTTGAACCTATGAAAAAGCAGCTTTCAAATAATCAATTATTTTTTGTAAAAAGAGCATAAGCAATATAGGTATAGTATTCAGTGTCATCACTAGTGATACATACATTTTAGTGTTTGAGGGATTCATCTGCTAGTCAATGATAAGCCACAAAAAGATGTAAATCGGCCTGTCTGTTATCCCAGTGGAAGCTATGAACATCATCTTGTACTACATATGACGAGTCTTCTGCAAAGTCACCTTGCACAATGATTTTAGTTTTGCATTTAAGGGATGATTTCAAGTTGGTAATATACTTATGCTACACCTTTGCAGTATAGCTATGTGTTGTCAATTTCATGATCTGACATAAAAGTTTTTCCATGAATTCAGCTTTTGATTCTACCAATGTAGTCAATTTGGCACAATCTGTACTAATCCACCTCTTCTGGTGCTTCATCACAGTTAGTTAAATGCTGTGTAACAGCATCCTGTCCAGGACACTCTTTACAATTACCATTCATACAAGCTTCATGCTCTGTTGAACACACACTAACTGACATTAGATCATGAACTGAATGTTTCAAATTTAATTCAACAATTAATTTAGGGTTATAGTGATACACGTACACACATACTGAATGAGTGCCAGATGCACCAGCAAGCACACACTAGGCAGTCTCAGTTTAGCAAAAGTAGAAAATTCATTCTTTTCTCAAAGATGCATCTCTTTCCATTAAACATACAGTTCTTTTACACTTGATAATACTATTGTTGCTGAATATCATCATCATCATTGTTTGTCAATATTTATCCAACAACCATAGCAAAGTTGTCTCCTGGGGCTATCAAATTTTCTGGCAAGAACAAAATTTTGTGAGTACCCAAGCTTAAAGTTTTTAATGATTTTGTTCTACTTCTTTGAGGATGTTTTCTCATTGGATCAGAACATTTCTTTCCAAGCACAAAATATTTAACGAGCAATACTTTTTCATAGTGTGAACAAATTATATGTATTTTGGCTTTGTCAATGTTGGTAGAAAGAGTCAAGAGTTTAATTTTTTCTTTATCAGCTAAATATTTCAATATAAACTTTTGTACATGCCTCAACTGATGGCATGGGTTGGCTACTCTACTAAAACAGCAGATGTCATTGAAACAAATTTACAATGGCAACTACTGAATTAATCATCGCAGAAATGCAAGAGCCCGATCTGTTACACATACATGTTGCTAGGTTTCATTTATTTGAAAACTGTTTGAAAGGCCTTGCAACAACAAATTCCTATCTCTCTGTAACCAGCATAACTACAATCCCTTAGCAAGACAAGTCACAGGACCTCAGTTTGATTTGCAGTTAAGGGTAGAAGGTCAAAAGTCATAGAATCTCTATCTGATTTGTTGTTACAGTAGAAGTAGCCAAGTAAAGAAGATGGAGAATCACTTGGTATATGGATGAATTATACATATATTGATTACAACCAATGCTTATAAGTTATACTTATGGTAGACCATTAAAATTAGGTAAAGAATGTAGCAGTTGGTTGTTCTAGTTGGTACATGTCTGTGGTGTCTACAAAATGTGAGATTAGAGTTAGAGTGAAAGTTAGTTAGTTGACATTCCAAGAGATTGTGGTGGATATGTATTGGTTTGTAGGGCCAAGTTACAGTTTCTTTACTGACTAACATGACAGTTGCCTAAGGGTCCCACCATATGGTGCATGTCTACAATGTTGATGAAGATGTTGATAATATCAAATAGGCAGTGGCTATTTTGCCCTCGACGGCAATTTACCCTCAGAGACTATTTTGCCATGAGTTATTTGTGATTGGTCAATCTTAATGACGTACTAAACATGTGACTTTTGGTCGTTTCTGATTGGTCAATTTTAAAAACCAAAAAAAAAATTTTGCACCCCCAGGTCTCTATCCCCCACCCTGTACACTCCCTTGCAGTGTACACTGCCCCGTACATTTACATACCGGGCCTGCCCCTTCAGTGTACACTGCCTTTCTTTTAATGCCCTGCCAGCTGAGATTTGAACCTGCAATTATGATATCTCAAGACCAGCACACTATCCACTACACCACAATGTCACTGGCGTAATTGTAGCAAATATGGCTATATAAACACACATGAATGATTACGGCAAAATAGATTCCAAGGGCAAATTGCCGTCGACGGCAAAATAGCCATGGCCTATCAAATAACCTAAAGCCTAACCTTAACTCCAAACCTAACCTAGTATAAAATGGGTATTGTGTGACGTAATTGATATGTAGTTATTAAAACTACCATTGCAGTAACCGTAAACTCACCTGCTCACTGGCACAACCAGGAGAAAGGTTTAGACAGGCTTTATTAAACAGTGTATATCCACGGCATTAATAACAATGTTTTGCAATGTCAACTAACCCTTATCCTTAACTCACCCTGCATAATATGGACATTGAACATATGTACTAGTTAGAGCTACTGTTTGTAGACTGCATACCATACTGTTGCAACAGCCTATGTGCACTGACTTCATATGCAACAATTGAAAGATACCTATCCACCACATCTCTAAATGCTTTGTAAGGAAAGCTACCAAACCTATAAGCACATATTCCTCTCTTTCAAAGGCAGATCCAGGGGGTATGTGGAGGATCTCTCTTTCCACGAGCCTTTCCAAATTCTGCACTGTATACTTACTTGTTTATTTCTGTTTTAAAAAGAATTTATTTGGAAAAATACTTTGATAATGTTAATTGTCAAAAAAAGGTCATCTCCTCTAAATAAACGCATCTTAAAAACTACTGTAGCAAGAAATGTGGTTGACAGTTTATCTGATGTAAAATATAAGATTTCCTATCTAACATCAATACATTGTATTGAGCTTAATGAACTATTTAAAAAGTTACAGCACAAAAAATTCATTTTTCCATAAATTTTCAAACTTTGATTGAACTATTTTTGTTACATGATAAACTGCAACAGGTCTAGCTTATCAAATCATTGTATGGAGCCAGTAGGCAGAATGCTACATACGAAAATGTTAAGAAACAAAGCACATCAAATAACATAATATCATCCATAGGCTGCATTAGTTATTAGTAACTGTTTTGACTTCACAAATCAAACCAACTGTTCACTGCAATGATCAAGAAAGTGCAGCAGACTGACAGGTTTTTATAGAAAAAACACAAAATTACATTGTTTTGAATAAAATAACCATTCAAAGTAAACATTTTTGTCACATCAAATAACAGGTAGCAACATTTTGCAGAAAACCTGTATTTTCTTAGCCATTTATCCAGATTAACAATGAGCTAATCATATTGAAAATAATAAACAGGGTGCAGCAGATGTAATACCTTTTTTGTCATTAGAGTTATCTAGTTTCTACTTGATTTCCTCTTTATTTTAGAAATACACCGTTTTTGTGTCTCGAGTTTTCCAAATGAATAACCCTTTTTTTTAGATTAAAAATTTTTTATTTATAAATAATTTCATACTTGAGAATACTTTCATAATATTTCTAAAAAAATGAATTCTTTTTAAAATACCTTGGTAGTACAATCATGTGGCAGGCCTGAGTACTCTTAAATGCAGACATTTTTACAACCTGTAGCAAGGACTTATAAAATATTGAGTTTTATGGTGTTACCAAGGACCATACACGCAGCCAGTCAGAAGTTTTAAGTTACACAGGGTGTGGCAAAAGTAACGCCATTTTTGCATTTCTTAGGTATGAAATTATTTATCTATAAATAAACAATTTCTAAACTAAAAAAGAAACAATTATTAATTAGAAAACTCAAATACAAAACAGTGTATGTCTAAAATAAAGAGAAAATCAAGCAGAAACTAGAAAACTCAAACAAAAAGGTTGCTACTTCTACTGCACCCTGTATATTTTGATAAAAAAAATTTAGAGGTTTTGCATCAACTATTGCCAGGGATCAAAACCTTTTATGATCACTTTATTCAATCTATTTAACATTCATGTGCTTTCTTGCTGTTGCTGCCATACCAGCTTGTGCAACTTTACAAAACACAAATGGCAAAGCATTAACATATTTTGATCACTTATCTTCTTTGAACAGAATGGGAAAAATGTGTATCTGTAACTTGGGATAATGTCCGCTCTGCAGCATTATTTACAGTAGAAAGATTTTCAATTATGTTCTTAACAATTCTAAAATCAGCATTTTGAGACCAGCTTCTTGAATTTTGTTTTAAAAAGTTAAAACAGCATGATAATAATTTGAACAGTGTATGTGAATCAGCACCAACTAAGTCCTTCAAATGCATTGAAGAAGTCAGATGTAGGATTTCTACAATGTCTTCATCAATTGTACTTTCATTTTTGTTTTATCTTTGAAAGATTTTAGCTTTTGCTACATTTTGTTTTTTCAAATATAGAGAATCTGTCACTAAATAATGAAAAAATAACATGCCTTTTAGAAAGATACCACAAACGATGTTCCAACTTTTTCACAAATAGCATAATGATGACAAAGAGCTAAAAATAACTCTATAGTTTATGAATCTGCATTTTCTATGGCTTTAAACTGTTGTCATAGTTTTAAATCATTAAGTGGTGCATCTGATGTACAGTAAATGCAGCATTGCACCAACTTTTGACATAAAAGAGTGACAAAAATAAAAAGTGATTTTTTTCCAGTATATATTGGGTGGCAAACTCTATTTCAATCAGCTAGGTATGAAGCAGGGCAATTTTTAAAGTGTAAATTAACTTAGCCATCCACCTTGTGTGATGAAAAGCACCAGGTGAAAGTGAAAACTTTTTTGCTGTGTTTTGCTCCCCCAAAACCATTGTAGTTAGCTTGACCAACTCTAAATATTCTCCTTGAGTCAGCTTGTCATTGTAAACCCAATTAAGTAGAAATTCTATGGCATGATCTTTGATTCCTTGTAATTTTTTGGATTCAAAAGTAAAAGAATAATAAATGTCAGCATTGATAGTGGACTAAACTTTGGCAAATTGTTTAAAAATCAGTTCACCAGGCAATTTTGTGTTGCATTTGAAAACATTTTTGCAAATGCCTCCACAAACCAATTCCAAATTATGATAACAAGTGACTAGAAAAATGGGATGTTGCAAAGCTGCTTGCACTGGTACTACTACAGTTTCACCTCGTTAATGCAAACAGCTGGGGGGGAGGACCATGACCGAGAATAATGATGCAGTAGTCTTCGTTATTTTTGTTTTTCATAAAAATAAAAACATAACAAATAAATCTCATTTACAGGTGTGCTGTACATTAATTATTTACATGTTATAAAGGTAAGGTAAAAGAAAATAACCTTGGTAATAGTCGATAATAACAGTCAGTATTGGTACAGGTTTGTTTGCTAGGCTAGGCTAGGCCAACATAGCCTTTGTCAGGTGATTTACTTGAATAAACAAAAATAAATGAATATATAAATAAATAAATCTGCTTTTTTACAAATTATGAAGGTAAATGTAGTAAAGCACAATACTTCTGCAGTACTTCTGAACCAAAAACATGTTTCTAACAGTTTCAGTTATAAGAAACCTAGTAATAATAAAGAAACAAAGAGTACCTCATTTGTGTGCATTGCGTTCATCACATAAAACACTTCATGCAATGCATGTCATGTGATTGCATATTACAGGGCATGACAATTGATTCCTTACTAGATCTCTGTTTTTTTGCGGTGGTATCAAACACACAAGCACAATTGATTTTAGATAAATTTATTTTTAGATTTTCAAGTGATTGCACTAACTTCTTTGCCTCAGCTTCTGAACCAGCTACACTTGTCTAGTCTATAACATCAAGCAAAAGTTTACAATCTGCATGGACTATCTTTAGTAGAATTGCTGGCTCTGACAATTTTTTGCCAGTGTGAGTGGCTGGTTTCAAAATCTTTCCATCCCAATGAAGAACCTAAAATCCATCATCACTTAACAATATCTCATCATTTTCCTGTTGTATATTGCAAAGACTTTCTTTCGAAACCATTTGCTTGTCTCTTTGCATTGCAGTTTTAAACAAACTAACAAGATTAATAATACCTCCTCTGGCAGTAGTCAGAAAAGGTGATATTGATTTTGTAAGTTGTATACTGCAATTGTTTTTGCACACTTTGGTAGCACACATCAGCACTTAGTTGCTTTTTTCACAGTCACACTGCTGATGTTTACAACAAACTCACTAATTTTTGACTTATTTATGGGAGATTTAAACATAGGATCTCGACAACCTTTTGCTTCTTCTTCACTTTGATTACTCCTAATATATGACCATGCATTCATGTAATGGCTGTTTCTTTCACATCTAGTTTCATGACTTAACTTTCTTTTACTAGTCCTATAGCCATATTTTTTAGTATTATGTCACAAGGTCCAAGAGACCCAGGTCAATAAACCTTTTACATATTCACCAAAAAATTTATATCTTCACTAAACTTTATTCTGGCAACTGCACTGGAGGAGGTTTCATCTGCACTTTTTGAATTATCTTCATATACTTTTGCTATTACTTAAAATGTCTCTTTTGCTTTGTGCATGAACATTTTTTGTTTCTTAAGTATTGCTGTTGTTACCTTTTTCTTTTGGCCAGGGCTATTTTGCCATCGATGGCATTTCACCTTTAGAGGATATTTTGCCATGAGTTATTTGTGATTGATTAATCTTAATGACATATTGAACATGTGACTTTTCATCATTTCTGATTGGTCAATTTCAAAGAATTGATTAACTTTCCAATATACACTACCCCACACATTTACATACCAGGCCTCCCCTTTCAGTGTACACTGCTTTTGTCTCAGTGCCCAACCAGCCAAGATTCTAGCCTGCAGCAATTGTATTTCATGATTGGTGCACTATCCATGTGCCACAGCACCACTGGCAGAATTGTAGCAATTATGGCAATATAAATACACATGCATGATTACGGCAAAAGAGTCTCTGAGGGTAAAATGCCATCGACGTCAAAATAGCCACTTCCTTTTCTTTTTGCTTTGAATTTTGGTGTTATCTTAAGATAAGGCTTTATGTTCATTTATTGGATTAAGCAACTTCTCAACAAGGCTATTTTCAGATCGGCAAACATAACCAGCTTTCATTGACTATGACAAAAGTTGGTTGTAAATATCAACAGTTTCTTTAGCAGCATCCCTTTGTCTTGATTGATGACTTGTTTTTACTTGCATATCCTAATGAATTGTGTGAAACCTAAGCAAGGTGTCTTCATTTATTGGAGGTTTGCTTCTACAAGGAATAAACTTCTCCTCAACTAATCTGTTAAAGAGCCATAGAGTGATCTGCTCTCAAGATAGCATTATCACCCCTCAGAATTGGCCTAAATTACATTTCAACCACCAAATATACATTGATAAAGCTTAAAACGTAAAAACATGTTTATTGGTAAAATTAATGATTCTGTTTTTTGCAGTAACATATCACTAAGCATACTCTTCAAATCCTACTTTGCTTACCACGTACATTCATGCGCATGTGTTCAAAATATTGCTGCACAAGAGTTTTTTTGCCATAACTTTTTAAATAGTCAATTCAGCTCAATACAATGTACTAATGTCAGATAGGAAATCTCATACTCTGCATCAGAGAAGGTCAACCACATTTCTAGCTATGGTAGTTTTCAAGACACACCTTTTTTGACTAGTTTGAAGCTTCTTAACAATTGCAAAATTTATGATGTCACTACTATGGTGTCAAACAAAGTGGAATAGGAAAAATATTTTTGTACAAGTGTTTTCTCACCCAAAGGCATCAATCTGCTAAGTTATGGCAAAATCAAATAAGCTCAAGATTTTTGGTACACCCTATTTAAGATATGGCAGCAGCTGCTTTGCCGTCAATGGCATTTTACCCTGAGAGGCTATTTTGCCACGAGTTATTTGTGATTGGTCAATCTTATATTGCATATTGAACATGTGACTTTTGGTCATTTCTGATTGGTCAATTTTATTAATTAAAAAATTCATGCACTCCCAGTCTCCCAGTGTCCACTCCCCAACCCAAAATCAAAGAAGCTAAAGTTTTTTTGGTACACCCTATTCAAGATATTGGTCTGTCTTCATTGAGCACTGGTTTGTGTCCAGTATAATCTTCTATGTTTGAAAGTCTTGGGAGCGACTTGCTGATTTTAAAATTCAGATTAGTGTAGCTTTTATTTGTACATGCAACTAGCTGTAGCTTTTTTTTGACCACAGCCATCATGCACTCCAAACAATGCTTAAATCACACAAATCATCCGTTAAGTTAGCTATGATAAGATGGGCTAATGTAGGCCAAAATTTACCAAAAAATTTGTGTTTAGAATCAAGGATTATCATCTGAGAAAGTATGGCTCCAAGCACAACAAAATGGATCAAAATTTTCACAATCTAATAAGATTGAAAACTAGGGATTACCATGTCAACAAAAGAATGACTGCAACAAATGTCATTTCTGACTTTTTCCCCGTGGAATAAGTCAGACATACTTTTACAGCTTAAACTTTGCTGCGTGCAGTTTTTTCCATCAATTTTTGTGTTAGAAAAAAAGCAATTTTAAATGAAAATGTTATACTTTCAGATGTAGAAGCACTTGGTGCATTACATCCAACTTAAAAATTTGATTTAGGCAATGTCTGACTTGTTTTAAAAATGTCCAACATTTTTCAATGTTCAAGATTACCCATCTTATCCTATCACTCCATGCTCTCAAAACTACATCAATCAAAAATTGGCACAAACAAAGACAAAACTTTCGGCATCTGAAAGATTCAAACCAACTTTTAATAAACTGTCATTCTCTTTCCATTTATGAATTATCTGTGGAAGGGTAATAGGATGACCTCATAAACCAATCCCAGTTCTGAAGATTATTGGTCACTGTTGCGCTCATGGATACATGATACCAGTATAACGTAAGGAACATCAAGACAATCACTGTTACCTGTGTTGTGTTAAGTTGGATTCGGAATTGTGCTCTAGAACATTTTGGATTTGATCATAGTCTAACAAAGATGCTATTTTGTTTGAGTACCATATGCGCTAAGGCTTGAGTTTTCCTTGATACCAGTACTTCCTTTCATCAACAATACTACAACACATCAATTCCATCAAACCGTGATTCTAATCCAAGCCAACCCAAACCCTAATCCCAAATCGGACTAAACTTATTTCTATCCACGACACCAACCATCATGTTGATTCACAATTACGAGCAATTTCCACATTTCAGCAGTGTTCAGTTCTCTGGGACACTTTACATTGTTACATGAAATTCATTGTTAAAAAGGCTACCATATATTGCCAAATTTACCGACGCGATGGCGTAGTGGTTAGAGCGTCCGCTTCGCAGTCGGTAGACCTGGGGTTCATTCCCCTTGTCGAGTCATACCAAAAGACTTTAAAAAATGGTATCTATAGCTTCCCTGCTTGGCGCTCGGCATTTATGGGAGGTTGTGGAGAACAAGCCGGCAAGTTCGCTTGTTGTGTCCTTGGGCAAGGCACTTAACGGGAAGCCCCCGCCTTTATGTGGAAGACAGGTGGCCCATAAACCTCGAAAAAGGCAACTCCCAAGCGAGTGCGGACTTCCCGTCCAAAGTATAGCGATACAATTCGCTTTCTCGTGAATGGAGGATAAAAATGGCAAATAAAACAAAACAAAAGTCTCCCATAGTTGTTGGATAAACTATTTAGTTCAACTGAAGCCTATCTTAAGCGTATCAGACCTACAGAACCACTAATTTTAACCCTAGCTAGTTTTTAACTGCTTTTCTAATTTTTACTTGATGAGACTACACCTAAAAACAGGAATATAAAGAAGTGAATAGAGAAATAAAGAATGAGATCACAGGAACTTTCCCATCGAAGTTGCCAACTAGAAATTTGCAAAACTCTCAACATATGCACAAAACAATACGAAAATTGCACGCACGTGATCAATCGTCATCAAAATGATCTTTCGAAAAAAATGGCCGACCAGTTTTAGTGTTTTTACATTGAATTGAATAGGAGTGATAGAGTTTTTTGCAAATTGAATGGATAAACTAGACAGTTGTCAAATGAACGTAAAATGTGTGGCTTTACTGATGTTACGGAATGAATCTGAAGTCAAAGTAAGGTAAGAGATGCTAATAGGTTTGCTTGTGATTGTAGCGCCTGATCATCATTACGTCACTGCTACGCGTGTATACATAAACTGTCTGCACTGCCTTTTCTGAGAATCACTCAATTTGGTCAAGTTTAAATAAGTTGATTGAGTTTTTCTGCAAGTGAAATGATTGTATCAGTGATAAGTGAGTCTAATCTTGTGTAAGCGAAGTGCGATTCAATAAACAGTAAACTGCCTTATCGACGAGGTAGGGAGCTGCAGAATCAATCGTCAGAGCTCATTATTCGCCCGCTCTCGTGGCTCAACCTTACCTATCATCGCCACATGATTGCTACCAGCTAGGCTAATTTTATGGACTAAACATGCAGGCTTATTTGCAGCCAGCTTCTGGTAGGGTTTCACATTCAAATAATTAGAGTTTTCGAGAATAGTGATTAAGTTAACAGTAATGTGCGACTTACGCAGTAGCCTATATTTAATTGCATAAGCGTACTGAAAAGTTGTAAACCCAAAATGACAGGGCAGACTTCTGTACCGCATGTTATAAATTGGATTACATATTGATGGATAAAACCAGTAATTCTTTTGAAATTTTTTGTCAACAATGCTTGCATACCAGTTATATTGATCTGTCAAATGTAATTTTGTGACCTTAACTATTCCTTAAATGAGAAGGCTTTTTGTGCTATTGCCAAGGCTGCTGGGCCAGGGGTAAAAATTTACGGTACCGGTAGTAATGATCAGATAATGATTGTTTGTGCTAATGTTCTTGCAAGTATCTAATAGGCATAAAATTATTTTTAAGTGAGCAGTAAATGGTATTCAGATGACACTTCTTATAAGGCAGATTTTTTGGCAAATTGGCACGCAATACCGGTACTGAGCTTAGACTTGCCAACTGAAAGGCCTAAATCTCTACCAAATTGAGATTAGTCCTTTTACCCCAAAGGATCTTCTGGCAAATGCACGAAACAAATTCCTCGATCTTCTCTCAAATTCATTAATCTACGGCCGCCTCTACAACGTGGTGTGGTACCCGATTTAGTTGAGTTGCGTCGAAACGCATGCTGGCTTTACCGAGAATCCCAGATAATCCGGGCTTGCCCCAACCAAATATTTTTTGGAGGGCTTTCCCTGAATGACCGCAAAAAAGCAGCACGCACTCTCTATAAAATCGTTTGTTTGTCTGTTCACCTTTTGCTCTCTTTGCCTTTTTTCCTCTTGTCCTCTCATTTTTTTCTACATCTAATGAGCGTCAACATTTATCTGAATTTGGGCGCAATTTTTCCCTGTTCTGTGTGCGCCAGCAATGCGATCTGAAAGGATAGGAGGCAATGCAATAATACATCAGCTTGTAGCACAACGGCTGGCATCTGACTGTTGTCCGATTTAAAATGAGTGCACCCCGTGTGGCGACTTGTCGCTTTTTTATGAAAGCTAGAATACGTTTATGGTGTTCCATATACTGTATAAATCCAAAGTGCTGTTGGTGATTTTCTGCTGGTGGTTTGTAGTTGAAGTTGCTGAGGTTGCTACAAGCTCTAAATAAATGCATTTAAGGTGCACCTTCCTCCCATCCTAGAAAATTACCTCCCTCTTCGGCTCCCACTCCTGAAGCTGTCCTATCTGCTGCATCTCGACTTCTCCTGTGGCTCACCAGTCCATCAATATTGTATCGTTTTCCTCCGGGTCTCTCCAGCACGTATACCTCCACCGTTGACAACAATAAATCTAACCTGCCCTGCTCTACCAATCCAGCTCTTTACCATTACCCTCGCTTACAAACCTCCTATCCTTCTTCTTACCTGTCACTAGTACCTTCTTTAGTCTATTTCAAGCATTCTTCCACTTTTTAAAGCTCCTTCACTACCGGCTCAGCTTCCACCTTTCCTTCTTTCCCTTCTTCTTCTGACCCACTCAGATTTTCTGATTGAAAAAAAGTTTTTTCTTGGCCAGAAGTATTAAGTTTCTTAACTTTCTCTTGCTCTTTCCTGTCGATCTTACCTGTATCTAAGAGTTCAATCTTAACTCTAGTTCATCTTTCAGGATCAATGGTTATTTTGCTCTGCAATCGGATCGCACTGACTCTCGGCCTGGGTGTCTTTCAACTTGTGTCTCGCACGCTGAGGACGGTGTGATGATTTTTGTCAGACAGGACCGAATGTTTTCTAAACTTTCCACAATCTCTCTTTCTCTCTTCATTTGATCCCTCTACTCTGATCACATGGGAGTCAACATTTTGCTAAAAACTCCTCTTCTTTAAACATTTCCACTAACCCATTTCGCTCTTCTTCTTCGGATAATACAATCAAATTCTTTTCTCCCTCTGTACTCACTTCCACTTCAAATATTTTCAATTAGAGAGACTCGTACTACCATCACCCTTTTGGTGACTCAAGACCTAATTTAGATCCACATTGGGAGGAAATATTTAATTGAGTTATATTTCCTGATTTCCTTTTCTTTAATAATCGTGACACCCCAACTCTTCTTCATTGTTCCTTCGGCAATCGCTCCTCCTCTGACATCACCTCTAGTCCTTGCTCTCTTGTCCTTTTTTCTCCTAGGAGGTGCTTTAGGACATGTTTGCCAATTACCTCCCAAATCTTCTTGCTATCTCTCTTTCTCCAATAGGGGTTCTTCTTCCGTCCTGATGCTTCGCCCAAATGGTTTACTTTCTTCAGCACTAACAACGTAACTAAATTGGAATGCCTTCACCGAGCGGCCAGTCGCGCTATTACCAGCTGATTTTTGCTCTCTCTTAATCCTCTTCTTTTTTAAGGCATCCCTATCTCCCCTAAAAATTATTTCGCTTTGTCATCAATATGACCGGGCGGTGTCTCCCGACCTACTTTCTCATTTCAGGTTTTGCCAGCCTTAGAGAAAAACCTAAACCTTGCAGGTCCTACTGGAGAGTCTTTGCGTCCAATCTTGCGTTCATACTTTCTCCTTTTTTTCTCCACGAAGGTTCTCTCTCTCTGCTTCTCCTCCTTGGAACCCGCCTTTCCTCAGCCTGAAGCTCACACTATGTTCTTGCTTTCACCCTCCTCTCTCACGGCAAAGATATGGTTCTTGCCCATCTTGACTTTTTCCCATCTCACGATCTCGTGATTTTACGAATGGCTTTGTCTCATTTCCTTTTGGTGAAGAAGGTTCTCGCGTCCTTGTCAATTACTAAAACCACCAGTCCCGTAGCACTCCAACTTCGGGCCCCCCCAAAGTAAGCGCAAGAGCCCCTGCGCACAGGTCATATCACTTTAGAGGTGTAAAATTGAAAAGCTGCATTAAGAAAATACACCACAATTTGTACATAAGTAAACAGGCTAATGTCAGAATAAAGCATGCCGATACCGAAGGTGCAAGTCATAAAAAATTCGGCACCGATGCCAGAGTTCAGTAGGACATTTATGCAGACACTGCGAAACGAAAGCAATGACACTGAAAAACATGAAAAAGTTATAAAAACACAGTATCATTTAAATAGTCTGGAGCGAACCTTTTTGTTCGCAAATGCTGTTATGACATTGTCATAATCAAGAGATCGGGCGCAGTCATTTTCGATTGACAACATCGCTAATGAAGATAGTCTACTGTCTGTCATGGACGTTCTATTAAAAGTTTTGATCAGTTTCAATTTGCTGAAGCTTCTTTCAGCGCTGGCAACAGTCACGGGGCAAGTTAGTAAGATTCGAAGTGCGATGTACACATTCGGATACAATTCAAATAAATGAGTCTTTAGAAGATAGTTCAGAAATTCTTGAGCCGTATTGAGATTGCGTTTTTTTTGTAAAATTAAAACAAACCGCTGTAGCTCAGCGCTCATTTCATCAGAATCAATGTCACCGAACTTTTTTTGGAACTCTTTACAGCAAGTAAGAAGAGCATTTTCTTGTTGCACAAGCAAAAGTTTGTCTCGTGTGTACAAAAACGAAAAGGCGGAAGAAACCTCACGTAACAAATTAAAGCGCTCCTTTATTGACATAATAGCCTGGTCTACTAATGGATAGAAAAAGTTGCTTTTAAATTTCAGTTCAGGAGTAGCTCGTTGTTCCTCTTCACCTTGGTAATCAAACAATCTTCTTTTCTTTCCACTTCTTGACGGAGGAAAAGAAGGATCAATATCCAATTCCTGTGCTATTTTAACAGCAGATGTTGCGGCACTGTCATAACCCGTTGTGCGATAGTTTTGCAAAAACTTTTCAGTTGCCTGGATTTCCGTTTCCATTGTATGAAGGGAGACTCCATACGATGAAGAATCTTGCTTGCTTTATTGACTTGGAATAGGATATCATACCAAATAAACACCGACAAAAGAAAACTCCATTTTGATAAATGAGCTATCAACGATTTTGTTTCTGAGGCAGCTCTTCCATCTTTTTTTTCTATGGAAATGTCTTCCAAGTCTTTCAGTGCCAGCAACACCTCTTTTAAATTGTATCGAAGAGGTTTGATGCATTTAATTCTGCTTTCCCAACGAGTATCAGATTGTGACTTTATGGACAGCTCCACATGTTTCTTCAAAATTTCCCAACGCTGAGCAGAGGAAGAAAACAGCACATACGACCTTGTAAGTACTCCAAAAAATGTCAATGCTTCCGTCGATCAATTAGCACTGTCAACAACAACTAAGTTAAGGGTATGGTTTGCACAGGGCACGTAAACAGCTTTGGGATTGATGTCTAGCATTCTTGCTTGGACCCCAGAATGTTTTCCTTTCATGTTAGCACCATTATCATATGACTGACCTCGACAATCAGACAATTCGAGTTGCAGTTCGGTCGCTTTTTCTAAGAAAGCGTCCAACAAGCCTTTCCCAGTACTGTCACTTATTCTCAAGTAGCCAAAAAATGTTTCTTTAACAACAGCAGCTTCTTCATTACATAGTACATAACAGAGAATGACAGACATTTGTTCATGATGTGACATATCTGGAGTGCATTCCAAAATTATAGAAAAATATTTTGCCAATTTCAATTGCTGTAAATTTTCTTTTTCAACTTCTGTCGCTAGCAATTCAATTAGTTCATTTTGTATGGTAGGACTCAAATAGTGATCTTTAGTGTTTTTATTCTTGATTCTGTCTTGAAGCTCTTTTAGGATCGGATCTCTTCTTGCCAAAAGCTCAAATATACCCAGAAAATTTCCATTGTGAGGAGATCCTAAGACTTCTTCAGATCCTCTAAAAGCAAGATTCCTTTCCGATAGAAACAAGGCAATGTCGATAAGTCTCTCTAAAACATTTCTCCAAAAACGTCTTTCATTGAAAAAAATATTCATCTCGCGTTTGTCGATAGTGGATGAATTTCTTATCCCTTCAGCTAGCAACATCCATTGACTGCAGCATTCTTGGTGGGAAATGCCGTTTTCATGGTCTTTCAGTTTTTTCGAAAAACCCTCCCATGTATTTATACCACTACAAAAGGGGCTTAGTGTTTTTCCAAATAGCTTACAACAAAAGCAAAAAACTTGATCTGATTCCCCAGAATAAACTAGCCACGACCGTGAAACACTTTCACCATTAGGTAACACACGTTTATAATGGTTGGAGGAAAAACGTCGCCTTGGAGTTGTGTTATTATATGGAAAATTCATTATTAGTTGATGTGGTCCACGCTTTACTATATCACATCGTTGAGCATCAGAAATACTTTCAGGCCATTTACATGGGTCATCAGGGATAGGGGTAAATTGAGATTTAGTTATTTTTGATATTGAAGGTTGCGTATTGGCAGGTAAATCACAACTTACATTTTCTGGAAATTCACAATCACTTTGATGCTGATCGTCATAGTCTTTTTTTTCTTGTACACTATAGTTTTCTTCATCCCTCTCGGTACTAGTGCCAGGTCTACTCTGCTCAGTAATCTTGAAAAAATCTGTCATCTTGGGCAATTTCGCTACAGCATCTCGAGCAGTGGCTGCTTCTTTTCTCTTTTGAGCACCACTTTTTGAACGTTTCATTCTATACAATGTCAATAAAATACTTTATCTGCACTCTGCAGTGTATATATATTGTCCCGGTATTTATAGCCAAACAGAATTCCAGACCATTCTATGATTGTTGCGTAACAACGGCATTGTTACGTCAATCGAATATTCAAGATTCTACCAGAAAATCAATCGAAATATTCTAGATTCTGCGAGATAAAATGACGTTGCATTCACTTATGATGTCACAAGCCAATTTCTTCCTACAGTTTAAATCGGTTGTAAACAAGTCTGCTGAACTGAAAATAGTCACGTAGCCAAAAAGCAATTTCAGACTAACTTGGGCCCCCAAAGTTGGCCTGGGCCCCCCCCCCCCAATTGGGGGGTTTGGGGGGCGGCTGCTACGTCTCTGAAAACCACCCATACCTTTTGGCAGGCCCAGTGCGTTTAAGTTTTTCTGCTGAAGATTACGCCATTCCGCTAGCTCTTTATTGGTCTTGGCACCACCCAGAAGACCGCCACTTCTCTTTGGTTCTTTTCCTCTCTGGCTCTCGTTTTGAACTTGTTACACTGTCCTCCCCTTCATTCTTCCTACTATCTTACACTCTCTGGCACATCTGACAGAAACTATCATTTCTTTTCCCCTAGTTTACTATCAAGCTATATTGGGTGCCTGGTCACTCCTTTTTTCCGGGTGATGACACGGCCAGTAGTTAATCACATTAAGTGCGCTTCTCCAGCCATCCACGCTCCCTTGCAGTCTCTGTCTTCTTACCTCTCGTATCCACTTTTTTCTGAGAGTGGAAGCGTGCTATCGTCTGAATTTTTTGACACACAGGTCCGCTCGGTATTCACTGAGGAAGTTGTGTGCTTCCTTGTGACGCTTGTTGTGTTCTCTTTTGTTTTCACTGCAAGGGACAGAGCCTTCTATTTAACTCTTATCTCTCTAGAATTGCAGAATCGAGAATCCTTTTCCAGCGCCTATGATCATTCAACCAAGCACACTCTTCACCTTATTTTGTAGCTATCCTGCTACGAGCTCTTGGTGGCACTCACTCTTTGGCAACTCCTTTTCTCTCTACGAGCTTTGGTCTAGGCCTTGGGGGGTTGTCGGTCTTTTGGGAATTCGTGGTTTACCTCCATACCTCCATTTTCAAAAGGGGTCGGATAACAACATTTTCCCCCAAAACCTAACGACAAGTTCTCTGATTTAAGATTGATCACCACAAAAATTGTATTTAATTGAAACAAGAAAACTACAAAGTTAGATTTCAAAAATGCCAAAATTTTTCCTGACCTTTTGAAAATCTGATCAATCTTCTGGAGTTCTTTTGCCCGATAGTTTGAGCTGTGGAAACTCACTGTAATGTGAAGCAGGTGCAATAGAAGATGCTATGGAAGGATACGCACTATCATGTCGGTTTTTCTAAACCTTGAAATGTAAGCCATGCAGCAATAACATTCATCTTCATGGTTTCGGTGATCCTCCAGATTCTTGGAATAGGAAATTGCATGGGATGTCGGTCTCCCTTAAGCCAGCCATCCAAATTTCATCGGCGTGTTCCGCAGATCACGTGAGGTGCCCAGCTTTCATCTTTGCAACAATTTTTATGCCAAAATAAATTTTACATTTATAAGAAAACTTTGCTTCCACTTTTATTTTATATTTCATTTGTCTTAGCTGATATATAGACCACAGTCATAGCAAAACAATCAGCAGAAAACTTACATTTACATGATGATGACAATCCTCAATTTATCTACAATTAAGCTACAGTTATTTACAGAACAAAGCCAGAAATCACTTTGAAATTTCTTGCTGCATACTGAAACTATAACAGAAAAAATTATTGCTACTCTGCAAGTTAAGTCCATTATGTTAAAATGATCGGACACTATGACATCACATTTTATCAATAGTTCAAAGAATTTGAAAAGCTGAGTGGGGAAAGTTCAAAAACTTTACAAACCACTTTCTAAACAACACTTGTGACAAAAAAAATCCCGGAAGCATGTATTACTCTGCAAAATGTTTAAAAAAATTGGCACAACTAAATTTTTTATTACATGGTGTTATCGTTTAAATTAAAGGTTAACGTGTATGGTGCGTGCAATGGCGTCACTACAAAAAGGAGTCTGCCAAGAAACACTATTTGAGTGGGTGGCACGATTCCTAGAGAGCTTTCAAAAAGAGTTACTACAGTTTAGATCAATGATTTTTTTAACCCTTTGTGAGATAATGTAACATATGTTACATGATTGTTAATTGTTATATCACAATGACGTCATAACCGTTTTTCTGAAATTTATTGTTATTCTGTTGTTACCAAACAATTAAAGAATTATCTCAAATTTTATGAATTAGAATCTTATGATCCTTAAAGGGTTAAATAACACTTTGTAAATTAAGGTTGAATGAACTTTTTAGGACCAATTTTTTAATTTTGGGATGACACTTTTGAAAATCTTCTTGGGGGACTCATATTATAATAGAAAGGAAAGTAAAATAAAGTTTTTTTCTATTGGGGAGTGCAAGATGTCAATCAACTTAATATCTGCTGATTAAGACTTTAATGGTACAGCATAGTACAGATATTTTGACTCTTTCCAAGTCATAACCGCCTTGGAAAGCTGCTATGGTTCCGTCAACACCCACTTGATCTTTACGTCTAAGCGCATGCTGCCTGTGGTCCGTTCTACCCATCATTCAAAAAAGTTTTGTCATATATGAATACAAGTGCCACTGTGATAGTCGGTACGTAGAGCGGACATCGCAACGACTACAGAATTGGATCAAGCAACATGTTGCGCAACGGTTGAGGCAACAATTGACTCGTCCACGCCGATCTCAACAACACAGACTGTGCAAACGAAACGACACCAAACCGGTTTGTGACTCTGCCATTGGTCAGCATCTCTTAGAAAATGAGCAGTGTGCATTAAACTATGATAACAAGCGGTTTTCAATCCTCGCCACACCACGCAGCTCTTTCCACCATAATTTATTAGAGACTGCTTATATCAAGACCCGGCGCCCAATGTTATATAGACAGAAAGAGTTTGTTTACACTCTCAAACTCTTTCGATAACACTATGCAACAAATTTTTGTTTATCTCCTTTTTTAGTGTTTCTGTATGTTTCTGGGGTCGCTGATGCCGATTTTAATGTTAGTTTTTGCATACTGTCAATGGTTTTGAAAATATTTGCAACAGATTGAAGTTTGTAATTTACCAAATAATAATACAACTTTAGCATTTAGTGACATTTATATTACTTTACGATCTTGTCTTCTTGGGCCCCACATTTTTGCTGTGGAAGTTGCAGATCTACATTAGAAGGATGGATGCGCAGAAGTCGTAAATTTATGCCATTGGCCATTTCCCGAATCTGGAGAGAACCTACCAATCATCATCATGACTGCTATTTCCGCATGGTGGACATTTCCAAATACAAAAAGACAAAGGACGGGAAAAAGATTGTTTATGCAAGTATTCCTTCATCTATTGCGTCTGTTAACCATGGCCCAGAATTGCCTATTCCTCAACCTCCAACAATGCATGCTATATCATAAACCTCATTGGAAAATGACAATGCTAATTTTGAGGTTGATACTCAGTGTTCCAGTAAAGATCCTCATTTTCCAAATCAAAATGAATTGGATGATCTAACTGGAGACCTGGGTCTTACAAAAGCAAAAGAAGAGATACTTTCTTCTTGTCTCAAGGAATGGAATTTGCTTGCTCCTTCGTGCAAGATTTCCAAGCCAAGAAAACGACATATGACCTTTGCAAATTTCTATGTACGTAATACCCTCTGATTCTGATCATCCTTCACTTTGCTATTGTACTGACATATAAGGCTTGTTTCAAGAGATTGGCATTGCGTACTCAGCTTCGAATTGGCGTTTATTCATTGACAGTTCTAAGTGAAGCTTGAAAGCAGTCCTTCTGCATAATGGTAATGTGTATCCATCCATTTCAGTAGCACATTCTGCACCGATGAAGGAAGATCGTGAATCCGTAAAAATATTACTGGTATTAATTCAATACGATGATTGCAATTGGGACGTATGTGGAGATTTTAAAATGATCGCATTTCTTGTGGGATTGTAAGGAGGTTGTACAAAGCATTCTTGTTTTCTTTGTTTGTGGAATAGTAGAGCGGATGAACAGCATTAGTTGGTCAAAAACTGGCCAGCTTGCAAAGATCTCACACCAGGCTCCCACAATGTTCTAAACTCATCTCTTATTGAAAGGAGCAAAATCTTACTTCCTCCATTGCATATTAAACTCGGACTGGTCAAGCAGTTTGTTAAGGCTTTGAAACCGACAAGCCGTTCCTTTCACTATATTAGACAGATGTTCCCAAGCATATCTAAAGCAAAAGTTAAAAGTGGTATATTTGTGGGGCCCCAAATAAGGAGAATGTTGGCATCTGAAGAGCTGGAACAACAAATGTCTGATTTGGAGAGAAATGGTTGGCAAGCTTTTAGAATGATTGTGAAAGAATTTCTTAGAAATCATCGAAGAGAGGAATATGAAATGGTGGTGCCAACTTTGATTGAAAGTTATGAAAAGCTTGGTTGCCACATGTCCTTGAAGTTGCATTTTTTGCATTCTGACTTGGATTTCTTTCGGGATAACTTGGGGAATGTAAGCAAAGAGCATGGTGAAAGGTTTCACCAATACATCCAAGTGATGGAAAAGCGCTATCAAGGGAGGTGGAACGATGCCATGTATCGAATTTGATGCAGAAATGTATCACCACATGTAAGCGGAAAAATTGTTCAAACGTCCATTTTTGCTTAAAATGTTTTATGGGTTATTTGCAATGAATGATTTTTTTCTAATTTTGCGTGTAATATTTCAAATTACAAATCCATTATGTGTATTACACAGACTTGAAATCATAAATTCATAAAATTTGAAATAGCAGCAAAATCATTGACATTACGAAATTTTAATACCATTTTTGAAATCAGCATCCCAAAAAACATAAAAAAACATCATAATATTATGATAAACACAATTTGTCAAAAAATTTGTTATCCAGTGAAATCGCAGCTTTTCTATTTTATCTCATGCTGCACTTTCTTTAGCATTTCGCTATTGCGAAATCTTTCTTTGGCGCGCTTTACGATACCAGCGCTATCATTGTCTTGTCTTGATTGTCTAAGGTCCTAATTAATCACATAAAAAGACTTACTCTAGATCTTCCCTTTTGACGCGATACCGCTACTAATGAGAGCGTCACAAAAGCTTATGGCTTAGACAGCTTTTTTCAAAGCTATATTAAAATTCTCTACCACCAACAAGATTTTTGTATACCTCTTCTTTAATAAAGGATTGATCTGTTTCGTTCAATTGTCTGTTCTTGGTGGCGATTGGTTTTACGTTTGGATCGAGATTGTTAAATAGTCGGTGACTCTTTGCAACAGATGTCGCAACTCCACAACGAACAGATTTTTGGATTACAAGTCCTTCTTGTGCTCCATTCATTTGAAAGTAATTTCTCTGTGCTTGTTTATAGCGGATTGTCCTAGCAAAGGTTAAGAACCGGTACAATGTCTCTAGAACTACATCAAAGTAATTTCTTCTTTGTATCTCCAGATTGCCTGAAATTTTTCCAACAATTGGACCATTTAATTTTCCAGAAGCAATAGATACAATAGAAGTGCCACCTCGGGATTTGAAACCCAGAGATTTTGCCACTTTTTCATCAACAAAATTATCGGAACCTCCAGTATCTAGTAAACTATCGAACAATCAGCCATTTAGGGAATCACACTTTCTTTTAAACTAGAGGGGGATTCGGCCAGAATAGAAAGCATAAGTGGAGTCTGGTCGGTCGATAAAGTTCCCTGCTTATCAAACGACAGAGAAGACAAAGCTGAGGCAACAAATGTTTTTGCTCTTAGCTCTGACATACTTTTTGGTAATGACCTAACCGGCGCCGTGGTGTAGTGGTTAGAGCGTCCGCTTCGCAGTTGGTAGACTAGGGGTTCATTCCCCTTGTTGAGTCATACCAAAAGACTTTAAAAAATGGTATCCACAGCTTCCCTGCTTGGCGCTCGGTATTTATGGGAGGTTGTAGAGAACAAGCCGGCAAGTTCGCTTGTTGTGTCCTTGGGCAAGGCACTTAACGGAACGCCTCCGCCTTTATGTGGAAGACAGGTGGCCCAGGCACCTCAAAAATAGCAACTCCCAAGCGAGTGCGGACGTCCCGTCCAAAATATAGCGATACAATTCGCTTTCTCGTGAATGGAGGATAAAAATGAACAAATACAAGGCATTTTACGCCTTTTCCCTGTTGCAAGGCGAGCCAAGGAAGTAGAGGGTGGACGCAACGAGTCAGGTTCCGAGTTCTGTTTTGTTGTTGTAGCGGAGTAAGTAGAAGCGGAGTAGAATACTTTGAGTTGATACTTTTTTCATATTATTGCAAATATGGGGTTTTGGGTTTTGGTGATGACCGGACAGGCCCTGCTGATGAGTCCAAAAGGACGAAACGCGTCCAGGGATGGTCTCGTCAAATTATGGGAGGGGGCTTTTTTATTATTTGCAATACTATTACACTGTGAAATAATCACCTCATTCGTGTGAAAATGTATATAAAGCGCGTAGGTTACCTTTATAACTCAATAAATCGATGTATGATACGGTTATGGTGATCGCTTGCTATGTTCATAGAGGTATGGGTTTTGAATAGATCTCGCTTACGTTAATTACGATTTGGCTTTCAAATAATGCCGTAGCTTAAAGGTAACATCTTTTATGTTTAATCGTTTTAAATCGATTGCACTGAGTGACATTACCATACTATAATTATATCAACTCCTATTTAAATAAGTATTACAACAAGAAGTTAGTGAAAATTCCTTTAAAAACAATTGGCTTTGTCTTCAACAATAAGCCTCCAATTAGCTCAATTAATTTTCCGTTTTCCAGGCCTGTACAAGAGCGCCATAATCTTGACCAAAGGTAAGGATAGAAACGAAATGCCAAAAACTGATTTGAAACTCAAAAGCTTAGCGTGCTTTGATAGAATTTGTTTTTCGACAATTAACCAATCAGTGTCAAAGCTCCCGCTTATGCTCTTGAATTGTAGAGTCAAATATTGAGTTTTTTTGTCAATTGCGTATCAATTCTCGCAAATACAAATTTGATTGAGCATGATTGAAGTATTTTTTAACTTATATTGTTTTGCCATTGTCTCCTTTTTTGTCCACTGTTGTCAAATTTTATTTCTATCTGTGCTGATTTGGGCAAAAATAAAATAATTGATTGATTATTTCACCTACTTTGAACTGAATATATAAAGCAAATAGTCACGGATTACAAAAGAAAATATCTTCAAGTTTTACTACTCTGCATAAAAAGTTCTGTTTGAAGTTTGCTCCAATTCTTTCGCGCCCACGTGCATTGCGAAAAATAATGTCCACAAGGACGCAGAGCAAAAAACTGTCATAATTAATCAGCATAGCACACCCCAAGTTTGTTTGTAAACCATTACTCATCTGTTTACTTCTACATCAAGTGTTATATATCGTTGAAATTTCTATTTCTTGAGAATCTCAAATACAAAATTTTTGTTGTTTTGATATGCAAAGTTTATGCTAATTAGCCGGCCAATTGGTGCTGAGTTGTCTTTGAAGTTAAAGTACCCTTATCTTAACCCTTTGAGGACCTTTGGCACACATACGTGCCATGATTGTTGATTGTTATATCATTATGTCGTGATAACCAATTATCTGAAATCCATTATATTTCCGTTGTTACCAAACAAGGTTCACGAGTAATACGGCTTCGCAGAGTACTGACAATTGGGGTATTGTTTCAAATTTTATGAATTAAATTCTTATGGTCCTCAAAGGGTAAAGATCACTACTGTACAGATTTTATTTTTTACCAATTTTTTTAGAAGTGGTCGTTAGATGATGCTAAGGAATAAGCTTTCAAGGTACAATAGTCAAAACTTACCTAAAAGTCTAGGTTTTCTACAATTTGCAACTTTCACTGGCCTATGATCTTTTTTTAACTGGTTCTAACTGATCCTAAATTTTGTTAGTTAAATTTAGGCCTAAAATATGATCAGTCATTATCTGCTAGAGGTTAGCCTAAACCATGTAAGATCATGTATCTTTGAAAAGGGAATTTCTTTAAGATTCAGAAATTATCAAGTTTAAATAGAATATGTTGTCACTGACAATGAAACAGAAGTTTTTTACACCCCTCTCATTTGTTAAAAAACAGGGGGATACAGTAAACTTTAATTTATACAAGCCAAACTTCTGCTAGCTTTTAAAGTTGTATTTTAGCTTCTATCTCTTTGGAAGCTTGATACAAAATGACAACTTTAGTAATAAAATGTTTGCGATTTATTTTATTTTTTTAAAGGATATAGTTTTTCTAAAACTTCTAATTTAATGAAGGTAAGTCAAAAAATTTTTGGAGGTTTTGAACTGACATGATGTATGGTACCCATTTTTCATCAGTAAATATCATATACTGCTTATCCTAAACTATTTAAAGTTATATAGTGCTGGAAAGCAAATTTTCTAAACTTTGAAATAAGACCACTATTTAGGGACATATCATATTTTTTAAAAATAAATCTATTTTTTTCTACTTACAGTACAAATTTGTTTGGGGGGGGTTTTGAGACCCCTAAAAAATTTGAAAATTTTTATAGATAAATCTTATTATTATTGCTTGAAATTTTGTCAAATGGTGCACAAAAGAGTAGCTTGTAGACTGTGTTAATGATAAAGGGTTTGGTTTTGTGGTACACATGTAATCTCAATTTGATTTAAAAGTAGTTGGCTCTTGCTCAAAATTTGGCAGGTTTTGTCGTCTGCAACTGGGTTCTTGGTCTTTTTTACCCTTTTTGGATAAGAAAATTCATGATTTAGGACACAAAATTTACATCTTTTTATGCGGGAAGAATTAAGTGTGATCTTTTGAAAATTTTATGAAAATCGGATGAGAAAGAAAATTACAAATCCATTTTTAGTAAACTAATTTTGTAACTTTGGGAAAAAAATTTGAGGGAAACACTGAAAACTCAAGATCATCAATTGATAATTGCGGAGCGAAAGAGTTAAAAATGCATGGTGGCAGCCACGCTTGTAGCAACATCGGCATGGTAACTCTACTGGGCTATTAGATGTCTTGGAGTAAGCCCATCCGTAGGGTAATACGATGAAAGTAGGCAAAAGGTAATGGGTAGACTGTAAGGAAAATATATGTGGCAGAGATAGATCTAAAGTTTTGTGTGTTTTTATGCCATGCTAATGTTTCTGGGCTATGCAGGCTGTATAAACCAATGCGATGGCGTAGTTGTTAGAGTGTCCGCTTTACATTCACTAGACTTAGGGTTCAATCCTCTTGTCGAGTCATGCCAAAAGACTTTTTAAAATGGTGTCCTCAGCTTTCCTGCTTGGCGCTTGGCTGTTAGGGGAAGTTGTGGCGAACAAGCCGGCAAGTTCGCTTGTTGTATTCTTGAGTGTGGCACTTAACGGGATGCCCCCACCTTTATGTGGAAGACAGGTGGCCCGGCCACTCCCAAGTGAACATCCCTTCCAAAATATATGAAGGTTGCACGCACGTGATCAAACGTCATCAAAATGCACTTTCGAAAAAAGTGGCCGACCACTTTCAATGTTTTTGCATTGAATTGAATAGGAGTGATATCGTTTTTTGCAGATCAAATGAATAAACGTGACGGTTGTTTAATAAAAGTTAAATATGTTGTTTTACTGATGTTAAGAAATGAATGTGAAGTCAAACTAAGATAAGAGGTGCTAAGGTTTGCTTGTTTTTGCTAATAGTTGGGCTAATTTTATGGGCTAAACATGCAGGCTTATTTTTTGCCAGCTTCTGTGAGGATTTCATATTCGATTAATCAGCGGGTTTGGGAGTGCTGAGTTTAAGTTAATTGTAGTGGGCAACTTATACAGTATATTTAGTTGCAAAAGCATACTGAAAAGTTATAAACTTAAATTATACTGTGGCCTAGATGATAGAGCAGACGTCTGTAACATTTGTCATATGTTCGATTAGATATTGATATATAAAATCAGTAATTTTTTGTCAATAGTACTTACAGATTAGTCGTATTGACATATCAGATGTAACTTTGTGACCTTAACTACTTAAACAAGTTTTTGGTCTATTGCCTAGGCTGTTGAAACAAGAGTAATTAAAAAAAATCACCGTACCTCTTCATTTATTCATGCTTATGAGCTCCTGCTCTGTTTGCATGTTATTCGTCAGACCAGGCCACCACCACGGGTAAACTGCTTGGTGCCACCACCTGTTTGCTACATAAAGATGGAAGCATGCCGTTAACTGCCTTGCCCAAGGACAAAACAAGCAAGTTTTCCGGCCAGCTTGCGGTACCGGTACTGGTAGTAATAATTAGATAATGGTTGTTTTTGCTAATGTACCGACGAGTATCTAATTGTTGTAGAGTTATACAGTCAACTTCGGATATAAGAGGTCCGCCGGGACCAGCTTAATCAGTCTCTTATAACCGAATTCTCTCATAACCGACTTATTAGTTTATATTGAAAATCATTTGGGGCCTTTTGCGTAGTCCCTTATAAACGAAAATCCCTTATATCTGAATCTCTTATATCCGAAGTTGACTGTATTTAACTGAGGAGCAAATGGTATTTAGATGGCACTTCTCTTGGGGAAATTTTTTATTGGCACACAGTACCAAGCTTAGACTAGCCAACTGAAAGACCTAATCTCAACCAAACTGCTTTCGGTTGAATTTATTTGTTTCCAAGGATCCAACTGGCAATAGTTCATTCCAATTTTTAATTAATTTCTGTTTAGTTTTCAAAGTAGCTCCAAAAGTTGGTGTTCGCCCTATATCTTTCCAGCATAAATTACAACTTTTGGTCAGCCACATTTTTGGCGCCAAGGCGCGATACAATTTGCTTTCTCGTGAATGGAAGATAAATATGGAAAATAAAACAAAAAAATTCCTTTCATTAAATATGTATCAAATCTATTCGTTCTAAAATAAATAAAAAGAAAAATGGAATATGACTGAAAGTTAAAAATATGTAACTCATACTCAACCAAAAAATAAACCAAAATTTATTCGGAAAAATAGTTGAGTGAGTTAAAGCGCGGAGTTGTTGGGATGAGATTGCGAGTTTAATCTCAACATGAATTTGCCCTCTGCTCCTTTAAAAAAGACACTTAAAATGGAGTTTTTCCTTTGTTGTAGGCTTGTGGTAGCAGTGCACTGTACCAGTAATTGCCTACTAACAAATTTTTGAACGGATCTCAACACAAGTTGCTTTATGATAACCGCAAAGGTTTCCATAATCACAAGAAGCAAAAAAATAATTAGAATAACTCCAATGCTACTTTGAAAAAACTATTTTTATTTTTTTTGGAATCATTGTGAAAATAACTCAGCCGTTGTTCAGAAAAGCTAATCCCTAAACAATTACGTCATGTAAACGTAGCTACGATGAATTACTCTTTTGTTTTGGTGGTTGCAATGATAGATGCGTTCTTAGTTCAGTATTATAACTATTAAAAAAGTAGGCGAATAAAGGAAATTTGTTTCTAATGTTGGGCTAAAGCAATAGCGCCTCTGCAGTCTTTGAATGGAATAAAAAGCATTTTTGGGCCTGTTAAAAAGAGCAACATTTGTTTATATGCTATTACAAAAAGCTCGTTAGCTTACATCGTAGACCTAAGACCAACTGCCTATCATAGTATATCATCACTAGAACGACAGCAGGTTTTCTCTACCTGAAAACGTGACTGTATTCATTTTTTGTGCCGGTTTATTTTTGCACTGAATAAAGTAGAATCGCAAAAACTGTTGCATGTAGGTTATAACTTTAAATACATTTTGAAGCTTTGTTTAATTAATAATTGCAAATGATTCCAAAGCCATGACGTGATATTTTATTTAGTTGTTTTAATAGCCTGTTGGTACTGCGGTCTATTGTACTTCTACAAAACATCAAGAGTAACTGGGAACAGAAAATCTTACAGCAGTTCGTTATGACCACCAGTTTTTGTAGATATAGAACACTTAATCATCATTTCATAAAAGTTCAAACTTTTTGTTTGTTACTTCTAGGAAACGTAGGAAAATTTAAAAGGTAACCCAAATCCAATTTGAATCAACAATGTCATGACTAGTACAATTGCTGATTTGATAGTTTAACACGTTCCGTGCGATGTGACCCATATGTTGCCGCATCGCAAATGACAAGTAAACAAGAAGTGTACTGCGATGTGGCAAATAGTGGGCCACGTTTTTTATTATGGTATTTTGTAAAAGAAAGGGAGAGAAAGCACACCCACCTGCTGTCGTGACAATAGCCAGCGGCTAACTGATGTTATAAACAAAAGGGTGTCACGGTAGACATATATACTTGTACAGACCTGTCGCACGGAACGTGTTAATATATATCAATATATCATTATCATATACCGTATATCAATATATCATATATCATTTAATATATATCAATATATTTTGATATTTTTTGTTTGTTTTCTTGAAATTAATATTAAATTACGAATAGGCAACCAGGCACCCAGTGACAGATGACTTTTTTTTATTTATTTTATGAACAAATATTTGGCAGAAAACTTAGTTTGTGGTCGTTTTAAATAGTGTTATCCCTGACTGCTTGCGTTGTGTCAATTGTATTAGATTATTCATGTAGAAAAACAAAGATACTTTGTAATGTGGTTTTGTAAACTACTACCACACTAATTTTGCAAAGATATAGACTCAACACCAAGTGATATGTTGTCTAACTATGTATATGTATTTATTTTGTATAGTAACTTATTTTTTGTGTGTGTTTCTTTATGCATGTAATTCAAAAGAAGAATTTCTGTTCTTGTATTGTTACTTTTGAAGTGCATTTTTATTAGGCAGTGGCTATTTTGCCGTCGACAGCAATTTACCCTCAGAGACTATTTTGCAGTGAGTTATTTGTGATTGGTCAATCTTAATGACGTACTAAACATGTGACTTTTGGTCGTCTCTGATTGGTCAATTTTAAAAACCAAAAAAAAAATTTTGCACCCCCAGGTCTCTATCCCCCACCCTGTACACTCCCTTCCAGTGTACACTGCCCCATACATTTACATACCGGGCCTGCCCCTCCAGTGTACACTGCCTTTCTTTTAAAGCCCGGGCCAGCTGAGATTTGAACCTGCAATTATGATATCTCAAGACCAGCACACTATCTACTACACCACAATGTCACTAGTGTTATCATAGCAAATTTGGCTATATAAACACAGGTGAATGATCATGGCAAAATAGATTCCCAGGGCAAATTGCCGTCGACGGCAAAATAGCCACTGCCTTTTTATTACTCTGCATAACCTGCAATTGATGGGTTCCATAGTACTCAAAGTTATAATCCTGAATAACAATTGCACTATTATTTTTAAAAAATTGTTTGCTGTCAAAACTGACTACCTGTGTTTCTAAGTGTTAAGACTGATAGTATATCAAAAATTGGTGGTACTAAACAGGCCTAGTGGGCATGTTATAGGTATAGTAAGCAGAGTGATATATCAACACAAATTTCAAGAAAGTTCCAGCCATTTACTTTTTACCTGCTTTTACTCAAACAGCATGCTCTGTTTAAATTGTAGCACCGTAAAGTTTTTACTGAGTAACTTGAAACTACTGCTGCATATTGAATTTTTAAGGTTTGTGAGGAAGTTATGTAGTGCATTGGATATTTTAGTAGCCTGGTTCTTTGAAACTTTTCTGCATTGATTTTAGCGTAGTGCAAAACTATGACCTTAAACCAAAGAATAGGGGCCAAGGCTGAGCTATTCAAACTTATTTTTAAATTCAAGTCTGCAGTTTGCTCAGAATTATTCCAGAATAGCAAATTCTATTCTGAGTTGATGCAAAAACAAAGAATATACACAATTTGTAAATAGCAAAACGTCTATATGTGTTTTTTGTGTGCAAAATTTCTATGCTTGGTTTGCTCATTTGTAAGCAGAGAAAAAAAGCAAACCTTACAAATTATTTCACTTGCTTTTCTTCTTGTTTCATTGCAAGACTCTACACTCGACACTTGTTATAACAAAAATTTAATTCTGTTACCCAGTTTGATTTGGCATTTTCGATTTCAAATACTATCTTAATCCTTTGATTTCAGTGTTCTGAACTGTTCATCCCTAGAAAAGAATATTGAATGTGGTGCACAGAAAATAGCTTGAAATTTGTCTGTGAATGCTGTTGAAAATTTTGGAATGTCCATTGGGAAATCTGCAAAACACTTGAACATACTATTTGTACCTAATGCATAGGATTACAAATCTCCATGCTAGTACATTTGGCCATTCACTCTGGCCCAAAAAAAATGTTGAATTTATTTGTGGTGAAAGTTTCAATGATTAGATCTGATTTTTCTTTGATAAGTCAATAATTGTCTTGATTCTCAAGTTGTTAATAGCGCATGAAATATTTAAAGAAAATTTTCCTAAAATAATTAGATAAATAGTTTTGTATTTTAAAACGATTTAGCCCTGAGTCTGGCAGATGTGTACCATATTTTTTGAACCATAAGGTGCACTTATAATCCTTTAATTTTCTCAAAAATGGAATGTGTGCCTCATAGTCCAGGAAGTCTAATGTGTGGATCAGGTTGCACTTTGTCACCAAGCTCTGAACAAATTTCATGTTGCAATAAGCACTACCAACGCAATTGTAGTACCTCAGCTCATTCTTTCTTGAGAGCAAACTTCTTGTTTCTTGTGATCAAATTACCTACTCTCATTCCCCTTATGAGTGTTTTTTTTTCACCTGTCTTTGTTCCCTTCACTTTACATGTGTAGACACACACATGCGTCGTGCATGTATTGTTGCAGCTGCAACAACTGCTGCACTTGTTTATTACCATAATTTTTTTTTCTCCTTTTCGTTGTTGATTACTATGTAGCCATTGTCTGTGTTTGAACTTTAGTGACTCCTGACGAAGAAAAACTGATTTTAGTTTTTCAAAACGTTGAGTTTTTATGAATTTTATGTAGATTTTAAATCTAAATAAAGATCATTTTAACTTTCAATTACACCAGAAGAGCTATGTTGAGAAGTTAAAAGATGCCTGGTGACAAATGCAAAAATATAAGTACTTGTTTTGCTGAGGTATCATAGGACACCATTCATGAATATTTTCAAAATTTGAAATAAACTGTCATAGTTGCCACTATCTATAGTAGCAAATAGTGGTGTGCTCATTAGAGATTTACCGATACCACATTTTAAGCCAATACTGCTACCGATACCAGCATTTGGAGTTGATACTGATACCAATACCACAGATACTTTTACATCTATTGAGCACCAGCAATAAAAGCTTTTGTAAGCAGTACCAAAGAATGCATTTAGTAAATCTAGCTTTTAATTGCATTTTGAATTTTTTCTAGGGTATTTATCTATCATTATCCATTACAATATTATTGCAAATCTGTAAAAGAAAGTTGAACAAATCAAGCAGTACTTTTTTATAGCAAAATACTAAAACAATGGATTGAATACTATTATTCAAAAAATAGGCTTACCTTACAAACACAAAAGATTAAAAAAATAAAATAAAATGAGAAAGTAACAATTTCATAACTGAAAAAAAAAACTTGACAACATAATGAAAACACCTCGGCAAGTGAAAATTTTCCATAGACTTGTTAATAAAAAGTATTAGCCAATTGCAGTCAGGCCTGGATAAAATGCAAAGTTTCCTGGGAATCCATTTTTTGAACTAAAAATTTCCTGCGGCTTGAAATGGCAATTTTGACATCATAATTGTTTAACACCATTCTTTTTGGCAAAATCTTCACGCAAAATGTCGATAGATAAAGCATTATTTTATAGTTCTTAATATAATAGTTTCTTTGCTTAGTTATCCACCTGTAGAAGATATGTGCTTAGTCAGTAGCATTGGCAGCTCTGAAGCTAGGCTCATCAGTGAGGTGTTTTATTTGACAAATAATTTTCTGCTAACCAAAAGGTTGATATATGGTTGTCATCAGTACATGTCCATAAGGTTTGTATCTGCAATGTCTGCTTTATGCAAGGTTAGGGGCTAGGATTAGTTAACATTGCTATGTGGTGGGATTTGTTGACATAAATGAATTAGCAGGGACCCTGGTACGGTGTTTAGAGCATATGCTTTTCAAGTTTATAAACATGGATTCAGTTCTCTTGTTGAGTTATAACAAGGACCTTGGAAAATAATATTTGCAACTCTTTGCTTGCCACGCAGCACAATTAAAGAAGGTGCTTGATATTGTGTTGTAATAAACGTGCTTAATAGGATCTTCGTGTGGCAGATAGGTGGTGGGATTGAGCAATCATTTTGTTTTGGTGGCTCAATCTGACTTATGACATGCAAACAAAGTATAACCTCATACACATAAATAAATATTACCATACATTTTTTATAACTTTAATATACCAGTGCAGCAATTTAGCTTAATTTGGTTTATATTCAATTCTGTATCAAATTAAAGTGAATTTACGCTTTCAAAAAACAAGCTGGACATATCAGTTTACTTTGCCAATAAACTGATTGCTGGTTCATCAACTCATTGTGTATTTTGTATAATAATGCAACACAGTAGGGGTCAGTTAAAGAATTGGTCATATTGCTTAGAATTACTTTAATTCTAATTCTAACTTGCACTTGAAACATACTTCCATCCCTAAAATGCTAATTTGCAAGTTTGCGTTTTAGTGGTATCCAGTTTCACATATGGAACAATTTTTTTAGACAAACAAACTAGTACGCTCTGCTCACTTTTTGAAAGTGTAACAGGCTATCATAAAAATTATTGATTGTGGAAGACATTGCTTCTTGAAGCTACAAATTTATTTGAAAATTTTATTTTGATCAAGGTCACCTATCCTTGTTATCATTGCTTTTCTGTATTGCAGTTGGCAGTATTTATTGTAAGTTTTTGAAAGCTTTGCGACTTGAGTTAAAATAGGTTTGTTTACTTGCAGTGACTGTGGCTTGATAATTATAATATTTTGGCTTTTTCTTACCAAGTATTATACAACTCACATTTTGTAGACAAAAAAGTAATAAATCTGCAGTTGCTCTATTTAGTGCAAGTTCATGATGTTTCCTTATGTACCTGATGGATGCTTTTAGTTTACATCATGGATATGTACTATTTAAAACACGCAAAAAACTTAGGCTATCAACTAATGATTAAGTGTGCATAGTTTAAGATTTAGCTTAAATTCCCAGAAAAAGATTATCGTTTTGGGTAAAGGTAAATTTTGGTCTTTTTGATGTTGAAAGTGTTTGTAATACCAAAGCTAACTGCACCATCTGATGTTTAAAAAAATGTTCTCTGGCATAAATTTAGGATGTGTCTAAATATATACATCTAGTCCTTCCTAAATAAAAAGCTCAAATTGTGGCAGGTAATGGTGTATATAAATTACATTTACTTACTCTTAGTCTACATTGTAGGTTTATAAATTACTGCACTATCCATATTTAAATTAGCTTCATAATACTATGGCATACAACTGGTTTTTAAAAGGCTTACTTGATATGTCACACAATTTTTGATACTAACATCTCAGTTAATACCAGTGTAGTGTAGGCTAGGGTGGGGTAAAAAATTTTTTGAGGAATTGATAAAGTTGGCCAATCACCCAAAACTACCATTTCCATTAAAATTTTTCAGCTTTCTGTGAAATTAGCCAGTGCAAGGTTTAAGGTAATGAGGAGATCAAATTTCATGAAGTTAATATAACTTATTAATGGATTGTCCTAGATAGCTTAAAGTGGTTTCAAAAGCATAATCATCATGTTTCTATCTGTCTTGAAAAAATTTTTTGTCATATCTTTCTCAGAATTGAAGATATTTTCGAAAAATTGAATGTTAGTGTTCCAAGTGGGTAAAATTTTATCAAATAGTTTTGTATGTGCATATATGAATATAGTTATCAAAGCAGCTGTTGTAGAGTGCAAAACACATACACAAGCTGGCTTTTACATTTTGCTTTAGGTACAACATACTTAATGTTGGTTTGATTTTCAGATATGAGTTATTTAATTACTTGAAGTCATCTGGTAACTGGATAGCTGTTGTTGCCACTGTAAATTTTATTGTATGAAATTGAAACAAGGAAAACGTCAGTAAAGTGGCCATTCTAAAATAAGCAATTATTCTATCTTATGCAACCGTAATTTCTTCTGGGCCTAAATTGCATAACTTCTGTTGCTACTGAGAAAATCATCAACTACTCATTATTGTTAATTACAGCAGTTTTAAGTGTGATTTGATGTAATGTTTCTTTTAAAGCAAAATTTTAGACGACTGATAAAACGAGGCAATAGTTTGCACTCTCAGTGCTCTGTTTAGCATATTCGTATAGTTTTAGTATGTGTTACAAGTGTACTTCCGATGTGTTGCAAGTTTTTTAATGAAATCTTGTAAAAAGCACAAAGAATACTTGACAATTTAAACACATTTTTCAAGATTTTGCTCTTTGAAAATATTTTTATTTCTCAGCAAGATATGACAAAAAGTAGTTTTAGGACAGACAAAAACATGGTGATTATGCTTCTTTTCACATCAATTTGAGTTCTCTAGTAACAATCCATCAAAAAGTCATGCACTAATGAAATTTGACCTCCTCCTCATTATCTTGAACCTTGCGTTGCTTGACTGCTAGAGAAAGCAACTGAAAAGTTTTAATGGAAATGGTGGCCTTGAGTCATTGCCAACTTTTTTTGAGGGGCCACTTTTTAGATTTCCCAAACAGATTTTTTTCACCTAGTGCAAGCGTCATTTCTGTTGGTATTTATCAAAAAAAATGTATTGAAATAAGCAACTTCATCCCTGCAGTTATAACTTAGACTAACTGCATTTTTTAACATCTATCGTGAAATGGTGAGGAAGCTGAATTTGAATTAGATACAGACAAACAGCTTTTTCTGAACATCTTCTATTTGCATCTCATCAGAATTTATGGTAAATTAACCAAAATTGATCAGTTATTTGCCACTGTATTTTTAGCCGAATATATTACTATATTAATATTATTTTTTACTAACAAAATGCCTTCAATTAAACTGCAAAGTCACGATGGTGAAACATTTTTTGTGGATGTTGAGATCGCAAAGCAATCAGTAACTATCAAGACAATGTTGGAAGATCTTGGAGTTGATGAAGATGATGAAGAAGGGGTTCCTCTGCCCAATGTCAATGGAGCAATTTTAAGAAAAGTAGGACAAGTTAAAAATTCTTGTTTTTTCTATCTATACTTGGAACTGCTCTTCAGGCTCATGGTTTGGTATTCAAACTTTCTGCAAACTTCATCAGTATTTGTCAAGGAAAGTATCCAGAATTTAAAGTTTGAAACCAAAATTGGGTGGGTGGTGATGGATATGCACATCTAGTGCTAATGTATAGAATTCTGATAGCAGATAATGAAAGTATGAGAACACGTAGGATAAATGGGGAGTTTGAATCATTGACATTTGCACAAGTAGTAGTAACAGTAGTAATTCAGTTTTTATCCAGTGTTGTCCCCTTAGCAGAGATGACCAGATTCACCCCATTTTTTCTGTGATTGCTTGCACTCTATCTCTCCACTTGTCTCAATTCAGGGCATCCTCCTTCAAACCAATTTCCCCTGTCTCTTCCACTTGCTCTTACAGGTTTTTTTCAGTCGTCCTCACTTTCTTTTGCACTCACTTCAAGATCCAGAGCAACCCTCGAAACACTGTTGTCATCCATTTTTAGCACATGTCCAAGTATATTTACAGCCAGTGCACTGTGCTGACTTTTGTTGATCCAGTTACTTTTTGTGTAGCTGTCTTCTTCATTTTACAGGTAATTCAGTGGTGCACTCAGCATAAAGATGACCCTCCACCCCCAGAAGATGATGAAAATAAGGAGAAGCGTACTGATGATATACCAGTTTGGGATCAAGAGTTCTTGAAAGTTGACCAAGGAACGCTATTTGAATTAATTTTGGTGAGTTGCTTATTCTTTCTGTCTTGGTTTTTGTTCTCATTGTTTTAGGTGGAGAAACATTTAGTTCTGCTCTAAAAGTAATTTGAGGAGAAATACTTCACTCATTATAGATTCAGATAGCAGCTCGACTGAAAAGTTGAAAAACTTTGAAAAACAAAGGTTAAGTACTTGGCCAAAAACATTAACTCGTGGCACAGTCAAATATTTATCTTCAAACTTTTTAAAAGCTAGCTATATAACAATAAACAGCTCCTTAAAACATGTCAATGTTACTTCAAAGAATTTTCAATGATATTTATTATTATAGCTCGGACTACTAAATATCTTAGGCTATTTACTAAGGAAAGTCTCAAATGAACATCACCAGCAAATTGTTTGTCATTGCAGCTTGCCAAATATGCAAGACTGTTCTAAAGATTGTGCAACTTTGTTTCAAAAAAAAACTCTTTGCATGCGCTGTACCTGTCTTGTGCACAGCACAATGCAATACGAAATTGCACTGTAGACAACTTTAAACAGAATTTCACAAATAATTTGGGTTAGGCTAAATGAAACTAATGACTATTATTGTCTCGTTACATTTTTATGCTTAATTCACAATAAAATGTAGATTTTTGTTGGTTGAAGTTGAATAATATTCCTCAATTTGAATTAGCTTAATTTATGTACCAACTCCCAAAAGATTTTATTTCTTCTTTTATGGGATAATGGGCTCTGGAAGAGTAATTCTTTTTAACAGGTGATGTGCAAGTCAAAAGCTTTTCTGGGCTAACTGGTCTTCCCATCCCAGGTTGCTTGTGGCAAGAAGATTGTTGCAGAACTTTTTACGCATTGAGCCTATTTCTATTAATCTGTGCAGATCTGGAGGGGGCAAATGTAAAAAAACACTGAAACATCCCAAGGTGTCTTTTAGGCAGAAGAGCATTTAGCATACTAGTGGCATGCTTGGTTGGTGCCAGGAAGGGCAACTAACCAAAAAAATTTTGTTTCATGTTTTGTTACTCAGCAAAGAAATTATTATGGTTCCCAGCTGTAGCCCCCCCCCCCAAGCATTTGTGGCTGATAATGCAGGGGGAAGGAGGTGTCTGCTAAAGTCAATATAGGAGATAAATGAACAGGCTCTGGGAAAACCTTTAGGGAAACCAGAATTCTTGACACAACTCTCTGAAATCTGATATAGGCTTGCAGATTTGCTTTGGATAGGGTAGGATCATTGATCAAAAAGAGTGTAGAAGTGTCCAAGATGTAGCAGCACTACAGGAAGTGAGATATAAAAATCATGGCACAAGAATGATAAAAAAGAAGTAAAGAGTGTACAGGTCGTTCTGGAGTGGCAGTCGTTTTTGCTCAGGGTGGCGTTGGAATCATGGTATGCCCTGATTTGATAGAAATGTAATTGAGGTCAGACATGTTAATGCAAGGATGATGGGTGTTGTAATTACCATTGAAAATGAAATGATTACTATAATGTCAGTGTATGTTTCTCGATACTTTTGTAGCACTGTTAAGAAGGACTTATCTATGATAAATGGTGTATGAGAATGCTAAAAGTTCACAAAAAATGTGTGCTTTTGGGACAAGCGTCATGTGGCCAAGACAGTAATAAAAAGATGTGCACCGACAGTGTGAAAGTTGCCAGAAAAAAGTTTGATGGAGACAGCGTATAGGAGTTTGTTGATAGTTTTGGACAGAACAATTGCTTTGCTTATAGATTTGGACTATTTTGCTGATTACTAATACAAGGTTTTAAAAAGATTTGGAGAAACTGGTAACATATGAATGTGGTGGACACAAGAAAGTGATTCATTATATTTTGGTCAGAAAAAAAAGATAAAATAAGAAGTCAATTCTTGTTGATGAGGTAAAGATGCTAATTTGTGTAGTAGTAATAGATATTCTGTTAAAGAAAACCTGTCATGAGTGAAAAGTGAAGACAAATCAAATCAAGATTTGGAGACTGAAAGGAACAAGTATTCAAAAAGCATCGAGAGATTAGGCAGAAATTTACTCTAGGAAGATTTTGAATAAAATGGGATCAGCAGATTGACTGAAATAATAAAGGAAGCATGTGGAGTGTCCAAGAGTACTGGAAGAAAAGAAACTTGATGGTGGAATAGTGATTCTGTCAAGAAGGCCCTAAAAGAGAAAAGTGAGAGTATAAAAAATGGAGGTGTGGGAGAAGTGAAAAAGAGAGAACAGTGTGTGTAAAGTACAGAAATAAAGCCATGAGGAAGGTTACAAAAGTTATTCACGGAAAAGCTAGAAAAGAAGTGAAAAAGATTGAGGAAATGAGAATGGAAGAAAGGGTACAGAAATAAAGCCATGAGGAAGGTTGCAAAGTTATGCATGGAGAAGCTAGAAAAGAAGTGAAAAAGATTGAGGAAATAAGAATGGAAGATAGGGCAAGACACAACTATCGCAGGACAAAAACAAAGGCAATGTGAAGAGCTGTTGTCAGTAGTCCTTGCATTAGAGGTCAAGATGGAAAGTTAAAAATGCGATTCGTGGATAGATGTGAAAAAAGTTTTGTGAAAAGCTGCTAAATGAGAATTAGTGGGACAATACAGCATAATTACAGCAAAGCATAGGACCCGTGGAGGAAGGAAAAGAGAAAGACAACGCCTGAAATTATAAAAGGTGGACCAGTTGGGCCAAGTGGAAGGAGTTTTTGAAGAGAGATTTTTAAAAACACTTAAAATTAGCGACATTCAAATGGATTTTATGCCAGAAAAATACAGTGTATGTTGTATTTGCATTTTGCTGTAAGATAATAATAGAGAAATATTGAAAATCAGGAAGGGTTTATATTTTGTCTTTGTGGATTTAGAGAAAGCCTTTAATCGTGTCACAGAAAAGTGAATTGGCGGGCATTAAAAAAAGATAGGTGAATTGGAACCAGAAGTGGGAGTGGTGATGTAGATATATAAGGAAGCTGAGACATCAGTAAAACTTAAAGGTGAAATGTCAGAATGGTTTCAAGTGAAAGTTGGAGTACATCAAGGTTCAGTGCTTAGTCCATTGCTCTTAGCAACTGTGATAGATGATTTAACTGATGATACGGTGAAAACAATGATAGAAGTTTTATATGTTGACGGTTTAGTTCTTGAAGATGACTGGAAGGACGGAAGAGAAGTACGTCAAATGGAAAAAGGTATTACGAAGCAAGTGGTTAAGAGTAAATGTTAAAACCAAATCAGTGAAAATTTGAGTTTAATCATCTAGAGATGTTGCCAACGATGCTGCTGATCCATGTACAATATTTGAAAAGGGACTGATAAGGAACTCCATCCAGTTCCAAAAATCCAAGTGCTGGATTCATAGAAGATGTTCAAATATTGAAGGAATATTGTTGAGTGAAATGAATTATGAGTGGGGTGAAATTAGAGTTGGTGTAAGTAATGTAGAAGATGAAAATTACGTGAAACTTGGAAGAGATGAGATTGTTAGAGTTTTGTTACTTGGGAGACATGCTGGGAAAATATAATTGCTTTGGAAAGGGTGTGGCATTAAGAATACACACTGAATGAAAAAAGTTTAAACTATTGTCAGGTACACTTTGCAGCAGAATGCTCTTCTGCAAACTTAAAGGTGGACTATATAAAACATGTGTGAGAAGTGTTACATGCTATAGGGATGAATGCTTGGCAATGGAGGCAGCTGATGTTAGGCGAATTCAGACGACGGAAATGAGCATGATTCGAATGATGTGCAGCAGGACACTTCCAGACAAAATTGCCAACAGTGTCTTAAGGGAACGAACTGGTGTTGAAGACATTCACGAATAACTTGGGAGGACATCAACTAAGGTTGTTGGAGCATCTTGAGTGAATAAATGTGCAGAGTTTAACGAGAAGAGCACGAGAAAAGGCAATTATGAGAAATGTGAAAATAGAAAGACCAAAGAAAACCCAAAAGGAGATGGTGAAAAACGTTGACACTTAAGGATGCTCAGGGTAGAGACAAGTGGAGGCGTTGCTGCAGACTGGTCGACTCTGATGATTTGGAATGATGGCTAAGCCTTATAAAAAAAATTGGCCATGAATTTCATTTGATAAACACTGTTCATCAACACTAAACAAAGTTGGTAGATTCAGCAGTTCATTATAAATAATGTATTTATTCAAAACCTATTTTCTGACAGAGGTTCACAGCTGTGGAAGGGCCTTAATTCAGAAAGGCAGGGCATTTATTGGGGATCTTTTACAAAAGCATATAAAACAATATTAGGTTTTTTTAAAAATGTGTGGTTTTTGTTGAGATCTATGCGCTTGTATTCCTATTGTCAACCGTTTTCTTTTTTTAAGTAGTTGTCCAGCCTTGTATATTTTTTCCTTTTGAAACATGTTATGTGTTTCTATTACTTTCTTTTATCATCTGAGGTTGAGGAGTATCTTCACTCAATACCTGAAAATTCTTCGAACTCCCTGGATTTTGCAAAAAGTGTTTTTCTTTTTTTTGTGCCATTACTGCGTTTATTGTGTTATGTGCAAAAACAAAAAACATTTTTTTACCCTCGACTATCAAACATCTGTATGTTTGTGCAAACATCTGTATGTTGGTGCTTTCTGGCCTCTGGTTGCTTAATACCAGGAGTTTGGTTCACATTTGTAGGTAGCTAAAAGATGTTAGTTTCTTGCCATATTTTCGATCCTCTGTACTCACCAAATGATTTTTGGTAACCTGATCCAGAGTGAGATGTTAGGTAGTGAAAAAGCAAAACTTTTGAAAGCTAGTTTAACTCTCACGGTTTTCTGTCACAATGTGGTCTAAATAGGATACATTAATTTATTGCACTGGCAATTTGATTAAACTTTTACTCTCGTGAACCAACGGCAGTCTTCCAGCTTTCTGGTGAATTATAACTTTGTTTTAGGCTGCTAATTACTTGGATATCAAAGGCCTTTTGGACGTTACCTGTAAGACTGTGGCTAATATGATCAAGGGAAAATCTCCAGAAGAAATTCGTAAAACTTTTAACATTAAAAACGATTTTACGGAAGAGGAAGAAGCCCAAGTATGTACTATAGTAACTAACTTATTTCTTATCTTGGGACAGAGGCAGGGTGAAAAGTAGGACTTTAAGGTTTACTTTTTAATCCCAATCAAAACATAATAGGTAGAACAGCAGTCCATGTTGACCAGTTACGAGTGCAAACTGCCGGTAGACACACCTACAGTCATGTGGCCTATCATTGCCTTTCAACCTGTGCTAGGTACTCATCATCAATACCCTAACCCAACACATTGTTAATGGTTTTCTTTTTACCATTAAACTGTTGTTTCGTTTACAATGCTAAAGCAGCATTTGTCAACATTGTAATTAGACGAATATTTGTAGTAATAGTAGTAGTTATTTAGTTTTTTTATGCGGTATTGTCTCCTTAGCAGAGATGGCTGGATTTACCCCATTCCATCTGAAATTGCTCGCACTTTGTCCCTCCACTTGTCTCGTCTCTGGGCATCCTCCTTCTTCAAACCAATTTTCTCTTTGTTCTCTTCTACTTGCTTCTTCCAGCTTTTCTTTGGTCGTCCTCACTTTCTCTTGCCAGTCACTTTGAGATTCAGAGCAACCCTCAAAACACTATCATCATCCTTCCTCAGCACATGTCCATATCATTTAACTCCATTCGCTATTGCTAACCGGTCTGTAGTTTCTTTTAACCCCAACATGTCCATATGTTCTTCAGTCGTCTTCCTGTGAACAACTTTCTGACCGCACATGGCTCTCACCATAGCTCTCTCTGTTCTCCTTAAAATTTCTTTTTCATTTTCTTTTAGTCACCAATTCCTTACTGTATTGCTGATCGTACACAACAATGATAAACGTTACCTTTCATCTTGAGAGGAAACCTATTTCCAAGGAACAACTCTTCATATTCCCTGAGTCTTACCCAACCGATTCTTACTCTTGCTGTAACTGCCGGTCTACAACCACCACTAGCATTTATTCTGTCTCCCAAACAACAAAATCCATTCACTGTCTCCACTTCATTGCACAACTTCTCGATCGAATTCATCGTCCCTTCCATCATTCGTTTACATTTCAAGCAATCAAAATGCATTGCCAACCTAGCGGTAGCTCTCTTTATTTTTGCTCATTTGCCATGAACCCAGTTTCCACATTTTGTGCACAACACTGAAATGACCATGACTCTTCTCCCACAAACTCCACATGGATCTATCTTGCTTTTGAATACTGGTAGTTCGCCTTCCAACCCGCTTACCATCACTTTGTTTTTCTGGTGTTGACCTTTAAACCTTTACTTTCCATTGCATCCTTCCAATTCCAAAACCTTTCCTTCAAGTCTTCCCTGTCTTCGCTGATGATAACAAGGTCATCTACATATAGTAGTTCATTAATTACACCCCTTCTTGCATTTTCTGTAATAACGTCCACCACTATTGCAAACAATAGTGGCGACAGCACAGATAGATCCTTTATGTACACCAACTTTTACTTCGAATTCCTCTGAAAATGCAGATCCCACCTTCACTCTTGTCTTTGCATCATCATACAAGCTCATAACTGCCCGAACCATTACAACTGATAGACCCTTCTTTCTCATGGTCCACTCCATCACTTTTCTTGGCACTCTATCAAAAGCTTTTTCCATGTCAACAAAACACATATACAACTTATTGTCCTTTTTATATTCCTCCTGCATTCTCCTCACAATGAATATCGCATCCACTGTTCCTTTTCCTGGCTTAAATCCAAACTGCATTTTATTCAAATTGATTAGTGTTTGTATTCGCCTTTCTAGCACCCTTTGAACAATTTTCATGGCATGTTCTTGCAGTTTCACTTTACTGTATGATCCACAGCTCATCACATCACCCTTTCCAATAAAGATAGGTACAATCACACTTGTTTTCCACTCATCACACGTTCCTCTACCATCCAACACAAGCTGGCATAGTTCCATCATCACTTTAGCCGCGATTTCACCACCTGCAACTATCATATCCACACTTACTTTAGATGGTCCAGTTGCCTTTCCTGATTTCATCCTTTGCATTGCTTCCAATTTCATTACGAGCCACTTTTTTAGAGGTATTCAGAGGAGGTATTCAGACCATATTCAGAGGTCCTTCTACTACATCAGTTTCCACCATGTGGTCCCATTCGTTCTCTTCATTGATGATCTTTTCCATGTGTTCTTTCCAAATTTTTGCCCTGTCTTCAATAAAAGCCAATCGTCCATCTCTTCCTCTTAAGCACCGTCCTCCTTCCACATTCTTCCCTTCCTGTTTATTTTTTTTTAGGAAGTAGAAAACACTATTAGAATTCTGATTTGAATTATTCAACTCCTGATTAGCTTCCATTCTTATAGCTCTAGCAACAATTTTTCTCGTTTGATTTCTTATACGTTTGTATTGAGTCTTATTTTGTTCTGATGGAAACCTGCACGGCTCTTTAAATGCTGCCTTCTTTCTTGCTATGGTATCCTTGATCTCTTCATTCCACCACCACATGTCTCCTTGGCCTTTCCCAGATTTCTTTCCACATACTTCATCACATGCCTTTAGAACACCATCCTTGAAAGTTTTCCACAAATCAGGCTCATCTATGCTTACTAGCTCTTTTACTCTTTTTTCAAATCTTGCTCTTGTTCAGTTTTCACTCAACTTCCATATCTGTCTTCTTATGATCCGTTACTTTCTTATAACTTTTTTTAAAACCTTTTATCCAGATCTACGACCACCATCCTGTGCTGAAGTTTCCATGGAATCACTTTCACATCCCTTGTATGCTTTCTGTGATTTTCCTTTTGTTTGTCTTTTTAAACCAAGTATTTTCCACGCTCAGCTCTCTTTCATCACAAAACTCCAGCAATCTCCTTCCTTTTGCATTTCTTTTCCCAGTATCATTTCCCCCGTGTACACCTTCAAAACCCTCAGCACATTTTCCCACATGTCAATTAAAATCCCATGAAGAAACAATGATTTCACTAGAACTTCCCAAGTCCCACTCACTTCCCATTTCATCATAAAAACGAACTTTCTCTGCGCCTGGCCTTCCGCTTTGTGGCCGATACGCACATATTATTCGTATCACTTCTCTACCTAAAGTTAGCACAATCGCCATTACTCCGTCAGTTTTTCTTCTAACTTCCACAACGTTCCCAGATATTTTCTCTTTCACCAAAATTCCAACCCCTCTGAATCCTGCGTCATTTCCTGACCACCTCAATTTATACCTTTGTCCCGAAGTACCCACAAAACGAGCTCCTTGGCCTTTCCATCTTACTTCCTGGATGCAGCACACATTAACTTTTCTCTTCCTCAGTTCTTCACACACTTCGTTTTCCTTCCACAAAGACTTCGCACATTTAATGTACCAGATCTTATCGCATGACATTCAGATTTAAACCCGGAGATTCTTCGCACCCCCTGCCCATTTAGAAGCTGCCGGGGACTGGGGGCCATTTGTATATTTTTCCTGGTCATTGGGATTTGTTGGAGCAAAATTCTTATACAGGGAACATGTCCTTGCTTAACCCCAACCTCAGTTTTCTGACATGAGTGGTCCAACCAAGCAATTAAGCTGACAACCCCACCATTAATAGTCAGACTGCAATTGGTAGGTACCCAATAGTCGCCTCTTACGACATGCTGTGTAAACTGCTTCACTATTCTTTAAACCGGTGAAGCACGGGCGTAATGATATTACGGTACTAGAGTAATACTTGTATTTTACTTTCCCATTACCGACGAGTCGTAGACCGATTAGAATGCCAAAATTAATAAGTAGCTACAATGCCAAAAGCCGCAACACGGAATAGCGAGCAGGTAACACGTGAAAGTTTTTATTATTTATTTTTGCCAATTACGCACATGGTCATTTGATCATCATTATGAACGAATGTTCATGTGTTTGATCGCGTTTATTATGGTTGGGTCAGAGAAACCACATTGCATCAAATAATCTGCCAAGCAGCACAGTTTTGATAGCAATGTTATACAAAAATAGAAAATTTAAAACTGGCATTTGCTTTGCGATTGTGTAAGTAAGTCAAAATTGTATACCCAGCAGAAGACTGAGTTTTGTTGTTAATGATAAAAGATATTTGTTTTTTGTATAATAACTGACAAATCGATAGCTTACTCCGGTGTGTTGCGTTATTGCAAACAGTCTTGCGCAGTGACGATCGAGTTTTTTTGATTGTTGAGTCTAAATAACAACCGAACTTATAGTACCATCATATGTCATTAACGAGCAAGAACTACGCTGGACTAGAACTAAAAAATAGAGCTTAGTTGTTGATTAGCTTTGTTCTACTCGCAATGTTAGATGGAACAGACTTTGCTTTCATAGTCACTAACCAGTTGTATTGTTTGGAAAAGTGCTTTTGTCATTTGACAAAGCTTTTAGGACAACACCGCTGACACTGTCTTGTGAAACTCTGACTTTATCTGTAGTGAGATCTGTCATGAGATCAACAATTAAACATGTCAATCCCGTTTTTTGAAAAATCAAGATTGTTTTACGTTTTACTGTAGACTTTTTGTTACATTAGCGTTCTTGTGAGATGCTTCGAGTTCAGCTATCTCTCTTCAAATTAATCGATGTCGATAAAAAGTCAGGCTTCATAAATTTCGATTGCCCTAATTGATATCCTGACCTTCAAGCAAAAGGCTGATTGTAGACATCGCATCATCGATGTGTAACCTTATTGTCATTGAGAAAAACTGATGTTTGAGCGATAAGTGATAACGAAAGGGACTTTTTCGCTCTCGCTTTTGCCTGTGCGCAGTCATTTGGCTCAAAAAGGTTGAGTCGTTTTAGTCGCCGTTAAGCTACAGCGTGATGATAGGCAACCTGTCTTTGTTTTAACTTCTCAATATAGCTCTTCTGGTGTAATCGAAAGTTTAAATGATCTTTATTTAGATTTAAAATCTACATAAAATTCACAAAAACTCGACGTTTCGAAAAACTAAAATCAGTTTTTCTTCGTCAGGAGTGACTAAAGTTTAAACACAGACAACGGTTACATAGTAATCAACAGGACGATAAGGAGAAAAAATAAAAATTATGGCAATAAACAAGTGCAGCAGCGACAACTGGCGGTCAAAAACTTATAAATTTGTACAATCCGGGATAAAAGCTGTTAATTTTATCGTTAAAAGAAAAATCAGTTTTGTGTATGTAAAATGATTCTAAAAAACGTCTTTTCTCTGTCTTTGTTTTGTTATGATGAATGAGCTTTTGGTGACTCCGCGTGCCGATGCTTGTTTCGACTTAACTAAAACCGCAATTGTATTTTTGTTATTAGCAATTACAGTACTATAATTGGTATGGAACTTCAAATTGTAAAAGCTTCAATATCAAGGAAATATTGTTTCAAAATGATTGACAATTTTCGTACTCAAGCTGTTTCTTATCAGCGCTATCTGTTTTACTTACCGGCGCGGCGGGTACTGTATCATGTTGAAAAGCTCTACGCTGGAACAAAAACTGGTCTTCAACTACCATTGGCTTACATGGAATCGTTTGTACCTCTGGCGGGCAAAAAAGAGTGATTTATGCTTTGCGTTGCAAGAAATGTTGATCTGTAGAATTTATGAAATGTATTTGCAAGCAACTATTGAGTAATATAAACAATGCGAGGCCATTTTTTTAACATGACTTGACCCCGTTGTTAAGTCAGCAAAACTAGAAATCTTGTAAAACTGATAATGATTGTTCTTTCAGGTCAAGAAAGAGAACCAGTGGTGCGAGGAAAAGTAATGTGAAAATTATTTTTTTGTTTTGAGAATTCGTTTTTTGTACATTAATTACAATACCCCGGCTGTATTCTTAGTAATGTAGTGACAGCGAACAGACTATTGCTCATTTCTACGTTGTGCTCGTATATAGTTCAAACTTCAAGACTTGAGTGCTCTCGTAAACAATGGAAGCTGTGAAATCGAGTGTCAAGTTACTGTAAAAATTCTTACAGCATTCTCTATCAAACTTTCTATTAATCGGACAGTTTTTCAACGCTTTGTCGTATTTGTATTGTTTGAGTCTGTTCTTGTTGGTATTAAAATTTTTGTTTTATTTTTGGTTGTGATCATAATGTTAAAGATTGTTACTGTTAGCTGACTTCTTCCTCTGGATGGAAATATGATAAGAAGCTATAGAGCTTCAGGAATCTGGTCCAGACGTATTGAACTAACAACTGTTGAAGAAAGTTAGCAAAAAGTTTATAACAGAACAGAAAGAGGTGAAGTGTCTTGAATAGGTAGTTACAAGCCCCGCCTGAAGAGTTCTCATTTTATTCCCTTTGTACAATTCGTTCTCTGCACGACTTCTGCTCTGGACTTGAAAAGATTTTCGGCTCCTTGGTCTATATCCATGTTCCCATTTTTTGGAAGGTATTGGGTGAAAACGACAGGTTCGTAGGTAACCAGGACTCTCATCCAATGTCAGATAACCATAAGCGGTGTAGCGTGTTTGTGTGTTTTTGCGATGTCGCGCCCTAAATTGAAGCGTTTCAGGTAATTTTCTTGCTTACTGTACATACTGTACATAAAGTAGATGCGCACTGAACCGGCGGTACCAGTATTCGCAACGAACCTAAACACGACTGCACCAATCAACAGCCGCCTCAACGTGGTGGTGCGATCCCCGACCCCGTTTGGGTTGGGTCGAAATTGCTGTTGGCCTTCCCGAGGGTCCCACTTGCCCCGGGCACTCTCCTTCATTTTTTCGCTATGCTGCCTCCTGAACGACCGCAGAAGGGCAGCACACAGCTTCTTTAAAATCAGTCGCCTGTTTTCTCTTTTTCTTTTCTCCTGCCCCTCTCTTGCCCTTCTTCGTCTCCTCATTCTCCTCCTTCTCTTGATGAGCGGTAACGTTCATACCAACCCTGGCCCCATCTTTCCTTGCTCTGTGTGCACTGGAAATGTGACCTGGCGGGGCAAGTCAGTGCAATGCTGCGCTTGCTCCAAATGGGTCCATCTAAGGTGCTCACAACTTTCCCTCTCCGAATTCAGAGCACTTGGCAGCTCTCACTCTTGGAGCTGCCACCCTGCCGAATCACTGTGACTCCCTCTTCGGACTCCTCCGACATGTATACCTCCACTGTACAATCTAGCCCCTCCTCTGCTAACGCTGCTCTCTCGTCCCATCCTCGTTTCCAAACCTCTTATCCCCCCATCTGCCCATTCTATATCTTCTCTCTCTGCCCCCCCCCCACCACCGTCCCTTGCTCCTGGCTTTCTTCTGCGCCTCCTGACTCTCTCAGGGTTCTTCAATGGAATGCTGGAGGTCTTCGAGCCAGGAGCACTGAACTACTCCATTTTCTTTCGTCCCATCCTGTCGACCTTATCTGCATTCAGGAATCCAATTTTAACCTCTCTTCCTCTTTCCGGATTCATGGATTCTCTGCTCTGCGTTCTGATCGTACCCACTCCCGGTCTGGCATTCTCTTTCCTGATACCACGCACGCTAGCGGCGGCGTTGTCATTTTCGTCAGGCAGGGCCTATCTTTCTCTGAACTTTCTACCTCCACTCTTTCTTCGCTCGATCCCTACTCTGATTATGTAGGGATCAACATCTCTCTAAACAACTCCTCCTCGCTGTCTTTTCTTAATGTGTACGCCTCTCCTATTCGCTCCTCCCCAAGGGATGGCAGAACCGATTCCTTGTCTCCCTCCAGAAATCTCTTCATTCTGGGGGACTTCAATTGCCATCACCCCCTCTGGGGCTCAAGAGGTACTTCCGACCCCCGAGGGGAAGAAGTATTCGACTGGGTCATCTCCTCTGACCTCATCCCCCTCAATGACCCTGACACACCCACCCTTCTTCATCGCTCCTCTCCTGACATCTCTTTTGCCCCCTCCTCCCTTGCCCTTTCTTGCTCTTGGGAGGTGCTACAGAACCTTGGTTCTGACCACCTACCAATTCTTCTATCTATCCCTCTCTCTCCTGTCTTTCGCCCCAACGAGCTCCCTCCTTCCTTCAATTTTCAGAAAGCTCGCTGGGATGGGTTTGCCTCCTACTTTGACTCTTACTGTCCTTCAGCAGAGGAATACTCGTCTCTTTCCTCTGCTGCTGCTCTCTTTACCTTTCTGGCACTGAATGCGGCCAAATCTTCCATTCCTTTCGGCCGCATCAAAAGCTCTCCTAAAGCCTGGTGGTCTGCTGAGGTGGAAAGTGCGGTTTGGGAAAGACGCAAGGCTTTCGCTGCCGCTCACAGGAGTGATGAAGACCGACAGGCTTACATCTCCGCTTCTCGACGCTCCTCGTCAGTCATCGCCAAGGCGGAGGCATGGCAGACGACTTGCTCTTCTCTTTCACCTAAATCTGTACACTCTCTTCTTCGCTCTATCGCTGGCTCATCTTCATCGTCTTATTTCTCTCCTAACTTCCCCAACTGTTCTTCTCCCAGGGAATCGACTTCGGTCTATGCCGCTTACCTGAGATCTCACTTTTCCGTTTCTCAGCCAAAGGCCATGCGTAGCAGAGCCAGTGACTATCTTTCTGAGCTCGCCGAGCCACGTGCCCTGTGGAGTCTCACTTGTCCTTTTGCTCTCCTTTCACTCTCGCTGAATTTCTTGCGGCTGCCTCCAACCTTTCCTCCTCCACCGCCACTGGCCCAGACAAAGTTGCCTATCCCATGCTAAAGCACCTTCCTCGCTCTGGCATGGATTTTCTTCTTCACATCTTCAATTTCTCCTGGTCTTCACATTCCTTTCCTTCTGTAACAGATCTTTTAATTCAGCGTGGGCCAAGTGCTGATTCTGTCACACGCCCGGTTGAAGCTCTTAGTCAACGCGTCTCAAGTTCGCCTCCCTTCCTTGCCGCTGTTCTGTCAAGCGTACGCGTCTATGCAACTTCTTTTTCCAAATAAACGCGACAGCCACACTGGCGACACACAACGTACTCGAAAACGGTTTCTGTTAATGTAAGAAACAAAGCATGAATAATCGTAAAAATGCAGTGGCTTGCCTACAACAGAATAGTATTTACCTAACTAATTAAGCTTCCAAGAACTTGAAATTCCTAAATACTCTGTCGAGGGCAAGTAACACGTCCGTTCGCTGGCAACTCAAAACAGCAACTGATAAGCAAGTGTAATTGCGGCGGTCTGAAGGCAGCTTAAAGCTTATCAGGCGAGAAAAGGCCGAATGAATAAACTCCCTTGCAGCGGCACAACAAAAGGCACGAACAATATTTAACATTAATGTAATTGCGGCGGTCTGAAGGCAGCTTAAAGCTTATCAGGCGAGAAAAAGCCAAATGAATAAACTCCCTTGCAGCGGCACAACAAAAGGCACGAACAATATTTAACATTCTCCCCTCAAAATATACCACCCTAGGGAGGATATTTTCACAATAAATACACCGTAACAACGCACAACAACAAATTCAAAGGCACGAATACCAAGGCACACATGAATAAACAGCAAGGTAACAAACTTTTTTAGCCTAGGGCTAAGAAGTAGCAGAGGGCACAAGAAGACACAATTTACTGATAGAACGCTTGAGCTCGCTATGAGCTGTTTTGACAAGCACACTACGTACAAGACCTTTAGCATCAGGAAAGGTTTTAATTACTCGTCCTAACGGCCATTTATTTCTGGAGGTGGTCTCAAAAAGGCCGGTCCGCACAACCAACTCGATGATTTTAACAGCTGAATTGTCGTCAGGCCCCTCGATTGACAGTCTGCAGGGTTCTGCTTCGATGGCACGTATCTCCAACTGTTGATCTCCGTATATCTCTCTATCTCAGCCATCCGGTTAGCTACAAAAACCGTTAATCTCTTGGTACAGTTGTAGATACCCTGAATGACAGCCGTGGAGTCGGACCAAAAGTAAGTGCTGCTGACTTGCAAGTCGGATAACTCAGCCTTTATGGTTTGATCTAACCGCACCGCTACGATAGCTGCCAAAAGTTCTAGTCGAGGGATGGTAGATGTGAGTGATGGCGCCAGATGACACTTTCCCATAACAAACGTGCAATGAACATTAGCTCGTTCATCCTCAATGCGCAAATATGAAACTGCTCCATAGGCGATCGATGAAGCATCCGAGAAATGATGAAGTACGTACTTAAGAGATCCAAACCATTTAGTCGGTTTTATGCACCGACTCAACTGCAAATTTTCCAATTGATATAATGAAGCCAACCACGATTCCCAGCGCTTTGCTTCTACTTCCGTGATCTGTTCATCCCACTCTCTATTTTTTAGCTCTCTCAGCAATAGTTTTGGCTTCAGCAATACTGGCGCGACCACACCCAGTGGATCAAAGAGTGAATGGGACATCGACAAAATACCTCTTCTTGTAAGAGGCTTGTCTGGTATCTTGACCTTCACGCATATATGATCAGTTTTCAAATCCCAGTTCAAACCCAACACGCGTTCACCAACTGATTCGTCCAATGGCAGTGGCCTTGATCCTCCCGAGCACTCCTCCTTAGGTAGTTCAGCCAATACTTCTGGGCAATTAGATGCCCACTTTTTTAATCGGAAACCAGACTTAAGGAGCAACTGACGAAGCTCTGAAACCAGGGAGACAGCTTTCCCCGTCGAGTCAGCTGATACCAGGCAATCGTCTACGTAAAAGTTTCTACAAACAACTTTAGAAACTCCACTTGAGAAATCTGAGCCAAACCTCCTCGCTGCCTCTCTCAAGCAAAATGCTGCGCAGCTAGGTGACGATGTGCACCCGAAAAGATGAACAGTCATTTGATAAACCTTTGGACTTCTGTTCATATTCCCATCAGGCCACCACAGGAACTTTAGCGACCCACGATCCTCGGGCTTCACTTTGACCTGATGGAACATAGCCTCTATGTCCGCAACCAATGCCACCTGATCCAAACGGAAGCGAAGCAACACTCCAACCAAAGAGTTGACCAGGTCAGGACCCTGCATAATAACTTTGTTTAACGAGGTTCCCTGATGCTCTGCCGCGCAGTCAAAAACGATTCTCAGCTTTCCAGGCTTGTTTGAATTTAGGACCGGAAAATGAGGCAAAAACCAAGTACGATCAGTAACGACTTCTACTTCCTCATTCACCACTTCTGCATGACCACAGTCAATATACTTCTGCATGGTTTCTACGTACTTTTGATGCAGACCTTTATCTTTGTTCAATCTTCTTTTCAAGGAATTCAATTTCCTCTCGGCCTGAACACGGTTGTTAGGTAACTTCACATCTTCTGATCGCCATAACAGTGGAAGCTGAAAGTGTCCGCCTGTTAACTGTACAGAATCTTTCATTAGTTCATAAGCCTTGCGGTCTTCACGCGAACTTGGGACATCCAATCCTGAGGGCTGAACCAACTTGTGCGGAGGTAAATTAAGCTCCTCCTCCGCAACCAGTGAAGAATGCAAGCACGGGTAACCCAATCTCTCGAAGCCTGATGTCAAGGATGACTCCACTTTGGGTCCAAACAACACCCAACCAAGCAAGGTCTTCATAGCGTTAGGAAATCCAGTGGGACCGAACCTACTCTCAAGCGGTCTAAAAACAAACGCAGCATCCATTCCGATGAGCAGTCCCACCTTTTTGCTTGGTAGATCCTCAAACCTAATGCCACGCAAGTGTTCCAAATTGCTAAGAATATCAAAGGACGGAGGAGAAGAACCCTCTGCAGGAATATCTTTTACGGTTACAACATCACGTAGTTCCAGACTCCTGTTGTCGCTCATTCCACTCACGATTATAGAAATCAATTCTCCATCGACCTCATCTACGCTGGCTCCTGATGAAAGTGTTTTTATGGGCAATCTGCATCTGGGTCCCCTAACACCCACTTTTCTGGCTAAGTCTCGCACGCAAAACGAACGCTCAGACCCGGAGTCTAACAGGGCATAAGTCAACACCTCTTTACTGCCGGATTTAACTCTTACTGGCACCGTCATCAAATAAGGTCTCTTATCTTTAACCGCAGCCAACCCTTCCACAGCAGCACAACAAGAGCTTTCCGTTTGTTCCACCTCATGGCGATGCAGCAAGGTATGGTGTCGAGTATCATTACACCCTTCAATCATGCATCCTTGCGTAGATTTACAATCACGAATCCTGTGACCGCAGTCCAGACATCTAAAGCATCGATGTGATTTCCTTAAAAAGGCTAATCGCTCGTACCTTGCTAACTGCTGAAAGTCCTTGCAATGAGCAAGCTTGTGATCTCCTTTGCAATAAGGGCACTGTTCTAGCAAAGTCTTCTCTGGCGTGACACTAGCGCTGAACACACCAGCTTTCTTATTCGTAAGCGCAAGAGAATCGCGTTCCTTTTCTTTTGCGTAAAACGCCTTTCCATACAAGGAGTTTACCTCTTGAGCTTCATTTTTGACAAATTGCACTAGCTAAGCAAATTTCGCTTGGTACCCGTTTTGCTTAAGAAACTTAAATGCCCATTTTATCCATCCCTTTCTAGTCTCCGCAGAAAGCTTCTCCGTTAATCGTTGTATGGTTCCCAGAGAATTCAGTGACGCAAAATCCCCCAAGTCCTGCAGCAAAATCAAGCTCTTCTCCATGAGAACGGAAAAAGCTTTTAAACCGTCTGGGTCTCTCGACTTCAAAACAGGGTAACCCAGCAGTCTTTTTTCACAGGAATAAGCGACAACATGAGGCTGACCATAGTCGTTAAAGAGGCTCTCATATGCCAATCGATATCCAGCCTCTAGATTCTGGGAAAAGTGCTCTAAATTCTTACGAACTCGCGGAGAGCAATGCTGCAGTAAGTACACCAATCGCGCCGCATCTGTCGGCATTCTTTGAGCTATATGAGCCTCAAAACTGCGAATAAATGTCCAGTACGACAAAGGGTCTCCATCGAATACCGGAATCTCGGGTCGGGGTGGAGGGTAATCATGCACAACGGGCAAAGAAGCATAGGCACCTCTTTGTGGGGCTCCATATCTTCTATCATCCAAACTCTCGACTTTCCGTCGTTCAATTTCATTTCCGTACACCACTTCCTGATCTAAGGGAAATCTCTCCACATGTTTTACATTTAAAACTTTAGGCTCAGCGTAACCTTTTCTAACCCATGGATACTGGTTACAAAGCTTGCTCGAAACCTTTACTTCACTTTCCTTAGGTCTAAAATCAGTCTGAACCCTAACACTTGGCGCAGCACCAACTTCAATCTTGCCTTCATATTGTAACCTTCTTTTGGAAGGATCGGAAATAACATGTTCCTTTTCGAGCCTTTCTTTGTAAACGCCAGCGGGTATCAAAGGATTTTCACAAAAAGAACTTTTAACTTGGGCGCTTTCAAATCTTTGATCTTCATTAAGGCCCCATTTTTGACGTTGGGAAAACTTATTACTTGTGACTCTTTCACTCCCCCCGTCAGGCCTATCGGCAGCGGAAAATACAGGATTTTCAGATTCTGACAATTCCTCCCAAGCTTTAACTTCTAAGGCAGCCATCCTTATTTCAACATCTCTCTGTCGTTTTTTATTTTCTTGGTCAATAGTCCTCTGAAGATCGCTTACACTTTGTTGTGCCAATTCTACCTCTCGCATGGCGCGTTCAACCTTTTGTCTGTCCATTTCAGACTGTTGAAACCTTTCCTCATCGAGCTGCTTAGCAAACGTGGCCAACCTGAGCTTAACTTGACCTTCTTTCTTTTTTAGACTGGCAACACTAGAGGTGGTAGAGCAGGCATCAGAGGGGGCTCTGCCAGAGGGGGCACTACACCGGTCAATATCTGGCACATCGCAGGCTGTTTTATAACTGCAACCCTCGTTAGCTCTGGAAAGCCACGCAGTGACTCGATTGTCAAACTCCTGCTTGGCTACAACGACATTTTGTTTGAGAGCATCAGTGCCAGGGATTAGCTCCATATCGGGCAAGGCAACACAGTCAACCATTAAACTATCAAAATCGAAATTGATTTCATTGACTAATGTTTCGACAATTTTAGCATTTTCAACATTTAGCATCAGCCCCTCCACTACTAGGTACTTTTGCTTTAAAGCCTTAAACGAAAGCGATAAATCAGGGGAATTCATAGCAAATAAATGCTTGAAAATGCTAATAAATGAAATGGTAAATCACTTTAACAAAAATAAGTACAACGTCTTACATGCACCACACGCAATTGTCCAGAAACCAGTCGCCGATGATGTACAGTTCTTCAGTTGCCTTCGAACTCGCGCCCTCGAAATCTCCGAAACCGCTTCAGGCACCAACTCAGATTCTTCGTCGACTTCTCGAAGTCAAAGCTGCTTCTCTCTACAGCTTCTTCTACTGAAGAACCTTCCAATTTAATCTCCCCCGAGCGAGCCTTGCCAAAAAGGGCTGCCAACTTCCAGCGAGGGAACCTGCACCAATCCAATAGTTAGAAACGATAGAAACGTAGTTAGAAACAATATGTAACAGATCTTTTAATTCAGCGTGGGCCAAGTGCTGATTCTGTCACACGCCCGGTTGAAGCTCTTAGTCAACGCGTCTCAAGTTCGCCTCCCTTCCTTGCCGCTGTTCTGTCAAGCGTACGCGTCTATGCAACTTCTTTTTCCAAATAAACGCGACAGCCACACTGGCGACACACAACGTACTCGAAAACGGTTTCTGTTAATGTAAGAAACAAAGCATGAATAATCGTAAAAATGCAGTGGCTTGCCTACAACAGAATAGTATTTACCTAACTAATTAAGCTTCCAAGAACTTGAAATTCCTAAATACTCTGTCGAGGGCAAGTAACACGTCCGTTCGCTGGCAACTCAAAACAGCAACTGATAAGCAAGTGTAATTGCGGCGGTCTGAAGGCAGCTTAAAGCTTATCAGGCGAGAAAAGGCCGAATGAATAAACTCCCTTGCAGCGGCACAACAAAAGGCACGAACAATATTTAACATTAATGTAATTGCGGCGGTCTGAAGGCAGCTTAAAGCTTATCAGGCGAGAAAAAGCCAAATGAATAAACTCCCTTGCAGCGGCACAACAAAAGGCACGAACAATATTTAACACCTTCCATCTGGAAGACATCTTCCATTATTCCCATGCACAAGATGGGAAAACCTCTCGACTCTTCTGCTTCCTTCCGGCCTATCTCTCTCACCTCCTGCGTATCAAAGCTGTTTGAACGCATCATTCTATCCAGTGTACTCTTCTTTCTGGAGTCTAATTCCATTCTCTCTCTTCGTCAGGCTGGTTTCCGCCCTGGACGGTCTACACTTGATCAAATTCTGTACCTTTCTCAGTCCATTTCGGATGGGTTTAACAAACCCAGGCCGGGCTCTCGGACAACCCTGTCTACTATTGATTTTTTGAAAGCTTTCACTCTGTCTGGCATTCTTCCCTTTTCCACAAACTCATTTCGGCTGGCCTCCCTCCTTGCTTTGCTCGTTAGACTCAATCTTTCCTTTCTGATAGGCGTGCTTGTGTGGTCTATCAAAATCACAAAAGTTGTTGCTTTCAAGTCCGTCGAGGTGTTCCGCAAGGATCCATTCTTGGCCCTGTACTTTTCTCTCTTCAATAATGATCTTCCGGCTTCTCTGCCTTCTTCCGTCAGCTGTTTTCTTTACGCTGACGATCTGGCCATTTGGTCCTTTTCCCGCTCGGTCCCCACTTCGGTGGAGGCCACACAAGAAGCTCTGTTTCGATTGGAGCGCTGGTCTGAGTACTGGTGTCTTCCTCTCAATCGGAGCAAATGTGAGTCCTCCTTCTCAGTGGATCCCCACAGGCTAACCTCCAACCCAACCTCCACCTACTCGGCTCCCTCCTCCGTTTCAATCCCACTCCAACTTTTCTTGTGTTCACCTTCGACCGCAATTTTTACTTTTCTAAGCATGTATCTTCGCTGAAAGCCAAAGTTTTTCCACGTCTCAAGGCCTTACGCTGTATCTCTGCTTCCTCACGGGGCCCCTCTAAGGAGTCCCTCTCTGTTCTGTATAAATTTTTTCTTCGGTCCCTTCTTACTTACGCTTCACCCGGATGGTTTCCTTTTCTAAGCGCTACCAATATCACCAAATTGGAACGCCTTCACCGAGCGGCCAGTCGCGCCATCACCCGCTGCCTCTCGTCTTCCCCTATCCCTCTACTACTCTCCAAGGCTTCTTTACCTCCCCTACGAGTCACCCTGACTCATTTCACTCTCTTTATATTATGAGCCGACTCTTCGTCTCCCATTTCAGGTTTGGCTAGACTAGGAATGAAACCAAGACTCTGCAGATCGTCCTGGAGAGCTTTTGCGTCCACTCATCCGCTCATGCTTCCTTCCACTTGTTCTAGGGAGGCTCTTCTTGCTTGCCCTCCCTTTCCTCCTTGGAATCTGCCTTCGTTCACGGTGGAGTCCACCCTTTCCACTCCATGCTCTCGTTCTGATCCCCTTCTTTCTCGCCAAGGTGCGGCTCTCGCCCACCTTGACTCTCTCCCCCCTCATGATCTGGTACTCTGGACAGACGGCTCTGTTCCTTTTCCTTTTGGCAAAGGCGGCTCCGGCGTTCTTGCCAACTGCTCTCTCTGTGGCACTGAGGCCACTCTTTCCTTTTCGGCAGGTCCAATATGCTCAAGTTTTTCCGCTGAAGCCTGCGCCATTCTGCACGCTCTTTGCTGGTCTCGGCAACACCATAAAGTCTGCCACTTCTCTTCTCCTCCTATCTGACTCTCGTTCTGTCCTCGCCACCCTGTCCTTTCCTGTTATCTCAAACTCTGTGGCAGATCTGGCAGGAACTGTCTTCTCTCTCCTCCTGTTCTATTAGATTACAATGGGTCCCCGGACACTCGTTTCTCCCGGGTAACGACGTGGCCTATGAGCTGGCCAGACGGGGTGCGCTGCTTGTGCCCTCCGCAATCCCTGGTAGTCTCTCTCGTCTTATCTCGGACTGGAGGCGTACTGTCTCATCGAAATTCTTTGACACACAGGTTCCCTCGATTTCCACCGAGGAACTTGTGCTCCCTCGTCATGCTCGCTGTGTCCTCTCTCGTCTACGCTGCAACGGACACAGCCTTCTTTTAGGTTCCTATCTCTCTAGGATTGGCAGAATCGAGAATCCTTCCTGCAGCGCCTGTGGACACTCGTCCCAGGACACCTCTCATCTCATTCTGCACTGTCCAGCTACGGACTCTTTGCGCCGCTCACTCTTTGGCGACTCTCTGTCTCTTTGCGACCTCTGGTCCAGACCCTAAGGAGTTGCCCGGCTTCTGGGGCTCCATGGTCTCCCGCCATGCCCCCATCCTTCGGAAGGGGTCGGGTAAACAACAACAACAATCTAAATACGATTTCTTGTTCTATACAGTTAATAAAAAGCAAAAAAGTATTCAATTTATATTTTTTCGATTATTTTCTTTGCACTTCAGCCTTGGGCGCTTCATTTGTTTTCATTGTCACTTTTTGAAGGTTTTTTGTCATCATTAGGTTTTCCAAACTGTGAACTCTTTAATTTGTTTTCAGTTGTAAGTTTTAGCGAAGACTTCTTTATACTTGGATCACTTCTGAAAAATCAATGTGGATTAAATTATATTGACAAAACTGAGGCAAAGTGGTAACGGTAAAGCATCTTCTAATCCACATTGTTATTATACGCTACCAACAACGGTTGATGCTTTAGGTTCTTTGACCTTGAATACTTCCTTCGTTGGTATCCTTGCGACTTGTAATGACAACGATGGTAAATTCTACCGTCGCGATGGTGTAGTGGTTAGAGCGTTCGCTTCGTAGTCGGTAGACCTGGGGTTCATTCCCTTCATCGAGTCATACCAAAAGATTTAAAAATGGTATTCACAGTTTCCCTATTTGGCGCTCAGCATAAAAAAGGAATAGTGTGGAGAACAAGCCGGCAAGCTTGCTTGTGTCCTTGGTCAAAGCACTTAACGGGACGCCTCCATCTTTATTTGGCAGACAGGTGGCTTACCCGTACTTCACCGGGTTACAATTGTGAATTTGCTAACCCAGCACGTCGTTGAAGGCGACTCTTGGGTACCTACCTCTGGCAGTCCGCCTTTGTGGTGGGGCTACCAGTGACTAATAACTGGTTCGAAATGGGCTGCCATCTTTCCTCTAGCCTAATTTCAACTAGGTTGGCGGAATGAACCTGATTGCCGTTTGTGCCGTACCTCCATCCCGAGGAATAGGAGGGATAATCGCTACAACAACAACATGATGTAATTCTGTTGTTATGTATCGTTCTTCCTTGGCACAGAGGCGTCATGTAAAATGCAATATTCAGGTTCTTTTGCGAAGCCAAGCAACATAGAAATATTGGAAAGCGGTACCTCATTTTAAATCAAAATAACAAAAAATATTTTAAGTCGCGACGTACAATCGAATTACAACTGTACAAGCCTCTACTTACATTTCATCACTTGGAACGGCAGGGAAGGTTTCATCACGTGACAAAGCGGCCAGATCTTCAATTGGAACTCGATTAAACGCGGGGTGGTGATGGGCTGCGATCCTAAACAATACAAGAAATTATTGCGTAATAACAAGCAGATTGTAAAAGTAAATTAATAGGAGCAGATGAAACCAAAGACATAAACAACTGCTTTTACGCTATATTTGAGTCAATTAAACGAAACCTGTTATCTTCCTCAGAGAGGAGGACACAAGGATCCTGCATTTCTTTTTAAGAAAATAGCATTGCCGTCTTTTTGACCTGAATGCATCAGGGGTGACTTCAACCTCCTTTTTACGGAACAAAAACAATGCTTTCTTTTCCTTCACCAACGACTTCGAATCTTCTTTCTCTGAAGCGGATGGTTGGGTATCCAAAAAACGCTGAAAGTACAAACATTTTGGTATTGTTTAAGATCGAGAAAGAACTTTCTTGTAAATTTTTGACATCCGTAGTTTAACTTTCAAACCGTGTTAGGCCCACATGCTTTTAAATTCTGGCTTCAGGTCTCCGATTTAGATGTTTGCTGATCTGAATTATCATTCCTATGGATTTGCTGTCAAGGTGCGTGTATATTTTTGAAACCAAAAGACCGAATTCAATTTACACAGTAAATTCTTTTTTTTCCTTCTTCTGAACTTTTTTTGACTAGTCCTGGTTGCAAGCAACCGATTTCTTGCCTCCGGAGAGTAACGCTATTAAAACCAAAGTTTTGTCACCTGCTTGTTGCTATTATTTTTCTTTTTGTTGCTGCTATAAGATTTATTTGTTTCAATGTTATATCGCGGAGAGAACAAAGGATAGTTTTCAACTTCTCCTACAAACTGGTACCTGGATAAGAAAAAGCAAATCATAAAGTAGTAAACACATTGGCCCATAGCCAGTGGCATTTTTTCAGTCCATGACACAAAAAAGAGAAGAACTATCAAACCACAAGGTAAAAAATAAGTCTCCATTTTTATCAACCATTAATCAAGCAATTCAAGACGTGGAAGAAAGCGGAGACCTATTTTTAAAATGGTTAGGTTATTCAACGTAATTTCTAAAAACCTGTTGCTGGGGTTGAATCTTTCTCTGGTGATGCTGTTACTCAGACAACGCACGCCTTTAAACTCTTTGAAGACGATGAGACTATTTTTTATACTTGACAGAGAAGCAAAACCATTCGCAACCGTAATCTCTTTTTCATTTGGATCATGTTGCCTCGGGAAAGAGGTGATTTTTGTGGCAAAAGACAAAAGCTATACATATATATGTATTGCTAAAATCATCACTTCGTTAAGATACTTAGTTTTATTTGCTTACATATAGAATTGCATAACAATTACTCAAAATTTTCTGCAACAAATTTTGCCCTTGTCAGAAATCTCTACAGAAAGGAAATATAAAACAAACAAAAACTAAACTACTCCAGCTTTTAATAACTTTACATAATTTCAATAGATTGAAAATCAAAATGGTGCAAAATTATTAAAAATTTGAGGCAAATGTTAAATCGTTTTCGTTTTTTCAAGATTTTCTACTAATAAAGAGTTAATGGTGTAAAGATTTAACTCTCGATTATGTTGTTAGCCTAGATGAAAATCAATTAGTAGGCTACGTCATCATCACGAAGCGGCAGCAAATTGAAATTGCTTTTTTAATGGATCATGCTGCTGGTCCTCTTAGTTTGGTTGATCATACAAAAAAAAGAAGACTATTGGAATGTTATAAACTGTAAATCTGTTAAACAGAGAAATTTTTGAATGATTTTTTCAAGTTAGACTACTACAAGCCACTCAAAACACGGGCTTGTCCAGTTTTATGTCTACCTACCTTTTCCAATATTGATAAATTAATGGGCACCCCACACAAATAGCAACCAACCCTAGTCCCAGCATAACGTATCCAACTATGGCAAGAACTTTGTTGAAGGAAAATCCAGGTAGCGATGTGACAGTAACGGTTAGGTTCTGAAACAATGTTTTAACAAATAATATTTTCTTCTCATTCGCAAGCTGCTCCTGACGATCTACCTTTGTGAGATTTGCGGCATTTAACAACCAGCCGTAAAAATTTTTTTCCCAAAGCTTAACGAGAGTCAAAAGAAGCCAAAAACAGCTTTTTCTGTAGCTACCGTATATACAGCTTGTTCAACTCTACTAATTTCTATTGCATACAGTGTGATATCAACATTTGGTCTTTGAAAAACTTTAGAAATCAGCAAAAGTGAACATAAAAATCTGGAGCAGACACAAAAAGATACAATGAATTTCGAAGACAGCATAGCGCACAAAAATTGTTTTGCCTTGGCGGCAGCAGTTCTATGCGACCACTTCTTGACAATCCCAGCTGCTTTTTGTCTCTCTATATTCAGTTGTTTTAATGATTTTGCTTGGTGATAATGAATGCTGTGTAGCAACCTCAACTACTACAAACCACAAACAGAAAGTCACCCACAGCAATGTTAAATTATAAACCGAACGGAATCCACTAAAAAGCTATCATGATAAAAGTGACTAGTCGCCGTATGGAGTGCACTCATTTTATCTTGGAATACAGTCGGATGCCTGCCGTTGCGCTACGTTGTAATAGCGTAGGCTACGAAATAAAAATGTCTGTCTAATCTATCGAACGCACTCGTGAGTGCTTCATCCTATCAGCATACGTTTAGTTTTTCTAGGGTACCTTTTAGGTGTGTACTAAGCTATCTGTCTTCTTTTGGTTTTATGATATGTGAATTTGAAGCACATAAGCCAGTTCAAAATTTACGGATCTTCATTTTGTATTTTCCGCATGCCGCACGTACGGTGCGGTATAATTACATGAAGGTAGATAAGAGTATAAGCAAATGTCTACAAGAGAGATCGATCCCAATCTTTTTAAAAACTAGCAAATTTAAGCAAAAACTAACCACTTTTCAAAACATGAAAAAAATCTTGAAAAAAAATTTGAAGAAAAAGCAAAACACGAGAAAAATCTCGAATGCGTTTCAATTTGAGCGAACGCATTTGTTAAATTTGAGAATGTTTTCCCCACCCCCAAAATACTTTGGTCCCGTACGGCATAGCATGTGGTGTTTACTGTTGGTACAACTACACAGGATATTACCATAGATGTTTTAAATTTTTCCAAAATGTTGAGGGTAATGTCCCCAATGCTATCCCTGGTGGCGGCCTTGCATCCAACGTGATATCAACTTTTGCCCTTGCTTGCTATGACTCATGTGCCAGAAGAAAAGATGGAAAAGACCTATAAAAATCTTTGTAAACCTTGCACCTAATTGGCAAAGCAGCATACGGGCGTAAGGGGCATCAACAATTTATTAAAATGAATGTGCCAGGAAACAATAATGAGTATACCAATAAAAAAAATATAAAAAGCATAAAAAGCTTTAGAATATACGGACAAACGCAAAACCATAAAAAGCTTTAGAATATACGGACAAACGTCCTACGCTTTAAAAGCGCAACAAATAAATGGAAGGCATGCCTGTAGAGATAGTTCTTAGGCCTAGTCAGTGAATCATGGCCACCATGGCACTCCCAAATTAATCCCTCTTACCTGATGGTTTTGTGATTTTGCGTTGCCCTGATCTTTGTTAATATCTATTGCTTTGTCATAGTGCTTTGCTTTTGTTTCATAAACAATCAATGTGACTCCAGCGACAATAAAGAAGACTCCGCTAGACACGAGAAAGACAAAGGCACGTACACGGCAAATTAGACTCCTCTTGTCAAATTTCGTCATGGACTGCTACTCCAAAAATATTAATAATCGCGTTAGCTAAAATTGTGTAAACCTGCCGAGTTAATCTTCTTTTGACTTGATAATTTTCTTAAGTCTAGGGAGAAGCTGTCAGTAGTATTGTAATCAAGGGAGAGGGATTAGTGGATGCACAGGCACTTAAGCAGATGGTAAAAAACGGGGTCTTGGCACTGAGATGAATGCTTGGAAAATATCTCACAATTAGGGAAATTGTGGAGTGAGTTTACAATCGGGGTCTTTTTCAAAAAATGTACATCAGAGCTTCTAGTGAGCTCAATTTAGCCCTGGCTGATAGATGTTTCATAAAATTGGCATTGAAAGTTGGTTCATGTAAATTGATTTTGGTATCGGCACCTTCATTTTCGTACAAAGAAAAATAAAATTCACACCATCTGTAATCTTATTGTGCACAGGTTTTACAGAGAAAGAATAGAGCGTTAATAGAAAGAATATTTTCCCAAATATGTCTGCAAGGGTTGAAGATCTCAAAAAAAAAGGGGAATTTTAAACATTTTAGGAAAAGAAGCTCTCCCAACATATGGCCATGAAAAACTTTTTAAACTACTTTTGCGTTCTTGTTACCTTGGTTCTCAACACTGGTATGATTATTTTGGAGTTTAAAGCAAAAGAGTGGCTAGGAAAGAATTATAATCCTTTTTTTTGGCGCTAAAACGTTGATAATGACAAAACCCGTAAGTGCAAAGTTAAGTTCAAATGATGAGGAACATGTTCCAAAAAATGGGCAATGAGAGATGAAGTATTGTCCGACAGCGTTTAAAAATCGTAGTTTCAGCTTTTTATTTTAGGCAATATAGCAAAAATTAAGACGTTAGAGATAGTGGATGTGCCTCCCTTCAAACTCTGAGTAACTTTTGCTACACTGCATTGTTGATTTTAATAAGGTAATCAGGGGGAGAGATCGTTGCCTCCAAAGCTTGTGCACTTGCATCAATCGGCTTATTGTGCCATTGATATCTGGTCATCATTACGTAATCTGAAAAGTCAAATATCGTCTCGTTCTTTTCTAGTTACATGCACTGCACTGCCTTGTACGTTCTCGTGGGTTTTCTTCAAGCAAACAATAGTTAATTCTGAGTTCTGTGCTAACTTACGATAGCGTTTACTAACAATGCAGCTTATTGTGATCTATGATTTCGTCGAAACGATTGCGCGAGGCAGCTCCATCTTGAATGAACAACCATTTCCGAATTTTTGTTCGAGCTAAACGATTACATGAAACCATGTCGCCGGTGAATAAATCGCTTCAGCAACTGCTTCTCTTGCTCGCATACTATAGTACACTCATGCGGTAAGTGTAACCAACGGCATCCCGTCTACTGATGCCGTAAATAGACAGCATTTCCACGATTACTCGGTTGCTTCCGATAAAAATGCTAGAGCAATATTTTTAACGAAAAATCTTGCGCATGAAGTTTGTTTATCTATTGCTTTTTTTATCCGCTGCACTTGCAGAACATTAATAGCAGCACTAAGCGTAGAATAACACAGTTTGTTTATATATAGCCCTTTTTTTCCGCTGGACTTGCAGGACAGGGATAGCGACACTTAAGCATAGAACAGCAGGCTAATTGTCCAGACTTGCTTCGTAATTTTAAGGTTTTAACATTCCCTTTAAACTACTTTCGATTGTCGTAGTTTCAGTTGGGTTATTGCTTGTCAAATTCGCCAAACAGTATAATCATTGAAAGTGCGTGTTTGAATGCACAACAACGGCAGTCTTTTGAGATTCAGACGCAAGACGACATTAACGTTTTCTTTGTGTAAGTAAAACATCGTTTTTAACCTCTTGATTTCGTTACCGGCTTTTGTTTCTATTTTACTAAAAGTTGATTTAAAACTGCTTATTGTGTAGCTCCTAGTTTCTCGAACTATATTATAAGAACAAATTAACACCACTGCTTTACATCGCGACAAAGGTGACGGCATTTAATGGGCTTGAATCACATTTCAGGTTAGCGCTCACCATAGTCGTAACACTTTATGGATGAAAAGGGGCTAACAGCATTTTTCTGAAAATGCAATTGAAAATCTTTTTTTGCTATTTTTGGCTCCAAACCGATGTTTTTTGACATTTTTAGTCTATTTGAAGTGACTTTTTTGTAATGGAAAACCTTTTTGTGGAGATCAGATTTTCGAAAGTTATCGATTGAATAATTTTTAAATTTCTGAAAGGAGGACGCTGAAAACAATTTATGGCGCCTACAGCATTGCATTTGTAAGAACATTCTGGCGATACCAAGCTTCCAGAGCAACCTCACAACAACAACATGCAAAACCAACAATAGATATGCAACGGAGAGCATTTTGAGACCATTCAGTGGTCCGGCCCTCGATCAAGCAGTTTTTATACCCCTTTCAAAATTTAAGCTTGCGCCACAATGCTCTATATTGCTCATTTTGTTTCTTTTTGTTTTTAACACTGAACCATTACTAAGTGTTGTGCTGCTTGTCTCAAACTGTTTTTGTTCTCATTCATGATCATAGGTAGAAGGGTAAAGGAATGTCTTATCCCCCATCTCAAAATTTCTAATAAAGCCGTTACTACAGTGGTTCTCATACTAGGGTCTGCTGACCCCCGAGGGTCCGCAAAAAAGTTTCAGTGGATCCGTGAATGTTGTTACTGAAAAAGATCAGTTACTGAAAAAACCAAAAGCAATTTGTTTTGTTAAATTTTTGATCAAATGTTTTGATGACTGGCATCGTTAAGTATGGGTGTGGTTCTCCTGTGGGTTTTGAATAACTTGATTTCAAAAAAGAAAGAAAGAAAAATCTCACCCTGCCTGTCCTCGAAAACAACTGCTCAATCCGGACTTTTAGAATGACGACCTCCAAAAAAAGGGGTTTTGGGTCCATTTGTCAAAAAAAGTTTCATGCAACAAGTTACCAGTCCTGCAGGCAGGAAGTATTTCTGCAACATGCTGTGCAATCAAACAGGAAAAAGTTTCCGTGATGTGCGTTGTCAATCGTACAGCGGCACAATCGTGAGGTTTGAAAGCGCGCCCATTGCCAGCATCACCGGCGTTCAAAACCACTCGAGTCGCTAGACCACGTTTACGATCTTGAAAAAGAATGCGGGTGTACGTTCAGTCAACTTCGGATATAAGAGATCCGCCGGGACCAGCTTAATCAGTCTCTTATAACCGAATTTTCTTATAACCGACTGCCGCAAAGTTCGATCCGATCATTTGGGACCTTTTGCGTAGTCCCTTATAAGCGAAAATCCCTTATATCTGAATCTCTTATATCCGAAGTTGACTGTATTGTAAAAATGTTTCGCTTTTACACATACAGCATCTTCAGTTAAATAAGAAGCTACTCAAAACTGGTGTTGTTGCTCCAATGCATTTCAAGCAAGTATGTTGATCGAGCTTGCTGCAATTCGAGCTCTTGCCGTGCAAGGGAAATCCTTGATGGGCGTTTGATGTTACTGCAGTGCACTTTATTAGTCATTCACTGCTTCGTCTTGCACAAGAAAGGCGTGACTAACGCGAGAAAACACGTTGCTTTAGGGTTTAAGTAACCTAATTGTTAATACATAAAGAAATTTCATTAAAAATGCTTTTTTGGTTTGTCTGCTGTAGAATTTTAAGTGGAAAGTAAGCTCAGTCAATTTTCCTGTGATAACCAGTTCAAGTTCTTTAAAATTTTGCTGACAACATAATCTTCTAGCTGTTCAAAAGCTTGGTTTTTATTTGGCTGAATTAGACAATAGCTCAAGGAAGGTTCATGCCCGTCAGCCAATGACAACGATAATTAAAGAGCTCATTTTCTGTTATTCTGGCTACCAGGTATTTTTGATAAATTCATTTTATTCAGCTCTTCTGGTAATGATAACGTTTATTCAAGTTGGTACAAGTTCTTACCGAGCATGCAAAAAACTTCAATATCCATCAACGTTTCGAACAGCTGTACAGCTGTTTTCTATCGGGACTAAATAATAAACGAAAGCACGAGTGAGGCAATATAAATAGTGAACTACCCATTCGAAAGAAAATGGCAAAACAAAAAGTTTAAAAGCGAATAATAAACAACTGTAGATTACACCAAATTATCATAAATTTCAGAAAAAAAACAATTTTCTTTATCATTGATTGCATTTTCAGAATTATGAATACAAAAATATTCAAGAAATCGGCGTTTGGTAAAATCTGTTTCAAAGGTTAAAATTTTGCTATGATCCAAGTCAACTCAATGATCTTTGGTGATGACATGCTTAACCAACACAGTTTTCTTATTAAAATTGTTGTCATTAACTTTTGCCAGATTTGCTGGCTTTAAATCCCTTTTATAGTCCGCCAATCTTGTTTTGTAAGCCCGTCCAGTTTTCCCAATGTAGATACCAGTGCAATCTCGACAAGGAATCTGGTAAACTACACCAGGTCTAGATGACCTTTCCACCGAATCTTTTGCCTTTGGTAAAATGTCTTTTAAAGTTAAATGCGGTTTGCTACTAACCAAAATTCCCACGTTTCTTAAAATTTTTGACAAAGCTTCAAAATATCTTGGAACATAAGACAGCACAACACGTGTTTTAATTTCCTTGTTATTGGCTACGATGAATTTGTTTTTCTTTTCAAACTTTTCTCTGTGCGTTTTAGAAACCGTTTAGAGTAATCATTTTTTTACAGCTTCCATAATTTTTGAAGTTTCTAATGTTTTATTTGCCCGCTTGGAATTTAATTGTGATTGAGCTCTTTTTAAAAGACACTTTACCAGTCCTTGCTTCTGACTCATGGAATGCGCTGAGTTGAAATTTAGATATCTATTAGTGTGCGTTGGCTTTTTATAAACCTTTGTCATTAACCCTCCACTAGCTTTTCGAGTAGCATGGACATGCAAAAAAGGTATGGAATTGTGGTCTCATGTTCTATAGTAAATTTTGTACTGACTTCAATGTTATTAATATGATTATGAAATTTATTACCTTCTGTTTTTTTGATAATAACAAACGTGTCATCAACATATCTCCTCCAAAATTTGGGTGGGTTTAAAAAGGTTGACATTGTTCCTTCCTCCACATTCTCCATCAATAAATTTGCGATTATGACGGAAATAGATGTGCCCATTGCGACACCAAATATTTAACGATAAAATTTCCTACAAATATAGAGATGCGTATTATCAAGACACAAATTTAATGCAGTCATGATATCAGTCAGGGTAAGGTCAGATCTATCATTAAGGGTGTCATCCTTTTTTAATTGTTCTAATACAACGGTTTTGGCCACATCAACTGGTATTTTAGTAAACAAAGAAATGACATCAAACGAAACCGTGCATTCATCATGATTCATTGTCAAATTTTTTAGTTGTTCTACAAATTCATAAGAATTCTTCACAGTAACACCATTAGTGCCGACTAGCGGTGTCAATAAAACAGCAATGAACTTGGACAAATTATAAAGCGGTGAATTTATAAAGGAAACAATAGGTCAAAATGGAAAACCAGTTTTATGAATTTTTGGTAACCCATAAGCGCGTGGAGCAATGGAATCTGTGCTGTGTAAATAATGGTAGGTCTGTTGTGAAATGCGATTTTTCGTAAAAAGCATGTAAACAAATTTATTAAGTTTACGTTCAATATTACCTGTTAAATCAGATTTCAAGGGAGCTTATGTGTTACTGTCACTTAACAAATCATTAATTCTTAAATCATAATCAGATTTGTCTAAAACCACAGTGCAGTTTCCTTTGTCAGTGTGTGTAATGATGATTTCCTTATTCATTTTATTTAGGTCTTCTGGTAAATAAAAAGAGCTAAATAAAATGAATTTATCAAAAATATCTGGTAGCCAGAATAACAGTAGATTTCCTTATTCTTCGACAAATTTCGTTAAGCTTGTTTTTTCATTAGTGAGATTAGAAGGAACTTTCTGTGATGAATTTAGAACGCTTACAATTTTGCTTCTAATAATATTGGCAAAAGGTGCAGGGAGAAGTCGTAGACCTGTTTCCGCTTCCGATGTAATTTTCTGTTTGGGAATTGTTTTTTGAGAAACAACAAAATTTGAATCTAATGCCAAAACTTTGGTTTCCGCTTCTGTCAACTCGAATGAACGTCATCATTACCAGAAGAGCTAAACAAAATGGGCTCATTTTCGTTGTGAAGTAAACCTATAACAGCTAGACCGCATTAGAAACACACTCTGCGAAATTCTTTTAGCAAAAATTGCGAATAAATTCTATTTTTAAGGCTGGCTTCCGTTAGGCGTAGTGTGTAAAATTCTTTGTTTCTCATTTAGTTTTATGCGTGGCGCGCATAAAACTAAACAGAGAAACAAAGAATTTTACATGCTACGCCTGCAATCTATGCCTAACGGAAACCAGCCTAAACGCTCTAAAGAAACAGCATTTTCCTTTTTATCTTTTCACTTAGCCTCTGCGGAAAAACAATTGTGATTTTATTTTAGTAAAAAAGAGTATAGAGCCCAAACACTGGCATTCATTTTATTAAAACCTTCCGCTTTTACACTACATGTAAAAGCACAATCAATTTGACTATTAATTACTTAAGGCTAGACCAAGTTCTATTTATTCCCGCCTTTGGTAACTATTTATTTTAACTGAAGATACTTTTAGCGAAAAAGCGAAACGTTTTAATACAACATGTTTACCAGTTTTTCGACTTTATTCAATTTACCAACAATTGCAAATAAATCTCTTTTTTACGTTCCATTGTATAGTATAGACATCATTATTTTGTGATGATGCAGCGTGACAAGTGTGACGTCATCAACCTACCGCATCCTAGTCGACGAGTAGGCCTGTCTTAACGCGCCTCACAGGTGGCCAGCATCACAATTTCAGGAGTTGGATTCGGTCGTTTTCCAGAAAAGATTCGGATTTAGGAGTGCAATTTTCAAGATTATTAGGATCAGGTCTGGCTCAAGAGTGTAAATTCTGCTACTGCAAATTCTACTGTAACTGTTTGTAAAAATTTCCTTTCGTTCCTTTAGTAAATCCGATATGAACTCCTTTTTTTGTTTCTTTTTTGCATTAGTTGAACTTGTTTCATTAGCATGATTAACTCTTGTGTTGGCAAGACTAACGTTTTTTCGACATAACTTGAGAATTGCGAGCTTTAGCAGGTAGACTTTGAAAAAAAGTGCCTAAGAATGAAAGATATAAAAACGAAACCAGACGTTTCAAGCATGTCAAAGTAAAAGAAAAAAAAAAAGAGCACATTTGCTTACCAACCACAAATAGAAAGTATATATTGTAAATAAATTCTTAATTTTCATAACGCAAGTTGATCTCTTAGAAACTTTTCTAGAATCGCCATGTTAAAGGTATCACATGGAATTCAAAGTTTCTTAGATTAAATTCATCTCAAAAGATTGCTCATTGCACAGTGATATCATGTGTGATTGCGTTCGAGTTGACATCAGTTATGCGGCAACATATGATAGACTTTCTGTGACGAAAGAAGAATGCAGTTCAGTTTTGAAATACATGTACCTCAAATCAGATAGGGTTTGATTTCAGGAGACATCTACTTAAATCAAAAACATGTAAATTGATAAAGGTTGACAATTTCTGAAAGTAAAGGCTATTAAAAATAACCGAATAGTGATTGTTTTGGAGTTCACGTTTATTTTTACGGTATCTATCGCAACAATAATAGAAATACTAAATGCAACAAGTAAATCAATAATGTAATGAATTACTGCAAAGGGAGCAACACTAGCATACAGAAAATCGTACGAAAATTCTCTAACAAACATAGAAATACCGAATTTCACATTGAAACACGGAATCACGGCAATATGTTCTAAAAACAAAAATTACGCAAATTCACTCCAACATATGGAAATACTAAATTATCGAAGTTCATTCTGAAATATGAAATCGCAGAAATATGAAAAACTACTCACGAAGCAGTGTGGAAATGGCAGAAATACGAAAATTTATGGATATCGGTAAAAAACTAAAAATACAACCAGTTGGACAAAATTAGATAGTTAAATACGTTGACTTAGACTGCAAAAGTTGGTCCGAAGATTACTGGTTCGATTTTCGAAAACTTCTGTGTTTCTGCGATTTCCGTAATTCTGTTAATGCTTTTTCATGTTTCCGTTTTAGCGTAAAGAGGCTGCAAGGCATTCACGATGCACTCGTTTTCGGACAAGAAATGCGGCACGGAACGTAACATAAAACACAATAGCAAACGAGAAAAACAGAGGCACACATACGTGCGCTTGCGCATTGAAGCAGCAGCCTTGACGAGAAGCTAGGAAGAAGAGCAGTTATCTATGAGGCCATTTTAAAACCAAATTTAGGGGACCATTTTTTCTTAAATCTGGAAAAAGTGAGATTGCTTGTGGAGATGAATACATTTAAAATTTTAATATAACTGTAGATAGAGTGATGACTCCAGTTTACATGAAGAGTAACAGGGAAGAAAATGGTGGAAAAAATTTTTGATCTAGCATAAATGGCGCATCTTAGTTAAAGAGTAAACGCACAAAACAAGTTTACTCTTCTCACACTCCTACCCCACTAAAACTTTCAGAATCCGCTACTGCTAGCGTATACGTCTTTCATCCAATTACCCGGTTGTTCTAATCACCTATTCTGAGAAAATATGTTTTTCAATCAGCAAGATTGTATATTTGGGGAGTATGATTTCACACAGTGGTGTACACCTACTGACGTATTTTTTTCCAACCTCGATTTTCCCTCAATGTTTGAATTTCATAAACTATGCCCATAATACCAGTCTCCATACTAATAAAATTAAATTATGTTAACTTGCAAACAGCAATTGATTACACAAATTTCCATGCGTTTATTTGGCCTTTTAAGTGCATAGGAGCATAAATTGAATGTAGTGGAACGATGCTGAAGAGAGTGATATACTTACGGGAATTAAGCAACAAAGTAATGTAATAGACTTATCACTTAAACTTTAGGCCTGGTTATAAAACTTAAAGCCTCTGACTGGTCGTATGTTCCTTATTCCCGGCATAAACGCAACTTTTAAGTAGGCTAATTAGCCAAGCTTACAAATGGAGTCGGTTGTAAGCAGTAGACCCATTACTTCATAGGCTGGTTTATGCCGGGAGCAAGAAACGTGCGCACGCCCACAATTACCCGCAGCCCTGAATTTAGCAGCTGCAGTTCAGTTCTAATAATATCTTTGGTTACGGCTCAAGTGGATAACCCACCCACCTGCTTTTTGTGTTAAAGAAGAGAAAGCTTTTTATAAATCCTGCAAAATTTTACTTTAAAACTCGGAAGTTTTCTCCACTTGGCTATACGTGATAAATATGTCTTAAAAGATCAAGTGTTAACAACGAGATTACTGCACTACAATGGTGTTTTATCGTGGAGTTCATTTACGGTTCAGTTATGATAATTTCTATACTTGCCACTGTATCATAAAAAGATCAGCGTGAAACGGGAATGAATACTGCAACAGAACATTCCCTTTTAACATGCCGCATATCACAAATAGGCTTTAATATTTACGCTTGCTTTCAAAATGACAGTGAAAAATACTGAAATGTTATCAAATAGTTACTTAATGTCACTTTACGTTATGAAAAAACAGTAGCACTGTTGAAGCGTTAACGAAAAAAGAAATAGCATGCTTGAACGAACGGCTAAATCAGGGGCGGAAAAACTACGGTCCGCAGTCCGCATGTGGCCCGCCTTTGGGTCCCTGACTGCGGCTTTTTTGAGTATATTGTTTTTGTGTACAATGATGAAGTGTTAGGGATGTGTAAACTGCAGTATGGCACGTTAAAATTTGTGGACGCTGATAGGCTGCGTATGCGTAATTTCGTCTTTGAAAATGATGATCTCCCCCCAAAAAAGATGATCATTTGCTGCTAAGTCAAAAATCTGGCAACTTCAATCTTGTTAAATGTAATCTCCAAAATAATGAAACCGCCTTTTTACCGTTGGGGCCAAAATGACTGTTCAAGAGTGGTTCTGAAGAGCTACTCCATCCAAGGTTCTAAAAACACGTTGTCAACCGTACTTTATTACAATGGGGCAAACATATCTCGCATTGCAAGCAGTAGCAGATCCAAAATCTTTTGGTGAAAGGGAGCAAGATAAAAATTTTATTTTCCAATCAAAATATAGTGGAAGACCGATTTTGGGGGGGAGGAAATTTTCCATGTGTTACAGAATCGGCTTCAGAATATTCCAAAAAAAATTTTTATGTGCCGTTGTTGAACTGAACTCGAAACGTTTTTCCCTGCTCAGTGTGCGCTGGAAATGTGACCTGGAGGGGTAGGTCAGTGCAATGCTACACATGCTCTAATTGGGTTCATTTAAAGCACTCACTACTCTCCTTTTCTAGATTCAGAACTCTTGGTAGCTCTCACTCCTGGAGCTTCCCTCCCTGCTGCGTCTCTGCTTTTTTTGGAGATCCCACACCTACTAGCACTGTCACTTCCCCCTCGGAGTTCTCCAGTTGGTATACCTCCACTGCTCAATTTGGCCTATCTGGCCCTCTTCTGCTAATACAGCAGTCGCACCCCACCCTCGCCTTCAAACCTCCTATTCTTTTTCCGCCCACTTTGTATCTTCTCCCTCTCCACCCTCACCACCGCCTTATGTTGCTAGCTGTTTCTCTTTACCTCCTGCTTTTTCTTCCCCTCCCTGACTCCCTCAGGGTTCTTCAAGGGAATGCTGGGGATCTCCGAGTCAGGAGCACTGAACTGCTACACTTTATTTTGTCTCATCCCGTTGACCTTATTTGTATCCAGGAATCTAACCTTAATTCATCTTCTTCTTTCCGGATCCCTGGATTCCCTGCTTTGCGATCTGATTGCAGCCACTCCCGTTTTGATATTTTTTCTACTGATGTCACACACGCTAGCGGCGGCGTCGTCATTTTCGTCAGGAAGGGCTTCTACCTCCTCTATTTCTTCGCTTGACCCCTAATTTGATTATGTAGAGGTCAACATCTCTCTAAACAACTCCTCCTCGCTCTCATTTCTTAATTTGTATGCTCCCCCTATTCGCTCTTTTTTGAAGGATAGCAAAACCAATTTCTTTTCTTCTTCCATTCTTCCATCCTCCAGAAATTTCTTTATTCTGGGAGACTTCAATTGCCATCATCTCTTTAGGACTCAAAAGGTACTTCCTGCTCCTGAGGGAGAAAGCATTCGATTGATTCATCTCCTCTGACCTCCTTCCCCTCAATGACTCTAACATACCTACTTTTCTTCATCGCTCCTCTGGCAGTCACTCCTGCCCTGACATCTCCTTTGCTCTCTCTTTTTTCTCTCGCCCTATCTTGCTCCTGGGAGGTGCTTCAGAACCTGGGTTCTGATCACCTACCAATTCTACTAACCGTCCCTCTTTCTTTGGTCTTTTGCCCCAACAACAATCTCCCTTCCTTGAATTTTCAGAAAGCTTCTTGGGATGACTTTGCTTTTTACTTTGACTGTCACTATCCTTCTACAAAGGAATACTCGTCTCTTTTTCTTTCCTTTGCTGCTGTTCTCTTTACTTTTCTGACACTGAATGCTCTCCTTACGATCTGGTGCTCTGGACAGACAGCTTTATTCCTTTTAGCAATAAGGGCTCTGGCGTACTTGCCAACTGCTCTCTCTGTGGCACTGAGGCCGCCCCTTTCTTTTCAGCAGGCCCAGTATGCTCAAGTTTTTTTGCTAAAGCCTGCGCCATTCTGCAAGCCCTTGCTGGTCTCGGCAGCACCAACAAGTCTGCCACTTCTCTTCTTCTCCTATCTGATTCTCGCTCTGTCCTCGCCACCCTGTCCTCTCCTCCATCTTTCCTTTTACCTTAATCTCTGACAGGAACTGTTTTCCCTCTCCTCCTGTTCTATCAGGCTGCAATAGGGACCCGGACAGTGGTTTCTCCTGGGCAACAACTCGGCTGATGTGCTGGCCAGACGGGGAGCGTTACTTGTTCCCTCAGCAATCCCTTGTAGTCTCTCTCCTCTTATCTCGTATCCACTCTTCTCTTTTTTTGGGCCGGAGACATACTGTCTCATCGAAATTCTTCGACACACTGGTTCCCTCGATTTCCACCGAGAAACTTGTGCTCCCTCGTCATGCTCGCTGTGTCCTCTCTCGTCTTCACTGCAATGGACACAGCCTTCTTTTAGGTTCTTATCTCTCTAGGATTGGTAGAACTGAGAATCCTTCCTGCAGCGCCCGCGGACACCCGTCCCAGGACATCTCTCATCTCATTCTGCACTGTCCAGCTATGGACTCTTTGCGTCGCTCGCTCTTTGGCAATTTTCTGTCTCTCTACGACCTCTGGTCCAGGCCCTGAGGAGCTGCCCGGGTTCTGGGGCTCCATGGCTTTCCGCTATCAATCCATCCCTCGGAAGGAGTCGGGTAACAACAACAACAACAGCAAAACTGAATTACAGATGCACTATTACGTAACAAAGGGAGTTAGCAAAATCAGACGTTCTTAAAGATGTAAACAGAATTACGTCACGATCTGCAACTTGCTATCACAAGATTCCATTACTAACTATTTATATACACGCAACGCCACTACATATAAGAAATCCATATACTGAAATAAGAAATAAATACTGGTAATAAACGAAAAACCTTCGCGGTCTCCTCACAGAACATAACTGCATGTATTGCAAAACTCCTGTTGAAGAGCACTGATGTGGAATGATCAAGTTGTTTTCGTCGTGAGTAATTTCTTTTTCAACGTTTTCAACCCCCAAACCAAGGTTAGTTAAGTTCAATCAAATCATTATTTTATTAGCTACGTTTCATTGTCCAAATTATCTTTTTCTTACCCATAATCGATATAAAATGTGATGCTAGTTATACTTTTTATTGTTCTCTCGCGCTACTAATATCGCACGTTTACTCAGACTTATAGTGCAACTTTACCGTTTAATCTACATTGGGAAATGGGCAAAACTTTTTTGCCAAGTTACTCTTTAAGTCAAATAACCTATGCGGAAGCGGTAGAATTTTTGCGCTTCCGCTTCCACAGAAAAAGGACCGCTTCCGTTTCCAGCTTCTGCTTCCACATCCCTGGTACCCAGTCCGTTTCAATCTCGGTTGATGCCTACAATCACATTGAATGAAACTATTTCCGCTTATTATCAGGTTCTACAGTGCCAAAATTGGAGTTAACGTACGTCTTCTTGATCTACGATCGATGCCTGGAGAGACCTCGGAAAAGATCATGAACTTTATTTTTTCGAGCATGGAAGTGAATGAGCTGGACTTGCAACAGTTGACATCGTTTTGTGCCGACAATGCACCAATGAACTTTGGAGGCTCTGACCAAGGAGGAAAAAGACAATGTGTTTTATTATTTTCCAGAGCGAAAAACTTGTCTGATTCTATTCGGCTGCCCTTCCTATATTTTGCATAACGCCGCAGAGAAGGGAGCAGAACGACTCACAGTTGACATTAAAACAATTATGTTGAAGATTGGTAGCCACTTCAAAAGCCAAACTGGTAATACGGATAGCCTTAAACAATTTTGTGAACAACTGGATACAAACTATTCCATTGTACCAACCTACACGCCGACTCGATGGTTTAATCTGGATGCTGTGCTTGAGCGTATGATCCAGCTCTGGGAACCAATCTAAGCGCATTTTTTTTGCTGAAACGACCACCTCGTATTTTAAAGAATTTTTTGAAATCTGAAACGTCACTGGTCATCGTGACATTTCTCCACACTATTCTCCAGCTTTTCAAGAAACCGCTATTACTTCTGCACTAGACAGATTAACTCTTTTTTGAGTTGGCAGAGATAATTGACTCGTTTAGATCGAAAATTTTGCAGCGCCAGTTTTTGGAATTTTTCGGAGCATCTACAGCTGATCTATTGAAGACATTCGATGAAGAGACTGCTAATGTTCTTAAATCGAGCTTTCAAGAATTTTACACCATCACGTTGGAATACATCAGTAAGTGGTGCCGATTGGAGAAGCATCCGAAGTACATTAGGTGGACCCTGCTAAGAGTTCAGGCGATTGAGTACGAGGAAGTTAAAGAGTCAGTAAACCAAGTGGATCCACCAATGGCAATCAAAGATGGGCTATTTGACGAGGTTTCGGTTCTTAATGCACTTCTTAAGAAGATTCCGGACGATGAGTTCTGCAAGAATGAAGCTGAAACTAAGTGGATGAAAATCTTCAATGGAAATGAATCCTTTCCGCTCTTTTACAAGTTGGTCGGCATCGTTTTTTCTCTTCCCGTCAACAACGCGTTCGTTGAACCGGTGTTTTCTCTTGTATCGGCTTAATGAACCGATAAAAAGAACAAGCTTCATAAAAAGACTGTCAAATCTCTGTGGAAAGTAAAAGTGAATTTGGATTACAGCTGTCATCAGATGCATGGAGTAATATCGAAAAAAAAGCTGTTGATGAAAAAAATTGTTTCTGGAGAAAAATATAGTACTGAATGAATAACGTAGCACATATATTAATATTGAAAATAAAAAAATGTATGCTTAAAAACGTTGTTTTTTGGTTGTCCTTATTTTTGAGCCCGAATCGATGGTAACCCTGGATATAGGAATGATGTCCAGATTGCCTGGGAGAACGGTCTGCTGAGCTTGCAAATGCAAAGGTGAGGGGGTTGTGATATGTGTAGACAGTGAAGGGTTTTGCTTCAACAAAATGGCGAAAGTGCTGGTGTCTGCATAGGCTGCAGGTAGTCCTCTGTCCAAATGCAATATAATTTCGTTCGGCAGAAGATAATTTTCTTGTGCAGAATGCAATAATGACCCAGTGTCGTCGTGTAACAGTTCTAGTTGAGCGCCTGTTCCAACGTCTCACGCATAGGTGGGACTGTGGTAATGATTTGATGTTCGACGCCATGTTTATTGGTTTCAGAGGTAAAGTGGGGCACCAATATCTCTGGAAAAGATTTTAGAAAGTTATCGAAACGAGTGGAGCAGGAGCAACTTAAACCCGAACGACAAACAGATTTAGGTTTGGGTTTGGGTTGAGTGGCAGGGAGCGTTGACCCGTGGTTCATTCAAATCTACAGGCGCTGACCACGAAAGTCAACTGCTATAATATTTGTGCTGAAAAAAATTGCTTTTGGGATAGGACACGTGACATCAGCCAAAAGAAAATCTTGGGTGTAACGGCGGCCGTTCGCTTGGTGAACAGAGAGTACTTGATGGTGCCACGTCAGAATATTAGAGCCGTTGGCAGCGATGAGCTTGCAACCTGAAGGTCGGGTCTTTTTGTCCGTGGGCGAAGCTGGAAAAACGCATACATAGGCGCCTGTATCAACAAGAAATGACGTTCCATTTTGATGATCCCACACCGAGAAAGTGTTGATGGAATTAATGCCGGTCGCCGGTGTCAGTGACGACCATCTATCTTGTTTTCCTGAGAGGTAAGATTGGTCTTAGTGGTCGCCTGTGAAAGCTTTGCAAACCGACACGTGGACGGCAAGTATGAGGATCAGGATCAATTCGTCTGTGGAAGTAGCAGATAAAGAATTCGTGAGTCATTTGAGCGGAAGGCCTGACGTGGTTGGTCCTAGCTTTTCGACGATCGATGGCGTTCACAGAAGTTTGAGATATGTTGTTGGCTTCAACAAGACGATCTGCTGCTAAAGCAAGCTCGTGAATATCTGCCAAGCTCTGTAACGCCAGAATAGCGTGAACTTGAGATGGAAGATGAGCTAAGAAAAATGCCCGTCGCAAAGTGTCCGCACCATTATTGAGGGATTTTATTTTCCTGAGCAGACTTAATGGCTTTCGATCTCCAAGTCTACATATGCTAAAAAGTTCACTGTCTTTCTGCGCGTGCGATTTGCTGAACGCAGAAACGAGAGCTGTTTTAAGAGCGACATATTGGCCTGTGGTCGTGGCTGACAAATAGTTGATTTTGCTTCAGCCTCTGTGCAATTATCTGGGGTAGTTACCACGTAATCAAACTTTGTTGTATCTAAAGTAATAACTCTGGAGCGAAATTGAGCCTCTGCACTGACAAACCAAACTTTGGGATCATCTATCCAAAATTCTGGCAGCTTGAGACTGATTGCATGGATTGCTGTCCAGTCGCTCTCTTGGTTTCTTGTTGTTTGGCTGATTGAAGGCCTTGAAGAAACGGCTATGGCTGTGCTAGCACTAAGGTTACCAATCGCCTCAGCTAACTTATTTAAGATTTCACTTTCTAGTGCCATGTTAAAGCCTGAGGTTACCACTATAGTTACTTCCTAAGGAGGGAATCAATTAAGCAGCTGCAATTTTTTCATCATTTAATTACTTATCGTGAGCGATCACCACTGCCCTCAAACAGGAACACACACAGCGCAGCAGCTTTCTATCGTCATAGCAAAGTAGTCAACGAAGCAAAAAATTACGCAAACAAATTATCTATCATCATTAAGGGTTGCCACACACTCGTTTCTGTCATCATGCGTCTTTACATCGATCCACGTAGATAGTATCCATAAGGTTAAAAAGATGTTCCTCTACTTTTCTAATTCTTTTTTTTATCTTTCTCTTTCCTTTCGTGGATTGCTTTTATCTATATCAAAAATTGCATCAAATTCTGAAATCAATTCACAATCTTTTGATGTAGCTATGGCCGAAGCTGCCTTATCTCTAGCATTTCTTTGATATCGCTCGCATATTAACGCAAGCTTGTGAAATGGTTGTTAATTGTGTTGCAATTTTTCTTTTTGCCAGGGGACCAAACTCTTGACGCTGATAGTGACCAATCTGCCACAAATGAACTTTTACTTGAAAGACCGTCATTGCCGCATTGTTCTGATGCGGCTTCAACAAGTTGCACAAAATCTTCAGTGTGTTTTTGGGAAACTCTTTTTGAAAGTTAATAATACCATTGGATGGACTTTCCATCTCTAAGCATTTCTGAGTTCATGAAATTGCATGAAATCACTGACGTGAATATTGAAAGCTTTTCCATATTTTTTGCGTAGTATAAATTCACAAATTTAGAATTTTTGTTTTAGGAAAAAAATCTTTTCTGCCACAGATACCTTACTCACTGTATAAATATGATACCACAACCAACGCTCTTTTAACTCTTTTCCTACCACCTCAGCTCTTTTTATGTCCTCCAATTTACGTCATGAAAAATTCACTGCGAAACTTCTCTTTTGTAGGCAGCATGCCCCCTATCAAATAATTTGGTGATGCTGACAAACTTATGCCTTTCATGCAGTTCAGGCAGGCTTGCAGTTTAAGTTTTCCTTGTGAACATTTTAATGCTCAAATTAAACAACGGTTTGAATTACTTTGCACAAATCTTTGTGACGTTGAAGCAATATCAAGACACAAAATATAGGTTCCTACACAAATTAAATTTCTTTTAATTGCACATATAAAATTTAAATCCATATTCAAATAGAAAAGAACAAACATTAGTGATTAACCAAAGAGCATCACATGCACAATCTCACAGGTAAACTCAAACTTACTAATTGCGTTAAACTTTGGATATAATACTGTATGTAGCTAGCAGTAGAAAGAATAACATTACGTTTGTACAGCTGGAACAAAGAAAGTAACTTTCCACAGAAATAGCAAATGTGAGTCGATTATGAAGTCATGCCAAATGACATTCGTGTAAACTATATACAGCAAAACACCAACACAGCGCGACACAAATGTAATTAGATTATAACAAGCCAATCTGAATAAGATAAAGAAAGCTGGTACAGTATCACTATTGCTATGTTACCACACAACTGACATTTTCACCCAATTCAGCATTAAAATCGTTTTTTTTTCGATAACTTCAATTCTCTTAGAAATAGAAGAAAATCTTGATTTATAGAAGATATAAAAGTGTAAACGTATTTTGCTGCATTTAAGACTAAAATCAATCTAGTGTCAGCGGTTTTTGAGTTACGGATTTTCTGAAAAATTTGACCTCTATTGATATTTGGGGTGAGGTTGCCACATTATTTTTGCAGTCAACAATACAATGCATATTTGGGGCAAAGCTTTATGACTAAAGTCAGATGTTCAGTGACCTTTTTTATAATTTTCAAAAATTTATGTTTTGCACACCACCCTATTGATCAATCGTGTCAAGTTTCATGCTTGTGCGTCCAGTAGTTTCGGAGGAGTAAAGCACACAGAAACGCAGACAGAATTGCACTTTTAAGTATTGACTAGCCGCCCCAGCCGGCGTCGCCACAGGGACCTCAACAGTATGTCGAGGTTAAAAATATCGGCTCAGTCGGCTTCACCCAATGGATAGTTGTGAAAACATTAATAAAAAGTCTATGTTTTTTTACAAAGCCAAATCTCGTTCCGAAACAAAACTACTGTTTCTGGAAATGGCGTAAAAAAGCATTATGAGGGGTTGCGCATACCCGTTATATTTCTTCCCAAGTTTCTGGAGTCCCTGGCAACCTCTTATTGGCCCTGTTTACACCACAGGCGCCCTTAAACTTTTATCCGTTAAATTCAGCAAGAGCTTGAAAGCATATCAAAGTTGTGGAAGAGCGCCAAGGTGATTGATTTGAATTTTCAGGAATAAATTATTAAATATTAGGCCTAGCGCTAACGAATTTTTCGTAACTATAGAGTTATTTGTATAAGCAAAAGCCTCTGCTTGCAGGTATGTTGGTTGGTCCTGGCATAAACGCTACGTTTTCTTAATGTTTCTGGAGTCCCTGGCTACGTCTTATTTGGCATGTTTCCAACACGTTCTCAGGAACTGAGCTTGCTCACGATTGAATGAGGTATGTGATTCGCAAAATTTTATTTGTTGATTTGATGAAGCGCGTGATAGCAAAATTTCAAAGTTGGGAAGGGTACCAAAGTGATTGTTATGTGTTTTCAGAAGTAAACTATTAAATATTAGGCCCGCTACTCACAACTTTTTCGAAATCATCTGCAAAGATGGGCAGTATCTAGATATGCATATGGGCGACAGTATCGCTCCATACTATTGTAATGGAATCGAATTATTGGTATGGAGCAGGAGTGGGCAAACTGTTTAGCCGGAAGGCCACATTGACCGTTCAAGGACTGGCCGAGAGCTAGTGCTTAAAATCTTGCATTAGCTGCATACGATGCCAGTGGTCGGCGGAAGAGTGCAAATGCCTAATTTTGGACTTTGAAAATGATGGTCTTTAAAATAAAGGTTGACACCGTCTATTTGGACCGAAAATGCGTCAATTGAAACTAAGAATTGCGTAGCGGCTACTTTCAATAAAGGCTTCTGTCGTTTTTGTGTCTTTCGTACGGAAAGTGTGCCCACCCCTGTCATATTAAATAAGATATCGGTACATGAAAGTTTTTACAAGTGTTGGCGGGACGTAGTTTGCCCACCCTTGACATACAGTGTTTCTCAACCTTTTGTGGTTCATGGCCCCTTTTAAAACTTTAGTACAACCCGCGACCCCTTCTTTCCTGCTCTCCTTTTTATACTTATAAAAACAGCACAAAAATACAACTCATTTAATAGGTTATCTATTAATCATTCACATTTCATGCGACGGTTGACTTTGCAACTGCATGGCCAACTTAGAAATTTTTGGTTGAGTGTTTGATAAAGCCAATCTCATATCATCTTCAACTCCTTCGATTTCGTGCCTTTGCTTTGATAGCAACCAGAGCTGAAAAGCCACTCTCGCAGAGGTATGTTGTTACGAATGGAAGTAATATTCGAAAAGCTAGTTCAGATAATTATGGGTACGATTTACGCATAGAGCACCAGAAATGAGTGAGTGACCTTTCGTGAAAAACGTCACGTGCAGATGAATCATTTCGAAGATCATAAAATTGGTCTTGTAATTCATCGGGAATGTCAGTAACATCCAACACGGCAGAAAACGGATTTCGTGCAAGCAAAGATTCGTTTTCTTTGAGCTCAGGAAAATGTCGTGTTAACTCAGTTTGAAGGGATTGCAGGTGTTGTGTAATCGACGTCTTTAAAGGTTCATCGAGTACTTCATGTTCTTGAAACAGACCGGACAAATTGTCAAACATAGCGATATTTCCTTGCATTATTCTTCGACGCCAGTTTTGCAATTTTGAGCAAAAAGCCATTAGACAATCGCAGAGTTGTATGATATTTGTTTCTTTTCCTTGCAGCTTGATGTTCAAGCCATTCAATTTCTCAAAAATGTCCGTTAAGTAAGCAAGTCTTTTCATCCACAGTTCATCACTAAAATAAGATAAAAAAGTCTCGTTTTTTGCATCTAGAAATGATTTTATTTCGTCCTTCATTTCAAATACACGACTCAAAACATTGTCTCCGGAGAGCCAATGAACAGACGTAAAATATCGTAGAGCTTCATGCTTCGAATTCATGTCTTTACATAGTTGTTTAAACAGACGCGTGTTGAGATTCCCTGATTTGATGTAGTTGACGATTTTTATTACCGAGTCTAAAACCATAGTTGCCATTTTAGATTATTTTCATCTAAATCTAGATGTTTTTGTAACAATCTAGATGTAAGATTATACAATCTAGATGTTAGATATTTTTTTAGATTACTATAAAAAATATCTAGATGTTTTTTAGATGTTATTATTTGTAGGCACGTGTCAAACTTCGGTTGTCGAACACAATGCGCTCTGGAAGGCTGTTCGAAAACCGATTTGTTCGAAAATCGAAACATCAGAAATAATGAAAATGAGATTAATTTGTTCTGTACACCAAAAGAATACAGTGAAACCTCGGTTTTCGAAGAACTTGGAGTTCAAGTGATTCGGTTTTCGAACAAATTAAGAGCAAGAATAACCTGAACCAAAGAGAAACCGAGGTTTGGCTGTACACGTCGTGACGAAAAGAGCCTTTGACAGTTCGTGCAGGCGCATTCTTCTTCCGGCAAGAAGGTGCTGACCTTTTTTTGGAGATCACCATGTCCACGCGTGGAATAAGGTTAAGCCGTTAAGCCGAGGAGTTCTCGTATAATAGACAAAACCTATTTTGTGAGATGACAGTGTTTTCCACCAAGAACTTGAAACAAGAACCTACTACAATTTGTATTATATTTCTTAATCCTTCAATATGCCAAAACAGACAAAAAGTAAAGCCTATGAACAGAAATTCAGAAAAGAAAGGCTAAATGATCCCATTTAGATTATTTTTGGATGTTTTATTTTTCAATCTAGATGAATCTAGATGATTTTTGAAGTCAATCTAGATTATTTTAGTCAAGGAAATGTGGCAACTATGTCTAAAACATTTTGCAGAGAGGATGGCAAAGTTTTGCTTGCAAGCGCATATCTGTGAATAACGCAATGTGTATCCTTTCCTTGGGGATCAAGCTCTTTAACTTTTTTTGAAAGCCTGATTGTGAGCCCAACATAGCTGGAGCTCCATCTGTGCAACCTCCGAAAAGATTTTCCCATTGAAGCTTTTCTAAATCAAAAAAAGTTGTTATTTTTTCCATAACATCCACACTTTTTGTGGTAGTTTCCAGTTCACTACAAAATAAAAATTCTTTTTTGATGTCTTCCAAATGAATGTATCTCACAAAAACCAGCAGCTGTGCACATGAACTAACATCGGTTGATTCATCTACTTGAATGCAAAACATTGGAGAAGCTTTCATTTTATTTATCACCTGCTCATTCACATCTTCTGACATATCTGAAATTCGCCTTTGAATGGTATCATTAGAAAGGAATATCTGTCGCATTTTAGCAGCACTAGATTCTCCCAGAAGTATTTTGACTGTTTTCAATAAGCAGATTTTAACAAGCGATTCTCCAATTGTATGAGGTTTTTTATTCTTGGCGATTTCAAGAGCGACTTCATAAGATGCCTGCATTGAAGCAGCATTTTCTTGTTGGAAACTTCCTGTAAAATCAAGTCTTTGACGTTTCAAACCGGCCTCATAACGTCGAAAAAATTCTAAATCCTTACTGACATGATTGGAATGCTTTGTCTCTAAATGCCGTTTTAACTTTGAAGTTTTCAAGGATTCAGCACTGAGAACTACATTACATAAAACACACCGCGGCTTCTCAGTGCCATTGCTAACAATGGAAGTAAAGCCAAACTTTAAATACTCTTCAGAATATTTGCGTTTCTTGTCCATGGTAAGCAAACAACTAAAACTTTAACATTGCAAAATGTTTTACTGAATGCAACTCCACAATTTTACCGTTTTTTACGACAAAAGCTAAACTGCAGTAACCATTTTCTAACTGTGCTCAAACTGCAAACTGTTTGACCTAGTAAACGTGACTGTAAAGTGTAAACAATTGCGTGATTGTGAATAACAATACGCGTTCTCTTTTGTAATAGAAATAACACAATAACTTGCGATGACACTTCTTAACTTGCACAGTAATCACTGCAAACTTAATTTAAAGAAAGCTTGCAGTGTTTACTGTGCAGTTAAGTTTTAAGTTAAAGTTTAAATAAAGAATAAAACCTGTTCTTCTTCATTATACCTGAGGTACATTTGCATTTCATTTTTAATAATTATTTTTGACTTTTGAAACTCTTTACGATTTGGGAAATCTTTTATGCCCGTCTTCGCGACTCCCCTGAAAAGACCTTTGCAACCCCCCAGGTTGAGAAACCCTGATTTATGATAAAGATACCCACAATATAATCAAGAGACTCCATTTGAGCTGTTTAATTGTGGCTTCTTTTTGGGAATTACAAGGCAGCTCAGTATGAAAGCGTTTCAATTCCAATAAGCAAAAATTGCGTTAGGATTGCGGCTATAGGAGATAAGTTCCTTAGAGCAATAACGTGCTGACTGAATCCCAATTGCTGGGAACTATTGCAGTCACAAGGAAGAAAGCACTACAGCAATATTTTATTCCATTAATTCGCGCAAGCTGTGGCAGATAATCAAAAATCACGTTCTTCTGCCACGACAATCAACAATGAACGAGAAACATGACAGACAACCAGAACACGTCCGTCCGCCACGGCGATCGACGAAGAAAGAGAGCACAATATCTCCGACCACATGGTCGGTAACAAAATCTGCACGCGACACCAGGAATTAGGTCGCTGCACACGTCTATGTAAACAGGACACTGCACACGTCACATTAACAAAAAATAACGGATAAACAACCTAATGGCGGGAAAGGCAAGCCGATCACCGAGCTACCAAGAGAAGGTAAAAATAAACATAATCTAGCCCTAATAAAAAAGAAAAATAAATGTGTGTGATTTTAGACGCATACAATAATAATAAACAATACGTGTTGCAATATCACGGCTAGGTTGCCGGAAAGCCATGCAGGCTAGATTCCTGGCGTGAGGTTACATCGCCAGGCGTGCGGACTATAGGAGCATGATATGCTTGAAACGGAGATAGCCGAGCGGCTACAAACCTGACGGTAGATACTTCGTCAGTTAACATTACTGCATCAGCAAAATCATAGGGTAAAACAGCAAAGGTGCGCGAGCTGGGCGTCAAACTGGGGACGCACGAAGTTGCAAATTAGCAAACACAGCTCTTACAGTAAACAACTAGAATCACACACATCAGTGGGAGCAAGGTGCTAAGCCACTGAAAGCAAACTAATAAAAAAAATGTAAAAAAAACAAAAAGATGTTTGGCATGGCAGCTCGATGAAGTGCGAGGCGCGACACGCTACACGGCCTTTTGGCTAAAATTTGTAAAAGTTTACCATCTTAGGTGATTAAGCCTATCCAACTTTGTTTATAAGTTTTTTGACAAACAAGTCTACAGCAAATCTCTATCTGAAAATTCTTTTGCTTATTTTGCGGCCACAGGCAATTGTTTTGTAAACTTGCTGTAATTTCTGTGATCCATTGGGCATTGATAAAATTATATAATAAAGACGAGTGGTCTAGGAAGTAATACTGCCGTAACATGGCAAATCCTAATAACAACAGGAATCTTGTTTTTGAGAATATTGACTTTGCTGTTGTTTGTTATTGCTCTACAAGGAAAGAACTAAACCAAATTTTTTTAGTGTTGCCTTCAAGCTTTTAACTGCACGAATATTAATTATTTCTTCGCGTTTGCTCATCGATAGTTTCACATAAACGAAAAGAAATCAAGGTTGTTTATGGCATTTGAAATGTAGTCGTTTGACATTGCAATATCGCGGTAGATTCAAAAAGATTAAGAGCTGCTCCTTTCAAATGAAATTTCGCGGAACTTCGACTTGATTATTAGCGGGCAGCGAAGATTTCATTTTCGTGATCCAACAACCAGCCGTATTTTCGGAATCAATTCTGCTGTATGCGCTAAAAAAGCATACCTACCAGTTTGCTGTAGCTACATTTTTAGGTAGATCTGATACTATACAGCGCCAAATAGTTTTTGCTTAAGTGTTTTAACACTGACATCAAAAACACAACACATCTAACATGAACATAAAACGACAAAAATAACTTGCAAATGCACAAAAAAACACGGAACATCTGCCTGAAAGAAAAAAAATTAGGTCTCCAAAAATGCATGTCATGAAAAGTCAGAAAAGTGCAAAGTTTTAAAAATAAATAAGGTATTTCTTAATTCCGGATAATTTAATTCCTTTGTTCTCATTACACTCGGTCATTGCAGACGATTAGCAAGGATTACATCGAGAAAAAGCAACGACTGCAAAACTTGTTGTAAGATCATTGGAAAAAGCATAACATGCAAATTGACTCCTAACATTTACCATTGATCAGATCACAGACTATAGCCTACATTATTCTATGAACTGATAGTAACAATGGCTGTAGAAGTAATTGTGTGGCCATTTATTAAATATACTGTATATCCGTAGTCTATGATTGCAGGATCTATTCAAACCGTATTTAGTCCGTTATTCATAAGAAGGGATTTCTTCATTTGTTTTTAGGCTCAAGCATAGGCATTTTATTCAGTTTTTATTTTGGAGGTGGCTATTTTGCCGTAGACGGCAATGGCATTTTACCCTTTACCCTATTTTTCCATAACCATTCATGTGTGGTTATATAGCCATAATTGCGACAATTCTGGCAGTGACGCTGTGGTTCGTGGGTAGTGCAACTGCTGTGCAATGGTTATGAATTGAAATCTTCACTGGGAGGGCTCTTACTGACTGAGAGAAAGGCAGTGTACACCGGAGGGGGCCCCAGTAGGTGTGAATGTACCGGATAATGCTCACTGGGAGAGAGTGTACTGCGTGAGGAAGCATTTGCTGGGGGTGTAAATTTTGTTGATTCATCATTGAAATTGACCAGTCAGAAACATCAGTGTCTCATGGCAAAATAGCCTTTGAGGGCAAAATGACATTGATGGCAAAATAGTCACTGCCGTTTATTCTCAGCTAGTCGAAATAATTCGGTTGTAGATAGGCTTGAGGTTTAGTAGAGGGGTGAGCGATAAAAACATTTGAAATCTATCAGTGCCAATTTAGAAAAAAGAGATATTTGACTTTTTTTTTTATCCAAAACTGAGTTAAAGTGCTTCTGCTTCTACTTAGAACCCTGTGACAGTGATACTCATGAGGAGGTTGTTTGGGTGCTATCCTTGTTTGGACACATTTTTTTAGTGGAATCTTGACATTGTATACAAACGTAACATCACCAGACACCTACTCTCACGTTTTAGTTTTTTTAGCAAGGGTTTGAGTTCCTGGCAATTGCAGGATTAAGATTACAACCTTAGCATATTTCATTCACATGCCAACATCTGAAGATTGGTGAGGTTTCATTGTAATGCCTTAGGTTGTTCCAAAAACTTGAAATTGAAACAAGAAGAGTACTTTTTCTGCACTGTTGGTGTGATGTGGTGTTGACAAAAGGAGGACATTATATTTTTAACTGACATAATGACATTGATTTGTTCTGTTGGAGAGGCAGCACTAAACTATAGTAATGTGGATTTACAAAAATTTAGTTTGATCACCTTAGAAATGGCAGAAATACATGGTTGATATCTTATTGGAGTCTGTTCTTCATCTCTTTAAATTTACAAAAATCTATGTTTTGTTAGATTAAAAAGTACAATAATTCATGTTTGATATTCTTGAACTGATGTAATTTATGTTTTTCACTCCAAAAGTGATATTAGTTTATGTATGAGTAGTTATCTGGTTATTTGATGCAATAAAGTTACATAAATTCATCTTTGATCATGTTAAAATTTTTAATTCATCATTTGCCACCAAAAAAAATTAGGCGCTTTTTTACCCCAGGCCATGATCTTGGATGTAGTGGGCAGAATTGCATCTCCAGTGTACACTTCACTGTACATGCACATGCTGGGCCTCCCCCTCTAGTGCACTCTGCCTTTTTCTAAGTACCCTGCCAGTTAAGATTCAAACTCATAACCATAGCGTTTTAAGTTCCATACGATCCAGGATGGTGGCCTGGGGTAACAAACACAAAGTGTTAAAAATTTTACTGTTATATATCTATATCTTTATACTCAATCTCCAGATGGCTGCTGTTTCTGCTTTTTGGCATCATCAGTGGAGCAGAGCATTTCGGTGCTTGCTATTTACCCACAGGTTATATAGTCCTAGAACAGCTATCCTGTTTGTGGTACATAATGAATTCTCCACCCTGTGTTGCAGAGTGCTTAAACCACGCAAGCAGTGAACTATGCAGAGTGTTCCAGAGCACACTGCCGGTACTAACCTACAGGCTATATAGTGCTAGAGAAGTCAATTCAGTTGTGTGTAATGACTTATCCACACCATGCTGCAGAAAATTTATTTTTGGTGCTGACTTCCACAACTTGTGTCATTTAGTTTAGTTTAAATTTTGACGTGGTTATTTTGCCATTGATAGCATTCAATCTTGGAGGTTATTTTGCCATCGCCATTCATGTGTGTTTATATTTGCTATAATTGTGGTAGTGATGCTATGGTGTAGTAGCTAGTGCAGCTGCGTTGAAATGCAATGGTTGTAGGTTCAAATCTTTATTGGCAGGGGACTTGGACAAAGCCAATGTACACTAGAGGGAGGGCCAGTGTATAATTGTATAACAGAGGTTATACTGAGGGTACAATTTTTTTAAATTTTTTATTAAAATTGACCATTCAGAAATGACCTAAAGTCATATATTTAATATATCATCAAAATTGACCAATCACAAATGTCTGACAGCAAAATAGCCCACAAGGGTAAAATGCCATTGATGGCAAAAAAGCCACTGCCTTTAAATTTTATATTGCCATTGGTTTGCTTTTCCAGTTTTAGTATTGTCCCGGTCTTTTTATCAAAAGACAAAGAGTTGGTCATTTAGCTGCATGTGATGCCACCAACAGAAACCATTATTTACTGGGTCCCATGATATCATAATGTCCACAGTGTGCCTGATGTCCATGACTATGTATTGCAAAGTCAACTAACCCCTCCTCAAAACCTAATTCTAACCTTAACCTTGCATATGGCATTGTAGGACAAATCATGGGATACTGCAGACATGGCAACTCCCAAGCAAGTGCGAACATCCTGTCCAAAAGACAGCAATGCAATTCACTGTCTTGTAAATGGTGGATAAACATTGACAATATACTAAATAAAACTTTTATTATTAACTGTCAAGCTCACACTTTGACTTCTAGAGCTAACTGCAACAACTTTTATGGGTGCCTGCTGATTCAGTGAATATAAGATCACTTTACTGTAACCCAAGCATTCTATTCATTTTGTGTACGATATGTAAAATATATTTTCATCAGTCTACATTTACTATTTTAGTTGTTTAAATGTTTGATACCTTCATAAAGTACTGGTAGCTGATTAGGCCTTTGCAAAAATGATAAAGTTACTGCGCTTCTTAAATCATGGCCGGCCACTTTGGTTTGTACATGATGCATGTGGAATGGTCTGTGCTGTCATAACATGGATGCTAATAATGTATGCAGAGTTTGCTGTTTGTGTTGTCATTCTATTTCCAACAATTCCAAATGAACCTATATACGGAATCTTCAATTTTGGTCTTTTTAATGCTCTTGCATTTCTTGCTTTTGCTTCTCACTTCAAGTCTATGACAACAGATCCTGGAGCTGTGCCTAAAGGCAATGCTACAAAAGAAAAATTAGCCAGCATGAATCTACAACCTGGTGAAATTGTTTACCGATGTACTAAATGCTACAGCATCAAACCAGATCGAGCACATCATTGCAGTATTTGTAGAAGATGCATCAAGAAGATGGATCATCACTGTCCGTGGATAAACAATTGTGTTGGTGAGTGCAATCAAAAGTTTTTTGTTCTTTTTACATTTTACATTGCATCTATTTCATTACATGCTTTAATTTTGGTGTTGGTTCACTTTTTGAAATGTTCTGGAGAAGATAACTGGTCAAAATGCTCTTTTTTTTCACCACCTGCTACTATAATCTTCTTAATAGTCTTAACGTTTGAAGGCCTTCTTTTTTTTTTATTTACAATGATAATGTTTTGTACTCAAATGCATTCAATTTGTACAAATGAAACTGGAATTGAGCAGCTGAAAAACGAAAAGCAATGGAGATCAAATAACAAATGGCTGAATATAAAAGCAGTTTTTGGAGATCGCTTTTCCTTTGTCTGGCTCTTTCCATTTCATGAACCAGTTATTGTCAAGGATGATGTTTATCAATATGTTGTATAATAAAAATTTGGTAATCGTTATAGTTGGACTGAGAGTTTGTTACACAACTAAAATGACTGCTACTTAATTGTTATAAGCAAGTGCTTCTCAATGCTGTAGCACAGTAACGTGCCATGAGATTTTTACATTTATGCTCTCATACTAAATTTTTTAAAGATCGCTGCATGCTGGCTACATAGCATCTGGTTCTGGACATTTTTCATGAAAATTTACATTTTTGTGTGAAAATTACGCATATACATTGTGTATTTATGTGATGCTTTTGAGCAGTGGTTTTCAACATTATTAGGCTTATGGCACCCTACTGAAGATAAGGTACCATTGTATCAACTTAAATAACTTGTATCAACCTCACTGGCGCAGTGGTGTAATCGTTAGAGTGTCCGCTTCACACTTGGCAGACTTTAATTTATTTTTCTTGCTGAGTCATATCAAAGAATTGATATTTATAGACCTGCTTGCCGCTCAGCATTAGAAATAATTTGCATAATAAGGTGTATGCTGTGCAAAATCTACTCGGTTATGATTGAAATATTTCCTGGAGTCAAAAAAACAATTGTGCCAAAAACAGCTCAATATTTCATTTTACTGCAACTTTGGTAAGAGCTTTTCTGCCACACTGAAAATGTACTTCAAAAAACACAGAAAGAACTGCATGTATAACACGATTACTTCAAATGTCAGTATTAAATTTTGCATGATTTCTTGCTTACAGTAAATGCTGTAATCAGCTTCAAAGTTACAGTTAAAGTAGTTTTGTAGTCCTCTGGCTATGCCAGTGTTTCTCAGTCAATTTAGGCATGTGGCCCACCTTCAAACTAAATGTAAGTCTGTGCCTCGGTTGCATTTTATTTTTTCCAATTTTAGTAATGTTTTTCCCATCAGTTGAATTAAAATATCCCAACCAGTGTTGGCCTACTCGACATATGAGCTGGAGCTCACTAATAGTCCATGGCCCACCAGTTGAGATTTATTGGGCTATACCTGCCTTACTCCTAACTCTTTCTTGACTAACTCAGACTTCGATTGTACCCTTTCGAAAGTTCAATAAATATTCATATACAAACTTTTTCAAAAACGAGCAACATTTATAGCAAAATAATATCTCACAAGTTCAACAATAGATGTGAGCATGGCCACTAAGATGCTACAAGGCCATTTTGCATCGATGCGCTTGAGCCGCTTTCGTTATAGCAAGTAGTGCATGGTTGCAGCACGCTTAACTGAGTTTTACTGTGTTTACAAAGCTCAGGAAGCAGATTTTGAGATTGATAAATTACAATTTTAACTGCAATTGAATAAAAGATACAAAATAAGCCGAGGTCAGATTTGGCGTAAAGAAAACTTATCTTACCATTGTGAACATTTCAAATTAACTAAAGAAGAATGCTGAATTTAAAATTGATGTTTATCAGTCTTGTTGTGGTGAATCATTGCGACAAAGTGTTAATAGCGTACTATGGGAAGAAGTAAAAATACTTTAAACGCAACACATTGTTACTTTGACTTGGAAAATAGCAATGTACTGAACGCTCAGTAAACCAGATAATCAAAAAGCTGAAAATACAACTATGCAACGCAACAGCAAAACAAACTGTTAACCAAAAATTCCACACGCCATTGGTAAATAGTGCTCTCACAAAACTTGTTGTACGGTAAATTATAACATAACACACAAGTCAGCACTGCATGCTAAGAGCTACACAGAAACAAATTTAGTCATGAATATACTGTTTATCTTATGATATGCCATATAAAATAGCTCTAGATTTGGCTTCAGCACTGCAAAGCATACAAAAATTTGCAGTGCCAAGCACATCGTTTTCATACAGCAATAATTGTTGAGTAAAACGTTAGTGCATCTATATACAGCCATTTTTATTAAGTTTATTCGCTTATGATCACATAAACTATCACCAGAAAATTCTAGCGTTAGCACTTAGTCGTTCAAAGCAGCAAGTATAGATGTAACTCCAAGATCGTGCTGAGAATGAGCACGCAAAATTTCGTTAAGCTTTTGAATAACCATGTGACTCACAAGTGCTTTATACACAATGTCTGAAGATGGGTATAGCAAACTTCCTCTACAAAGGCCTGTAGTCAAGGAGTTATTAAAGCTACTTTTATCACCAGAAATATGGGCTATCTGCATTCTACGTTTATTGCATTTCAATTTTTGTTGTTGGAAGGGCAACAATAGTCACCCTATATGCAATTACGGGAAGGTTATCATTGGAAGAGCTCATATCTTCTTCTGTGACAGTTATTGGCAGTGGATTAAAACGAGAAAAGGATGTTGTTTCAAATAACTCCCAATTTAAGGAAAAATTGATGTCAAGATCATTCAATATTAGTTTAAGTACAGTCACCAAACATCTTTTTTTTGCATTCGTATACTTAACGTAATGATGCGTCGTGTTTGCCACCAGCAAGTTGCCTGTCTTGCCCAAAGCGAGATTCAAGTGAATGTGTTTGGAATTTGTGAACTGGCTGCTGATATTTGTTGTAAAGCTGCCGTCCTTTATGTGGGGTTTTTATGTTTACCCATTTCACCATGTACAAATCAACTGAATACGTAAATATGCAGGTATCATGATAATGCAAAATATTAAACTTACTTCTCAGCTGTGACAGCGCTTGCGAGGCATATTCATTAAAAATTCGTAAAATCAGTCTTACATTTTGGCGTTCGAGATGGCTTGGGTTTATTGCTTTCACACATAGCTTGTAACCAAATTGTAATTGTTTCTCTGATTCCAAATGATGAAGATGTCTTAAAGTCATGGCTGGCATAGGCTAATCCCGTTGAATTCATAGTACACATATGACAAAAATCAAATGCAGGATACACAATGCACCGGTCAGATGTTTTATGATTTTTGATTGATTCAATTATTTCTTATGCATTTCAAGATGCGTGCGGTGTTTAATGAGAAAAATAGAGGACAAGTTCTATTACTGGGATGTTGATAAACAATAGATTTTTTTGGCAGAGATGAAAAAAATGACATGGCTTTACTGTTGATGGAGTTGTTATCAGTAATCACTGAAATCACACAGAAGCCTGTTGTCTAAAACCCAGTGATAGTTTTAGAAATTAGATTGTACAGAATGTCAGACTTAATCTTGTTTAAAGGATATAAATATATATACGAAGTCAGTCGATTTGACAGTAGAGAGCGTATATATAATATAAATTTCATATGAAATAGTCACTTAGCTTCACAGTGCTCGACAGCAAGCTTGCCGAAGTCGTAATACAGGGTGTCCCAAAATAAATGAAACCCACAAAATTGCTAATAAATATGTTGATTTTAACCCTATAGTTTATATTTTTCAGATTTGATAACAGTTATAAATAACAATTATTGTTTTAAAACCCCATGGCTTGGAAATTAGAAGAAAAAATTTTTTGCGTCACGACTTATATAGAGACTAAATCCTATAAGACTGTTCAAACACGCTTCCGCAGGAAGTTTAATTTCAACACTTATCCTGGAAAATCCCAAATATTCCTGTGGTATCGTAACTTTCAAATCTATGGAACTGTAAATAAACGTAGCAAGAAATTAGAGAATCTGTAAGGATACAGATTAAGGTCTTGAGTAAGGATTCTATGCAGCGAGGACCGCGAAATGCCGAGCTCACTACTGCGTCTTCGAATGGACTTTTTCGGGCTCCGGCCAACAGAAACTCTGGACGCTTCCACATTATCTGCAGATCTTGCACTCAATTTCCTTCCACTAGATGGATTCTCTAATTTCTTGCTACGTTTATTTACAGTTCCATAGATTTGAAAGTTACGATACCACAGGAATATTTGGGATTTTCCAGGATAAGTGTTGAAATTAAACTTCCTGCGGAAGCGTGTTTGAACAGTCTTATAGGATTTAGTCTCTATATAAGTCGTGACGCAAAAAATTTTTTCCTCTAATTTCCAAGCCATGGGGTTTTAAAACAATAATTGTTATTTATAACTGTTATCAAATCTGAAAAATATAAGCTATAGGGTTAAAATCAACATATTTATTAGCAATTTTGTGGGTTTCATTTATTTTGGGACACCCTGTATATATATTTCTATTTGCACAGCTACAGAATAGACATTAAAAACATTAAAAACCACAACAGTCTGTTTCGCCAAGTGGCTCGTCAGGTGGTGCGTCTTATTCAAATAGAATTTGTTACATAAAGCAAAAATTCTATTTGAATAAGACGCACTACCTGACGAGCCACTTGGCGAAACAGACTGTTGTGGTTTTTAATGTCTATTCTGTAGCTGTGCAAATAGAAATATATATAATATAAATTTCATATATATATTACAATTTCGGTAGAGAGGTGACTTTTAGTATCCAAGTTGCTATTATTGCTACTAGCAATACACCGTTGAACATAATAATATAATATATTTAGAAAATTCAAACGTTTTCGGCGCTACATATCGCCCTCATCAGGATCTATACACAAATATATACAGCATTAAAACTTTCGTTGAACGAAAACACAAAAAAACATAAAGTAACTTGAAATAGTTCTGCTAAAAAACAGTAAAACTTCATTATACGGTCTTTGTAATTGTCTGGTCACTGCTAAAAAAGAATCTGATAATAGAAACAATTGCCTGCCAGGAGTTAATCGGATTTAAGGTTTTGTAAATAATTGTTTCAAATGAATGAAAATTGCAGTTAAATGATCAAGTAAATATCTTTGATTAAAACACGTTTAGTAAAAATGACGCTCCGTTTGCATAGAGTTGTTTGTTTAGCACAGGGTTTCTTCTTTTAATGACCAAGGCTTCATGGATTTTGGCTTCGTAGGATGTTTGGCAATTTTATATATAATATATACTACATCCTTATAGGAGGAAAATAGGCTTGTAATCATGAAAACAAACGTTAATTCAGCAGGTTCGATACTACTGTGCGCTTGTCCTGCAGTATTTCCTTCTTTGAAATCGAAGTAAGGTTTCAGATGCATTTCATCAAGTAGCAACGATATAGTTTTGTCACAAGCTGAGATGGCCTTGAATTTTTGCTTTATGTAACAAAAACTGAACATTATTTTGATCTTGAAAAGGATAAATGGAGGAAGATAAAGGTAATTTCGGAATAGTGGCATAACAAGGAAGAATAATTTTGCTGCTGCCGTGTAGAAATTTGTAGGCTTGGAGTTAAATTAAAAAAATTGATGCAGAGACCAAATAGTCATTCGAGTAGTTGTGCTTTTTTGAAACAAGTAATTCCAGTTGTTCGTAAACAAACAAAATGGTTAAGTGAAAAGAAAACTTTTGAACTTGTAAAGAAATGTGAGAATATATGTGACATTTAGCAAGCAAAGAGCATCCAAATCAGACGTACCTTCAGTTTCAGTTGCTTTATCCAAAGAATCCAAAGCGCGTGCGCCTTCACAAATATCTTTAATGTTGCTGATACGATCGACTTTTAAAGGTGGTTGCTTATCTCCAATTTTTGGCAACTTTACAGAGTTAACGAATGACATAGAACTTGTTTCATTGATATTGCAGTTTTTAGATGTGGTCCAAGCGGGTTAGTTTGACGCCTAAATTGTTATTTTTTCATAAGAAATGATTCACCGCGACAGCTTAAGCGTCAATTTTTCTTTTATGTCATTTATGGATTGGCAGCTGTCCTGCTTTTCTCTATTTTGTTGCAACACATTGGCAAATTGTTGTTCTTTTTTTTCATGCGCTTTACTTCTGCTACGGCTAGATGTTTCACAAGGCTCTGACAAATATGAAGGACAGTTTGGAAATTCAGAAAGAATTGCTTCTGGTTTCAATTTTGGATATTTTAACGTACAAGTTGATGTTTTTCAATCTGTTCGTCAAACGTAGAAGTTTATGTGAAATTTCATCAGGTTTATTGCTTACTGCTTCCTTGTCACTTTCTCGATCTGACCTGATAAAATGAATTGATTGTAATGTCTCGGAGAAACATTTTGCAAAGATCTAAAGTAAAATAAAGGAAGTTCAGAGAATCAGTCTAATTTGATACATTTCTTTTGTATCTTTGTCTGTTTTTAGTATCATATAGCTAAGTTACAAGTGCATCTTTTTACTTTCTGCTTGCTCTGTTCTCTTAGCTAAAAACTGCTGATAATATAAACCTACAAACTGTTCTAGAAATGCGTGTAAAACGTTGGATGATCTACTTTTTAGAACGAAAGCGTCGCTAAAATCAGGTCAGGTCAATTGCTGACGAAGTAATGCACTACTCTCTATGACGTCACAAATTACGCGAAAGGCCTTGTAGTATCTGCGTGGCCATGGTTTGAGTCTGGATTTGGAGTTGTAATGGTGAAGATTAAAAAAAAACGAATGGGCATAACATAAACTTTCACTGTAACTTGTAGTTTTTAGCAGCACTTCATGGAAGGGATTTAACAGTAGAACTGGCAGTAGTATTCGCACTATGTCTCGCGGCACTCCTGAGTAATGCAAATGGCAACACAGTCGGAAACCACTTGTGCATGGTATATGCTGTGGTTCAAACATCTAATTTTTTCCGCCAAGTAAGTTCCAAAAGTGTATGCGTTTTTCCTGACAAAAACATACTAAAAGATTTTTGTTTACAAAACCAGATGTTTATGCAAGGTATATTGTGTTGTGTGATATCAATATTCAAGCGGATAAAAATTTTTGTACAAAAGCGCTTGAGACCAAAAAACGCACAAAACCGGACAAAAGACGTATGAAAACGTAGGTATACTATGTAAAGCCACGTTAAAAAAACTATTGTATATCTTTTCATTACTCCAACGAGATGTAGTTGTTCTTACAATTTTAGTATTTCATTGTAAAAGCTAGTAATGTGGTTCCAATGTTTAAAGTAGTGTGAGCAAAAACTGCTTACTGTTTTAGTGTGATCTTAAGAAGATTCACTTGTATAAGCTGTAATTATTGGTAGCGAATGGCTAGTGCCTAAATATAGACATGGTAATATAATGATATTATGCACATTTTGCACAGCACAATGCACAGATAGCGTAGTTTATACTTGAAATGTTTGAATGAAAAAGACATTTCTGTAAAAACAAAAAAAACAAGTGTTGGTGAGATATGAAGCCGCAAGAAGGCTCCTTGGAAGCTTTAGATATGAAGCCACTCAGCAGTCTTGTTGCTTTTTGTAATTTTGATATTCCTTGTATGTTTGTTATACAATTATCAGCGGTTGGTATTGGCATATATTTGTGTTGCTTAACTTTGTGCCTTTGGTAACTTGTGGTTGTGATCAATTGTAAGCCAATAACTACTTAGAACTGTTCATTTTTTGAATGGAAAAGTGAATTTGCTCTGGGGCTGTAAAAGTGCTTTTGACTCATGCTTTTCAAAATGCCAAACCTTTGAAGGGAAGGGTTAGGGCAATATTATTGATATTTTCTTTTTGAGTGCTACCCGGTACAATATTTGACGCCTGTGTTTACGCCTTTTATTATAAGCGTTTATTGTATGTGTTCCTTTATAATGCCCGTTGTGATCTTATCAACCCAAATATATTCATTGTTTAAAATGAAATCTTCCGGCGTATAGCTGGATTTTATATTACCTGATTGTTAATTTAGCTTGTGATAATTTCACCACATATTGGTAGTTTCTGTTCGAAGTTTAAATGGACCACTAAATCAGCTGACATTTTTGTACTGGTCCATCGACTAGTCTAACCTTGACACGATAATTCATTATCCGGTAAAAACTAAAATGTAAACACAACTTGTTGTTGCTGAAAAACGTGGACCTCGCCAATTAGCTTTGAAATAAAAGTGCATTATATTCATAAAAAAATTGCCCTTGACACTCGCAATAAAAACTAAACTGAATTTGACTCTGATTTAGTAGCTGCTCCATTTTCAGTGGTTTGCATTTACAATATTTTTAAAACTGTTAATGGCTTTTGATGTCATTGATTAATTTTATAAATTTTGGGGGTGGCAAATATTTCTGATTTTAGGTATCTACACATAGATTCATGCATATGCCCTGTTATAAACAGGGTCTGTTATAAACGGATATAAAATGGTCTAATCTTCAGTCGAATTGATCACCGCGTCGGGCATCTGTCTGCCACGTAGAGGTGGAAGAACCCGATTAGGGTTTTTTCAAAGCGTAACAAGGCGAACTTAACGGCTTCTTCTCCGTTACTGGAAGTGTTTGGTATGACTTGGTCGAGATTAAAACCAGAAACCTACATTTTGCCCCTCTACCCACTATGTCATTGAGGCACTGCGTTCTACAACCTACATTGTATTTTGTAACTTAATATTAAGCCACCGTTGCACACTTTTGCATTGATGCTATAAATCTTGTGTGGCTACATTGTAATACAAATACTTGATTTTGAGTTTGTTATAATGCCCTAGTGCTTGTAATTACTTTGCATTCTAGTGTATTCTTGTTCATACTTTTAATATTTACTACGTTTGCAATGCCTACTTTAAGGCTTTGCTTTTTATTTAAAACACTTGTGGCATAAGCGCAGGCCGTAGCCTGACCGTATCACTACAATTGCTTTGAGTGAATTTTTTTGGCGTTCACGCTCTGTCATCATCATCGGCCTCAACAACGCTTTATAATTCATGCAAACACCCAATCAAAAAATCCTATTGTTGCAAAAATGAACCATTGGCAATTGAAATAGTAATTGATCCTGTGGTTACTAAGTACAGTGATTACTTGTATTTCTACTATGCTTCAGTTGTAATTAAATCTGTATGTTAGCAGTACTTGGTCGGATACAATCGCAGATAGTTTGTGGTAGACATGCATTACATAATTGACATTTTATCCCCGGATAAAACATCAAATATTGTTAATCAGCTCGTTTTGTTGTTTACGTGACAATATGCTTGTTGCAGTAGAGGCAGTGTTCCCAATGCTTCCAATTTGAGACGCATTACCATTTTCGCTTAGTATGCTATTGTGGCCGATGATTTTTTTATAGGCAGTTAACTGGACCATCTACTAAATGTTTATTCTGGAATTCTAACACTTGCTTGTGAATCGGTTTTTGTAATTTAATATTAAAAATGTTGATTTGCTGTTACAATGTTTTATGCATACAATGTACTGTATTACTTCAATTTTTGTTTATGGCTATATAACCTTGTAGAGTTTTGATAGAGCAGAGTTTTCATTGTCGAAATGACTCCTGAGCTTAAACCGCTGGGGGAATTGATTAATGTTGTCGTATTGGGAGTATTTGAAATGTTTAGGAATTCACCGAACTTGGACGTTTTTTTTTATTAAAACTTTTATCGATGCAAGGACATACCTTGGATAAATTTATTTGTAGCTTCCTGCAAAATTTGTTTACGTCAACCTTGAAGCAAGCCAGGTTGAATGATTAGAAGAGCTTTAGAAAATTTACTTCAGAATATTTTCAAGAGAGGACTTGAGTTATTAAAAAAAAGAGTAGCCAGGGTAGGGTGATGGAACTAAGAGGGTCATACTTTTGAAAGTTTTTTTTGACCCCGTATTGGTATTAACACTTGTAACAAAAATCAAAGCTTTTGCTAAATAGAGACTAAAGAGGCACTTGCCTGTTGTTGTTACCCGAACAATTCCGAAGGATAGGGGGATAGCGGAAGACCATGGATCCCAAGAATCCGGACAACTCCCCAGGGTCTGGGCCAGAGGTCGTAGAAAGACAAAGAGTCGCCAAAGAGCAACCGGCGCAGAGTCCGTAGCTGGACTGTGCTGAATGAGATAAGAGGTGTTCTGGGACGGATGTCCGCAGGTGCTGCATGAAGGATTCTCGATTTTTCCAATCCTAGTGAAATAAGAGCTTAACAGAAGGGTGTGTCCGTTGCAGCGAAGACCAAAGAGGGCACAACATGCGTGATGAGAGCGCAGAAGTTCCTCTGTGGAAACCGAGTGAACCTGTGTACCGAAGAATTTAGATAAAAGAGTACGCCTCCAGTTTGAGAAAACTGACGCGATGGCGTAGTGGTTAAAGCGTCCGCTTCGCAGTCGGTAGACCTGGGGTTCATTTCCCTTGTCGAGTCATATCAAAAGACTTTAAAAAATGGCATCTATAACTTCCCTGCTTGGCGCTTGGCATTTATGGGAGATTGTGGAGAACAAGCCGGCAAGTTCGCTTGTTGTGTCCTTGGGCAAGGCACTTAACGAGACGCCCCACCTTTATGTGGAAGACAGGTGACCCGTAAATGGCAACTCCCAAGCAACCGTCCAAAACAGCGATACATCGCTTTCTCGTGAATGGAGGATAAATGTGGCAAATAAAATAAAAAAAGAGTGGATACGAGAGCGGCTACATGGCATTGCAGAGTGCACGAGTAGCGCTTATCGACGGCGTCGTTTCCCGGGAGAAACGAGTGTCTGGGGACTCATTGTAGTCTGATGGTGCAGAAGGAAAGGAAAGACAGTTCCTGCCAGAGAAATTGAGGTAAAAAGAAAGACGGAGAAGACAACAGAGCGAGAGTCAGAGAGAAGAAAAGGAAATGGCAGCCTTGTTGGTGCTGTCTAGACCAGTGGAGAGCTTGCAGAATGGCGCAGGCTTCAGCAGAAAACCTTGAGCATACTTGCCGAAAAGGAAAGAATGGCTTCAGTGCCACTAGGTGAGCAGTTAGCAAATACGCCAGATCCGCCTTTGCCAAAAGGGAAAGGAACAAAGCACTTGTTTAGATCACCAGATCGTGACGTAGAAGAGAGTCGAGTTGGGCGAAACCCGAACCTTGGCGAGAAAAAGGATAGTCGCAGCGGGAGCATGAAAAGGAAAGGGTGGACTCCACAGTAAAGGAAGACGCGTTCCAGGGAGGAGAGAAATGCCAAGCAAAGAGAATCTCCATAGGGAAAGTAGGAGCATGCATGAGTGGACGCAAAAGCTCTCCAGGAGAATCTGCAGTCTTGGTTTCACTCCCAAGTCTGGCCTAATCTGAAATGTGAAAGGAGGTTGAAAGACAAAGGGCCCGCTTATGAGATGACAGGGCGAAATGAGTCAGGGTGACTTGCAGGAAAGGTAGAGACACCCCAGAGAGGAATAGGGAAGGGCGAGAGGCAACTAGCCGCTTGGTGAAGGCGTCCCGATTTGGTTAAGTTGGTAACGTTATAAAAAGTAAATCATCCGGGTGAAGCATAAGTGAGAAGGGACCGAAGAAAAGCTTTATGTAGAAGAAAGAGGGACTTCTTAAAGAGCCCCTTGTGGAAGCAGAGATACAGCGTAAGACCTTAAGACGAGGGAAAAACTTGGCCTTCAGCAAACTTACATGTTTAGAAAAGGAAAGAGTGCGGTCGAAGATCCCCAAGAAAAGTTGGAGTGGGATTGAAACGGAGGAGGGAGTTGACAAACAGTTGCTCGGATTAAAAGGAAAAGACCAATACTCAGACCAGCGCTCCAATCGAATCAAAGCTCCTTCTGTGGCCTCCACCGCAGCAGAAACCCAGGGAGAGGTAGACCAAATGGCTAGGTTGCCAGCATACAGAGACCAGCTGACGGAAGAAGGCAGAGAAGCAGAAAGATCACTAATGAAAAGAGAGAAAAGTACCAGGCCAAGAACAAATCCTTTCGGAACACCTCTACAAATGCAAAAGGAACGACTTTTGGGATTTTGATAAACCACGCAAGCGTGCCTATTAAAAAGGAAAAATTAAGTCTAACAAGCAAAGCAAGGAGAGAGGCCAGCCGAAATAAGTCTATGAAAAAGCGCGGGATGCCAGACAGAGTCGAAGGCAGAAAAGTCGATCGTAGCAAGAATCGTCCGAGAGCCCGGCCTGAGGTTATTAAACCCATCCAAAATGGAAGATAAAGAATGTGACCGAGAGTAGACCGTCTTGGGCGGAAACCGGCATGGCGGGGAGAGAGAATGGAGTTGGATTTCAGAAAGAAGAGTAGACGCGATAGAATGATGTATTCAAAAAATTTTGAGATGCAGGAGGTGAGAGAGATAGGCCATAAGGAAGCAGGAGAGTCGAGAGGCTTTCCCATCCTATGGATGGAAATAATAAAAGTTGTCTTCTCAATGGAAGGAAAGGAATGCAAAGATCAGGAAAGATTGAAAATGTGTCTAAAAAAATTGATGTCAGGGCGAGGAAGGTACTTTGGCATGGGATGGGAAACTTTGGGCCAGTGGCAGTGGACAAAGCCAGGTTTGTGCACCCACGAAAAATTCAGTGGGAAGAAGGAGAAGCAGAAAGACGAAAGAGATTCCTCAGGCACGTGGAGCTCGGAAAGGTAGCCTCTGGCTCTGCTCGAAAGGCTTTAGGCTGGGAGACAGAAAATTGATATCTCAGGTAGTCGGCGAAGACCGAAGCCGACTCCATGCGAGAGGAATAGTTGGGGAAGTTAGAAGAGGAGGAAAAAAAGCCAGCGACGGAACGAAGGAGAGAGTACACAGAGTCAGGGTTAAATTTAGGAGAGAGAGAAAGAGAAGAGCAAGTCGCCGGCCATGCCTCAGCCTTAGCTTTGGCGATGTCAGACGAGGCATGTCGGGAAGCAGAGATGTAAGCCTGAAGATCTTCATCACTTCTATCAGCGCCAGCAGAAGCCTTACGTCTTTCACTAACCGCTTCAACTTCAGCTGACCACCAGGCTTGAGGTTGGCGTTTGACGCGGTCGAAAGAAATGGAAAATTTGGGGGCATTCAATGTCAGAAAAGTAAATGAAGAGCAGCAGAGAAAGAGATTAATATTCCTCTATAGAAGTACAGTGAGAGTCAAAGTAAAAAGCAAAGTCATACAAACGAGCTTTCTGAAAATTGAAAGAAGGGAAACGTTTGTTGGGTTGAAAGATCGAAAAGAGAGTGACAGTTAGTAGAATTGGTGAGTGATCAGAACTCAAGTCCTGAAGCACCTCCCATGAGCAAGAGAGGAGAAAGCAAAGGAGATGTCAGGAGAGAAGCGATGGAGAAGAGTAGGTATGATGTCAAGGTCATTGAGAGGAAGGAAGTCAGAGGAGATGACCCAATTGAATGCTTCCTCCCCACGGGGTCGAAAGTACCTTTTGAGTCTCAAAGGGGGTGATGAAAGTTGAAGTCCTTCAGAATGAAGAGAGTTTTAGAGGAGGGAAGAACGGAGGGAGAAGAAGAGTCGGTTCTGCTATCCGTCAAAGAAGAGCAAATAGGGGGAGCATAAACATTACAGAAAGAGAGCGAGGAGGAGTTGTTTAGTGAGATGTTGATCCCTACATAGTCAGAGTAGGGATCAAGCGGAGAGAGAGAAGGTAGAGAGTTCACAGAAGAATAAGCCCTGCTTGACGAAAATGATGACGCCACAGCTAGTGTGTGGACCATTGGGAGAGAGAATGCCAGACCGGGAGTGAGTGCGATTAGATCGTAGAGCAGAGAATCCAGAAAGAGGAAGATGAGTTAAGGTTAGATATAGATAAGGTCAACAGGATGAGACGAAAGAAAATGTAGCAGTTTAGTGCTCCTGCCTCGGAGACCTCCAGTATTTCATTGAAGAACCCTGAGTGAGTCAGGGGGGAAGAGGAAGCAGGAGGTATAGAAAAACAGCCAGAAACATGAGGGGTGGGGAGGGTGTAGAAGGAGGAGATACGGAGTGGGCAGAACGAGGAAAAGAGGTTGAAAAACGAGGATGGGGAGAGAGCTCTGCATTAGTAGAGGGAGCCAGGCTGAACAGTGGAAAGACATAGTGTTGGTAGGTGTGGAAGCTCAAGAAGAAGCAAAAAGAACACCTTCAGGAGTGAGAGTTTCCTAGAGTTTTGAATCTAGAAAAGGAGAGTAGTGAGCACTTTAAATGGACCCATTTTGAGCAGGTGCAGCATTGCACCGACCTACCCCACCAGGTCACATTTCTAGCTCACACTGAACGTTGCCGCCCATCAAAAGAAGGATAGGAATAAGAAGACCGGCAGGAAAAGAGAAAAAACAGACCACTGATTTCAAAAAAGCTGCCCTTCTGCGGTCGTTTAGAGGGCAGCACGGCGAAAAAATGGGATCAAGTGCATATATTTCTCCATGTGGGGAAATTTATGCACTTGACAAGGATTAAAATTTTCCTCCTATACAATTTATTTTTCAGGTATATTTCCCCCTATAGTTATGGTGCACTATTACAATAGTGTTCTATTGTAATAGTGTAATATGGTGGTCTCAGGTCTCTATCCCCCACCCTGTACACTCCCTTCCAGTGTACACTACCCCATACATTTACATTCCGGGCCTGCCCCTTCGGTCTACACTGCCTTTCATTTAATGCGCTGCCAGTTGAGATTCGGGATCAAGTGCACAAATAGGGGAAATTTAGGCACTTGACAAGGATTAAAATTTTCCCCCTATGCAATTTATTTTTCAGGTATATTTTCCCCTATACTTATGGTGCACTATTACAATAGTTCTATTGTTATATGGTGCTCTATTACAATATTGGGGAAAATTTTTCACTCAACCCAAATTGGGTCGGAGACCGCACCACCACGTTGAGGCGGAAGTTGATTGGTGCAGAGACACTTGCCTCGATAAGTTTTTTGGAATTTTGGAACTAAACGTTTTGTAAGTGCTAAATCAAACTCCGTTAGGTGATAAGCATAGGCAGCATCACTTATTTCCTGGACACGAATTTAAAGTTTAGCTGTAGCAGTGGCTCAGAAAACTATTAAAAATATTTTTGCCTTTGGCGCGTTGATGCTTACCTGGCTGCTAGACATTAACTTCAGAATAATTTATAATTACGCCGTACACAATTATGTGTTTTAATAAATTCAGTTGTACTAGAAGTCACCATCAAAACCATTACATGTAATGTAGGAGAAAATAATGCACGACTAACAACAGCTCGAGACCAAATATCTCTGAAAAAAGTTCCAAAGATATTTCAACATTGTGGTGTTACAGAAATACACACTTTGCGCAAGCGTTCACCTGCCACTCTGAGGCCAAGATGTGCTTGTAAATAGGGTAGAGCGATAAGTCGCATAGTCGTTGTAGTTTTGTGGAATTACGAAGTCAAGTTTTTATTGGTTTGGTCCCAATATTTTGTGTGGGTAAATAGGTAATTGTTTTACAATACAGTCAAACCTCGGTTTTCGAGCGTCTTGCAGTTCGAACAATTCAATTTTCGAACGGAAAATTCGAGATAAAAATCACTCGATCCTCGAACAAAAATGCGGTTTTCAAACAACTCAAGAGAAAGATTTACCTGAACCAAATGCGGCTCCCGAGAGCATTTTGTGCGGCCCGCGAACACTTTTGAAACTTTAGTAAAGCTGATTTACGATGATAAGTGGAGAAACAATTGCCGTACTACAGAGGCAAGAAAAAGGTATTACATGCCACGTTGAAAAGAGCCTTTGATAGTTTGTACAGACGCATTTTCCGTTCAATTAGAGGGTGATGACCTTTTTTTTTTTGGAGACCACCATGTCCACGCGCGGTATAAAGTTAATGTATGGAGGTCTCGTATAACATGAAGCTGACGCAGGCTATTGCAAGATCCTGAGCACTGACCCTCGGCCACTTATACTTGGTCAATGCGGCCCTTGACCGACTCTTCAATCCTCAGTGCGGCCCTCAGCTAGCTTCCATGACGGCGATGCAAACGGCAGGCCAAAACAATTGCCCATCCCTGGTGTAGTGTAACCAGGTAAATAAGTTTTCGTTTGGGTGCATAGAACAAATTAATCTCTATTTTATTGTTTGTAATGGGAAAATATAATTCGGCTTTCGAACAACCTTCCAGAAGGAATTGTGTTCGAAAACCGAGGTTTGACTGTGTTTGTTAAAAGCGTTCGAAGTGGGAGTTTTTCTGGGTGGGCGTAAATATAATACTTTTTAAAGTCTAAAAATATTATCTGAAAACCGCAGCAAATTACATTCTTCTTTGCAGTTCTTTGCGACTTGATTTATTGTGCTGGTTGCTCTAAACGCGTCTATATAATTGGGTTTAAGGCTACCAGAAGTCCATCAATTGTTGAAAAATATTCAGTTTTAGCAAACTCGTGAAATAAAATTCAAACTGCAGTGGCAGGGCGCTCATCTAAACAAAGAGGTAGCTTTGTGACGATCCTTTTTTATAGGCATGAGTTTATACCGATGCTTAAATAATTCAAAGCAATCAGTACCGGTACAACTTATTTTACCGCACTTAATTAACTGGGTGGAAATGCTAACACTTGATGAGCTCCTTTTGAAGAGATATTAGCCGCCCGAATCAGTAATGTCGAGATTAAGAATATCGGTTCAGCAGGCTTCACCCCATGGATGGTTGTAATAACAGTGACATAGCATTAGACAAATAAACCTCAATCCAAGACAAAACGATTGTTTAAAAAGCACATGTTGGAGGTTGCGCGTAGCCGCTGCGTGTTTCTCAAGTTTCTCCAGCCACTGGCAACGTCTTGTTTGCCTTGTTTTCAGCATACACGTCATTATGCGTAACAGAAGTTTATTCGTTCAGTTCAGCAAGTGCTTAAAAGCATATGTGTGTGTGTGTGTGTGTGTGTGAAAGTTGGGGAAGGATGCCAAGATGATTGATATATAAGCCACTTCAGGAATAAATTATTAAATACTGGCCGGCGTCGTCGAGCATCAGGGTCTCCATCATTAATGTCGAAGTCAACAATATTGATTCAGCTGGTTTCACCCAATGCATAGTTGTGGAAACAGTAATGAAAAGTTTATGTTTTCTTACATAGCAATATCTCGTTTGGAAACAAAACCATCGTTTTTTAAAACGCAATTGATCAAAACACTTGCGGAGGATTACGCATAACTGCTGCATTTCTCCGAGTTTATCGAGCCCATGATGACGTCTTGTTTGCCCTGTTTTATTATAGGCGTCCTTAAACTTTACAAACGTTTATCCATTAAATTAGGCAAGTGCTTGAAGTGAAAGCATATCAAAGTTGTAAAAGGGCGCCGAAGTAATCGATATGTATTTTTGGGATTAAGCTCTAAACGAACCTTTTAATATTCATCTCAAAGTGATCAATCATGCCAAGTTTGAGACCGACATACAGAAACACAGACAGAATTGCGCTTTATATGTTGGATTAGGCCCGCTAGCCTACGTACTTTTTCGTAACTGTGGGCGAATTTAGATAAGCAAAAGTCTTTGGCTCCAGGTATGTTGCTTCGTCTTGGCATAATGGCAGCTATGAAAAAGGAAATGAACTCGAAATGAAGCACTTACAGTTAATTTACCGGTATTGCAATTTCAGCTTCCTCCTCACCTTGTCGAAATTAAAAACCAGGTTTCTACAGATGCGGATAATTGCTGTGATTTCTGTAAGATTAAATTGAAAAAGTGTCAATTTGTTTAACTTCGCTACATTTGATACCAGGCTTGCGACACGAATACATTTTTATTTTTTTTTTTATTTTTTTTTTTTACTTGTTGTTGCATTACCAAAAACAGCATTTTTTTTACCTACCACTATGCTAATACTCTGATGCAGTGATTCCCAACTGGGGGTGCGAAATGAAGTATAAGAACTTAGTAAATTTTATTGAAAACTTGCGGTGCAATTCTGAAATCTAAATGTTTTCATTTCCAATGTTTCCAAGTTCTGCTGATGAAAACTTTGCAATCGCCTGCTTTTTGTCAACCGTCATTTTTGACTGTGTTTCACTCCCCACTTAAACTTAAAAAGTACCAATGATAGTTTGTGACATCATTCGTTTTTTTTCAATACTTTTAGTCTTGATTAATGAACCAAAGTGATCGCCATAAGATTAGCAACAAAAAGTTTTAAAAATATAGTAACTATGACCTATATTTTCTAAAACTTTTCGTTGCTGTTCTCACAAATGTTTGTACGGTGAAACTAGTGCAGCTGTCTTAATTTGTACATTGTAATTCGGCACGGGCAATGGCATGCCCTCTCGAGGTTACATCTTACCATACTCAGGCGAAATATTTTTTGTTTTGGTTGACAACAGCTTCATAGAGTTATTGGGATTAAACCTAAAAATTTTGGCAAAAGCAAGGAATTTTTTAACTTCTCTGAGCACGTTTAATCAAGGAAAAACAAACATGCAACTTTAGGCGTAGTCAGTAGGGACTTGAGAAAGTTTGAGGGGAAATCAAAAGAAAATACGTCTCTGTGTCCAATCGCACCACATGGAAGATATTATTGGTATTTGGTTCATGATAGCTTTGTAGAGCTACCGAGATTAAAAGTAAACATTTGGAAAAGCAAAAACTCTTTTAACTCCCTTGGGTGCTCCAAGCAGGAAGAAAAGAACATGCAACATAATGCGTAGCCAGCAAGGACTTGAGAAAATTTTAAGGGGAAATCAAAAGAAAATAACGTCACTGTATGCAATCGCACCACACAAAGAACATTTTTGCTATTTTGCTTCCAAATATCTTAATATCACAAATATGTTCTCACTTCTAAACTGAGGAAAACGCAAGGTCTCCTTGGATTCACGTAAGCAATAAACAAGCTTGTCACGAATAAGTAAATTTGTGTTGTAAGAATAGATTTGTATAAGTATAGTACCTGTAATCTGTTGTTTTATTTTGACGTGATTATTTTATTAGTAGATCTGAATTGTCTGAAGCCCTACTAACTTAACTGTTTTCGAAAAAAAGACCTTTTTTCTTTCGCATTTATCAATAGATTTGTAACTCACACGCCTACTCTGACGTCACAATGGTTGACTGCGTGACTAAGTTCTAGTGTATTCTAGTGATTCTTGTTTCTTCTCGAAAATTTCTTTTCTTTTTTTATTGCCGATTACGTAATTTATTACTGGTGTTTTTTCTGTGTCACGTGATGTTCTAGCATATCCTGGAAACTTTTCTCAGTATACAGTATATGTAAGGTAGCCAGATTTTTACGATTTAGAGAGTAGAGTGTAGTAAAAAGGCGTTGTTCTGTGGCGATTGTTGTGACAAGAATCAAGTGATTATTTTGGTGGTTTGTAGTTTTGTTTAGTCTCCAATATTTATATATTCAAGTGCTTTAGTTTCTGTGTTTGACAAGCGGAAGAATTCGAAGTTTTAAAGTGGTTTGTGAATATATTTGTTCTGTTCTTGATCGAGAAGTGCGTGAGTTAAAAGTATCTTAGTGGAAGCCAATCTTTTCCTAGCTATTAAGTTGCAAAGATACTTAATTATTCGAGCGATACTACGAGTCGGCTCAATTTCAAGAAATAAATTAAAGATTGAGATAGAGCGAAAATTCTATTGAAACATGACAAAGCTCATAAACCTAAGGCTCCGCCAGGATCTTTAGACGAGAAATTCTTTTAGGAAAAAGAGCACACTAAGTCGTGAAAATTTTATGTGCAGAAAAAAGCATTTACTTTTTGTTACTTTCACTCCAGTGCCCGATATGTGCAACCGGCTTGGCCGGCTGAACCGACATTTTCAATTCCGAGGTTACTGATGGAGGCCCTGCGGGCGGCGCCTCCATATACTATAAAGAAATGTAATAAAATCCCAAGGTTATTGAAAAAACGAAACAAAATCATAAACCTAACAATTTGTAAAACTGAATTTAGAGAGAATATTTTGTTTGAAAATAAATTGACCTTTAGGGCACTTACTAAAGCATGATGAATAATTTTGGAAAAGGTATAGTCGCTTTTGTCGCTATGCCGGAATCAAGGCACATTGTGCAACCAAAAAACTTAATGTCACAAATGTAAATTCGAACGGCGCCGAAGAGTTGCAGCAGATAAGAAATGCTGTACATGATGAAAAAATAATTTTTCTGGTTATTGATGATAGTGCTTTATATGGCATTTGATACTGAAATATTTTAGTTGGAAGCCTAAATACACCTCACGTCAGTTATTTTTAAGATTTTCAATCTCTACCATATGCACCAAATAGCAACAGCATTGCTCAAGCAGTTGACGATGCTCTTAAGTCTCTTGGAATCAAGAAAAACTCCTTCGGTCTTTTATTGTCTGATGCTGCAAAATATGTGATGGATGTTGGTGCAATACTAAAATTTCTGTATCAAAAGCTGTTTCATGAGACAGGTGTAGCACACTTCAATTTATTGAGTTACAAAGGTAATCTACGCGCTTTAAATCCATGTTCACACGAATGAGGTGTTTATTTCACAGTGCAATAGTATTGCAAATAATAAAAAAGCCCCTTTCCATAATTTGACGAGACCATCCCTGGATGCGCTTCGTCTTTTCGGACTCATCAGCAGGGCCTGTCCCGTCATTACCAAAAATCAAAACCCCATATGCAATAATATGAAAAATGTAGTGTCATTCTTTTACAAATTCCTTTGCGCACATTACTCACGCGGCGCATGCAATCACTTTGGTACGGGGATCCTATTCGTATCGAAGATGCAGTGTACAACTCAAAGAGTTTATGGTAAGCGAGATCTATTTAAAACTATTACCTCTATGAACACAGCAAGTGATCACCATAACCGTATCATACATAATTTTATATTTTAATTCTTGCGCCTGGTGATTGCAGAGTTGGCTGTTTTGTATAAGGTGTGCATATTACAAGTTTTGAGGAAAATTTGTGAGTCTTCCTTAATTAAATGTTTGTTTTAATATAAAGACTCAAGAAATATTAATTTATTTGGCCAAAATTTTCTTAGGTTCATGAGATCAATTTTTTTGAATTTTTATAGTCAATATTTTTTAGATTTTAGGTCGATCAAAACTTGCCCTAATAACAACTTAATTTTGAGTGCTTCATTTCGGGTTGGTTTTCTCTTTGCCTAGCCGCGTTTATGCCACAACCAAGCAACATACGCCCTGGCAGAGGCTTTAAGTTAGGGTTATGCAACCATTTTTATCGGTGGACCAGTTTTAGATCTTTTAAATATTTAGTGCTTCTTTGAAAATTTGTTAGCCATGTTGTTTCCACACGCAAGTGAGCTTTGAAGTAGTAACTTGTCTGGTGGCAGTGTTCATTCAATGTGGTGGTGAAAACTTTTAAAGCGACATTTATTAGCTATATTTCGGAAATAAATACCTCAAACAATCTTCTCCGCAGGCCATAAAATTTCACGTCGCAGACCGCAGATTGTACACCCCTGCTCTAGGTCATACAAATGCCCCTACCGCATTTGTAAATGATTCGCAAGCATTGGGCCGAATATTTAATAGCTTAACAATAAAAGTACTTATCAATTACCTTGCTACCTTTCCACAATTTTTGTATGGTTTCAAGCACTTTCTGAATAGAACGGATAAAAGTACAGGGTGTTTCACAATTCTTTCAGATTTTAAAAATTTTATTAAACAAAAAGTAAACAAGATAAAATCAAAATTTCAAAGCAGCTCGGTAGGAAACATTATGTTATTTTTGCATATGCATCAGCATGCCGCTAACCTATGCAAAGTTTTTGTAGCTTACGATTTCAATATGGGCCCCATTTCGATTTGCGCAGGCATTGATGCGAACAGCAAAATTCTCAATCACGCGACGACATGTATCTTTTGTAACACTCTGGGTGAATGATTCAACAGCTTGTTTTAGCTGTCTAAGAGAGCAAGGCTTCTCTTTGTACACTTCTGCTTTAGCAGCACCCCAAAAGAAGAAGTCAAGAGGTGCAAGATTAGGACTATGCGGAGACCATTCAAGCTCCGCCTGCAAACTCCATATTCTGTTTCTAAACAATTTTCGAAAATGGGCCATAGTCGCGTGTGCTGTATGGGGAGTTGCACCATCCTGCTGGAACCACAGTAATCTCTTTTGGTTTGGTGTGTATAGTTGGTTGAGGTCCTTATTAATTCGATTCAATACCTCTCTCTAGCGCTCTCCATTCACTGTGACTGTTCTTCCTCTGCTGTCCCAAACCACTCTTCAGGTCTCTCATCTCCCCAGTACACATTGTTATGGTGATTTACGGCACCATTCAGGTGAAAATAGGCCTAATCAGTAAACCAAACTCTGTCTATCCAATTCTGAAAACGGTCCATTCGTTCTGCTACTCTGTCGCACATTTCGGTACGTCTCTGCTTGTCTGTGTCCGTGAGCTTGTGGCATGTGGATATTTTGTATGGGAAGTTGTTCAGATCCTTCCTAAGCATTCGCTGAAGACTTGTAACTGATATCCCAAGCTCTTGGCTCCTGTGCCTGAAGGACTTTTTTGGACTCTGCTGTACAGAAGCACGGACTCTATCCACATTTGCCGGAGATCTTGCTGTGATTGGCGCACCAGCTTTCTCCTTTCTGCAGTCAAGTACTGTTCCTTTAGTCATGAACTTTTGGACCGTGTATTGGATAAATTTTTGCTCTGGAGCTCTAACATAACGCACATTAAATTCTCGAGCATAGCGACGGCAAACTGTTGTATAGCATTTTGTCTCAAACCACCATTCAACAATTTTGATTTTTTGTTCTTTGGAATACACCATAGTTAATTTAAGATAATGTTATCGGTAAAATATCAAATTACAAAGTATTTGTAACAAAATCTGAAGCAGGCGAGAAGAAAAAAATTAGAACAAAAAAACTGGAGCCTTTTCAAAACCTGAAAGAATTGTGAAACACCTTGTATGTTCGTTTATGGAAGCCTATACTGGAAACAGGGCAAATAAGACATGAAGGGTCTATGCGCTGACCCCCATGAAGTGTTTTTAATTTCGTTTCAACAAACAATAGTTTTGTTTCAGAAGGAGAGTTGATTTGTAGAAAGAGCAAATTTTTTTATTGTTTTCACAACTATCCATACGGTAAAGCCGGCTCGGCCAACTGAACTGATATTCTCAAGCTCAACATTGCTGATAGGGGGTCCTGCGGGCGACGCTTGCTAGTACAGCATAATTTTTAATACCCAAAGTGGATTTATCAATAATAATGACAACTTTAGGGATCTTAATTTTTTGCGTTTTTAACATTTTTGTAAGCATTTGCTGCATTTTGCAGACTGTTAAGGTGTGGCTTAACGCCTTCCGCACGACCGCGCGGCTGCGCCATACGATGCGATATACGACATTTCCTATTAATATGATTTTCGTGCTATATCAATGCTATTAATGGTGAAATGTTAGGTAATTGTCATCGG